>OX371224.1:164875649-166094399 GCA_947310385.1 Nephrotoma appendiculata
TTCGAATGGATGCGCGCACCAAGGCACCTCTACCGGTTTATAATTTTGTTGTGTTCGTTCCTCAGGGGGTCTATTATGAAATTTTCGACGCGCGTATTTTTTTCGACGTTGTCGAAAATTTGGTATTATGAAATTTTCGACCGCGTTTTTTTTTCGACGTTGTCGAAAATTTGGTATTATGAAATATTTTCGACCGCGTTTTTTTTCGACGTTGTCGAATTTTTGTATTATGAAATATTCGACGCGTTTTTTGTTAGATAACGTCGACTATTTTACGACAGCTCTTGAGGTGTCGATTAAATAAAAAAATGTGTTAATTGTTGAGAAATAAAAAAACTTTATTAGTAAAAATAAATTAATATTTTAAACTTATAAAATTTTAATTAATAAAAATTAATTAATTAATAAAAATTAATTAATTAATAAAAATTAATTAATTAATTTAAATTTAATAAAAATGATTAATTTAAATTTTTGACATAAAAAATAATTAATTTCATTTTTCGACATCGTCGAAAAAAAAATTCATAATAGCGATTTTCGACGTTGTCGACTGTCGACGTTGTCGAAAAAAATACACGCGTCGAAAATTTCATAATAGACCCCCAGGTTCCGGCCGACGAATTTCGGCAGAACTCGGTTTTATTATTATTTGCGTTCCCCTAACTTTCTGTATGATCACGGTGTAAGCCAGGAGCGTCATGCAAGCCTCAAACCCCACGACCTTAGCACTTCTCCTTGAGAACGTAGCCGGCAAAAATCACCGTGGAGGCCTCTACATGCGCTTAGTGAAATCTGCAGGTTGGCAGTAGCCAGCCTGTAACACTATCATGAACTGATTTTCTCCCACCAAGACAAACAATGGTGAGGCGTGTGACCGGATGGTCATTTGATATGCATAGACAATGCAAAACTATGTGCAAATGATCCATCTGCTTTCATTCTTCATCGTTGTCTGGTTTGGTGGGAAAAAATATTTTATTTTTTATTTTTATGCTATGTTTGGTAATTTTTTGTGTCCGTCACGCCAGCCGGAACCAAACAACTATGGTACAAGTAGCACGATGCATCATTGTGTACTTTATACATTTTCAGCCAGAACCTCATAAATCCAATAATATACGATTTGTCGTGAAAAAACCTTACAATTTCAGCCAGAACCATACCGTCTACAGTCAAACTAACTACAGCACAAGTAGCACAATGCATTGTGCATCATTTTGCACTATATAATTTTTCAGCCGAAACCTTATAATTTCGACCAGAACCTTATAAAGCCAATCGAAACCGTACTACAGCCAAACCAACAATAGCACAAGTAGCACGATGCATTTTGCATCATTGTGCACTATATAATTTTTCACCCGGAACCTTACACATCCAGTAATCGATGATTTTCCGAGGAAAAAACTTTACAAATTAGGGTAAACTTGCAGTCAAAATAACTATATCATAAGTAGCACGATACATTGTACATCTATTTGCACTATATATTTTTTCAGCCGGAACCTTATAATTCCAACGAGAACCTTATAAAGCTAATCGAAACCGTACTACAGCCAAACTAACTATGGCACAAGTAGCACGATGCATTGTACATCATTTTGCACTATATAAATTTTCAGCCGGAACCTCATAAATCCAATAATATACGATTTGTCGTGAAAAAACCTTACAATTTCAACTGGAACCCTACCCTCTACAGCCAAACTAATTATAGCACAAGTAGCACGATGCATTGTGCATTATTGTGCACTATATAATTTTTCAGCCGGAACCTTATAATTTTGACCAGAACCTTATAAAGCAAATCGAAACCGTACTACAGCCAAACCAACAATAGCACAAGTAGCACGATGCATTGTGCATCATTGTGCACTATATAATTTTTCAGCCGGAACCTTACACATCCAGTAATCGAAGATTTTCCGAGGAAAAACCTTACAAATTAGGGTAAACTTGAAGTCAAAATAACTATATCATAAGTTGCACGATATATCTATTTGCACTATATATTTTTTCAGCCGGAACCTTCTAATTCCGACCAGAACCTAATAAAGCCAGCCAAAACTGTACAACAGCCAAACTAACTATAGCATAAAAACCATATGTTGCACTATGTATGTAAACATTTTGTTTCGACTTGATTTTGATGGTTCTGGATGGCATTATAGTTTGGCTGCAAAAACATATAGAAAACTACTATATAAAATTATATAGTGCACAATGATGAACAATCAGGGATGGGCGATTACGTGTCGACTACTAGTTTTTACATGATTTCGTCGACAACTCCTCGACAACATCGACAACTCGTCGACAACGTCGAAAACTCGTCGACAACGTCGATAACTCGTCGACAACTCGTCGAATACGTCGATAACTATATAATAAATTAATTTACGCCATCTATCGAAACTTTGCTGTGAATAATATTTGGGTCATAAGTTGCGTAATAAATTGATAATTATCCATTATCGATATAAAATTGTTTGCCAATCGAAAAAAGTCAAATTAAATTTGCGATTTTGAATAAAATTTGAGTATATCATTCAGGCGTGATTTCGCTCATATGCAATTTTCAAGCTTCTGCTATTCTGCTACGCGACGAATGAATAGTTAACTTATGATTTATGATGGCGTTTTATTTAATATTTATAATTTTGCTTTGTTGTAGTAACTTCGAGATTAATTATTCGTTTACATATAAATTAATAAATAAAAGATAATTGTTATAGAATTTCATTTTAGTGACATCTATTATTAATAGCAATTTCTTTCCAAAAAAAAAATTGATTTATAAATCAAATAAAATGATTTGAGATTAAAAAATTTTGATCGAAATACCGTGGCACGTTCTTTCCAAGTAAAAAAATTGATTTTTTTTTGATCGCAATCAATTTTGAAAAATCTCAATATTTCTTTAGATTTTTTTTTGAAGTTTACAAACATATAAATATGATGTAAACACTTCAAAAAATATAAACATAAACATTATAACTTTCCGACTAGTTAATTGGCCGTGAGCATTTGACATAGGAAATAATTTTATTTTTCGTTTTCACTGTGTAAAATAATTGTGTTGACAAAAAATTGTGTTGATAATTTGTTGACAATAAACTGTCAATATAAAATTTTTGAAAATCGAATGTCAATTTTTTACAGATTCATTAACAAAAAAAAAATAAATCGCTTATCGTGTTCTTTGCCACACAAAAAAATCAATTTATTTTTGATTTTTGGAAAAAACTTGCTATAAATTTCAAGATATTTAAAAAAAATTTAACAGTGCAAGTAATGTCAAAATATTGACAGATTAAAAATTTATATTACATCAAAGCCTCAGAAAAAGGTTTAAATAAAAGTTCTGGGTGATGTGTATTACTATTAGTGCATGTGATCAGCAAACTCTTGCATTTTTGTAGCTCGAAGTTGTCTAGTTTATAAATTTTATTGCAGTTGGCTGAATTCCGATCGCTAATATAATTCTATATCGAATCCCTCCGTAGCCGTATATTGTAAGTGGTGTTTTGACTGTTTAGGTTGTGAAGTTGTTGGATGACGTAACTGGTTTGAAAACAAATGTGGGAAAGGTTTTAGAACATTCTTATAAAGGTTATGTAGCTGTTGGAATGGCTGACACAAATTTTTTGCGATTCGCTGTTAATGTTTACTTCCAACTATGCCATATTTTGGCCAAGCTGATTGCAAGGATTAATTCAAGTGTTTGAATTACCAAACCATGAAAGCATAATCGATGGGAACATTTTATTGAAATTGAGGATGTTCCGGAATATCGAGCAGCGTGTTCACAATTAAATTTTGCACAACCGAAACAGAATAATCCACATGCTCGGATTCAAGAACCCAGATTGTTTTTGGCGCAAACGTTGGCTAAGTTAACAACAGTGTCCGGGTGAAATTGTTGCAATGATCATTTATTGCCCGATTGCCAGTTAGTTGCGCACAAGGAAACAGTTTAAAAGTACGGTATTTAAAGTGGGATACAATTAATGCCAGTGGTTGATTACTACATACTCGTATATGATTAATTTTTAAAATGTTTATGTTTATTTTAAATTAATCAGGATGTCAATAAAATTTGTTGTTATGAAATATATAGCAAATTTTCTGATCAAGCTGATAATAATTTTTTTATTAGTTTCTGTTATTCATATTTAGTACCATAAAATCGCCAAATACTTGAAACTAGTCAAATTTGATATAGTAATGAACGCCTGATTTCTTGTCATATATATCAATGTGGCCCAGCCATCTTTGGCTAGCAATAACTAAAAAAAAAACTAATTAATTTCGAAGCGCACATTTTAACAAAGGCACTTACAATGTACGGCTACGGAGGGATTCGATACAGAATTATATCAGCGGTTGGGAATTCAGCCAACTGCAATAAAATTTATAAATTACACAACTTCGAGCTACATAGATGCAATCCTCGAATACATGAAGAAATATAATATACTGTGGTAAGATTCCTTTGGATACTTTCTCTCGTACCCGCTTGTTACGATCCTCCAGCGCCTTAATAAAGGGTCCAATTTTGGAAAAATGAGTTACATTATGATTACCGAATATCTTTCGATGCAGTTTCATCCAGCGTTGCAATATTTTTAGCATATGGTGTTTTTACAATTGTTGAAGCGTCCAATGCTAAAGGCGCTATTGCAGGTAACACATATTCTGGGAAAACGTTAACATCGCTGCGTGACAATTCATCAACTTAACTAAATTCAAACAACTAAAATAAATTAAAAATAAAATTTATTGCGTGTACATACTTACATTACATTATGGCATTGGTTATTATTTTTTCTGAAATGACTTAGATGTTGTAACGGATCGTCATATGTTGTTTACCTTACTATCGCGAATTTCAACGGACCGTTAACAGATTATCGGTGCAGGGACTTCTGCGCGGTATTTGTTAGCCGGCTAGAGCTCGCGGAGGGTCGTGGGTGTTCCAGAAGTATGCACCGATCTTGAATATACCGCGGGAAGTATAACGGATCACCATATTTACATGTATCTTATCTTTTCCCCAACATCACCAATATTTTAATAATTTTTTTTTCACTTATTCATTTTGTTTCAATAATTAAATAGCCAAAACATAAACAAAAATAAATTATAAACCAAAAGGTGAATAAAATTAGAAGTTAAATCAAATAGAAAGGCAGAATAATAACACAAATCCCAAAATTAAACTGTTGCTGCCACTTTTGAGTAACATGTTTTATATTTCTGGAATAGCGGGCGACAGTTTTACTAATCTACTTTACATAACTGGAAGCTTTACAGAACAAAACTTCGAAATGAATCTTAACTAAACTTAACCAATAAAGAAACTCTTGGGAGGGGAAGTCCGGACTGTTTATTTTTTTCTCATAATTAATTGTTAGTGAGAGCTTTATATAGTAAAGTTAGGGTTACTTATAATAAGGCTTAAATATAAAACTAAAAAATTATAAATATTAGTAGATTTATCGTGAAGTAGAATTACTGCAAGGTGTCGGTCATATCCACATCAGCTGCTCGACTTAACATCCGTTAAGTTAGGTTGTTTATTATAAAATTATGTCGGCATATGAAGTCAAATATTGGTACTTAAATTTTTGTAATTAAATTCTTATTTTTGTTTGTTGTTATATATTATTTTGTAATGGCCGCACAAATTATGACCTTTTATTATATATCGTTTATTAATACATTTTTCTTTTTTTTCGGAGTTCATTTATAGGTATTACACAGGACGACGCCACCTTTATATCTTAACCCTATTGTGTTCTGTTATTATATATTCCACATGAGTAATAATATTTGTTCCTAGTTATTATTATACACCCACTTTTAAGTAGTAGACACCTTAGACTATTAGAATAAGTTCTTAATCTTAAGTCCCATATAACTACTAACAAATTGCTAAACTTTTTTTTTTTTTTTATAATTAATGTGGCGCACAATTTATTTTTAGGGTAAAACAATGGTCGTGTTTTCGTTATATATATTTTAATTTTATTTTTTAATTTTATGACCAAAATACGGTTCGCTTCAATCGTTCACCTTGTTATTTTATTTGTCGGACACTCGATTGTAATAATGGATTATCAGCGCTTCGGCACACAAATCGTCAGGCAGTAATACCTAAGTCACTACACAACTGATTTAAAATTCTCGCGCCCGATTATGCGATCCGCGATCCCCACGTGACTTTTCTCTTTCAATTTATTCTATTTTTTCGTAGTTATAAGGATTCTTCCGCAAAAATACTTGTGTTCAAATTTTATTTTTAGCTTCGAGCGCACTTGCAAGTTGGTAAATGTGTCGACCGTCTTTTATGGTGGTTGACAATCAACCCAACAAAAACGATATACTACTAATCTCCTCTCGGTCAAAATTTTCGCTATTTATATTTTTTTTCTCTTTTATGACCCGATGGATGATGAATAGCCAGATGGAGGGAAAAGATTATTTATTAAATGAAAAGTACTAGTCATCAAAAAAAAAATGTCAAAAATAGAAATGGGGAAATTTTGGCACCGCTTAAGGTGGCCATTACACAGGTAATGCCGTCAGCCGACGATGGCGTCGTTACAATATCATGGTGAAAATCTTGCATCGCGATATACATCTTTTTGATAAAAGATGGCGCGCTATTGAATAATCTATTGAAATATATGAAATATTCAATAGTTTTAGATACCTAGATGTCTCTAGTTTAGAGATTTTAATATTATGTATTTTTAATTTATAAATTGCTTGTAAATGTTAGAATTATATTTAAGTAATTATTTACGAATTTTAATAGTGCGGTTAACGTAAAATAATTATAAAGATTAGTTTATAATATCATTTTCTAGGTTGTTGACGTTGTCTACGTTGTCTACGTTGTCGACGTCTGAAAAGCAAAAAATCGGTATGTAATCTACGTGTTAGATTACGTGTCGACAACTACGTAGATTACTTTACGTAATCTACCCGCCCATCCCTGTGAACAATGCATCGTGCTACTTGTGCCATAATAAGTTTGGCTGTAAGGGTATGGTTCTTGCTGAATTTGTAAGGTTTTTCACGAACAATTGTATATTACTGGATATATAAGGTTCCGGCTGAAAAATTATATAGTGCACAATGATGCACAATACATCGTGCTACTTGTGCCATAGTTGATTTGGCTGTTGTACGGTTTTGTCTGTTTTAATAGGCTCTGGTCGGAATTATAAGGTTCCGGTTGAAAAAATATGTAGTGCAAAATGATGCACTACGCATCGTGCTACTTGTGCTATAGTTAGTTTGGCTGTAGAGGGTATGGTTCCGGCTGAAATTGTAAGGTTTTTTCACGACAAATCGTATATTATTGGATTTATGAGGTTCCGGCTGAAAATGTATAAGTACACAATGATGCACAATACATCGTGCTACTTGTGATATAGTTAGTTTGGCTGTTGTATGGTTTTGGCTGGCTTGTTAGGTTCTGGTCGGAATTATAAGGTTCCGGCTGAAAAAATATATAGTGCACAATGATGCACAATACATCGTGCTGGGGTATGGTTCCGGCTGAAATTGTAAGGTTTTTTCCCAAAAAATCTTAGATTACTGGATTTATAAGGTTCCGGCTGAAACATTATATAGCGCACAATGAT
Organism: Nephrotoma appendiculata; assembly: GCA_947310385.1. Lineage (NCBI taxonomy): Eukaryota > Metazoa > Arthropoda > Insecta > Diptera > Tipulidae > Nephrotoma > Nephrotoma appendiculata. The sequence continues at coordinate 164,883,311 of OX371224.1, forward strand.
GCACAATGCATCGTGCTGCTTGTGCTATAGTTGATTTGGCTATTGTACGTTTTGGCTGGCTTTAATAGGCCCTGGTCGAAATTATATGGTTCTGGCTGAAAAACTATATAGTGCACAATGATGCAAAATGTATCGTGCTACTTGTGATATAGTTATTTTGACTGTAGGGTCACCTTAATTTTTAAGGTTTTTTCCTCGGAAAATCTTAGATTACTGGATGTGTAAGGTTCCGGCTGAAAAATTATATAGAGCACAATAATGCACAATGCATCGTGCTTCTTGTGCTATAGCTAGTTTGGCTGTAGAGGGTATGGTTCCGGCTGAAATTGTAAGGTTTTTTCACGACAAATCGTATATTATTGGATTTATGAGGTTCCGGCTGAAAATGTATATAGTACACAATGATGCATTGTGCTACTTGTGCTTTAGTTAGTTTTGCTATAGTATGGTTCTGGCTGGTTTTATTAGGTTACGGCTGGAATTATAAGGTTCCGGCTGAAAAACAATATAGTGCACAATGATACACGATTCATTGTGCTACTTGTGATATTGTTAGTTTGACTGTTTTAACCAAGCCATCGTTTCCGGCTGGAATTATAAGGTTCCAACAAAAATCATGTATTGTTGGATTTATAAGGTTCCGGCTGAAAAGTTATATAGTGCACAATGATGCACAATGCATTGTGCTACTTGTGCCATAGTTAGTTTGGCTGTAGAGGGTATGGTTCCGGCTGAACTTGTAAGGTTTTTTTCTCCGAAAAATGTTATATTTATGGATTTATAAGGTTCCGTCTGAAAAATTATAAAGTGCACAATGATGCACAATACATCGTGCTACTAGTGCCCTAGTTTGTTTGGCTGTTGTATGGTTCTATGTGGCTTTATCAGGTCCCGGCTGGAATTGTTAGGTTCCGTGCTAAATGATGCTACTTGTGCCATAGTTGTTTGGTTCCGGCTGGCGTGACGGACACAATTTTTTATGTATAAAACCTTGTGTAAAAATAAATTTGGGGTTAGTCAATTTGAACAATACATCAACAATAGTACAGTGATTTTAATACTCTATTTTTTCTGACATAATTCTAAATAGTTTGTTTAGAATTTTCATCGGTCCTTCGCGCCGCAGCATGAACTAGTTGGTCCTCATCCGTGGTAAGCCAACTAAGCTTGTGATCCCGGCAAAAGCAGTCTACAACTTGCAAAGAAAGCAGATTGCAGCGAAACAACAACCGGCAAACAAGGCGCTAGTGCGTCCAAAAATCGCCACCTATCAGCACAGCCAAATAACATTCAGCGACTAAACAATTGAATTGAAGCCAAACAACAACCGGCCAAACAGTTATATTACCATTTGCTCCAGTAACCGCGTATCCATCGAAAACTAGGCTAAATAACCACTAGCGAAACCGGGTATCATTATTCAATAGTCACAGAACAACCGGCCATATAATGGATAACTCACTTGATCAACCAGAAATTGTTAGAAGAAAATAGCTCAATTCGGGAGCAATTACAACAATGATGGACCATCTCGTAATACGAGCAAACATTTGGAGATCAAGATAAACCAACTAAAACTCTTAGTGGAAAATGACAACATTCAAGACGAGCGGGCCCGTACCGAAGAAGAACAGAGGGACCGAGGAACACTTTCCTTCAACAGTGCCATGAAACGCTGATGGCAGGTACACGGTGAGAATCCCGAGAAAATGGCTACTGCTTATTTATTACAACTATAGAGAGAAGGTTTAAAAAAGACGCCCCATTCAAGCAACTATACCAAAGCTTTATGCAAGTATATCTAGAAATAGGTCATATGAAGTTGCTTCCCAAGGTAGAATAGCACCTAAACTATAATATAGTTACTACATTCCACATCATGGCATATTAAGCAGGATAGCACTACAAGCAAACTGCGTGTAGTGTTCGACGCATCATCCAAAACCACAAATGGATCATTTCTTAATGAGAAAATGATGATCGGTCCAAAGCTGCAGCAAGATTTGGCGTAAACATCAGTATTTACTGACGGCCGATATAGCAAAAATGTATCGGCAGGCGTGGATGCACGAGCAAAATAGAAATTATCAACTCATTCTATAGAGGACAGAACCAACAAACTCCATAGACACATATGGCACCACAGCTGCCAGCTTTCTGGCCGTGCGCGATTTACGGCAATTATATTGCCTGATCATATTGTCTGATTTCTACGTAGACGATTTGCTGACAGGAAGCCATAACATAGACCATGGCTCAGCCATGGTTCAACAGCTAATGGGGCTCTCCGAGAAAGGGGGACTAAAACTAAGGAAGTAGCCTTCCAATAGTATGGAGTTATTAAAGCAAATACCAACAGAGTTACAAGCAATCGGGATCGATTATGCTGGACGTATTCGTCTTAGAACAACAAAAGGCATAGCCCTATTTGTTTGCATGGTAACCAAGGCCGTGCATATAGAAATAGCTAGCTGCTCAAAAATGGATAGTTTTATTGCCGCTTACCAACGGTTCACGTCACGACGAGGCTTATGCACGGATCTATATTCGGATAATGGCACCTATTTTGTTCGAGCCGATGCTGAAATGAAGAAGAATCTTCGCATCGCCTTGACCACATTGCCAATTAAAATTGCAAATGTAATATCCATCGGCGAGGCAACATGGCATTTCCACCACCATTCGCTCCTCATTTTGGTAGCATTTGGGAAGCCGGAATTAAATCTGTAAAGGGTTACTTAAAAAGAGTCATAGGAGCCACTAATTTTACGTTTGAAGAATTAAGTACAGTAACCGCTCAAATAGAGGCTTGCCTAAATTCACGGTCATTGACGCCGCTTACCAATGGTCCATCCGAACTAGAAGGTTTAACTCCTTTTAAGCGGAATATACCCCTAACCACAAGATGGCGTCTAGTACAACGGATGATACCAGACTTTTGGAAAAGATGGTCAGCTGAATACTTAGACCAATTACAACAACGCAACCAATGGGAAACGCTGCAACCAAATCTATAGTTCAACGACTTAGTCCTCTTACGAGATGACCAACTTCCAGCAACATATTGGAAATTGGGTCGAATTATCCAGACTCAAGCTGGCGCTGATGGAGGACAATGTGTACAAACGACCAATCACCAAACTATGCAAGCTTATTAGAAGCGGAGACGACAGATATTTCAGAATCTGAAGCCGCCAATAACGAAGCTCGACCTATAAGAAAGCAACCCCCAAGAAGAGCTAAGTGTGGACTAAAGGTCAGCAATTTAGAATTGGCGTTATTTTCTGTATGCACCATACTAGGGTATACCGAACGGACGGTATCACTAACATACGCCGCTTCGACCATCCACCAGACATACACTTCGAGAAAATGGGAACTTTAGAAGCCGTCGTCATGAAATGGAAACTAGTAAATTTTTACAACTTGACTGACTATTTGGAAGAGGTATAGAAAACTGCAAGCATACCGTACTCCAACTAGAAGAAGCTTGTAGAGATCTGTCAGGATTCAACTGTAATACTACTCTACAACATTTGCAATGGCGAGTCAACCTCATAGCAAAAAACAAGCTATTAGAAGATTGAATAAGGGTCGCAAGCGGTTAAAGCGAGGATTAGGAGATACGCTGGGGAAATATAGTGTACTCAGCGCATCATGAGATAGTGCATCCCACTATACTCACGCTGGACCAATTAGAAGAATAACTTTCGCTGATTCGGCACCATGAAACGACACCAGTCAGCGTCCCTAGTCACCAATTTTCTGATTTAACACATGTGTATCAGAGTCTAGCAGTGAGAAGCAGAATGACCAAGCAGAACGTGATCATCGAAACCATCATCCCACTGGCTTTCGCAACAGAGTACACGCTTCTATCCGTGATTTCAGTGTCAGACATTCTGCATGACAACACACAGTTAAGCATAGTAATTTCAACTGGGTATCTGGCCATGAAGAGCCATCGCGAACATTTCGCATTTTTTCTACGGAGCAACTATCTTGTTGCCAGATTGTCTCCCCATCTCATTTTGTATGCGTGACATCACCAGTTTCCAACGCAATCACTAACAACGGTCGATGCAAGGTAGCCATACTGCAGCGGAAATCTGCTCTTGAACAATTCTGCAGCTTTCAAATTAGCAAATCTACGAATAGATGGATACCCCTGAAGGCACCAATTCAATGAATTTATGCGGTTCCCAATGAAACTACGGTCGACATTTTATGTGGATCTCAATCTAGTCCGCCTACTCTTCAAGGCTCGGGAATGGTAAGCATCGATGCAGGATGTCTATTGCGAGACAGGGATTTATAAATTGTAGCTGTGGGCACCGCATCCAACAGTATAAGCAAGGCTTTCCAAAAAATTAACCTGCGGACATCACCAATTCCAAACAATTGAAAAGTATTGGAAGTCACATCAAAACCAAGGTGCGTGATGACGCCATAGCTGATCTCATCTCCGGTTTGGATATCAAAAATTTGGAAAATGAGATAGCAGCTCTTCGGGAAAATGAGCACCTGACCCAGAGGAATGAGTTCTTCACCAGCCAAAATCAACATCATATTCGTCACTATACCATGATTCATATTCTGTTCTGGAGCACTTTTATCTTCGGAACAATCTGGATCATATCTTATATCCGACGCCGGCGCCCATTATAGTTTGGCTGCAACCACTATCTGTGGCCGCTACAGCTTAGTACAATCTTCTAGTAGTAGTCTAGGTTCTAGGTTCGGATGATGATGTTATGGCTGTCGGATGGTGTCCTTTCTAACGCAATTTTGAACAATTTGATCAATTTATTGGTCTCATGAAGAAGCGTTTGCAATTCTCCGAAAATCGCTCGCAATGATATAGTTATCGTTGAATCTGGAATGGTGATGTGAAATTGACTGTGTTACAGGAATTCAATCTGTTTTCTGATGCAACGGCGAATGATGCGAAAGAGAATTGTGTTGCAACTTCCTTGAAAGTGGGCATGTAACTGTCCCGTACAATATGCGTTGCGCCAAACGACGTTATTTGAAATGAATAAGCGTAATGGCTCTGGTAGTGGGACCAATTGTGGCCATTTAACTTTCCTACATGTGCGCAACACAATCCAGGAGTTTCGCTACTGAATTTCAGTACCTTTCATTATGGACAAACGACATACATTTCTTTATTTGTTACTGATCTGTCCGCACTGATATCGGTCGACTTCATTGTGTTGTACTCGCTGGCGGTGTATTTGATGCACCCGAACTTGTTGCATTCTGAATTCGCTGGTCGTTCGTCAGCAGTCGCTCTTCAACGTAATTGCGACATGCCAATACGACTATTTTCATTATCAGTCGCTGGTCATCATTGCGGTTCGCAAAGTTAATTTACATACCTTAATAGAATAGTTGATCAAAATGATTGTTTGCCAAATGTAATTAAACTCGCTTTAACCAAATCAGTTCTCAAAATCCACAACCTTTTTCACGAAATGTTTGAGCACAACCGCACGGTGTGAATAATCGAATCAGAAATATGTAATGCATGGCGTAGAGCTGTCAAATGATAGGTCCGCCACCAACGCCATATATTGGAAGTAATCCGGAGTGCCTATATACATAAATGAAAACTCATTGTCGAAATACAATTCTCATTGGTTGGGTTAAGTGCATTTCCATACACAATTTCCATACAAAACGCTAATTTCGATTTTCCGATTTGTTTTTCGGTTGGTTTTTTCTTTGGGTTTTTCCAGAATTTTTCCTCAACCACCCTAGTATTGAGATGAACAAAACACAAAACGAATCTTCTAAATCGGTCTAGCCATTCTAGTTATTGCGAGACTAATGCACGGCAATTGATTTTTATATATGACGAGTGTTTCGAAGATTGTTTACATACTCTACCAATTATCGAGATTGTTTACGCAAAAATCAATTGTCTACACTCTTTTCGACCCCAACATGTACATAATTCCGTAATACACGTAAACGCACAACACTGACAAAAATAAAACCAAACAATCAAATAAATTCAATTATGGCGTTAATTAAATTAATCAAATCGATTATTTAGTTCAATAATTCGCAATCGTATGTAGCAGCCACATACCATGTTGCCCTTGATAATTTTTATTTGCATGTACCGTTGCTCCCAATTATGCTTTGTTACACTTCATTAGGCTTTTAACCACGTTAAAACAGAAAAAAAGTTTCCCGTCTATTTACCACAATACACAAATTTTCATTTCATTAATCTCATATGTGGACGGTGGTATGTCTGTATAATACGCGCATACTCGTAATCCCGTTGTTTTGGTACCATACCATGTACAAGGATAAAATAATGCATTAAGTAAATACACAGCATTTATATCCGTTTACGAGAGTTTTATGCGGGTAAATAATTTATGTTTTCAAGGGCTGCAGGGAGGGGGGGGGGGGGGTATATAAACTGCTGTCTGTATTCGGCGACATTATATACTTTACCATCGCGGATCTGATTTAATTTAATCAAAATTGATTTAGCAAGAAACGATTCGTTAGAATAATTTAGCATTATGATAATTTTTGATGGGATTTGGCTGTTTTCATCGCTTAATAATTAAGGGGCTTTATTGAAATTGAAATGATACGCCGCCAAAAAATCCATCAACAGTAATATGAGCTCGACGATTTGGTAGACATTTGGCGCCAAAAATAATAATCGATTTATGTTAAATAAATTTTTTTTCCTACTGACGACGTTTGAATTAGCACTACTGTCAAACTGTCAGCTAATAAATGGAAAATATTATGACTTATTTTCATATGAATACGGATCTAATAAACTATTTACGAAATATACAAAGCACTTGTGAAATATTACATTTAAATCGTCCATTCCAACAAAACTAATATCATTTCATTTCCACAGTATTAAAACAGTTTTCTTCATTGGGATTTTCTTATCCTCTACAGTTTCATTTTAGATATACAGTATATACTCGTTTAGTACATCGCAATGACGGTGACATATCGAAATAAACGATAAAATAAAATAAAAAAATGAAATGAAATGAAACGGAAAGATAAAATCTTTATTTTACCCGATTTTTTACACAAAAGACAATTTTCGCATTTTCCATTTCTCAAAAATAGGTCTTCACGTTGAAATGTTTACAAAAAGCGTGCACTCAGTTGTAAGCATACGAGTAGATATATACAGTTATAGGTCAGGGGCATATTTAGGGGGTACAACGGAATCTGACTACGATTTTATCTATTTTTGTTAGAGTTTGAGTGTTTTTCAAGCTATTCCAGAAGCAGGTATGGAATCACGTTTTGAACAGATCTAGAGAAGGTGATATCGTTCAAACTTCTTCCCGCCTTACCACCACAAGATAATTCATACTGTTAAAGTTAGCCGAAACTTTCCAGCAGAAAGATGGAAATGCAGATAGTACCTTTGATATCCCAACTGAAACACGGTAATGCAGATATTATTTTTTATCTCAAATGAAAATATTTTAAAATGTCGATGATGTAGATTAGGCCGATAAATAAGATTAACTTCAATATTCAAACCGAAATATGCCAACAATACAGATTTAAAAGTTACAAATGAATCATCAATTTTCTAAAAGGAAATGTCAATAACAGGCATCAATACAATAGCCATGAGACGCAGTCACGTTTAACTGGTGGATGGTTTGTATATCAAGATTTTGACAAATGAACTATTTGACTGTACCAAATGGATGAACCATGCGGGAAGGATGGGGTGGGTCTGATGGGGTTATAGGGGTGAAATTTTGATTTTCTCCATTTTTCATGGATAAAATCTATCGTCATTCGTGATTTTTGCATATAGACACCAATATGACTATGCCAATCCGATAGCCCATAACCATAGGTAGATTCTTAGTATTTGTTAAGGGTGGATCTAAGGGTTACAGGGGTGAAATTTTGATTTTCCTCATATTTCAAAATCATTAGATTTTGTGTATCGGTTAAGGGTGGGTCTAATGGGGTGAATGACGTGCAAATGACGAATAATTTTATCGACGAGAAATGGGGAAAATCAAAATTCCACCCCTATAACCCTATCAGACTCTCCAATAAACCTTTATTCAGAATCTACCTATGGTCATGGGCTATCGAATCGGCACAGTCAGATTGTGTCTAAATGCTAAAATCACGAATGACGAATGATTTTCTATTTGAAAAATGTGGAAAATCAAAATTTCACCCCTATAACTCCATCAGACTCACCCCTATCCTACAATCAAAATCTACCTATGATCATGGGCTTCCGCATCGGCATAGTCAGATTTCTGCCCATCTGGCGAATCTCGAATGATTAACAATTTTATTGCCAGAAGAAGGGAAAACAAAATTCCACAATTGAAATTAATATCGGTTATATTGAAAATTTAAATTGTGGTTTGTTCTAATATATGTTTTCGGTTGATTTTGTAGGTTAGTCACTGTTGGCTGGGATACTTCAATTTAATATATAATCTGTTTAACTTTCGGCTGAACTAGTCAAAACACTATCTGTATTATCGATTTTTCACTTTCGGCTGGCAGCTTTGGGCTAACTTTAACAAGGTAGATAATCCGCTATTATGTAAAAAGGTAAACTTGTCACAAAACAATAATTTAATTTTGCACCTGTTTCCTAAAAAAATTAAAGTTGACCCTCATTTTAACATGCATAAACTGGCAGAACTCTTGTAATTACTATCTATAATTTAACTGTTCATTCCGTTCTAAAAATAACAAAGATTTACATGAGTTCTACAAATGGTTACAGAACGCAGAGCTTCACAAATCACAACCCAAGACCACTTACAATATGTGTGTTGTTATGTGATACTTAGGTCACCGTTACTGGGCGCTTTAAGTATTAAAGGTGTTTCGTAATGGTGTTACTATTATTTATTCTTTTACGTCGGGGCATAGAACTATAAATTTAAATAAAATACAAAAAAAATAAATTTAATGCATTTTGATTCTATCATTACTTGTAACAAGTCATTGCATAAATTAATTATTTTTTTTTAAATTTATTTAAATTATTACAACTGAATACAATTCATCTAGTAATTTTTCTTTCTTAATTTAGTCACTTGTGAATGAGAAGAGGCCCATTGGCCAGCTCCATTTATAGGTTATTTACTGAAGTAGTCTTTGCTCTGGTGTCCTTAATCCATTAAATCAATTGGTTTCGTTCTCTGCAATCGTCTTACTGCATGTGAAGCAAGGCTGGAAACAGGTTTTTCAAAACCAAAACTTAACATAAAGTTGTTATGTTATGTTTTGTTAAGTTACGTGTTTTTAAGTTACACGAATATCTGTTTACTGGGAAAATCATACTGATCTAGTACTTTCTTCTATGAACAATTAAAACCTAATGTTGTCTTTGACTTTCATTTGGTGCGAAAACAAGCACAAAGAATAAATAAAATATCAAAAAATAAATTTCTTTATAAGTTAACATTATTTACATTTGAACTCTCTTTAATAATGTAAAGGGTTATCCAATTCAAGCTTGATAAAGTAAACTTAAAAAAAACACACAAAATATTCGGAATGTATTGTAATTTTTATTTCATTTTACAGATTGATCCTTGCCATTTTTAGTTAAACAAGATATCATTCAAATGTCCTCCACGGGACTTCTTACAGGCCTTGATTCTTTTGAGGTAATTTTCAATGACTTTTCGGCACATTTCGGGCGGTATCTCGGCCATTACCTTACGAATATTAGTTTTCAATTCGTCAAGAGTTTGAGGATTGTTTGCGTAAACACGATCTTTCGCGTAGCCCCACAAAAAAAAATCCAAAGGCGTTAAATCACAGGATCTTGGAGGCCAATTGACATCAGCCAATCGCGAAATCAAACGTCCAGGAAATTTCTCTTGCAAAAGATCTCGATTTGCTCGTGTTACGTGACTGGTTGCTCCATCCTGCTGGAACCACATATCGTCAAGATCATAATCTTCGATTTTCGTAAAAAAATAATCGGTTAACATGCGGCCATAGCGCTCAGAATTGACGGTAACGGTTCGTCCATGGTTGTTCTCAAAAAAATACGGCCCAATCACACCACCAGACCACAATGCGCACCAAACAGTGACTTTTTCCGGGTGTAATGGATTTTCTGAGCCCCAAATTCTACAGTTTTGCTTATTAACGTATCCACCAAGCGAAAAATGAGCTTCATCACTGAAGAAAATTTTGTTCGAAAAATCAGCATCGACGGCCTGCTTTTCCAACACCATGCTCCATATTCTTAAATGCTCCATATTCTTAAATGGCAGAATGTCAACTAAATAAATGACAGCGTACTTGACGTTTATCTTTGACAGATGTCGGTATACAGATTTCTACTTTATCAACCTCGAATTGGATAACCCTGTATTTTAAACTAAAGAGAGTCTTAATTTTTATATGTATAATATTTTAGTTTAATTTTAGATGTAAAAGAAAACTACAAAATAAATTTTAAGAGGAAACGTGATAATTATTTTAAATACTCAGCAGAAAAGAAAATTAACAAATGTGAATCATGTGAAAACATCGTGATATTTATATGAAAACTTAGTCAGTAAACGAAGAAAAAAGACTGAAAATATACAACAAACTCTTAATGATTACGTGATAAAATGTAAGAAAACCCATTCAGTAAAGATTACGCCACAAGAGTTACAAAATGCCTGTGTTGAAATGGTTACAATAAATGGCCGACCGCTAACCGCTGTCGAAGATAGTGGCTTCCGCAAAATCATCGATCCAATATTAAACTCTTTTGAAGAGAAAATTTCAATTAATAGGCATAATATTAAAGAATTAATTAAAAGTCAAGCAGACTCTTCTAACGAAGAACTTCGTAACGTATTAAAAACTAGATTAAAAGGGAAAATTGTTTCAATTATAAAGTAGACGGGGCATCGAGACTGGATAGGTCTACACTAGGAGTCAACGTTCAATATATGGAAAAATTAAAAAAAAATATATTTAAAAAAAACTTTTTAAAAAACCACGCCTATATTTCTGCCGTCGTAAAGAAGTTAGTCACAAACGCCAAAAATCGAAAAATTAGTTAGAGACATATTTAGATTCAGCGAACGAATACCTATTTATCTGCTTAACTGAAAAGTTCCATATCCGTCATTAAATGCCATAAAATTACGTTTATAAAATAAGAGGTTAGTATTTAGTAAAATAGAAATTACTCAAAATAACAAAAAGGCAAATACGACTTTTTTTCTTAGCACGGCAGATTTAAAGGCTCTAAAAAGTAGATAATAAAAGGCTTTGATTAGTAGAAAATAAAATGTGTCTTCCTTACTCCTATCAAGGTATATTTATAACAAGTAGAAATATAAAATTAATATGACTTAAGATATAAGCGTGGGGCGCTCCTTTACGGCGGCATTAGTAATTTAAGACTACTAGACACATGAAGTAAAGTCTTAGTAAAGTCTTTTAGTAACACTAATGGAACAGTCTATTCTGATGTATCCTAAGAATAGATTTTTTGCTGGAGCATTTCAGTATTAACGTAAAAATGATATATTGAGAGATAGTATATACATTCAGAAGGAGCACCCCACGCTTATATTTTTAGTCATATTAATTTTAAATTTCTATTTGTTTTAAATATACCTCGATAGAAGTAAGGAAGAATTTTTTTTCTACTTTTCAAAACCTTTTATTATCTACTTTTTAGAGCCTTTAAATATAAGAGTTTTTTAAAATATATTTTATTTTCTACTTCTTTAGTCATCGAAATTTGCAATCAATTTTTCGACCATGTTAACATTTGTCAGGAAGTTGCAAAAGACAGATGGTATATCTGTTTTTGGACCTTACCTTTTAGAGTGCGATCGTAGAGCACTATGTCATATGATTGTCTTTTATTATAGCCAACTTTTATAAGTCTTTGTCAATATGTGTTTTCTTGTCAGTTATTCGCGTCCGACAGATCTTACTCTCACCATTTCTGCCAATGCCTCATTATTACATGGCTTCTTTCCTGCCAATTTTTGACAAAGGCTTTGAAAAAACAAAGGTGGTTTTTTAAAAAGTTTTTATGAATATATATACCTTGACAGTAAGGAAGAATTTTTTTTAATGTCCAAAAATGTTAGAATCTTATATTATCATCGGAGTTAAGCCTGCATGCAAAATTTCAGCTCAATTGGACTATCGCAAGTGGTTGAAAGATTGATTACAAAATTTGACGATACAAACAGACACACAGTGTAACAGTTCAGCTATGCTGCACTGTTAGCAGAAAAATTTGTTTATCAGCTCAGAGGTTCCGGTATAACGGTCGATTGCACAGCTAGTCTCAGGAGCGACAGGGGTGGGGTTTCCGGAACATGAGCCGATCCGTAATGACCGTAAATTCAATTTAATAAAAAAAACAAAAGAAAAAGCTCAAAAAAAAAAAACACGAAAGAACGAATTGTTATCGCGAGATAAAATAGAGATTCCATAGGTATGCCACATGGGCAGTGGAACTACTTACCTCGTTACATCTCCCCCCAGCATGGAATTTATCTCATGTTACTTAATGAATAATTACCAAAATAATTAATTTTAACTTGAATCCATAATTATTGACTTGAAATAAATTCATTGTTACATATACATATTGCGGAATATTAATTAATCAATAGTCATCAGTTTTAAATTTTTCTAATTAAATTGTTTAGGTACTAACTCAAAAATTATATAAGAAAGAGGAAAAAAACTAATACTAAATAGGTAGTAAGCCGAAGCAAAATAAAATAAAATAAATGAAAAATCCTACTCATTAGATAACTATAAACTAATTAATCAATCAATACAAAAAAAATCGAAATTTAAACAATGCATAAAACACCATAAATAGTTTTATTGATCGATTAAGGAATTTATATTTACTAAATGTTCTAATATCTAAATTTATGAAACAACAACAAAAAAATTTAAATTAATTCTAAAGTTATAATATCACTTACAATAAATTGTGTTACAAAAAAAAATCGTTGGGCGCCATGATGTTAGGATGATGAATGACGATGTCGTAGTATGGGTGTGGCATATTATTGGCGGTTGATTTTATTAATTATTAATTATTATAGTTTTAAATTAAATTAGATTTAGTTTTATTGGATTATTCGAGATTTATTAATACAGTATATATATTATATATTATGAGTTTATATTATTATATTATGATGATTAAACACAAAAAAAAATTACACACAAATATCCGATTTTCACTGTTCGTCACTTCGGATTATGGTCCTCACGGTTCTTAAGATTGCATACTGTTCTTACTTTACGAATCTATAAGTTCAGTTTACCATTTCAAACAACCTTCTCATTCAAAAAATAAAAAATAAAAAAAAAAACTTAGCACAAATAAATCGGGATTTCCACTTAAGATTAATATAAATTGTCCGTGCTTTACGTTTTAGAGAGGTTATTATGATCTTCGTTAAAACGATTATTTTTCAAGAATCACAACGTTTTATTTAAGGGGAGTCCACTTGTATATTTTTTTTGATTGTTTCATACCAAGAACCAATTTTAAATTTAACAAAAGTTCATCACTTAAATAAAACACAAGTAACGTTCAACGTTTTTTTTTAACTGTTTTTCTATTGAACTATTTCAACTTGATCACTATTCACAAAAAATCTCCATATAAAGTTTTTGTGTCACTTTCCGAACACAAGTATGCATATTAAATTTTTTTTTCTCAAAGGAAGTATATGGACCGAAAATTTTTTTATAAATTATTACATGATCAATTATAATTTTAATAACACTTTAAGTCTTATTCGTATATAAAAAAATAAATTTTGGCGTTTTATTGGTACTTTGACTTAGGCAAGCAATTATTATTGCATCAAATTCACAACCCGACTGCCATCCCAAAATTATATTTTGTTTTCTCATCACCTCCTCCCTTCATCGTCATCAATCAATACCAGTTTTCCTCGATCACAATTATACAATGCAAAAAAAAAATCAATACCAATTTATTTAAAGTTAACCGTACAGATTTGTTCTGGTGTAGGTTCATTACACATTATTGGCAGTCACGATATTAAACAACAAGTATAAACCACTATCACAGGGATACGCACCTCAACCCACCCATAACTCACAATACAACGCGAAGATTTAGTTTAGAACAATTTTTTTTTTTCTAAGAAAAACACGGAAAATGAAGCCGGGAACGAAATGCGAAATTCGTTACAACAGAGTGAGCTAATATAAGCGTGGTAATTAATACCCTTGCCATGTTGAAACTAAAAGATAGACACACCCCGGAATATCTTCTAGATACAATTCCATATGTTTTAAATAAATACAGGGTTATCCAATTCGAGGTTGATAAAGTAGAAATCTGTATACCGACATCTGTCAAAGATAAACGTCAAGTACGCTGTCATTTATTTAGTTGACATTCTGCCATTTAAGAATATGGAGCATTTAACAATCGACCAACGCGTTAAAATTAAACGCGGAAAAACAGGCCGTCGATGCTCATTTTTCGAACAAAATTTTCTTCAGTGATGAAGCTCATTTTTCGCTTGGTGGATACGTTAATAAGCAAAACTGTAGAATTTGGGGCTCAGAAAATCCACAATTGATTGTAGAGAAGCCATTACACCCGGAAAAAGTCACTGTTTGGTGCGCATTGTGGTCTGGTGGTGTGATTGGGCCGTATTTTTTTTAGAACAACCATGGACGAACCGTTACCGTCAATTCTGAGCGCTATGGCCGCATGTTAACTGATTATTTTTTTACGAAAATCGAAGATTATGATCTTGACGATATGTGGTTCCAGCAGGATGGAGCAACCAGTCACGTAACACGAGCAAATCGAGATCTTTTGCAAGAGAAATTTCCTGGACGTTTGATTTCGCGATTGGCTGATGTCAATTGGCCTCCAAGATCCTGTGATTTAACGCCTTTGGATTTCTTTTTGTGGGGCTACGCGAAAGATCGTGTTTACGCAAACAATCCTCAAACTCTTGACGAATTGAAAACTAATATTCGTAAGGTAATGGCCGAGATACTGCCCGAAATGTGCCGAAAAGTCATTGAAAATTACCTCAAAAGAATCAAGGCCTGTAAGAAGTCCCGTGGAGGACATTTGAATGATATCTTGTTTAACTAAAAATGGCAAGGATCAATCTGTAAAATGAAATAAAAATTACAATACATTCCGAATATTTTGTGTGTTTTTTTTTAAGTTTACTTTATCAACCTCGAATTGGATAACCCTTTATAATATTGATGTCAAACAGATTTACAGTTTTACACGGATGTGAAGTTTTTAACAAAATGAAAAATTAACAAAAACTAAAATTTGTTAAATTAACAAAAATACACAGTCGGTAAAAGCAATGTTAAAAATGGAAACCTGACAACAGAAAAATTTCTTTTAATTAAAAACATTTATCAATACTTAATTTTCATTGAAATACAAAAACTAAAATTACAATTTAAAAATATGTATTTACATAGGAAAGACAAACCATTTAATACAATTAAATAATGTAAATTGGAGTATCCACTACTAAATAATCAGTTACATATTATATGTAGATTGCCACAGAACGGATATCAAATGATGGCATAAGAGGTGCTCTTTGAAATAAAATTAGTCTCATCAAAAAACTACGAGGTTTTCCCATTTGTTAATGCGTTGGAAAATCGAATCGCATTGAATATTTTGGTGATTTTTGGGTTTCAGTGTATCAATTATTGGCCAGATCACAGAGATACTACCGAGAAGTGACTAGTATCAAATGATGGCATAAGAAGTGCTCTTTCAAATGAAATTGGTCTCATCAAAAAACTACGAGATTTTCCCATTCGTTAATGCGTTGGAAAATCGAATCGCATTGCTCTTTGAAATAAAATTGATCTTATCCAAAAACTGCAAGATTTTCACGAGAAATCATTTTGCTCTTTTTTCCCCGAAATCAGGATCCACCGCCTTCGGTTCGTGCTACTCGAAAACCTCCTTCTAGCAATGGTCAATAAAATCGTTTGAGCTGAACTAAAAAATTTAAAAATAAACCCGGGGCTCACCAGTAAACCCCTTGCACGATTTTTTTTTCGATATCAGGATCCATCGTTATCTGTTCCTGTCACTAGAAAACCTCCTTCTAGCAATTTTCATTAAAATCATTAGAGCAGAGAAACAAATAAACCCGGGGCTTACCAGAAAACCCCTTACACGTTTTATTCCTGAAATCAGGATCCATTGCCATCGGTTCCTGATACTCGAAAATCTCCTTCTAGCAATTGTCATTAAAATCGTTAGAGCGGAGAAAAAAATAAAAATAAACCCGGGGCTCACCAGAAAACACCTTACACGATTTTTTCCGATATCAGGATCATCGTAATCGGTTCCAGGTATTCGAAAACCTCCTTCCAGTATTTTTCATTAAAATCGTTTGAGCTGAACAAAAAATTAAAAATAAACCCGGGGCTCACCAGAAAACCCCTTACACGATTTTTTCCGATATCAGGATCCATCGTAATCGGTTCCTGGTTCTAGAAAACCTCTTTTTAGCAATTTTCATTAAAATCGTTTGAGCAGAACAAAAAAATTAAATATAAACCCGGGGCTCACCAGAAAACCTCTTACACGATTTTTTTAAATGAGGCTCCATCGCAATTGATTTCTATTCATCGACCAGTCATTTCTCGGTAGAATCTCTGTGATCTGGCCAATAATTAATACACTGGAACCCAAAAATCACCAAAATATTCAATACGATTCGATTTTCCAACGCAGTACATATATGTAACTGATTATTTAGTAGTGGATACTCCAATTTACATTATTTAATATTATTAAATGGTTTGTCTTTCTTTTGTAAATACATATGTATTTTTAAATTGTAATTTTAGTTTTTTTATTTCAATCAAAATTAAGTTTTGATAATAGTTTTTAATTAAAAGAAATTTGTCTGTTGTCAGGTTTCCATTGTTAACATTGCTTTTACCGACTGTTTATTTTTGTTAATTTAACAAATTTTAGTTTTTGTTAATTTTTCATTTTGTTAAAAACTTCACATCCGTAGTTTTACTTTATATATGGTCAAAACAGGGGAACTATTAAAAAATGTTAAATTATGTGCTTCAACATCTAGCCCATCAAATTTAAAAGGCAAGATAAATAATCAAGTCGATGACGGTAATAGTGATTTTGATACCGATAATGAATTCGAAGAACAAATTTATACGGTCTGTCTGGATGACGAAAAACGATTTAGAAACAGAAATTACTCGTCTCAACAAGGAATTAATAGTTTCAATACGTTGTGCCGCTCATACCCTGCAACTAGCTATCGGTGATTTTTTGAAAAAAGCTAATTTACAGAATGTGATTACAGTTTGTGTTTGCGTGGTTAAAAAATTACGGAACCCATCAATTTTAACAATAAAAAAACGAGCTAGGTTGAGAAAACCAGTTTTACGTTGCTCTACTCGGTGGGGTTCTACATTAAAAATGATAAACAGCTTAGTTAATCTAAGAATGTGTTGCAGTGACTACCAAGAAACAATCCCTGAGTTAAAAGTTTCAGAAGAAAATTGGAATCGAATGAAAAAATTAGGAGCTGTGTTAATTCCGGCTCATGAAGCAAGTTTAGATTTCAGCAGAATGAGCAACTCACCATGAGTGAATTTTTTAACGTTATGACCAACTGCAAATTGGCAATTAAAAAAATAAATAGTTCATACTCAAATATTTTTGGCAATTGCCTGGAAATGAGATCGTTCAATGCCCTTAATAGTGACACCATGTTAGCATGCATTTACCTGGACCCACGCTACCAAAAACTACTAAATACTCATCAGAAGAATTCAGGTAAAGCTCATATTTGTAAAATCCACAATTATATTCACTTTCACGATCAAGAATATTCTAAACAAACAAACTCATTTCTAAGCCCATCGCTGTTAAAAGAGGACGATCAGGCTACTAACGTATCTGATAACGACGAAACAGTTGAATTAATTTTTATAAAAGATAAAGAATTGGCAGATGTGATTAAAGTACCATTACCAAAACAAAATTTAAATTTTAGAACAACAATGGACAATTTTGACAATATTCAAAGATTACATTGTAATGAAGACCCAAAGAAATATTGGCAAAATAATTAAAAATTTGCTCAATTGTCCAAAATAGCCAACATATTATTTGCCGTCCTGCAACACAGGTATCGGTGGAGCGGGCGTTTTCAAAGTTAAAATTTGTTCTTGCAGACAACAGGGAAGGTTTAAACGAGGATGTATTAGAAGACATATTTTTCATTAAATTAAATAACTAAATTAAAAAATTTAATTATTATTATTTTTAATTTTTATTATGTTTTAGAATTTATTTTTTTATGTTTGGAGGAAATATACCTTATTTATTTGAATTATTGATTTAAAATTTCTAGTTTTATTATTATATTAAATTTTTTTCACGAATGAAAAACAAAACCATTAAATGTTTGTTTCAAAACCAAAACCAGAAATTGTCATTGAAAGGAACCAGAAACCAAACCAGCCTAAAATGCTAATTGGTTTTCAGCCCTGATGTGAAGTGTCCAACATACCACGAAGCTCTTCATTTACGTGTTGATAGATACGTTGTCCATGAATTAATGCAAAGTTTTTTATTTCTTCTTGAACCGTCGGGATATTTAGGTCCCTATGAAGGTCATCATTCCTAATGTACCACGGAGCGTTAACTATACCACGTAGCACTTTGTTTTAAAAGTGTGTATTATTTTGGTGTTGGTTTTCTTTATACAGTTACAGTAGAGTTATATTCCTTAAGTCCATATAGGCTTTAGCACCTGTTGATACAATAGCAATTTATTTTCGGTTGACAATTCCGAATTTTTCCAGAGAAGCCAATACATTTTTCGATATTTGATATTAAGATCATCTTTTTTCTTTTTAACGTGCTCTTTCCATCTGAGCCTGGTATCTAAGGTCATCCCTAGATATTTAGCATTATTTGCATGCGGAATCTGCTGACCGTTAATGATTACAGGTTTATAACCGAATTTTAGATTGGTAAAATTCACATGCGTGGATTTCGATTCATTGAGCCCGATACGCCACATTTCGTCCATTTTATGATTTTGTCACATGCTTCTTGAAGTTTCATTGTCGATTCCTCAATAGTGTCTCCTATTGAGAGAACTGCGTCATCAGCAAATGTTGAAACGGTAACATCGTTTAATTGAGGTAAATCTCTAGTGTAGACCAGGTAAAGAATAGATCCGAAATCTTTTTTAGCTCAGAATATTGATCTTCATATTTCATCCTAAAGTGGCGATTCTCTATGTATGATTTTAAAATCATATAATACTGTTTTGGTAAATCTCTATGTAGTTTGAAGAGTAAACCTCTGTGCCACACCTTATCGAAGGCCTGCGCCACATCTAAGAAGATACTAGAACAAATCTTTTTCCTCTCTAATGTATTCTCAATGACCTTTGTAAGCTTATGAACCTGCTCAATAGTTGAGTGTTTCTCTCTGAAACCAAACTGATATTCTGTGAAAAGATTTCTTTCTTCTATGGTTCTTTTCAATCTTTTGAGCAACAGTCTCTCAAACAATTTCGCTCGTGTTGGTAGAAATGAAATGGCCGGTAAGATTTTCTATCATTCGGTGGTTTACCCAGTTTTGGAATCATTATTACTTCTGCTACTTTCCACTGCATTGGCGCATGTTTTTTTGCACATGTTTTTATTATTTGCCCTGTTATCAGATCATAACCAGGAGCTTTCTTTACTTGTATGTTCTTAATTTCAGCTTTTAATTCTTCTAATGTTACAGGCCTGATCTCTTCGAAATCAGATATTCTGGGCGTATCAGCAGTGTTTTCGTAACTGGCCTGCCGACCTGGAGGTTGAAATGGTTCTTCAAGATGTTGTGAAACAGGTCAGCTTTATCTTTCGCACTTCTAGCCCATTTCCCATCGTTTGTTTTGATTGGGGGGATTTGCGTTTTTGGTAGAATTAGCTCTTTTGTTGCTCTCCAGAAGGAATAGTCGGAAACTTTAGTTGGAGCTAGAGAACAAAGGTATTTTCCAATTATTTCATTTTCCACTGCTTTTTTGAGTGCCTTTAGTTTGATGCACAAGTTGTTTAAGTTGGTTTAATCTTGCGGCGCACGTGTATTCTGCCATATTTTTCGGGCTTTTCGTTTTTCCTGCACTAGTTCTCTTACTTCTATTGGGTAAATAATGGAGTTTACTTTCCTGGACGATACTTTGGGAGTGCATTCCCAAACCGACCATTGTATGACATCAAGGAGCTTGTCTAGTCCTTCTTCTATTTCATTTTCACTTTTGCTTGGCACTTAAAGTTTTATTTTTTCCTCTACCAACTGCTTAAACAATTCCAAATTTGTTTTGTTGCTTGTGAGCTGAGGTGAATTTGTTTTTCTATTACATTTTCACTAACTATCATAATAACAGGAGAATGATCAGATGTTAGATTTTTATCATTTTCTATGCCTTTAGTGATGTATAAATCTATAAGATCTGGGATTTTGTTAGGATCTGTTGGAAAGTACGTTGGTTTCCCTCCTGAGTAAAATTCACAGTTTGAGTATTGGCCAGCTGCAAGTAATTCTTTGCCTTTTGGAGATGTTAATCTTGAACCCCAGTAGGTATTTTTTGCATTACAGTCACTTCCAATAATGATGCTACTTCCTAATTTCTGGCGGCAATATATCGCAGATATATTACAGATGTTGGGATAACCACATTTAACCGTCACGGTGGTTATTTGCATGGATTCTTTTTCTATTTTTAATTCTTCGTGATGTTTGATATTATCCCTAATAAATATATAGCTGACCCTCCTGGCGGGTAAATGGCGTGATCTGGAGATCCAATTTTTGATCGTAACATTAATGTTAGTTTCTTGGTTGGCAGTTGACAGGTTCATTTCTCACGCACTGTATGCCATATGACTCCGTCTAATTGGTACAACATGTCTCAGATGTCAATACCATCCAATCGAAGCAACTCAAAACTATTGCACAATGGCGAATCTATTTGGATTATCTTCAATACTACGCGTAAAATGGACGTAGCGAGTGGTGAGTTTCACGAACTAAACCATTATTTTCAAAGTAAATTCGAACAATTTGTAAATGCTCTGACATGATTCTATTCCTTATCAAATGAATAGAAACCAAACTAACCAAAAATCAACTGCCAGCTGTCAAATCAGCTATCCCGGAAAAAAGTGTTGCCAACTTAAAGTTCTGAACTAACTGATAACTGGAAATCAAACACCCTTTAGTTCCATAGATTTAAAATCATATACGAATACAAATCCAAATGAAATTTTCAAATTTAAGGATAAAAACGGTTTGTGATAAAATCGGACCTATATCCATACGTCTTCGAATTGGCTAGCAACGGCGTAAAAGTAAGGACGGGAAAATCGAACCGCGAAACAGTTGGAAGAGCCTTGGTCTCCTAACAGGAGGCACAGATAATAAAAAAAAAGAGTATGATCGACCCCATCATTTATCCTCCTCAATACTAAGACGGAAAGTGACTAAATGTGACGTTTTTCAGATAGCTTAAGGTGACGAAAACCTCCACATAGGGTAGTCCACCAAAAAGTGAATCCTTGGTAATATGGACGTAGTTTTGAATGGGACACAGTGGATGTGGGGTTAATGTGATAAAAAGGTCAATCATATTAAAACAACTGTACTAATCATGAGTTAATATTTCATTAAATCTTTTTCATGATATATTCCGAGGAAACAGCCATGGAAGTGTACCTTTTAGTTCATGAAGATCGACATCTGGAGGAAAGTAGCAGAATGACAAAACATTCGATAAATATCAGAACAATCAAAAGAGGCGCTTTGGATACGGCGAATGTGAATTGTCCAGCCGATGGCTCATTTCGAGGAAATTTGTTGGCTGTCAAAAAGGTTGGAGAGGAAATTTATAAAAATTCGTACGTGAGTGGAACAAGGGAAGAAAAACGACATCGAGGCGAGTGATAAACTTCTTTAAATTTTGAATGGAGACATAAAGTCCAAAAAAAACTCGACGATAACATATTTGTGTTAGGCCGTAGTAACTATAAAGAGTGAAATAGTCGAGCGGTAAGGTGTGGAGCTCGACGTGGAAAAAACCCACAGATCGTTATCGTTATTTTGCTGTTATACAAACTCAGATATCGTTGCGTTGTACGACCATCAGCTGGATTCCGGTGGTCAAGTGGCTAAGTGTGCGACTCACAGCGTATAGCTCGGGATCCGACGAACAAATGCGAGTTATCAACAGCTTCATTTTGGTGTTGTGAATCTGTGGAAATTGTGTGATCAGTGCAAGTGTAGCGAGTGGAGGCAAGTAAGGATTAAACGCTAAGAAAAGAATTAGAACATATAAAAAAAACGCACTGGATAAGTGGTGTATGGATCCGTGCCACCACAAATAGGAGTCCACAATAATCAGGTGAGTTGCACATCATACTACAGTTGAGATTCGAAAATTGCAACCAATTAAATTCTATACGGACGTTGCAAAAATCGAAAAGTTGCAAATATTGAGTAAAACTTAAACAATAAAAAATTTAATGAAAACTCTTTGATTTTTCAACAAAAATTTTTCTTTAAAATAACAGAGAATCAAAATTCAATTTAATTCCGAGACATTGAGAAAACATCCTCTGTCGGAAACTCGGAACTTCGTTTAGTTCTGCCCGATCTAAAAAAGCATTAAAACAATTAACGCCGCCTTGTTCATGAACTTGAGCATTTTCCAAAATGTTGACTTCTTTTTCCAATTCATTTTCCAACTCTTGCTAACCCCGTTAGTCTCTTTAGGCAAGGAATTTAAAGTAATCCACTCGTCAACTTCATGTTCAGATACTACGTTAGGTGAAATTTTATATAGTAAAGTCAATATTGGATTAAAGTTTGCTGCTCTCTCTTCTGTCGCTCTATTACGGATTACAATCAATGGGATGTTTTGTTCGGAGTCAGAATCGTCAACTTCCGACATTATTCGTTTCCAGCACTTACCAACTTTTGGCTAACTCGAGATTTTACCTGGCACTGAAGAGGAAATTAGCCGCCTCCCGCAAGTTAATCTTTTTTAATGCAATCTCAAAATCGGGTTCACTTGATTTCTTGTACTGTGATTTAAAATTTTTTTTTTATAAGTTAATTTGGTTAAATTGATTACGTTTTGGTATATTGGCTGAATCAATGCGATAGTTTGGCGGAAGGCACATTATAGGTACATCCATCAAAACTACTTAAATCTCTATTTTTTGGGTGACAGGGAGCAGGTTCTAACAATAAGAGTGCTTCTTTTTCCAGTCCATTTTGTTTCAAAAATAAGCGACCGAAAACAACAAAAAAATATTTTTTAAGTTTTTGTTAAGTACAGTAAATAAATCAAATTACCGAATTTCTTGCCTCCGTAATGAAATGTCTTTCAAAATATTCGTTGAACAACTCTAAGGTCATCCATGCATTTTTGTTTGCGCGACATGTAACCGGATCACCGATAAAAATTTGAAAAGCTCTTGGTTGTTTAGCTTTTCCGATAACAAAAGATTGCCTGTGTGTGCATGTCAAAAAAGTAATCCGTGCACATATTTTTATGGTGAACAAGCGTTTTATTTGGGAAAATTCTCTAAAATAAACTGGATTCATCCGCATTGTATACCTTGCCGAATGATCAATTGTTTCATTTTATCATGCAACATTTTTTTAAAATTATCAACACGACCTGGTTAGTTTGGTGGTTTTTCTCCACAGATTTTCAGTAAACAAATTTGAAGTCGTTTCTTGAAACCTGCGAACCACCAGGTCTGCGTTAGTAGCGTTAAGTTCCCGGTATTTTCTTGGGTTTTATCATGAATTTTGCCCATTTCTTTTAAATAGCGTTAGGCAATGGAATGTGTCGATCTCGCTGAATCAAAAACGTTTTATATAAAGCTCGTTCCATTCTAGGAAATTCACACGATTTGATAACCTTAATTTTTGATAATGGAATGAAATGAAAATTGGTGTATTTCGTAATAACACAATAATTTTTTTAATTCTTGATATTGCTAAACGCATTTTTATTATTTAAACTAAACCACACTAGTTATACTTTAACAACTTATGAATATTCTAGGTTATGTTTATATTCTAATTTTATATTGTTTATATGCTGTAATGTTTATATTCTAAAGGAGAGAAAATGTTGTTTCATTGCATTTGTTAAACGGTATACTCGTTCCAGAAGAGTATGAATATACAGGCGAATCAAATCCGGTAGAGTTTATTTTGCTTGTCTTCCTCGACACTGTCTCATATACAGGGTGTCTTAAAAAATGTTACCAACACTTTGACATGCTGCCATTTGTGTTTTTGCGGGTGTAATTAATGTTACAGCATGGAAAGAAATCAACATAGCTTGAAAGAGAAGAAGTTTGTCCTGAAATGTTATTGGACGACCTAAAACGCCACGGAGAAGACAGTTCAGAAGGGAATTCAATGTACCAGCTCACACCGATGAGGCTTTTCGATACACTTAGATTAGACAAAAGAGTAGCATTGAATTCCCTGCGCGTTGCCCAGGCCTCACTCACCTGTGGCACTATTATGGTAATTCCCCTGGAATAGGGAACTGAGGAAAGAATTTATATGTAATTTTTGTTCAAATATTTCTTATTCTAACAAAATTAAATTGGGAATAAGTTACCCTGCCAATTGAGATATGGAAAAATTATTTCCAACTTAAAAATATTTATACCAAAATTTTCTCCTCAGTAGGCCGAAAAAAATTAAAATATTACCGGGGAATTAGCAGAATAGTACCACTGGACTTAGTTTTGTGGGGATACCTCAAGGACAGAATTTATGGCACCAAACCAAGTACAATTGATGAATTTAAATTGGAAATTGAAAGACGATGTCGCGATATTCCAAATGACCTGTTTCATAAATAAAGTTTTCGTCATTCGAAGTCAGTATACGCATTTTACCATCAGCCTTTCTCTTTTTCTCACGATATTGAAAAGAAAAATTTATCGAATAAACAGCCAAATCGAACAAAGTTTATTAAAGTAGCAATTATCGAGGTAAAATTTTATTCGGTTGCAATACTAAAGTTTTACAATTGAAAATTACATAGTTGCAAGTATATCGAGTATTGCAATTACCAAGTGTTGCGTTTCTCGAGCCTGTACTGTATTTACTTGTTAGTTTCTCTTTGTTTGAAGTTTCGATGGTAGGACCACGCGGCGTGTGGCCAAGGTCATACATTTCCTTATTTTAGTTGCGATCGATTTTTCTAAATTAATAGTGGAAGTTTTATGCGTTGTGTTTCACCACGCCTGAGTCTTTCAGCTCAAACATAGGGCTTAACTGGGAAAACTAAACGTGCAGTACAGAAATACACTTCACCCCAAGCAGTCAAAATTTATAGAGGAAATCATATTTTCGGTAATCTCATTCATATCCTCAAAATTGAAGAGGGGTTGTCAATAGTAGGTAGTCCGTTGGAAACGTTAGGTAGGTTGAAAGACTTTAGATAAAATCTTAATGTCATTAAAGCGGAATGGATGTTCTTTAAAACATACGATTCGCAAGTGGTAAAACCTTCATCACTTCCGTGGAGTTTAGAACATTATTATCTTCAGTTGTATTATCCTTATTTTCACTCAAGGGTCAGATGACGGAGAAAATATTTATCATTTGGGCAGGCTTAGCGTACAATTTGGTGGCTTCCAGAGTTTTTAACTAATTGAATCATTTCCAAATTGGTCAGGCCCAAATTGACTCCTTTGCTAACTGCAACATTTTAAAGTCATCAAATCATTAGGAGGCTATAGCTATCATGTTGAAACAAGAGTATTATAAAATGTTTCAGAATCCTTGAACATACATCCATCCAATTACTTTACTCTCATCACGTTGTCACTTCTTCCAGAAAGCGTTTTCCATAGTGAACAGGCATTTTATAATATTTTCAAAGGTTTGTATGTGAATAATTTTGGTTGTTGGGATATCCTTTGATATTTTCCAATGTAACATCTTGAAATTATTTTCAAAAAACTTTGGAATATTTCCCTTTCACTATCCGACTGTTTGGATTAAGGTTGCCACCTTCTGTATGAATCAACATTAACAATTTTGTTGACATCTTCCTCCGTTCCGAAAGACTGCTTTTAAATTATTTAATCTTAGCCGGCTCAAGGTTTTCCATCCACATTTTTTTTTCTATTTTGGAATGCAATTCATGGTGGACAATAGATCCGGTTTTTCGTATACATGTTAACAGTTGTCATCGCTTTCTAGTTGCGGGAACAGTTGTTCTTTATTAACAATGTTTTTCTAAGTAGTCGTTTTATTCTTGTAGGATTTCTATTCTATTTCACTTTCTACTATCTTTCTTCTGAGCCAACTTATTTACCCTTCAATTTGTTTGAACTCATGGTCTCCGGTATCTGCAATAAGTGGCTCCGTGGTATTTTGATTTTGTCCAGGCCTCATCCTTTTCTGGCGATGAACCCTTTCTCTTAACGGTCCCGCTTCCTCCGTTTTGAGCTCAACTCCTCACAACCAGCCTACCCGTCCACCGACAAGTAGGTGAGCTTTGTGACTTCTGTGATATCGTCCGCACAATATATCGTCCATATCCTCGTTTTTTTTTTAATTTTACAACCAAACCATTTTTTTACCAATTTTCTGATCAAAAAGCACCACAAAAAATACGAAAAACCTTAAAAAATTTGTTTATTGGCTTAGTTTCGAATCAAAAGCATAATAAAAGTGAAATAAAATAAAACGAGAGCTCCTCTAAAAGGCGCACCATCATAAAAAATCATATCAAGTTAATAATACGGAAATCTCTATATGATATTTTTTGTACCATTTTTCCAATTTTCAATTTTGATTTGACGTATTGATAGCACACAATATTACAACAGTAAGGTACACAACACAAAAAATAAATGTGGAGAAAAATCACATCACATATGTTCCAGGACATTCAAGATACGATATCTCAACGAATAAAATAAATGAAATGAAATTTATTAAAAGTTTAAATATGGTTTGAGTATGGATGCGGGTGAGTTCGAGAGACCAAACAAAATTTGGTATCTGTATATAGAAATATACGTATACGAATATTCGACTGCCACTTTCCCGCATATAAACGGAAAAACCAATAAAAATATTATAAATCATCTTGGGATAGTACAGTAGGATACTCTCAAGCGAACTACTATACAAAAAATAATATTCTTATCGATTACATCATTAAAGATAATTGCCCCAAATGATGAATAAAAGCCAAGGCACAAGAAACGCTCCTTTCTGAATATGAAAACGGATACTCCATACACACATTTTTATGATAAATAATTCTGAAATTTCAAGAGTGATGTACAACATACATGCGTGTAGCTTTTTGAATACGAGAATATATGATGCTATGTGATTCTTTTTGTGTGCTGGATTTTAATTTAGATAATTTTTTTTAGGTTAATATATGAAAATAGCTCTCACGTACACATTGTACCGTAAAGCATAAAAAAGCAACAAAGCAGGAGTACAAACAATACTCTTGGGATCCTTTTTAACAGGTATAATATAAACAATCAAAACATTTTAGTAGTCACGTATTTTTCTCACAAATTAATTAAGACATTTGACGGAAATTAAAAGCAGAGAGATCCTAATTCGTCCTTTATTGCTGCATAACACGATAGCAAATACGAAAAGGATATACAGAAGTACAAATATTCACCCGGTCTTGTTTGTATTCAACTGTGGGAAAAATTTGAGAAAAATATAAAAATACTGTTTGATGAACTTGGCGTAAGGACATACGAGTACATTTTAAAATATATACACATGAATTACGGTAATTTTCAGCACCTTGGGGGTTAATTTGTAACTGTGTTTACTTTATGCTCAGGTGCGAAATTGAATTTAGGTTTTGTGTTACTTTTTGCCACAAACACGTAAACAAAATTCTTGCATTCCCTTAAACCTTGTGTATTTCTTTCGTGAGAATCACCGAGAACTGCTGACACTAGAAATTCAGCATAAAAACTATGTAATTCCAGCGTGTTAGAATTGGGATGTTTGAGTGACGCCGTCAAAAGGTTGATTATTCAATTCTAGAGTCAATGTAGATTATATTCCATCACTGTAGATGAAGGGTTTAATGATTTAAGCTAGCTAGATTTTTGCAAAACCATTTTGGATTGCAGGTGTGATGATGAGTATCGAATTCCAAGTTGCGTTCCTTTGGTAGTGAGCGGTTATTATGTTGTGTAAAGCGGTTGTGTAAAATGTCAATATTTTGAATATTAATCTCTTACTTTTAGACTCTTGATTTGTGCAAAATCCCTCAGCATAACTCAGTCTCCGAATCTGCCAGCCATCAAATTCAGGCCACCACAGCTCGAATCTAACTAAATGTATGATAGTTATTCCTCTGGAGGCACAATCCGACATTCATCCATTTTTTCCGG
Source organism: Nephrotoma appendiculata (assembly GCA_947310385.1). Classification (NCBI taxonomy): domain Eukaryota; kingdom Metazoa; phylum Arthropoda; class Insecta; order Diptera; family Tipulidae; genus Nephrotoma; species Nephrotoma appendiculata. The sequence goes on from OX371224.1 coordinate 164,911,844, forward strand.
ATAGTAGGCCGTTTTCGGAGATGTGCCAACCAATCTGAACACGATTTTAGATTTGGTCCATAATAACATTCGATCTATGTTTTGATTTAGGGCTAGGCGTACCTTGTTTATTACCTTAGTCTATAACAAAGCACCATATGCTCCAATTTCGGCACGCTTATTGCCTTCAGTGGTGCTACGTTTGTTTTGGCCATCATTAGGTATGTTTACATGCCAGTTTCTGCATTTATTCTGATGAAAATCGTTGCTGGATACGCCATTCCACTGGAAATGCAAATTTGATTAACCACCACCAGATGAGAAGGCAAATTAATCCATTTAGATGATATGTCAGACTTCAATTGGTCGCCCCATTTCAACTTTAGCAAACTTATGTTCTGAAACAGTATTTTTACCCACAATATGACTGGAACTAGTCATCTTAGGGATCGAAGATATTGCTAGTTTCAAATAACAATATTGTATGCTGTTCTCATCTTGTAGAACCTGGAATAATATCAATTATGGGATCTCAACTTATACACCGAGGAGCTTTATCATTGCTGGGTTTTCGCTAATTTCCTTTATGGGTTCCGCAATTATTCCTATTTATTTTCGCATTGCATAGTTGTTTGTATAGAAAATTTGCATTATAAGCTCGCGGTATCTAGGATTACCACTATTTTATTTCTCAGGTTGATCAATTCAGCACGAAGATTTTCCACATAGATTCAATATTGCTTTTGCTGCGACTGGTGATCGTTCTCTGAATTGTATTCAAATCTCATTCACGCGCGAGGTTGATGTATAAGAAGTTGGCCCGAAATTTCCATCCCGAAAAGGCTTTTTTCCATATAGTGTGTGTTTTTGCTAAACCACATAAAAATAATTCCATCCCGAAAATTTTATTGTTAAATTAAAGAAAAAAAAATACTTAGCCCGAATAAATAGTAAAATTATATTACTGTTTGCAGAAAAAAGCTTCACAATTAATAGATTGAAATTACATCTATTAATACTTTATTCACCATCCACAAAATTATTTTCCATACATTCTTCAGATCAAAATATGTTCATTACCAAATTTCCTGGTGGCGAACACAGAGATGACCCCCTCCCTTGGCATATTGAGTTAGGTGTGCCAATGTGCATAGAACTTATATTAAGGCGCCCATTTGAAAATCACGAAGATGTGAATGGTAGAATGGAAGAATGAATAGAAAGTGGTGGTCTCCGGATGATCAATATTCACCATCAATCCTCGTGATTTTCAAATGGGCGCCTAAATCAGAGTTCTATGCACATTGGCACACCTAACTCAATATGCCAAGCAAGAGGGTCATCTCTGTCTTCGCCACCAGGAATTTTGGTAATGAACATATTTTCAACTGAAGAATGTATAGAAAATAATTGTGTGGATGGTGAATAAAGTAAATGTAATTTCAATCTATTAATTGTGAAGCTTTTTTCTGCAAACAGTAATATAATTTTACTATTTATTCGGGCTAAGTATTTTTTTTTTCTTTAATTTAACAATAAAATTTTCGGGATGGAATTATTTTTATGTGGTTTAGCAAAAACACACACTATATGGAAAAAAGCCTTTTCGGGATGGAAATTTCGGGCCAACTTCTTATACATGCGAGGTTGCTAGAAATGCTCGAGGCGGTTTGCCGTACGTTAGTGTTTTTAACCGTAAAATTTTTGATCGTTGGCTGAGACATTGTCCCCATAAAATATTTTGGTACCTTGTATCTGCATTGCTTACTTAAATTTCACGGTGCATTTTTTTAACATCACCAGTACCGACGAATCGATGCTGATAAAATTTCAATATTATGTTGAATAGAGTTGATTTTACGGTTGGCCCAACACAAATCTAATTGTTGTTAATTACAGCATTGAAGCTTCATGGTTGTGCTGGTTGATTTTAGGACTCCGTGATGTGGTACAAAGTATACAAGCTCTTATTATTGAGAATTTAGACCATGTGTTCCAATATTCGGTCAAGAATTCATTATAAAGATGATGACAAATGGAATCCCGTTTAAATCGACATTCCGAACATTGATACATTGTATGCTAATCCCAGGTGACCCTCCGTTTCTCGATATGGCAGTTGCACTATAAATTTGCCATCACTGGCGGCTCGCTTGGTTGTTGCCACAAAGAGTTCCTCAGTAGTTTGCTATTCTGCTGTAAGCAGTGGGTGGTGCTGTTGTATTGCTTCGTTTTCCCTACACTTTTGTAGGCTTTAGTATACTTCATAATAATTCTTAAATATGCCAATTCCTTGGTACTTTCTTGCTCATAACTTCTATCTGCAACAATCTCCTTTTATCGCTTTGAGTAATTTGGTAGTAATTTTCAGTACCGAGCATTCCATCGATTTCGCTGCGCTTCTTCAATTTAAGGTCAGCCAGCAATATATTTTCATCCCATCTGAATATTTCGAACTCATAAGATCGAAGCTTGGGTAATATTTTGGGAAATTTAAAAGCTCATCACTTCTTCTCCATTGTCACAAACGAATTATTGACAGTTTAACCTTCCATCTTGACCTCCCTGATTTTGCATCTCCTGCCCTTTTCATTAAAAGCCTTCTATTGCTACGAGATAGGCCTAAATTTTGAGCGCCTTCCTCGGTAATTAAAGACTTCTGCGATGTTGACCCAGGCACTACTCGACACATTCGGAAACCTTAGCTGATTTGTCCATTTTGGTACGCAGAAGAGTGTAATGCTTTTGCAGCCATGACTGAATTTGAAACAATTTAAACAACGTCTTTCCTTTCATATTAATTCCCAACGTTTATTAACGCCCATCTCCTTAAACATATCGCATCCAAAGATTTAATGTTAATCAGATTCACAAATTGGATAAGACGGTTTGGTAATCGTTACTTTGAATCCCAGCTTTGAATTTTGAAGAGGATTTGGTTTTTTCCTAACACTTAACAGATTCTAAGGCATCGATTCTCTTTCCCAAAAAGTCAAACAGCTCGTTTAGTGTTGGAACAAGTGAACTGTTTTCGTGTTTGGCGATCGTGTGTCCTACTTGGGCATCTTGAAATTTTGGTCAACTTAGAAAAATTTTAATTAGTGAGAAATACCAAAATTTAAAACTGAGAGAAAAATTTAATAATTAAGAACTTTTCAATTTTCGAAACCATGGTGAAAATTATCACAATATTATCATAATATTATATTATAAGAACCTTTTGCGCTAAATTGATAATTGATAATTGAAATTTTCTTACCTATTCGGAAATATTGTTACGAATTCGCCCTATCAAATCCGGTTGGTAATTGGAGTGTGAATATCGTTAAGGAATTTGACAGTTACGACACCAATTCTTGTAATTTATACCGCTTTCGGACAAGATCTATTGATAAACAAATAGTTTAGACTCTAAAAGTCTCTAAATTTTAGACTCTCTCTCTTCTCTCTCTCTCTCTCTCTCTCTTGAGTTCTAATTTCGGTTTTGGTCCGATTTTCGATTTGGGTTCTGCTGGCTTTAGATTGAATGACCTGAAGTCTGGTCAAAAACGGGTGTAGCCCAAAACTATTTAATGGGTCATTTGATTAGCCCATAATGAGCCTTAATTGCCAATAGATCTTGTTTTCAGTTCTAATTTCGGTTTTGGTCCAATTTTCGATTTGGGATCTGCTGGCTTTAGATTAATAGACCTGACGTCTGGTAAAAAATGGGTGGAGCCCGAAATTTTTTAATGGAGCATTTGATTAGCCCACAATAAGCCTAAAATTATTTGATTGTCAATAGATCTTGTTTTGCGTTCTAATTTCGGTTTTGGTCCTATTTTCGATTTTGGTTCTGCTGGCTTTAGATTGAATGACCTGAAGTCTGGTCAAAAACGGGTTTAGCCCAAAACTATTTAATGGGTCATTTGATTAACCCATAATGAGCCTTAATTGCCAATATATCTTGTTTTCAGTTCTAATTTCGGTTTTGGTCCAATTTTCGATTTGGGATCTGCTGGCTTTAGATTAATAGACCTGACGTCTGGTAAAAAATGGGTGGAGCCCGAAATTTTTTAATGGAGCATTTGATTAGCCCACAATAAGCCTAAAATTATTTGATTGTCAATAGATCTTGTTTTGAGTTCTAATTTCGGTTTTGGTCCGATTTTCGATTTGGTTTCTGCTGGTTTTAGATTGAATGACCTGAAGTCTGGTCAAAAACGGGTTTAGCTCAAAACTATTTAATGGGTCATTTGATTAGCCCATAATGAGCCTTAATTGCCAATAGATCTTGTTTTCAGTTCTAATTTCGGTTTTGGTCCAATTTTCTATTTGGGATCTGCTGGCTTTAGATTAATAGACCTGACGTCTGGTAAAAAATGGGTGGAGCCCGAAATTTTTTAATGGAGCATTTGATTAGCCCACAATAAGCCTAAAATTATTTGATTGTCAATAGATCTTGTTTTGCGTTCTAATTTCGGTTTTGGTCCTATTTTCGATTTTGGTTCTGCTGGCTTTAGATTGAATGACCTGAAGTCTGGTCAAAAACGGGTTTAGCCCAAAACTATTTAATGGGTCATTTGATTAGCCCATAATGAGCCTTAATTGCCAATAGATCTTGTTTTCAGTTCTAATTTCGGTTTTGGTCCAATTTTCGATTTGGGATCTGCTGGCTTTAGATTAATAGACCTGACGTCTGGTAAAAAATGGGTGGAGCCCGAAATTTTTTAATGGAGCATTTGATTAGCCCACAATAAGCCTAAAATTATTTGGTTGTCAATAGATCTTGTTTTGAGTTCTAATTTCGGTTTTGGTCCGATTTTCGATTTGGTTTCTGCTGGTTTTAGATTAAATGACCTGACGTCTGGTAAAGAAATGGGTGGAGCCTGAAATTTTTTAATACGGCATTTGATCCTACTTTCGATTTGGGTTCTGCTAGCTTTAATAAGATAAAGCCTTTTACGTTTTCTAGATGGAGCAAAATAAAAAAATTTAAATAAGGCATTTAATTAGCCTAAAACTAACTTTCAATTTTCCAATTGTTTTTAAATCATTTTTTGATATGGGTTCTCTTAACTTTTTCTAAAGCTAGCAGAACCCGCATTTTAGTTAGAAGGGAGGGAGCCAAACATTTTTAATGCGGCATTTAATTAGCCTATACTTATCTATACTATATATTGTAATGCTCTGCTGTATGGGTTCTGCTAGCTTAAGAGACGTATTTATATACCGATCGAATATTCTAGACTCGCCTGGAATTAGACTAAATAATATTTTCGACGGTTATGTTTCTATATTTGTGTAGTTATGAGTTCTACAATTTGCTACACAACAAAACTATTATAAAACTATCCCTAACGCTACTACCTTAATGTAGATATCACAAATATCACAAAAAATGTAAGTATAGTCAAAAACGCTGCAAAGACTGTCCATTCCGAACAGGAGGGCGAATCTCAAAAATATCCGAAAGTTAAATCCGATTCGAATTTGGTTTCATACCGGGTATGACTTTCGGATTTCATTTTAGTATTGCCATAAGTGAAACGTGATTTTTCAGTTGGTCCTTACTTCATTCTTAATTTATTCTAGCTGTCAAACGCCAACAAAAATAAAAAAAACAAAATCGTTTGATATAAATACGTCAATTTTCAAAATAATCAAAATAATTGTAACGCTATAACAAAAAAACTTAATTAAAAATGTGTGATAGTGTATAGCAATTTGGTTTAATCATAAAGCAAAATATACATAAGAGGACTCATGTAGAGTTTCCGAGATTAATCTATCTTCCTTTACACAACCTGTAAAAGCCTAACAAGAACAATGAACTATAAACTAACTATGCCAATTTGTTTATAAGATATGTGTTTATGGATTAAATATAGAAAAAAATTAAATTTGTGTATATAAACATATTAAAACTATAAAATAAGATTAACCTCGGAAAAACCTGCTTAAAATATTTGCACTACTTGATTTCTCTTATATATTTATTGCTCGATGGTTTAATAGTGATGACGATAGTGATATTGAAAAGCAAAACCCATCAGTACACAGGCGAATTCTTCGGAATAATTCGAATATTTTTGAATTATCAGATAAAATGTAAGATTGATGAGCTCTATTACATTTACACCACACAAAGAGTAAAAATTTAATAAATTTGTTTTTATTTTTTTAGGTTCAAGAAACATTTCAGACTCACGAAAGGCGCATTTTCATATGTTCTTAATGAAATTAAGGACGACTTAAAGCCTCGTAGTAGGTCGGCTGCGATTCCAGATGTCATTAAGGTAGCAGCTACTCTTCGTTTCTTGGCAGAAGGTGGATACCAGCAAGGTACCTGGAGAAGAAGTAAGAATATCTGTTGCTCAACAAACGATTTCAGATATCATAAGCGAAGTTTGCAGTGCAATAGAGAATAAAATTTGTCCAAATGCCATTCGTTTTAGGCCGCAATCTGAAAAAAGCGAAGCGAAACAATTTTTTTTTTAATAAAGCCAGGTTTCCTGGAGTAATAGGCGCCATTGATGGCGCTCATTTTCAAATCATTAGGCCACATAAAGACGAACATCTATATTTTAATAGAAAACAAATACACAGTATAAATGCGATAGTGGTAAAAAATAATGAATACATTTAAAAAGTATTTTTTCTTCTAACCCAAATCTTATTTGTAATCTCACAGATTTGTGACCATAATATGAGAATTAGATCTGCAGATGCCAGGTTTGGTGGATCATCGCATGATTCTTATGTTTGGAGTTTAAGTGCACAACGTAAACTTATAGAAAACTCTTGTAGAAATGGAGACAAATCATCTTGGCTATTAGGTAAATTTTCATAATTAGCATTATTTTAATACAACACACTGTTAAAAACATGTACTTTTAATTTCATTTAATTTAACATAGGAGATTGAGGCTTTCCACTTAAGCCATGGTTACTCGCTCCATATCGTACGACGTTAGAAGGCACTCCTGAAGCTACATTTAACATTGTGTTCTCGAAACTAGGAAACATAATAGAGCGGGTTTTTGGCATTTTAAAAGGACGTTTCCGCTGTTTATATTGTCAGCAAGGGAACTTCATTACACAGTTCAAAAAGCCATACAAATATTTAATGTTTGTTGTTACATAATATCTGCTTAGACTTTAAAATTCCATTTGAAAGTCAAGAAGAACGTCATGAAGAATATGAAAATATCAGCGTAGTTGATCAACTTGTAAATGAATCTCTTCTTCGGTTGAAAAAAAAAATTCGGGATAATATTAAAGAACTATTAGTTTAAGTTTATAACGCGTGTTTTATAATAACTAATTTTATATTATAAAAATTCAAATTCATTTGTGGCTGAACTTATATTACAAAATTTCATTTAAAATAAAAAATAAATAAATTCATAGAAATTAAACAAAAAAAAAAAATTCATTCGATGTATAATAATAATAATAATATTTATTAAATGTGTTTAAGCTAATGCTTTTATACACATGAATATTTACAAAAGTTATACATGAATATTTACAATAATTATATTATTAACTTATAAAATTAACACAAAAAAGAGAAAAAGTAATTAATCAAAGCAATAAACTAAATTAAATATCTACAAATATGTACATTAATTATTTACATTTTGATTTTCCATAATTAATTGTAAACAAGATTTCTTAAATATACTAAGAGAACTGATGTTTTTTAGTTCTATTGGCAAACTATTCCATTTAATAATTGCATTTATTAGTACAGAATTATTATAAACATTTCTTTTACTAATTGGCAAATTAATGTTTCTTGTACGTAAAGACCTGGAAAAATTTAACTTTTCATACAAATAAACGGTAAACCTGAGTTAACCAGTTGAAAAATAAAAACAGATGTTCTATAATCAAATAATTGAATCAAATCATATCCAAGAATTGAACACCTAAACTCCGAGATATGATCGAACTTCCTAAGGTCATGAACATATCTAGTGCAATTATTATACGTAACTTCAAGTAAACATTTAGAAAAACTGTCACATTGATTGTAGATAACATCACAATATGTGAACATTGGCAAAACCAAACTTTTAGTTAAATATTTACGAAGGTTAACTGAACAAAACTTTCTAATCAATTTAAGGGAATACAAGGCATAATTAACCATCTGGCAAAGAGAGCTAATATGATCATTCCACGTTAGTTTAGAATTCAAAAGCAACCCTAAATAATTAACCACTGGAACAAAGGATATAACATCATCATCTAAGAGGGGTGTAGGTGTAACATTGTGTCGAACATTTTTTGAGAGTAATAAAGCCTTACTTTTAATCGGATTTAATAATAACGAATTATTTTTAGCCCACAAAGAAACATTTTTAAGATGTGTTAAGTTTAATCACTATCTCATCTAGCTGTGATAAATAACCACCAATATAAAGTTGTAAATCATCAGCATAAAGATGAAACCGGCAATTCAAAATTTTCCATGGTAGATCATTTATGTACAAAGAAAAAAGTAACGGACCTAAGACCGACCCTTGAGGTGCACCTACTACCATCTCACTAATATTTGAATGGTCAATACCATACTTCACAAATTGTTTACGATTACTCAAATATGAGTATATTAGATTAATAGCCGAATTAGAAAATTTATAATACAAATGTAACTTCTGAAGCAAATGAATATGATTAACACAATCACATGCTTTAGAAAAATCTAGTAGGACCAAAATAGCAACCGAATTTTCCTTGTCCAAGATAGCAGATAAATCATCAATAATATTAACAAGAGACTGAAACTCACTTAGGAAATTAAGCCTATGAAGATGTTCCTGCATTTGACGTTGCATGATTTGTTTCCAGAACTTTTGACAGAGCAGGCAAAATACTAATGGTACGTATATCACCTATATTGGAAATTACATCCTTCTTTGGTAACGGAATTATGGACGCCACCTTCGATAGATCAGGAAACACAGATTTTGTCCGAAGCCGTACACTATGGCACATTTCAAAACAGGATGTAATAAAACAGGACATTACAAAATAGTACATGGTACGGAACAGGACCGATAAAAACAGTACATCACAAAACAGTACATGGTACATTAAAGTACATTTTACTGAACGTTAAGCTGGAGGATTTTTTCAGCTTGATTTGTTAAATATTTTTTATTGATTACGTTTAGTAATTAGGATATTACCAAGTGGATATTTGCCTTCACCTAGAGTAATTAGACAGTATACTCTATATAGAATTATAATTGTTTTAAGTTTTAATAAAATATCCCTTCTAACAATATATAACATTATTTTTATTTAAATCGCTAATACTTGATCGTTGCAAAATAGATCAAAAATTAAAATAAAAATATAAATAAATATATCCCTTTTTTAACCAAAAAAATGGCTCAATTTAAGTACAAACCACACAAATGTGTGAGTATAAAACCATAGTATGTAATGGCGTTTTTGATAAAAAATTTCGCGTGATTCGAAGTACAACCAACACAATTGTGTGTATTGTTATAGTGTTTTTTTCAGGCGAAAATAAGTTTGAAAGGAATGCACAAATGTGTATGTTGGTTCAAAAATCATACAAAATTAAATTTTTAACATGGTACTTTTCCGTACCCACACAACTAGTTATTAAAACCGTAAAATTGACTATTAACAATTTTGTGGTGTTTTCTTTTAATATGTACTGTTTTGCGATGTACTCTGCCGTACCATGTACTTTAGCGTACCATGTACTGTTTTGTGATATCCTGTTTTGTGACATCCTGTTTTAGCACATCCTGTTGTGAAATGTGTCGTTTCGTATGAGACCCAATTTTGTCAGACATTCGTTAATAACAAAAGTTATAAGAGGGAGAAATAAATCAATAAAAAGTTTTAAGACTTTAACATCTACCATATCATAAGCCAATGAATCAGATTTAATTTCACGAATAACATTTAAAACAATATTTTCATCAACACAATCAAAAACAAAATCATCACCTGTAAAATGATCAGATTTAGCATCAGGTAGTGGTAAAACACCCAAGGAATCACGAAATTTAGTGATTCCAACCAAAATTTCTTCTGCTGAAAAGTCAATTCTAGCATCACTAGTGACGCAAGAAACCCCCATTTTTTTTAAATTATTACAAGTTATTTTGGAATTTTTCAAATTTCCAAAATAGTATCATTGTTTGGCTTGGTTGATGTATATATTTGTTTTATTTCTAAAAAATCTAAAAGATTGTAAATCATTATGTAATCCAAACCTTTTATGTTTTTTAAAAGCTAAATCTCTACGTTTCATTAATTTAATAATATGAGCATTCAGCTATGGTGCAGTAGAGCATTTATGTATAACACTTTTACGAGGCACACATCTGGTCTAAATGTAAAAAGTTTCAGTTAAAATTGGCAACAATATCATCAACCTCAGAATAGTAATACATGGTTTGCCAATCTAACAAAAAGAAATTTTCAATAAAATCTAGTTGATTTATCGCCTTATAATCAGAAACAACAGTATACGATATCTTACTCCTGGTGTTACAAAACTTATAACTTGCAAATATTAAATTATGATCTGAAATAGCAGGAACTTCAATTTGCCCAAAGGAAATAATATTATGTTTATCAGGCTCATAAACAATAATCAAATCTAAATGGTTGTTAATTCTAGTTGGACCAAACGGTAAATAATATAAGTTATTAATTTTTAAGCAATCACTAAGCCTATTATTGCTCAACATGTTATAGTTAAAATCACCACAACAAATAATTCTTTCATATCCACATAATTGTTCAGCAAAAATATCTTGTATATTAACTATGTCACCTGAATAAACAGGCGAAGGGTTATAAATAATCAAAATAAGGACTTTTCCAAATGCTCCAACAAGCTCAGAAGATAAGAACTCAACTTTACCTAAAGAATTAGAAGAAAGTTTGTTAATTTTAAAGGAGGAACGATAATAAATACAAACACCGCCTCCACGGGAATCAGTACGATCAGCTCGCAGCAATTTGTAGTTGTTTATTTGGAATGACTTGTTTCTATTTTTCTTAGTGAGCCAAGTCTCAGACAAAGCAAGAAAATCAAATTGATACATATGTAAAAGAATAGTTACATCATTAAAATGTTTCACCAAACTAAATGTTCGAAGTTTGGTGAAACATTTTAATGATGTAACTATGACCAAAAAAATGACCAAATGTCAAACAAAACTTTTTATTTACAGACAAATTATTAAATGGAATAGTTGTGTTATTGCTTATCGTAAAAGAATTATTTAAAGTATTATTTAAGATGGATTGGGTATAGATGCCGACGTCCAAAACTTTACTTTTGCAGGTCGAGTTGACCAAAAATTTGCGAAAGGTTTAATATATACACCAATAGGCCAGGTAGCAGGATCAAGAGCTTTCACTTTCAAATCATCTCTACACCCCAATTTAAAACATTCGTATTCCAATTTCTGTATGTTAGAATTTTTCGGAATCAACTTATGTACTTTGCAAACTTCAGTTTGCAAACAGGATTTAGCTATACCCAAGATATCTTCTTCCTTAGTAGTAGGATCAAACCGAGAAAGATGTATCCAAAACATCTTAGAAACAGGAATAATTTTAATACCAAAGTTCTCAACTGACTCATTAGTTCCATGAATCAACTTTGTAGGTATGGTAGGTGTAGAAACATTAATAGTATTACCAGAGCACGGTACATCTAAACACTTAACTTCCGTAGAAACAGAATTAAATATTGGTTGTTCACACTCTGCAGGTTCAGGCATAACGGAAATAGAGCCTCTGGACATTACTACTTCTGCAAATGTTTGTGAACTTCCAGGGTCCAATGTTGATAAAGTAACAAATTCATCTTGAATGTAGGTTGAAGATAAAGATGTTGTTTTATTCGTAGAATCAACATCTGACCGAATAGGTGGATTAATAATTTCTTCTATAGAATTAATAGCACCAAATGTGTTACAAAAATTCTTCTCCATAAAATCAGTTGGCACAGCGAATGTATCATCACACGATGCAATATTTGTTGTTAATGGCCTAATAGCACTCGGCAGACCATGTAAAATAGCATCAGGAATTCGTGTATCCTTAATATTAAGTAGCTCCAACACATTCTCAATTAGAAGTCTATTTAATTTAGTTTCTTTCAACAAGTCTTGATATAAAGAGTCTTGATTGTCCCACGATTTGGCTTTTATATAAATATTCTTAAAAGATCGGTTACTCACCAATTCTTTGCAATCATCACGAAACCAAAGAATGTTTCCACATTTAAAACTTTGCCGGTGACATGCACGATCCACAGCAGCACAACTCCAATGAAAATTTTTGTCACAAAATCCGTCACATCTAATCTTGCCCACACTAACAGCCAAAAAACATTTTTCACATTCCATTTTACAGACTTTACAAGTCAAATAACATATAAATATTATATACGAATGAACTTGTACCACTTGACTAAGTAGTATAGAAAATGTACATAAATATTCGTATTAGACAAAATAACTGTCAAAATATAAACGTCCACCAAACTATTTATATATATACATTAATTAAACTAAAACTATACATACACAATATTATATTAATTATTAAATATTAAATTGTATTAACACGAACACTAACTATTATTATATACAATTAAAATTAAATTTAATTCTTTTAAAAAATTTTCGTTTAGAGAAAAAAATAACAACTGGTATCCACATGACTACTTGGCTCGGAAGATAAATAAATATAATCACTTAGCTTAATATTAAAATTACATAGGCTTTTCATTTTTAAATATCTAATATAATAATTTAAAAAAAAAAGTCTGCTTTCTCTAATCGCTAGGTATAAGTATCACATTCATAAAAGGTATTTGCTGTATCGCTTCCGCGGTAGGTAGGTTTCTTTAAGCTAGAAATCACATTTCATTATTCTTAGTATTCGCTAAAATTTCTAATTTGAGCTTCTTTAATTCTAGCGTTTACTTTTCTGCAACTCGTATTTTGCTTTATTGGCAATTTTGATTTTAAGCAAATCTGTTTGCTTTTCTTGCAATTCTTTTGAGAGATCTACTGATTTCCACAACATTTCCATTTATTGCGGTGAGCAGTTTTCCTTGCTTTTCGTGGAAAGTTTTTTGACCGGCCACTTGCTCCTCTAATAGCAGGTGTTTTGCATCGGATGGTTGGTGTGAAGAATGTCTAGTAGGTCTACCTCGAGGTGTTGGTGGAATATTGCTTGGTCCCGCTGTGTTTTCTTCGATGTTAAATTCTACATTTAAATCCGTAGTAAAAGACGTGTTATTTGTAAAAGTATCTACTATTGTACTATTGCAACAACACCAAAACTTTTTGTATTTGTAGTGCCGGTCATGGCTTTGCGTATTTGAAGTAGTTCAATAATGTTTTCTGCTAACGCTGAGAAAAAAATTTTAGGTCATTTACCACCACCAGTCCCTCCAATATTTAGCTGCTCTTTTCTTAATTTCGATTTGATATGGGTTTTCATTTTTTCAAATGTGCTCAAACCTACAATAAAAAATTTTGATAACTCATTTTGTAAATAATTTATATAATAGTATATTGTACCTTTTTCCATGTTTGGCCATCCTTAACAGGAGGCCCTTCCGCATTTAATTTTTCAACCAATCGCAACTACAATTTATTAATTTTTTGACGAGCATCGGCACATTTAATGCATCCCTGTGCCAATTGAGGATGCTCTGTCATAAAATCAACAATATTTCGAATTGGTTTGGTGTTGTTTGTTTGTTCCTAAAAAGAATATTGACTAATATTACTTTAAAATAATTTACTATATAGTACACAATTATCTATTATAATTATTTTTATTATAGTTTATAATTTATGAAGTACATACATTTTCACGATTTTATATAAATAAACCCAATCCGTAAGCAAAATGTTGTCGAATGACATGTAGCGGCTCAAACAGAAAAATCCTTTTCACTTCGTGGCACTCCTCGTAGCAAAACTATTTATACACCGTGCCGCTTAATTACATGAGGCTAGCGATATGAACGTCGCAAGTTCGAAACTCGACCAATTCATTTATATTTTCATTATATTTCGTGTATATAAAAAATTTTTTTTTCAAACAATTTCAATTTAAATATTTGTTTTTACTACAAACTTATTAATTATTAAGATTATTGTAAATGTACGATTGTTCGCTTCGCATTTTTCGCACTAATTTCGTTGATATTTCAAATAACATTTTCCTTTTTCGTTTTTAATTTCGCTCGCTACAATCCCTGATTTTATCGATTTTTTTTTTGCTGATTGTATTCTCACTCGATCTGCCCTTTTTTTCATTCACACACTCCATGGTTAGAAAAATAGTTCTATCAGTTTGTAGGCGTTCGAATATTTTTTTTAAGTCTACAATTATAGACAAGTTTACAAAATAAATATTTTTGCTACGCCGGTTTATTAAAGTGAAGTGAAAAATAAAATAAGTAAATATGCCACCGAAACAACAAAAACCCGTTTCATCATCTGAAGATGAGAACGACAGCCATGCTGGCACATCAACATCGCGGGCAACGACCAAAATATACAAGATGCCACCTAAAATACCTCCCTTCTGGAACGAGCAACCGGCAGCTTGGTTCATCCTCGTCGAACACCAGTTCGGCATCCACCGCATCGTCGACGACGATGAACATTCGCCTATACTCTCGGCGCGATACCACAAGAGACGATACAGTTCATAACGGACATTTTTAGAAACCCGCAGCCAGGCATGAAATACAACAGACTGAAATCCGCGTTAACCAACCGATACTCTGTCAGCGAGGAACAACGACTTAACGAGTTGCTCTCAGGCTTCCAACAAATGGGAGACCTTAAACCGTCCCACTTGTATCGCCTGCTTGAATAAAAAGCAGGTGATTCTAAATTAGTAAACAACGATTTACTCAAAAACCTCTGGCTAAAACGTTTGCCAGACGACTTACGAGCGATAATGGCGCGGGATATAAAGAACGACATCGAGAAAATCCTACCGGTCGCCGACAATATCTGGATTTATGCTCAATCCAGAGCATCCAAACCAATTGCTGCTGTCAACCAGCCATCCACGAGCAAGGCAACTGCTGACGGTGAATCAGCCCTTGCTTCAATGCAAAGACAACTGGACAAGATGCAACAACAATTGGCAGATCTACAGCGAACACTGGCCAACATGAACATTGGTTCACGTGGAAGATCGCCAAACAACAGACGGAATTTCAATTACCGACACAGGTCAAGGTCGAGATCGTCATCTCGATCTGGACTCAGCTACTACCACCGTCGTTTCGGCTCACGCGCACGCAACTGTAATCAGCCGTGCAGTTTCCGACCGGTACCTCATGGAGAAGCTACTTCAAAACAATTCAGGTCTTCGGAAAACCGCTAAATCCTGCTGTCTCTAGGGCAAACAGTGGGATTGGTTCATCTCGCCGTCTTTTCATCAACGATCACGAAAACCACTTACAATTTCTGATCGATTCGGGGGCTGAAGTATCTGTGATACCCGTCAACAAGTTTCCCCGACATGCTAAAGACAATGTTTGCATTCTTACCGCAGCAAACGGATCCCCAATTTCCACATACGGCACAAAACTTTTGAAAGTTAATCTCGGTCTCAGGCGTACGTTCACACATCCCTTTATAATCGCGACAGTAGACAGGCCTATTATAGGTGCTGACTTTCTGTCCAAATATGGTCTCGTGGTCGATTTGAAGAACAGAAGACTTTCTGATTCATTTACTACCCTCACTGTGAACCCAATCATCGCCCAAGTTGATACGCCATCTCCAAAACATTTCAGCGTCAACAACGATTACGGCGCTCTTTTAAAGAAATACCCCTCGCTCACTGAGGCTCCGAATTACAATCTCCCAGTGAAGCATAACGTAGTCCACTACGTCGTCACGCAAGGTAGGTTACCTTGTGCTAAACCGCGACAACTCGACGCAACTAAACTAAAAGCTACTAAAACTGAATTTCAGTTTATGACAGACATCGGAATCTGCCGCCCCTCATCATCACCAGTCTCATCACCATTACATATGGTGCAAAAGAAAGACAAGGACTGGCGCCCTTGTGGAGACTATCGACAGTTGAACACTGTCACTGTCCCAGATAGATATCCTATCCCCCACATACACAGTTTCTCGTTGAAACTTGCCGGCGCCACTATTTTATCGAAAATACATTTGGTTAGGGCATATCATCAAATTCCCATGGCTCTCGAGGATATTCACAAAACAGCGATAACTACTCCTTTCGGGCTTTTTGAGTTTACCCGAATGCCATACGGCCTTCGTAACTCAGCCCAGACATTCCAGCGATTCCTTAACGAAGTGTTAAATGGGCTGGACTTCGTCTACTCTTATATCGACGATATCCTCGTTGCAAGCCGTTCCGAGGTGGAACATAGTGAACATCTCGAGTCAGTATTCAAACGTCTCTCCGCATATGGCATTAATATTAAAGCTTCGATATGTATTTTCGGCGTGAAGTCACTTGACTTCTTGAGCCACACAATTTCGAAAGATGGCATTTTCCCATCGCAAGACAGAGTTGATGTCATTTCAAACTTTCCAGAACCAACATCAATCCGCCAAATACAGCAGTTCGTCGGTATGGTGAACTATTACCACCGTTTTATACCACGGTTAGCCGAACTGTTATCGCCGATTCACAGGCATTTGGCCACTTTACTTAAGAAAGGCAAAAACAAAATAAACTTCTCTTGGCCCAAAGATTGCACAGAGTCTTTTGAAGAACGAATTGCAGAAATTGATTTCAGCACACACACACCGAAATCAAGCGTAAACCTGCAACGGATCGACTTACCAGACAAGCAGCAAATTTGGTGTGAGACTTCAACAGGTAAAAATCGACCCTACGTTCCTCTCAACATGCGACAAACAATCTTAGATAGTCTACATGGATTATCACACCCCGGCATCCGTGCTACGCGAAAACTTAGTGCTTCAAAATACTTCTGGCCAAGAATGAATACTGATACAAGCAATTGGGCGAAATTTTGTATCCCATGTCAAAAGTCCAAAGTTCACTGCCACACGAAATCAGAACTTGGTAAATTCGAGCTACCGAGTGGCAGGTTTGAACACATCCACATGGACCTGGTTGGTCCACTGCCCCAATCGAATGGCTATCATTATATTTTAACGATAGTCGACCGATTTACCCGTTGGCCAGAAGCTTATCCAATCCGAGAAATGACCGCAAAAACCGTAAGTAAGATCTTCTACAATGAGTATATCTGTAGATATGGTGTCCCACTCTTCATCACGACAGATCAAGGAACACAATTCGAATCAACGTTGTTCACCGAGCTCACGAAGCTCCTAGGTTCCCATCGCATTCGGACAACTGCATACAACCCGAAAGCGAATGGTCTTGTCGAACGGTTCCACAGGCAACTAAAATCCGCCTTAACAGCTCGATGTAATACATCCCATTGGAGTTCAGAACTTCCAACAATCCTATTGGGCATTCGAACCTTCATCAAGGAAGACCTCAACTGCGCACCAGCAGAGCTAGTATATGGTCAAAACATGAAGGTTCTCGGTGAATTCTTCATCTACGATCAAAATTCGAACCCAAACACAGATACTTCGGATTTCGTGAATCAGCTTCGTACCACCATGAGAACCTTAGTTCCTACGGACACACGACATCCAACCAAACAGGCAACGTGCATTCCCAAAAATCTGGAAACCTGTTCACACGTATTCGTACGTGTGGATAGAGTCAGAGGTCCATTGAGTACACCCTATTCTGGACCGTATCCAGTGACCCGCAAATTGCGCAAATTCTTTGTTGTGGATATAGATGGAAAATCCACAACAATTGGCATCGACAGGCTTAAGCCAGCGTACGGAATACTTGTGGTAAGCCCAGTCGAAAAACGTAGTGTTCCAAAAACGGTTACATTCAATTTCAAACACTACGGTTTTCGATCCAGGAGGGGAGTGATGTAGCGGCTCAAACAGAAAAATCCTTTTCACTTCGAGGCACTCCTCGTAGCAAAACTATTTATACACCGCGTCGCTAAATTACGAGACATTGCTCGTTTTGCTGAATATAGCTATTTCGCCATCTACATTCGCGAACCTCGATATTAATCGATTATCGATTAATATCGAGATTTAAGGAAGACACGAAGAGGAACAAGAAACGAAAAGTTTAGTCGGGGTTTAGAAGTTCAAGAGACACAGTCTCATACAAAAATGAAAAAGTGAATAGTGCCGCGAACAATCGTTCACACACCATTTTGTGAACCAAAATTTATAATAATATTTTATAACAAAATAATAAATAATTTATATAATAAATAAAAAGTTATTATAAACAAAAGATAGTGAGTGTTATTAATTATAAAATAAAACACGGTAACACCGCTATAGACATTTCTTATTTTTGTCCGAAATTTTATTTCATATTCGGGTTACTCGGTACCACAAACATGAACATGAAGTTAGTTGCGATTTCATTTTTTTAAATTCGGAATGATCGAATCCGAAAGTAGAATTACGCGGTACTAAATTTCCGAATTCGAATAAAATATAAGTAAATTCGGATTACGCGGTAGTGCGCGGCGGAGAGTAGCAGCGAAGTCGTGTAAGATCGTCAGGAGACGAGGACGAAGATGAAGTTGAATTGATTTGCGAGACGCGATACAACCTACAAAGGAGATAGTTAAAGTTTGTAGCCTAGGATCAATCATGCGATGATCCACCAAATCTGGGATCTGCAGATCTTATTCTCATATTATGGTCACAAATCTGCAAGTTTACAAATAAGATTTGGGTTAGAAGAAAAAATACTTTTTAAATGTATTCATTATTTTTTACCACCATCGCATTTATACTGTGTTTTTGTTTTCTATTAAAATATAGATGTTCGTCTTTATGTGGCCTAATGATTTGAAAATGAGCGCCATCAATGGCGCCTATTACTCCAGGAAACCTGGCTTTATTAAAAAAAAAATTGTTTCGCTTCGCTTTTTTCAGATTGCGGCCTAAAACGAATGGCATTTGGACAAATTTTATTCTCTATTGCACTGCAAACTTCGCTTATGATATCTGAAATCGTTTGTTGAGCAACAGATATTCTTACTTCTTCTCCAGGTACCATGTTGGTATCCACCTTCTGCCAAGAAACGAAGAGTAGCTGCTACCTTAATGACATCTGGAATCGCAGCCGACCTACTACGAGGCTTTAAGTCGTCCTTAATTTCATTAAGAACATATGAAAATGCGCCTTTCGTGAGTCTGAAATGTTTCTTGAACCTAAAAATATAAAAACAAATTTATTAAATTTTCACTCTTTGTGTGGTGTGAATGTAATATTACTCATCAATCTTACATTTTATCTGATAATTCAAAAATATTCGAATTATCCCGAAGAATTCGCCTTTGTACTGATGGGTTTTGGTTTTCAATATCACTATCGTCATCACTACTAAACCAAATTGCTATACACTAACACACATTTTTAATTAAGTTTTTTTGTTGTAGCGTTATAATTATTTTGATTATTTTGAAAAGGGACGTATTTATATCAAACCATTTAGTTTTTTTTATTTTTGTTGGCGTTTGACAGCTAGAATAAATTAAGAATGGCAATACTAAAATGAAATCTGAAAGTCATACCCGGTATGAAACCAAATTGGAATCGGATTTTACTATCGGATATTTTTGAGATTCGAATCGGATTACGCAGTAGCCCCCCTGGCTCTGCTGATTTTGCTTATCTGTGGTTTCATCGTCACTACTCGATTTCGCAAAGCTCAATGTTTCCTTCTTGATTTCTTTTAAACCATACAACCTTTTAAACCATTCTTCAAGGCCTGATTTTTCCGATGAAACCTATATTAAGGAAGGCGGTATCATAAAGTTACTATTTTAGCCACGATGTCACTAATCTATCACAAAAATGTAAGTAATGTCCAAAACCTTATATATGAGCAAGTTTTGTTGAATAAATATCTCGCCCATGCTGAATCAATTGCTGAATAACTGAGGACTACTATAATATAAGAGTTACAACTAATCTTAAAAATGTTTCAATTTCATTATAAAACAAATCCAATCTAATAAATAAATATATGTGTCAGGGAAACCAGAAACCCAGAATATTTAAAAGTTTAATGCTGGCAAGGGAAAACTGAAATCCACTCTACTTAATAAGTCCATGCCAACCGAAACCATATTATAGCCGGAACCAAACCACCTTTGACACAAGTAACACGATATAATGTGCATCATCGAGCACTGTATGATTTTTCATTTTCTGCCAGAAATATGCGAGCTGGAATCAAACAAACGATGACATAAGTAGCTCAATGCATTGTGCATCATTGTGCACTATCTAATTTTTCAGAAGAAACCAATGTAGTGCAAGCCGGAACCATATAAATTCAGCTAGGATCATGTCAGCCGAAACCAAACCAACTATTTCACGAGTACAACTATATTTTTTGACATCCGTTTTACCAGCCTGCAGAGTGATTGGGATTGTTGTGGAACAAATTAGTTTCCATCCGGAAATATAGCAATACCAGCTGGAACAACTACAATGTCACTCAAAAACAGCAACTATTTGTCAAAACAATATAAATTCATTGGGAATCTTCAGCAGAATGAGTGAAATCGGTTCAAAAAATTACAGGTTGGTTGTAGTTCACCAAAACCTAAACAAGAATCATTTTGGCAAATGTCAAAGACAACATAAAAAAGGTTGCGTTTAGAAATTATTTACTATTTAGCTCTAGGCGTGACTTTTGAAAGGCCCTTTATAATGTTGTTGAGCCCTATACTATAACAGTTCAACATGTACGAGTTCAATAACCACCAATACATTTTCCTATTCAATAAATCAAGGATATCTATTTAATAAACAGATAATTTGTTCTTAATATTATGGATAAGTGGGCAAAATATTTAAATTATTTACTCCTTACAACACAAACTAATAATTATATATACATAGTTTAACACATTATTAATGATATCCTACCGAAGTATATCTGAAACCGAACTTCCAATTATACCCGGAATAATCAATAAAATTTAATAATGATTATTGTTGAAATGGCATTGGATTGTTGAAATATAACTGATTTCCATAAGATTAAATATACAAGAAATGCTGTAAACTATTTTGGATAATAACTATTGATAATAAGATAATTACAGTTTTTTTTCTATATCCTTCATTTTAAATATAATCGAACAATGTAATGTAACTATCATTAAGATACCCCATAATGGACTAACCAATTAGGAAAAGTGGAAGGGAAGCAATAAATTCGTCTACTGTAGTTTATATCGATAGTTTTCAGCTGTGGTAATTATCCGGAACAAGTACAAAAACTATTTAGTTAATGGAGTTTTTTTGTTTCTCCACTGCTTAACAATTAATCAAGAGAATCTCAATCACCAACCGCATGCCCTCGTCATACAGTTATGACATAATGCACCATGAAAATATGGTGGTCTTAATTTGATGAACAATTTTCATTTGGTTAAATAATGCGATTCGTATTGTCTAGACAGCATTATATTGTTATACCTCTCGGTATAAGAGACAATATTTTATTTTGCTGGGAACATAAAAATTAAATAAAATAAAATAAAATAAAATAAAATAAAAAATTTAAAAAAGGAACGAAAGGAGGCGAGATTAAATGCAAAGTACACAAAAAACAACTTTAAAGCAAAACTTTTTTTTTTTGAAAAGCTCATGAAGAATTTATAAGGAAAATATAATATATAAATAAATAAGTTGATTTAACACTTTGGCAGTCGGGAATCCCATAATATGAATGTAAAATTTGTTCCAGAGAAACGTATCACGGCTAAACGATGATGGCACATTTTAATAATCATCATCCACAGAATCCATCCCCAGTCGGTTAAGGTGATCAGATTTATGATAATGTATTATAAAGCAACGTTATCACTTTTTTGTGTGTTCTCTCCTCAGAAAGAAAACTCTAAGTTATTGCATAAATTATTAAGAAATTCCATTTCTGAGTAGAAATTCAAAATAATAAATCCATAAAAGCTCACAGAAAACTTTTTTCTTTTTTTGTCGAGCGAAAACCTTTTTACCGGTGTGCAAAAAATAATGAAACGACAGCACCGAAAATGGGGATTCATATAAGCGTCACAAAAAAATTTGTTCACTTTCCAAATATAATTTATGAAAATGTGTTTGACGATATAAAGTCGAATAATTAGACCAGAAACACCATACACATCCACGGATGGATATATGAACGTACTCGTACATGCATAATACGTTTTATAAATCTGAAGCTTTTAACATTTGTATTGTGCTTAAATATTATATGTATATATGTTTTGATATTCTAATAACGATGATGATCCCTTGATTATACATATAAAAAAAAGGAAAACAGAACGAAAATGGAAAAAGTTAAGAAGAGATGATGATTTTGGTACGTGACAATCATTTAGAAGAAATCTTTTTGTTGTACGAAAATCAAATCTTTGTTTGGTACCCATTTTATATACAGCTTCTACATGATATGGATGGAGAGATTGGGAGATAAACTGGGAAACTAAATATGTTGATTATTTTATCAATTATCATTTATGTGTGTATGTTAGATTTACTTAGAATTTAAAGTTATCGTATACGATTAGAATTTAAATTCTTGAGGCAAAACGGATTTAACACAGATTGTTGATAGTTATGTATATGGGCGCATGTTAATTGTATTGACGACAAGTATAGCAGTTTATATTGAGGCAGTATAATTGACACGGTTTATTAGCAAATAATGGTGATAATTTATTTTAAAAAACAATATGTAAAAGGTAAGCCGTCTCCATAGGCCCTAAAGGTGTTTTTTTATGTGGGAATACAGAATACTCTAATTATTTTGTCCTTTGGGACTTGCTGAAACGGTCATCATGCATTTTATTTAAAATAAATGTAGCAGGTGCAATTCGAATTGGCACAAATGCTACGATGAAAAAAAGGACGTGGAACATCTGAAGAAATCACAAGTCGTGATAACAGTATTGTACTATTCAAATGGCGAGACAACCGGGCAGTTCATCTGGCATCGTATTTTGTTGGAAAGGAACCGAATGTATCGTAGATCGCTAGGAAAAAAATTCTATAGCTTATGTGAAGTTAAAATAATCAGAAATTGGCTCCAGATACAATGACTACAGGGTCGGCGTTATTTTGGTCATATATAGCCATATCAGTATACGACTACTATACTTCTTTACTATGTATATGATTTTTGATACACGGATATCTTTATACATCGATATATTGATATATTGACATATCAACATATTGATACATTGATACATGGATACATTGATACATTGATACATTGATACATTGATACATTGATCCATTGATCCATTGATACATTGATACATTGATACATTGATACATTGATACATTGATACATTGATACATTGATACATTGAAACATTGATACATTGATACATTGATACATTGATACATTGATACATTGATATATTGATATATTGATATATTGATATATTGATATATTGATATATTGATAATGATATATTGATATATTAATATATTGATATATTGATATATTGATAAATTAATACATTGATACATTGATACATTGATATATTGATATATTGATATATTGATATATTGATATATTGATATATTGATATATTGATATCAATATATCAATATATCAATATATCAATATATTGATATCAATATATCAATATATAGATATATTGATATATTGATAATGATATATTGATATATTAATATATTGATACATTGATACTACACAAACTGTCAATTTTTACTCTGCAGTTTTTGAATGTTTTAAACATTCCATTCCGTATACCCGCCAAAAAACTGTATCGCCATCCCCTCCGTGGTATAATAATGAATTACGAACGTTACGTAACCTTAGGAACAAACATTGGCAAAGATTCCTGAAAACTAAATCTGACTCTGATTACTCTAACTATTTAAATAGTTATAATGATTTCAGTAGTTTGTCTGACGATCTTTATGGGAATTATATCAGACTCATGCAATCCAATCTAATCGCTGAGCCTAAGTGTTTCTGGCGCTTTATCAATATGAAGAAAAAGTCCGACGGATACCCTTCCACTTTCAAATATAAGGATCATTCCTCTAATGATCCTAAAGTCATAACAAACGATTTTGCTAACTTCTTCAGTCTGGCTTTTACCAGCAGTGATTTTAAACCTGATGAATGTTACTTTACATACTTGAATAATTGTAATCAAACAACCTTAACTTCCATTGAAATCGATTATGAATCCGTGGTACAAAAGATTTCCGAACTTAAAGATGATTTTTCATCCGGCCCTGACGGTCTACCATCCATCGTCATAAAAAACTGCAGTGATTTTCTTGCTCAGCCACTGACGACACTTTTCCAAAAGTCGCTTTCGCTTGGAATTTTTCCATTCATTTGGAAAAGCTCTTTTATAGTTCCAATTCATAAGAACGGCTGCAAATCAGACATCTGTAATTACCGACCTATTGCAAAATTGTCTAGTATTCCTAAGCTGTTTGAAAGTAGTGTGTATGATTCACTGTACTTTCATTGTAAACCGTTGTTTTCCGACAAGCAGCATGGCTTTCTCAAAGCACGGTCCAGGACCACAAACCTTATTGAATTCGCTTCACAAACACTAAATACGATGGAAGCAGGAAAAGAGGTTGACGTTATTTTCACCGATTTTAGCAAGGCGTTTGACAGGATTTCTCATGAAGTTATTTTGTTTAAGCTTAGGGTCCTTGGCTTTCCTCCCCAAATTCTCCGTTGGGTGAGCTCTTATCTCAAAGGCCGTTTATACCACGTTCTATTCAGGTCATCAATATCAACTCATATATCAGCAACATCTGGAGTGCCCCAGGACAGCCATCTGGGACCAATTTTTTTTCATTCTATCTATCAACGACGCTGCTTGTTTAATAAAAAATTCTTCGATATCTATATACGCCGATGACATGAAGATTTACAAACGGATTTCAAACACTACCGACAAGAGCCTATTACAATCCGACCTCAATAACTTCTCCACTTGGTGTTCAAAGAACAACCTTGATCTGAACGTGGGTAAATGTCAGACAATCACCTACTCTCGAAAACGTGTACAGTCCATTTCTCGCAACTATTACATTAACAGCGATGCAATTACCAGAGCCAGTTCTGTTCGTGATTTGGGAGTCATTTGCGACAGTGAATTGAATTTCAGACAACACATCGATCGTATTATCAATCAAGCCAACTCTGCCCTCGGTTTCATCAAGCGTTGGTCGAAAGAATTCGATGATCCTTATGTTACGAAGGCTCTCTATTCAACATTCGTTCGTCCCCTGCTCGAGTATGCTAGCCAGGTGTGGTCGCCTTATCATGAGGTTCATATTAAGAGGATTGAAGCAGTCCAGCGAAGATTTCTTCGCTTTGCTTTACGGGGGCTACCGTGGGTGGACATGTTCAACCTGCCTCCATATCAGGATCGTCTAAAGCTAATTAAATTACAACCACTTAGTAAGCGCCGAGTTGCTGCAGACGTGGTTTTCATTCATCAAATACTAACCGGCGGTATCGATTCTCCAGTTCTGCTTGGTAAAATTAATCTAAATATAAATTCACGAGATTTAAGAACGGTACCTATGTTTAGAATCGACCCTCATCGAACTGATTACGGAAAGTATGAGCCCGTCTCTAGAATGCTGTTCGAAGCTAATCAGCACTTCCATTTGATCGATTTTAATATGACGAAACGCATGTTGAAAAAACATTTTTATTTTTCTTGATTATAGTTTGATGTTTTATTTAACTTATTTGTTTTTATTTGTTTCATTTTATTCTGCTTTATTTTATCTTGTTTTATCTATTTTAAATCTGCTTGTACTAAGCAGACTCGACTTCCGTTTTCCTTCCGTCTGCGATGGGTATCGTTTTGCTTAACTATTCACTTAGCTATTCATTTATAATCATATTTGATTTTTATACTTTACATATTTAGCCGTTTCAACATTCAATTTTTCAATTTCACTGGTTAGGCAACTCGATATCCTTGTTTATAATTCACTTGAATTATACTCAAAAAAATAATAATAATACAGATGGAGACTCCCCGCGCGCAGTTGGGAGGGGTAATAGGTCGTTGGGATAATTATTATTATACATTAATACATTGATACATTAAAATATTGATATATTGATATATTGATTTATTAATATATTGATATATCGATATATTGATATATTGACGTATTAATATATTGATATATCGATATATTGATATATTGATATATTGATATATTGATATATTGATATATTGATATATTGATATATTGATATATTGATATATTGATATATTAGTATATTGAGATATTGAAATATTGATATATTGATATCTATATATATACAGGGTTATCCAATTCGAGGTTGATAAAGTAGAAATCTGTATACCGACATCTGACAAAGATAAACGTCAAGTACGCTGTCATTTATTTAGTTGACATTCTGCCATTTAAGAATATGGAGCATTTAACAAACGACCAACGCGTTAAAATTAAACGCGGAAAAACAGGCCGTCGATGCTGATTTTTCGAACAAAATTTTCTTCAGTGATGAAGCTCATTTTTCGCTTGGTGGATACGTTAATAAGCAAAACTGTAGAATTTGGGGCTCAGAAAATCCACAATTGATTGTAGAGAAGCCATTACACCCGGAAAAAGTCACTGTTTGGTGCGCATTGTGGTCTGGTGGTGTGATTGGGCCGTATTTTTTTGAGAACAACCATGGACGAACCGTTACCGTCAATTCTGAGCGCTATGGCCGCATGTTAACCGATTATTTTTTACGAAAATCGAAGATTATGATCTTGACGATATGTGGTTCCAGCAGGATGGAGCTTATAATAGCCCGTGCAGGCTGCGTTCTTCGGTTATGCTATGTGAGGTTCCCATGAGTTTGCTTTATTAAAACCCTGAATTTTTTATATATCAAATTATTTTTTATCAACAGGAATTCAATTTGTTCAATCTTATGTGTTCATATAACAAATAACAAATAGTGATTTACTCATTCTAAATACCTGTTCATCTAATACAATTTATAAAAAAATCGGGTTAGTTCAAACACAGTTTTAAATCGATTATTAACGATTTCTGTAGGAAAGCGAAATTGTTCTGAAAAATAACACCAATTTATAACAACGAAATTACAATTTCAAGCAATGAATGAGAACGAAATCCCTGTACAACGAAAGCACCGTTTAAACAGAGAACGAATGCAAAGATGGAAAGCACAACAAACACCTGAAGAAGTTAAAAGACGCCGACAAGCACATGCAGCTTCAAAAATACAACAACTTCAAAATCAAACACCTGAAGAAGCTGATGCACATCGGCAAGAACATGCTGCAGTACACAGACAACGAATTGCACATCAAAGGTCCGATCAGAGTCAAATTCATCAAAATGAAGCATCTCATTTTGTTGAAGATCGAGTTGTTACTCAAGACTGTGGGCCTTTCAACGGCATTTGCGAGCTCTACGGCGCGAATAGTTTTCTCAAAGAGCGTCCAGCACATGAAAAGTTTACAAGCTGCTGTCGCAAAGGAAAAATTAAGCTTCCACGGCCAATAGACGAGAACGGCGTTGAACTACCATATCATGAATTACTGCAAGCACTGCTGTCAGATCTAAATGCTCCCAGTTGCACTAATTTTTGGGAAAACATTCGTTCCTACAACAATGGAGTGTTGTTTGCTTCTCTGGGTGCAAAAATTGTCGAAGTTCCAGGTCGCGACCCATTTGTTTTCAAAGCATGGCCAGACATATCATCTCATTTCACATGTTCAGCCACTGACCCAACAAGCACCAAAACCCAAGCCCAGTTAACCCAGCTAATGAGCAGTGTTTTTCATGTATTTTCGATCAAATTGATCGCTTCTTCCGGCAAAATGACAGAATCGCCAAATGTTATCAAATGATGCGTGAAGTTGAAGCGGAAGCTACAGCAGCAGCAGCAGCAGTTCCTGGCGAGGATATACCTGTCGTTAGCCTAATATTTCGTCGAGATCGTCAATCAGACAAGCGTCGTTACAACGCTCCAACATTCAACGAGGTTGCCATGGTGTTTATCAACGAAGATGGGTATGTCCCTATTTGGACGTGACATTCGAGTATACCCACGAAATCCCGAAGATCGCACAAAGCAGTTCGTGAACATAAACATTTTGACTCCGAACTTGGATATGACGTATGCCATTCTTTTCCCGTATGGCAAGCCCGGATGGCGGCCAAATTGAACGTGTGAAACGTACGAGGGAGCGCGATAAAACAGTATTCGCAATAAAGTCACTATGCTACAATACAAAGTGGCACAAGCAATTCGTGACTATTTCAATCCCATTATGAGCGCAGAAAAACTTACGCAGCAATGGTTGGTTGACTCTTACCTACAAGTTGAAGCCAACAACCTCAATCATATCTCTACACACCAGCAAGTACTTAGAGCGGAAACCTATCAAGAACTTGCAGATCATGAAGCAAACTTGGCAAACAATGCAAACATCGCTGCAGGAGTTTTTCTCATTCTACCATCAAGTTTTGAAGGATTTTCGCGGAACATGCGAGAAAGGTGCAATGGCACAATGTCAATTTTTGCAAAGTGGCGTGCTCCTGGTCTGTTCATTACATTCACGGCTAATCCAAACTGGTCGCGTGTTTTAACTGAAGCTGAAGGTGCTGTAAGACGACCTCACAGTGCATAGTATTTTCGGTCAATGTAAAGCTTTTGTCTACATTATCGAGTTTCAAAAGCGCCGTTTACATGCACACATTCTGGTTGCACTGCGAGCTGAAGAAAAATTTACAACACCAAAACGAATCGATGAGTTTGTTCGTGCTGAGATTTCTGGCATAGCAGGAAGCCCGCGATATTAATTATCTTAACGCTCCATGCATCGAAAACAAAATTCAAAACAGTTCATTTTACTAACTATACCAAATGTCAATGGATATCCGCTGTACCGTCGTCGCAGTGGATATCAAGCTGAAGTCTAAAGATTTCTTACGAACAATGAATATGTTGTACTGTATAATCCTTATCTTCTAAGCAAATAAGTACATCTACAAATATATATTTAAGGGAAATAATTGCACCAACATGGTATCACTCCTGAAGGTCCGCAGAAGCTTCGATATAATGAGATCAGCAACTTCATCGATGCTCGATATGTCAGCGCTCCAGAAGCTATGTGGAGACTTCTCGAGTCGAAAATGCATGAATGATCTCATGCCGTGATACGTCTTCCTGTGCACTTACCGAATTAACAAATAATTACATTCGAAGCAGGTAATGAAGATGAAGCGTTGCTTGAACTCACCTTCAATGATCAAAACGCACGTCATTTCGTATACTGACATTCCCCACCATTACGTTTACGTACGCGGTAAATGGTAACTTCGTCAAAGAGGTGAAGAGAATTGTTGCACCGATGTATACAGTAAGCTTGAGAGATGAGGAGCATTTCTTCTTGTGGCTGCTTTTGCTACATATTTGAGGTGCCACCAGCATTGAATTTGTAGGAACATTCAATGGTTTTATTTACAAAACCTTTAAAAAAGCTACAGCTGCACAGGGCCTTCTAATAAACGATGATGAATGGGAAACTGCTTATCATTTCCAACTCCATCAGGAAGTCCCGTAGAAGTGCAAGTCTTTGATCCAGTTCGAGAAGCCGAAGAAGCTGAAATACGAATTCAACTGCTAAACGAAAAGCAATTGGAAGCATTTCATAAAATAATTGTCGCAGTGGATAATAAAAATGTCGCCAGCCGAAGTTTCTATATTGATGTACCAGGAGGATCTGTCAAAACGTACCTATGTCCATCAGTGTTGCGTAATGGTCTTCATCCGGGGAAAAGGAAACATTTTGCTTCCATTTGCAACAACGAGAATCGCAGCTACTTTGCTGAAGGGTGGTCGAACAGTTCACAGCTGATTTATAATACCAGTACCGCTAATTGACACTTCTGTCCCTGCGATGCGATTGATATCACCCGAAACAAACATTTTGAAATAATGGGTTGCAAAATGCCTTTCGGTGGAAAGGTTTTCGTTGTTGGTGGAGACTTTCGACAGACACTTCTTGTTGTTGTGAGAGGAACGCAAGATGATATCATCAAGTGCTATATAAAATCGAGCAATCTGTGGAGAAACTTTTTTCAATTGTCGCTTACGATAAACATGCGAAGTGCAGATCAAGAAGAGAACAACAACTGGTTGTTACAAGTTGGTATTGGCAATCATCTTCTTATCAAAGGTATCAACAATGACTGCACAGTTCAAAGTCCTCAGCAAATGATCGAAATTGGAGTTCTGGTTAAAACTATTTTTGATACAAATATTTTTAAAATATCTGTGCAGGAGTGGGCAAAACGCGTCATTTTTGCACCAACAAATCAACAGACTCTTAGGATGAATCGTAAGATCAACCACATGATGCAAGGATAAGCTGAAATTCATTACAGTGCTGATTTGGTGATCTCAGAGGATCCAAATGATGTACAAAATTATCCATCATCCAGTAGAGTTTCTCTATGATCAAACGCCATCAGAAATGCTACCTTTTGTTTTACTTTTGAAGCCTGGAGTAATTAAATTACTGCTGAGAAATTTAAACCTAAAAAAAGGAATGTGCAATGGCACTCGACTGATTGTTAAGAAGCTGCACTGAAACTTTATAACAGCTGAAACTTTATTAGAGTGCAATCGTGGAGATATTGTTTTTATTCCGCGAACTGATTTGGCTTCAACAGGCGATACATTGCCATTTATAATGAGGCGACGACAATTTCCGATCACTCCTGCATACAAGGGTTGCCTTTTATATTTCGGGATTGGACAACCCTAGTGTTGCAATCTGGCAACTGACAGCTCTATCGTAGAGTTTGACATTTTTGAGATTATCCGTACTCAGAACGTTTTGACATTCGAGCGCTATTTGTGTTGTTTACAGTACTCATTAACTCAACATCTCGGCGAAAAAATGGAATTAAATCGTGAACATTTTCGTGCGATTATGTTTTACAATTTTCGACGTGGATTAAGGCAGCAAGAGTGCATGGATGAACTTAATTCAATTTTTGGCGATGAAGCTTCATCAAGGACCAGTGTTTATCGATGGTATGGTGAATTCAATCGAGGTCGTAGTTCACTCCAAGACGAATTTCGTGAAGGTCGTCCAGAATCAATTGTTGTTCCGGAAACCATTGATGCTGTGCGCGAACTTGTATTGCAAGATCGTCATGTGACCTATCCTATCGTGAGATTGAGACAACGTTAGGCATTAGTGGGGCCAGCATACATTCAATATTGCAGAAACATTTGAATGTCAAAAAAATTTGTTCGCGTTGGATCCCACACAATTTGTCAATCGCTCAAAAAAAGGCTCGTGTCGATTGGTCGAAAGAAAAGCTCAAAAAATACGACCGCGGTGCTTCAAAATACGTCTATGACATAGTGACAGGTGATGAATCGTGGATTTATGCGTATGAGCCCGAAAGTAAACAGTAGTCGACTGTATGGGTGTTTCAAGATGAGCCGAATCCAACAAAAGTTGTTCGCGCACGAAGCACTTGGAAGCAAATGATCATCTGTTTCTTCGGAAAAAATGGACATGTCGCAACCGTACCACTAGAACAACCCAGAATAGTCAATTCTGAGTGGTACACAACCATTTGTTTGCCAGTTGTCTTCCAAGAAATCAGAAAAACCAACTGCCGAAGACGGATCACTCTTCACCACGACAATGCGAGCTCTCACACATCGGCTCAAACAACTGCATTTTTGAGCACTCAAAACATCGATTTGATGAGTCATCCGCCGTATAGTCCTGACTTCCCAGCAAATTTTCAGTCTTTGACAACAAGTATTGTGTTGGTCTGCGGTAGAGAAAGTAATTTAAATTACACATAAGTTAAAAAGAGACAAATATATATATATATATGGCAACATGTTTTATGGTTGTCTTCAGTGTGTTATTAAAGTCACGTTCGGTATGTGACGTGAAGCACTCCTATCGGTTGAAAATGGAACGGAAAGTCACAAAAAGTGTTTGCTGGGGGGTATTTCACGTCATTTTTAATTTTTATTTACGCGTATATAGAAGCGCATTTTACGTTTCGCCATTTTTTGTTTTATGAAGAGCCATTTTTAGTTTATGTTATTTTTATGAAAATTATACGAGTATTAAAGTAAACAAAAGTGCCATTATTGTATTGTTTATAAGATTGAATTTTATAAATAATTGATTTAATTTAATCAGATTATAAAAACTGTGAGTATTATATGTAAATGTAGCATACAATATATGTACATACAATTATTTTATTATTGCTATAATAAATCAAATATACATATTTTTATTTTGTATATTTATTTGCCGTGGCATTAACGCGTGTATAACTGTTTTCAAATGTAATCTCATTTAGTGTAGTGATTAAAGTGAAATAGAAAAAATAGAATGGATATCATATCCAGAACCCAACGCTACAGGATGATTTCTGATTTAGCCGATGGCAGTTTAAATGATGAAATTAATTTTAATTTAAATAACTCTGATTCTTTGCCAGTGGTAGAAAGCGAATTAGATTCCGATAATTTTGAAAATGAACCCAGCGTAAAAGATAATTTTTGTTTGCGAAATCTTAATTTCCAATTCATCGGACGATGAATCATTAGGCGAATGTGGTTATGCAGATCCCTCCGATAAAATAAGAATTTTAAAAATTAGCCTAATTAAGTGGAGTATTTTACATACTGTTTCTGTAAATTTGGTTAATCATTTATTAAAAATTTTAAGAGAATTCGGTATTGATGTACCCAAAACAAAAGGTTCATTATTTCAAAGTGCTAATAACAGTGTCCCTGATATCTTGATATCCCAGGAAGTCTCAGGTGGAGAATATGATCATTTTGGCATTGAGAAATGTATTCTCCGATATGATTTCAAGTTTTTAGCTAATTTACCAGAAATTGTTTGCGATTTCAATGTTGACGGATTACCACTTTACAAAAGTTCCCGAAAAACACTATGGCCTATTCTTGGTTCTTTCTCGGATTCCCGTAACCATCCCCCTTTTATTGTTGGAGCTTGGTTAGGTGATGGTGATCCTATATCAATAGATAGCTTTTTCGAAGAATTTGCAAAAGAATATTTAAAATTAAAAAGTGAAGGTATAATAATTGCACAAACTTCGATTAGAAAAAAATTTATTCTACGTGCATATACTTGCGATGCACCTGCAAAATCATTTTGCAAATCTGTTAAATTCCACAATGCTATTAAAGGGTGTCACGAATGTGATCAATCTGGTTTTCGAATCTCAAATACCACTGTTTTTAATTTAGTTTCAGGCAATTTAAGAATTGATGATTCTTTTTCTAATCGCTTTAACTTAGATCATCATAAAGGGGAGCCAAACATCTTAGAGAAATCTGGAATAAGGATGGTCACCCTGTTTCCTCTCGATCCAATGCATTTGGTTGACTTGGGAATCACAAAAAAAATGTTGATACTTTTGCTTGATAAAATTAAACCTGAAACAAAAATATTGATGTCTGAGCAGGGGCGAAGTGTCCATAGAAGCTACGGAAACACTGCATCCCTTTCAAAAATCAGTATCGTTAAAATAAAATTTCAATTTTGATTTATTTTATGTATAACACGTTTGATTAAAAATATTTTTTTTTTCATAATAATATGCACTATTATGCCTTACAGGTCTGCACATATAGATATCTAGTTTAATGCAATTAACTTTAAAAATATTTTGTATATTTCTTTCCTACTTTGATTTCTCATTATAATTTATACACATCATCCACCTTAGCTTCATGTTGCATAGTGCATACATAGAACTAAAATAAAAACAAATACGAATACTCCCGTTGATTTATAGCATGCGTGTTGCATCCAACGCAACAAAACAGAATAACAAAAAATATTCTCTCTGATGGAAGCTGCTTCTAGTTTAGCTTTACCTTATTTCCCTTCATCGTAATATTATTAACAAAGTTAATTATCGATGTGTATGTGTTTTATCTATTCATAGATTTGTTATACTCTCACTTTTTACTCTCAGAATACGCTGCAACTAAAACAGCTTATTAAGAAAATACTGAATTGAATTATTTGTTTTCAATTTTGCACAAATTAACTTCTCATGAATATGATCTCGTGGAGCGATAAGTGATCGGTTTATTGAAAAATTTATTAAAAAAGGTAATAAAGGTGTAATTAGGGATAAATTTGAGAGTTTTTGGGAAAAAACTAAAGCTGTCGTGGAAATTGATTAAAATGCGCACCACTCGAGTGAGAATCACACTCGAAATCATCAAAGATTTAAAAACGTCTTATAGAAAATTATTTTTTGAAAATTTTTTTGATCATATTTCAACCGAATTAAGTACTAGATTTCAAAATATTGCTGAGTTCACGTTCTTGGAACTTATAAATTCAAAAAAAAATTCTAATTTTAAATTGAATTTTCCGGAGCAACAATTTAAAAATTTCCAAGAATTTTATGGCAAACGATTCGATTTTCCAAAATTGAGAAGTGAATTAATTGTTGTGTATAGCAATGAGGACTTTTTAGACAAATCAATATTAAAGATGTTAGATTTTCTAAAGACAATGATTTAATAAGTTCATTCAATGAAGTATCACCCTGATGTCGACTATTCTTAACGATTCCATCTACAAGTGTATCATCCGAAAGAAGCTTTCCTGCTTTACGTAGAATTATAACTTATTTAAGAAGTACTATTGGAGATGAACGGCTTTCTCGTTTCGTTATTTTCTATTGAAAAGAAACTATTGTCTCAGATTAAAATATCACCACATTTCAATACATTTTGTAATGAAAATTTTTGTTTTTAAAAAGAATCATCGAATTGAATTATATTTTAAATAAATCTTGTAAATAAAACATTTTTAAGTTGTCAGTAAAAAATCAGGCTTAATTTAATTTTCCTAGTTATTGTGTATTTTAGGTCTAATTTTTTATATTTTGATGTAAGTATAAAAATATGAGATTATTTCATCAATTTGTCTGATAATTTGGCTCAACAATTCTTTTTATTCTAAATTCCAAGAAAATTAAAACTCCATTTTACTAACGCAGCTTCCTCAACTTTGCAGTTCACGAGTCGCCTATGTGTCTGAGTTATATACCTCTTATGCTAGATATGTTCCGATGGAATTTTCTCGAAAGCCGCGGGGGTTCAATGAAATAAGTAGATGGAAAGCAACGGAATTTAGATTTTTATTTTATACGGGGTGCTTCCACTTTTTAAAGATTTTGCGGACTCAAATATTTTTTATCATATTTTGCTTTTAGTGGTCAGTGTTCGAATTTTATCAAATAGAGCTGCTTGCACCGAAAACGTAGAAAACGCACAAATACTTTTAAATCAATTTGTAGCATTATATCCCCAAATTTACGGACTGAAACATGTTAACTACAACGTGCATAGTATATTGCATTTACCTGGCTACGTTAATTTGTACGGTCCTTTAGATTCGTTCTCAGGGTATAAATATGAAAATTTTTTACAGGAAATAAAAAGAACTATTAAAAAACCTACAAATATTTTAAAACAATTATTTAATAGGATTAGAGAGAGGGAAAATTTAAATAAGTTCATTTTAGACAATAAGTTTGATCACGTCGGAACATTTGAAGATTGTAACCGGTTTAAATCATACGAATACGACACGTTTACATTTAAATCTAATTTTAAAGATAGTTTTTGCTCAATTCATGACCAGACCGTAGAAATTCCATTTTTTATTGAAAATTTCAATAAAGTAAATAATTGTCACTTAGTGAGAGGTAGAAGGTATTACAATTATTCGCCATATTTCGAAAAACCGATGGACTCGAAAATTGATCTTGGAATAATAGTTGTCAGTGATCTTGCAGAAAACCAAGAAGTTTTCCCCGTCTCACAAATTAAAACAAAATATTGTCGTTTACCTTTAGATATTCCTAAAAATCAATACCTTTTAATTCCCATGCTTCATGAAAGTAGTTGTTCTTTCTTCAGTTAAGCGTTATGTTGGAACTTATTCAAATTGACTATGTAACTTACTCGTTTGAACTAAAATTGAAACCTATTTCATTCAAAATTAGCAATAAAAAAATAATGTACATACATAATAATACATACATATAATAATTCATAAGAGTATTATCTGTAAAATAATTAAATTATTATTTTAAAAGAGCCGCTATGACGTCGTCTGATGAAAATGGTAATGGTTTGTTAATTGTATATAGGTATTAAATAATATATTATTATTAACTTTCAATACTTTTTTTCAGATTCATCATTAATTAATATAAACTTAAACCACAATCGGAAAAAAGTAAATTGTTTAACTACAAATAATGTAAAAAAAATGAAGCTAGTCAAAATTCATAGCAAGTTGGGAAACCTTCAAAATAACACTGTCTGCAAACAACCAAAATTAAGCTCTTCTCAGTCCCAGACTTCTGTAGTAGATGGTAAATATACATTATTTTGGTTGTACGGAACCAAGCGAAGAAACAACTATTGACTATGTTCCTAATTTTCTTAGATTCTGAAATTATCATGTTTTCAAAACCCTCATCGCCCCCAATTACCATTACTTCCGAATTAAACACAGATCAACTCTTTGAGCAAATGGGACGAAATACCCCATTACTTTCAAATAGGCTTAGCAGGACCCCGGACATGCTGAGCGCAGCTCTTGTAAGTTTATAAATTATTTTAATCCTTTCCGTAGAGTTAACACCGTATACAATTTTATTTTAATTTCAGCTCAAATAATTGAACAAATAACTGGAAATCAGCATTATAGTAACAGCAACACTCAAGGTAATAGAAAATATGGTTAATCATTTATTAATTATATTTTCAACCGAATTTTATACAACTGTTTAGATAACCTATTCAGCGATCGAATTGGAGGTACAGGAACTCAAGAAAAGACCACAACACCGCAACAACCAAATTTAATAAGTATGAGAATTTTTTAAAAATATTAATCTGTTGTAGGCATTATACAGCATTTTAAGGAATTGCACCATACAAAAAGTGTTAAAATTGTTAAAATTTGTATTTCACAGTTTTAAATGCTGGTTTGCCGTTTATGCAATATGCATGGGCACAATCGCCTTTAATGATTGCTAAACGTGTAATTAAGTTTTTTTTACATTACAAATTTATGTACACATTATTATTATTTAAAAACTATGTCGAATAATATGTATACCATTAGTATTTAACAGACATACTAATAATCACCTTAATTTATTTTGTTTAGTCACTCCAGAATTAAGATATATAAGTAGGCAGCTAAAAAGCATCAAAGTGGATACCACAAAAATATTAAAATGTATGAAACCAGAAATCAATTTTAAGTTCGACCTACCGATCCAAACTTCGGAACAGTTACGGGCCACAAATAAGAAACTCCTAGATGACGAGGAATTTTCTACAAATTTGGTAATGTTTATGTCATTATTTATGTATAATTGCGTTACTTAAGAATTTACCTAATATGAACATAATTATATTTCTTATTTACAGACGAAATATTTATCGAGCTACGCTCCAGTAGATGGAAAACACAGTTTCACCGGTCTGAGCAAACTCATCACCGATGAGTTATTAAGTAGGTACAATTGGGACGGGCTTCATTTGAAAATGCCCGTTAAAGATATGGTTTTATTTAAAAAGAATCTATTTGGTAATATATTATTTTAATAAAACAAATATTTTTGATGTTAATAAATTTTATTTTCTAATTATAGATGCCTGGAAAGATAAGTTTTTGTTGTACAAGGATTATGAGACCTCAATTAAAAAACAAATTTTCGATGCCCATAATAGGGAAAACAGGAGAAAAAGTCGTGCTTGGCAAACAATTACGGTTTAGTGTTGATTTAATATATTTTATGATTTCTAATAATATTGCTGTTTTCTGGAAATAATTGATGCTTTTTTAGATTTAAGTTTCCTACTAACTTATTTTAATAATTTTATGTTTATACTTTTTATATCTAATTAGATGCTTACATCTTACCATTTTTTCATCTTTTTAGTTTTCTTTTTAGTTTATAACAGTTTATTTATTTGTATTTTAACTGAATATCTTATTTTTGTCCGGCGATGCGATGGTTTATTTCGTCATTTAAATGAAAGACATATTAAGTTAAAATACATATAAATAAACTGTTTTAAGTATATATTTTTTGTAGTTTCTGTTTTATAATATTCCTGAATTTTAATTGTTCTTCTAATTTAGTTTTTAAAATGTATTCAAGAATAAAAATTAATGAATTAAAAAATATGTTTGGATTTTTTAAATATTTTGTATTTTTATTGTTACAACAATCAAACAAGACACCAACAACAACCGCCAGTTATGTTACAGATAATAACCGCCAGACAAGTTGCCAGTAACAACTTAAAAACTCTTTACTAATAACAATTACAAGTCATGTTATCAGTAACAATTACGTTACTTGTTACTAAAAACAACTACCAGACTTGTTATAAATACCAACCACAAGACATGTTACCAATACAAACCATATGACATGTTACCAACAACAACCACAAAACATGTTACTACCAACAACCACCCGACACGTTACTAAAAACAATTACAAAACAAATTACAAATAACAAACATCAGACAATTCTTTGAAGACTCATTGTCCCAAATATAAGGAGTTGTCTTTTAGCTGTCTTGGGTTTGTTGTATTAAAAGTCTTGTATATGTCTTGCGTTTCTTAATCAAGACACGTTTGCTGGGTTGTCACCAAATGACTTCTTTTTATTCCCGTACGTAAAAACAAACTGAGAGGTCAACGTTTTTCGACACCTGAAAAAGCGGTTGCTGCGTTTTGGAGATACCCCAATCAGAGTGGAAAAAGTGCTTCGACAATTGGTTCAAACGCATGCAAAAGTGTATAGATCTTCAAAGGGAATATTTAGAAAAACAATAAAGCAATTTTCGATGATTAATATTTGTTTTTGTTCTCTAATCCCGAAATATAAAAGGTAGCTCTCGTACGCCATCGCAATCAACAGATCGCAAGATCAAACTTTCGAGCATGTCGGAATTGACCTACAGATAGCAGTTTTCTCGCATGGACAGCTGTACGTTGCATTGTCACGCTGCCGAAATCCTGCACAAATGAAAGTTCGCATAATGAAAAATCCTCAACATTGGAAGTTTTAACTAAGAGTAATTTAATTTTGACGCGGCTTAGGCGCTCCCGCAACAGTTAGTATTGAAATATTGATATATGTATAAATTGATAAATTGATAAATTGATAAATTGATAAATTGATAAATTGATAAATTGATAACTTGATAAATTGATAAATTGATAAATTGATAAATTGATAAATTGATAAATTGATAAATTGATAAATTGATATATTGATATATTGATATATTGATATATTGATATATTGATATATTGATATATTGATATATTGATATATTGATATATTGATATATTGATATATTGATATATTGATATATTGATATATTGATATATTGATATATTGATATATTGATATATTGATATATTGATATATTGATATATTGATATATTGATATATTGATATCTTGATAGATTGATTATTGATATAACTTACGAGTAATTTTCTATTTTGTTGATCTTGCTGTATGCGCCACTTATTTGTAGTACAAACAAAATGAACGTTTTTATAAACTGCCAAAAGGAAACATATTGACATTGAAGGATTTTAAATTAAAACTGTGACAGTGTCTAACTAAGATCGATGCATTTCACTCAAACAACTACAAAACAACGGAAATTGCTCTAAAACAAATTTGGAACAACCAGGACCTAATATTCGACCTACGGAACACCGATCTGATAAATTGATAGAGTTGATAATTTCCTATTTTGATAGAGTTGATCATTTACCACAATTTTACCACAATGTGTGCGTAAAATGCCAAGTGCATTTATGTTTCAATGCTAACAAAAACTGCTTTTACGATTAACATAACAAATGAACCGGATCCGCTCGAAATGCGATATTTTAAATCGCGATATTTCGAAACGAGATATGACAAAACGAGATATGGTACAAAACGCGATATTTCAAAACGCGATATTTCAAAACGCGAATTATCAGCGTTTTAAAATATTGCGTTTCAAATGGGACCCCAAATGAACAATCAAAATAACAGTAAGCTTAATCTTAATAATTTTATTTTAAATTATTTGATTTTATATTCTATAAACTCACATGTTCGTGTGAACATCCATCCATCTCCAAATACTGAAGATAATGTAATAAAATGAAACTAACTGTGAAATCCAATTTATATACCCGGGGCGAGATTTTGTAAAAACACTTTCGATCCTATCGAAAATGATAGTCGAATCGAAAATGGTGAAAGGTGGTATTTTTTGCTATTTTCGACAGATAATCGAAATTTATATGTGGCAATCCGTTTTCGAAATTGAAATGGCAGATCTACAAATATTTTTTATGTAATAAATTGATTTTGGTTTGTCAAAATCTTTGTTAAAAAATTTCATTCTGTCTTTAATATTAAATTAATAAATTAATTTCAAATAAAATGATTAATATTAGTCGTTTTTGCGTAATCGCTATAACGTGCTGGATATGTCTGATTTAAAGTAAGACACTTAATGGGGTAGATACTCGATCGGCTAGCAAGCAAGCAATTTGCTAGCCAAAATCCTGGCTGCTCAATCAATTTTACCAAGGAAACTTGAATTTCAAATTATATTTGTCAAACAATTTTTGTTTATTTTTGCGATCGCACAGTAACATTTGCGGCTTCAAAAAATGAACTGCTAATTCTTGTGTAGTTTTACTGTGCAATTGAAAAATAAACAAAACTTGTTTGAAAAATATAATTTGAAATTCAAACTTCCTTGGTAAAATTGATTGAGCAGCCAGGATTTTGGCTACCAAATTGCTTGCTTGCTAGCCGATCGAGTATCTACCCCAATATTTAACTTATATAACCCAACAAATTTATTAATTACATATACATTATGTTTTATTTAAAATTTATTGAATTTTTCCGGGTTTTAAAGGACGTATTTTTGAATTTGCTCGACCAAATAGAACCCCAGATGAACCTTAAAGTTATGTTAGCCATAACGTTCCATTCCATTACCCAATCAGTTCTTTCAAATATCATAAATGAAATTACTGGAGTGTTGGTAAGAACGACATGCCATCAATTCTTGAAATTTCTGGATGAACGAGCAAAATCTGCTTAGAAAGAACGATTTTTCTAAAAAATGTTATTGTTTGCGTTATGCCACTTTAAATTAAAAACACAAATTAAATTTAAATTTATTTTTAAACAAAATTGATGTTTTTACTTACTCATTTTCTTACTCATTTTCAACTTAAAATAATTTATTTATTTTAGATTATCAAATAAAATATCACATATCACTTTAATTTTCTTAAGTGATGTAGTATCGAAATTATCGTTCGTCGATAATGATACAAAATACCGACTTTTCGAAACTAACGATTTTCTTTCGAACTTCGAGAATTATGACGTTACAAAATCCCGCCCTTGAAGTCAATAAAATTGTTTTTAAAATTGGTAAACTGCCAAACTTTTTCGAAATCAATATAATTTCTTCAATGAATTCAAATGATCGTTAAGGCAGGTAAACGTATGCGTTCAAAAAATGATTCGCGAATCAAGCCAATCAATGAGCGTCATTATTGCTCATAATTTGTTTTTATTTTTTATTATGTTGGATGCTTGCGATCAAAATTTGCCCAAAGTAAAAATTATTTCATTTCGGGCGGAAAAATGTCTATATGTTTTCAATGATTTCAATGACTTTTGATTTGCGAAACATTGTTTGATCGCATACCTGAACCTATCTTTAAACTTAATTATTCTTAACATATTTTACAATAGTTGGTAAAATATGGTGCCGAAAGTTTCAGAACCAATGAAAAATCAGGTTTTAAAGTTCCTTGACCTCAAATTTGAAAATTACAGTCATAACAAAAATAACATTTTTCAAAAGTCAGGAGTCAAAAGGTAAAAAATAATCTAGTTGCCTAAACTAAGCGACTGATAAAAATGCACTAATTGTAGCGCTCGATTAAACAAAAATCTCGCAAACAGTGTTATTAAAACCAAAAACAAATTTTTATTTATAATTAAGTAAGAACAAAATACCTGCTTAACGGGATGTGCACCGTTATTTTATTATTTCATCAATCACAACAAAACATCACTCACTATTATCACTATTAGAGAGCAATAAAATAATATAAATACATCACAACACAACACTATCACCACTACACATATAACAACAGCACAATGAAATAAATAAAACACAATAATCACAGTGTTATAAAGTTTAATTTTAAAAGCTTTAAGTATACAGAATCTAGTAAACACTAAACAAATTGTATTACCTATCTAAGCTGAGTATCACGGATTAACTAACAAGATTTATGTACTATGATTAACGCAAACCTGGCATTACATTAGTACATTTTCGGCGAAATCAGTCATTCGTCATAAACAAATAATTTTATCAACAGAGAAATGCACCACTTTTAGGGGATAGATTTCGATTGAAAATTAATTATCA
This sequence comes from Nephrotoma appendiculata, assembly GCA_947310385.1. Taxonomy (NCBI): domain Eukaryota; kingdom Metazoa; phylum Arthropoda; class Insecta; order Diptera; family Tipulidae; genus Nephrotoma; species Nephrotoma appendiculata. The sequence continues at coordinate 164,954,636 of OX371224.1, forward strand.
AACAGTACCGTAATCCATCATGCAACAATAAACAGTAATGTAAATCTTACTCAGAGAGAAAGAGTAAATTGTTTTCAATTTCTCCATTGGCTAGAAAAGACCCGTTTCCTTACAAGAAGCGTATTACAAGAAGTTGGGCGACAAATAGTTGGTTGTTTGCCTACGCGTATTTTAGAATATTCTACATGATGATGTTGAAAATAGAGTGGCCAATCGATTTTTGCTTAGACAATTGTCGACAGTTGGTAAAGAACATGTTGATAATTGGTAGACAATGTCGAATATTGCTTTTTTGTTGTTATTCAATTGGTGTTTTTATAAGGTTTCCAGTTCAAATTGGGGTTTTTCCATAAATAAAATTTTTACAAAACTAATATTTCAGATTGGCACGTTTTAAATAATTCAACATATTCAAATTATTGGGTGTGTGAATATGACTCCGCAGTTTTTATTGAAACAAATCACATTTGCTTGTCCAGATAATGAAAGAATTACTTACTGAAAGTATGCTCCATCTAAAGCTACAAAGCTACAAGCTACTTTCCTTCATCTTCCAGGCAATCTACGATGACCCTAATGCTGCACCAGCACTTGTAGCACAATCCAACGAAAATAGTACTGGAATTTTTTACAAATTAAATACAACATATCGGCATAGTTCAACCCCCGACAAACTACCCCTACTAAATACATTACAATATATTGGAATATTTCAATTACCAAAAACAGCCCCTAAAGAAGTTCAGCTCTTTAAAACAATATTTTTCTCTCTAGGTAATACATCTAAATAGGTACCCATGAATTTATTACAACAGCCCACAGCCACAAAAATCAATTATAATGTATCGAACTTGCTTCCTATGCAAGAAATAGGTACCTATGAATTTATTGTAATAAAATAAATTGCAATGTAATAAATTCTTGGGTTCGTATTTCTTACACAGGAAGAAAATTCGATGCATTATGATCGATTTTTGTGGGTGTGGGCTGTTCTAATAAATTCAGGGATACTTATTTGAGGGGTATAAGAAATATTATTTTAAAGAGCTGCACTTTTTACGGGCAGTTTTAGGCAATTGAACTATTCCAATATATTGTAATTTATTTAGTAAAAACTTTTTGTATCAACCAGTACGATACAATGATTTTAAACGGTCGCTCCGGTTTGGGGTAGTTTTTTAGGGGTTTAGTTATGCTATTTTATTGTAGTTAATTTGCAAAAAGATTACAGTACCGCCCAGCACTCTACAATAAAAATTCACAGAAATGTAAAAGGCGTGGTGTGACCAAAAATAAGGTTTTTAAAAATTGCACGCCTTAGCGGAAGTTTTTGGGGATTGGGCTATGCCAATATGTTGTAGTTAATTTGTAACAAATTACAATACCACCCCCAGTACGATACAAGAAATATTAACAGAAATGCCAAAAGCATGGTTAACCCAAAATATGGGTTTTGAAGAATTGCACCCCATCCCTTAGGGATAGTTTTATGTGGGTTGAACTATGCCAATATGTTATAATTAGTTTGTAAACAATTCCAGTACCAACCCCAGTACGATACAAAAAATATTAACAGAAATGCGATAAGCATGTTTAGACGAAAACTATGATTTTTCGAATAAAAAAAAAAAATTTGATTACAATTTAATTTTTTGTATTATTTTTTGCAAATTCAAGTACAATTGGGCTTAAAAAACACCCCTTATAATAAAAATTCTTAAGTCAACTGAAGTATTCATAGAGATTTTAGCACAACTTCAGAAATTTAGAGTGCTTGTTCGAGGCGATGCCAGCTAGAAATAATATTAAGGAGCTAATGACATCTTTCCGAGTTGTATTCACGAACTTATCACACTTTGAATACTTAATAAAACTAGTGGTCGCCCAATGGTCAAAATTCGAGCATAAACATTATTGAATATTTGAAGAATATATGAATTTGCAAGTTTTGAACATATTTTTTTCTACTTTTATACATTTCTTATATCTGAGACCATATATTTTTATATGTATTAACAATACAAAACAGTTCAGTACCATTATATTTAAATAATAATCTTCTCTGTAAACAATATTCTTTGTAAGAATTCTATTACAATATTATTAAATAACCCCTCTATTCTAACGTACAGTCACAGACGTATTTTCAGTCTTAGCAAATACTTTTGTCTTAGCGAAGACTATATACTTTCAATTCTTATTATGCACTTAGTCTTATCTGTCAGTAGTCTTAAAAAATTGTCTTCGTTAATATCAGCGAAATAGGTGGTCATTGGAGTCATAATTTTGCCATTAAAAAAAACAATAATTATATTTATTTCGAATTGAGACTAGAGAAAGTATAGAAAACGCTACCAGTGGAAAAAAATGAAGCTTGCTTCAGATGCACCCGAGACACTTTTTCCATTTTTAAATTGATAATTTTAATATTAATTGTAGATAAATTTATAGTTTTTATATTTTAATGCAATATACAAATAATATTAAACTTTCTAAGATCACTTTTTATAGATAATTCATAAAAAAGCAACACTAAACTCTTTTTCGTAGTAATAAATTTTTCCGCGAGAGCACACGGGTACAAGTCTCAATTGAACTGTCGCTTTTCGTTCATAAATTTGAAACAATATGGTGTAAATTTGGTTTAGAAGCTTTCCAAACGTGTTTGGAGAGTTTATAATATATTATTTAAGACTACTGCGTTCAGAATTTCAATGAAGACTTTAGTCTTAAAAAAAAAGTATTTACAATAAAGTTTTAGCTAAGATGTATTAGCAGTCTTATTGTCAGAATCGGGGGGTAAGTTTCCTTCACCATTGTCATTAGAAATATAAAATGTCAAAGTATAAAAATAACGAATTCTACTTGCAGCAACATATACCTAATTGTCGATGCACTGGGCGTCAAAACACTGGGCGTATAGTAATAACTGAGACAACCTAATACCCTTGACTGACTAGCGATTAGCTAAACGCGTTTAATCATTTTTTCGAGTTTATCTCTTAATGTGTCAACTTCGAGATTAGCTAAACGGGTTTTGTTTTAGGTTTAGTAACTAAACCGGTTTAGTGCATTAATATTTTGAAGTTTATCGCATAAAAATGGGTTTAGCGAGAGCGCCATCTAACAATGAAAGTTAAAATTTATAATTAAGAAAATGTCATTTAGTGCTGTGATACAATGATAGATGCCGCTTACTTTTTGAGTTATTCCTTTCGAGTTTAAAAATTTGTTTTGCTTCAATTTAAGTTCAACATACACAAATGTGTATTTCAATAATGATAGGTTTTAATGTCTTCCGTATTTTAACGGATCTTAGTTAAATGGGAATTCTTAAAAAAGAGCATAATAATTTGATAACACATAAATTATATAACATATTAATTCTTTGTTTTTGATAACATTAATTATTTTTTTATTATTATAGTTAGTGTTATATTTTTGAACAAAACAAAATTAATTGGTATGCACAAATGTGTATACTGATCTTCAATTTACACAAAATTCTATTCTGACACATTCGTTTCTTGTAATCAAAATTTGCATACACAATTGTGCATACTGGCCATGCAAGGTTATATCTGCTTGCTATCACAATTGTGTGGGTAAGGAAAACGAATCGTGTCAAAAATTGATTTTTGCATGTAATATGGGCCGACATACACATTTGTGCTAGCCTCTTACCATAGAGTGCGCATTATAATACCCCTTTCCTGACCCTCATACACAATTGTGTATGTATCCGACAACCGAATATCCCTTTGCAGACCCGCATACACAATTGTGTATAAAAATTTCGATTACGACAAACGAAGATGTCAAACATAGAATTAGGTGGTAATTGAAGACCAGGGTACACATTTGTGTAAACCATTTAATTTTGTTTTCGTCCGAAAAATAACAGTAATTATAATAATGACAAAATAATTAATATGTTATCAAAAACAAATTATTAATATGTTATATAATTAATTTGATATCAAATTATTATGCTTATTTCAAAAAGAATTCCGATTTAATTAAGATCCGTTAAAATACGGAGGACATTACAGCCTGTCATGGTTTTCATACACATTTGTGTATGCTGAACTTAAATTAAAGCAAAACAAAATTTTTTTTAATTCGAAAGGGATACCATGACAAATAAAAGCTGCGTTTTTTTTTAAAACAATCGAGTAGAGTTCGCGATAGCTATTTTCAAAATGGTCCAATTTAAAATTAAAAATTTTACTTTTTTTAAATTAAATAATTTTGATTTAATATAAATCTATGTACATATGACCAAAAAAATTCATCATAAATGTTGTATGATTTTCTTGTAATATCGTTGTTCTGTATAGTTCTGTCAATGACATTTTTTTAACACGTTCGCGGACAAGACGGCATATGCCGTCTCATGTATAGGGACAAGACGGGATATACCGTCCAAATTTTTCCACTTGGTTTCCACTTGACGGCTTTTCACGTCATTGTGCTGGTCCATGAAAAAAAATTATTGCATGGACTAGATGGCATTTGGCGTCGTGCCATTTTTTGGCCGTAAATGGTTCTAATGTTATAAGGCCTTTCATATTTTGTTTTATGGATGTTAAAAGCTTATACATGTACAAAAAACGTTAGTGTGTTTTTTTGAGCCGTTCAATTTTGGCTACTGTCCGCGAACGTGTTAATACCGATTCCGGACAAACATAGCGCTACCGTATTTTATTATTGAAACAGGGTTTGCTAAACCTCAGAGTGTGTCAACCTAATTGGTTTTGTAGTAGATTAACTAAACTAGTTTAGCTAAACGCGTTTATGACCAATAAAATTCCTTTGAACAATATTCAAGGCACTTTTAAAATTATCCGGATCAATGTCTAAATAATTTATATTATTTTCGTTAACATTTTGCCAATAATCTGTGTTGTTGCTTCTACGCTTATTTGAACTGTTATTGACATTTATTTCATTATTTGAACGTGTATTTGAAGTATTGTTACTGTTAATATTTCGCAAAAGATAATGATTCCTCTTCTGTTGCCTTTCGGTTTGGCCAGTTAATGTACGACACTGAGGCATATTCAATAAGCAAACTCAAATAACGCTTGTTTCTGATAAAAATAAAATAAAAATAAAAATTTTCACGTCACCCTAAAATTAGTAATGAAACACTCAATTTGAATTTAATCGAGAGTTCAAACCGCTAGGAATTACCTTGAATTTCACATCGGACAAACGTGTTTGTTTGTTCTCTAAAATTGTTAAGAATTATTCATGTAACAATTTAACTAAAAACATGAATGGATTAATTACTAATAGCTGTACTTCTTAGTGCAACATGGGGTGGATATTGAACAGCGATAGCGATATGCGGACGCACCAGAAATCTCTGTCTTAAATTGTTACACTAAACACTTATAAATTTCAAATGCATTTACCTTTTGAATTATTTTGAGCTGCACGTCTCATACAAATGACCTCTTATGCTCACAATGCGGTGTGTGATTCATAAATTTGCTGTTGTTGTTATATAATATATGTTGGTATATATTAAAAAAAATTAATGAGTAAACTAATGCAAATCAACAAAATTATAAAATTTTGATTCGAAGCACAATAACACGGAACTCACTTTATATTTGTGTCGATTCAATGTGAATCTTCTATTTTTCTTTTCTTCTATGCTGCTATTTTTACTATGAAAACTCGATGCATTTTAGCAAGCAAGCTATCAATTTAATTAAAAAATTTGAAATAAATATCGAGAGGCTTTTGAAATAATAGAAGAATAGAAGAAAAGATAAATAGAAGATGTACAAGGAACCGACACCATTATATTGGAAATTGAAAAGAGTAAAATCAAAGGTTGCTAAAATTTTATTTGGAACTCTATATGTATATTTTTTAATCGATAAAAATTGTTCTTGGTTTCTACCGTTTCTAAATTTTTTTTTATTGATAACACTATATTTGATAACACTCAGTAGCTACCAAACAAAAGAAAAAAAAAGAAAATCGTTTAAGAAACAGAGAATAAAAGTATTGAACTGTTTTGTCTTTGCCTATTTATATATAGATAACCAATTTGAGTTTTAATCACTTTCTTTTTAAGTGATAGTTTGTTTTATTATAAAATGAGAACTAAGTTTTAAATTGTAACTTAATGAAGAACAACAAAGCTCGAAACTAGTTGTTGTCTTTATTTTATAATAAAACAAATTATCACTTAAAAAGAAAGTGATTAAAACTTAAATTGGTTATTTTATTAAAAAATTAAGGAGCTCTTCATCCAGAGCTGGTACAATTTATAGAATTTTGTATTATGACCAAATATAATAAAAATTGTTAGGATAACTGAGATAACCCTAGAAATCTTAATAAAACCTCAGGTATATGAGGTGTGACTTGGGGACCATGCCAATTAAAAAAAATTATCAGGAGCCCAACATCCAGTGGTGGGAAGTGTTTAGAGGATTTTAAAAACTCTTAGGTCAACTACTTCGTCAACTACTTTTTACTCTTAGTCAAATACTTGATGGGCAAGAATTATTGGTAATCCATTCTGGAAGTGAACTAATTTGGTTTCTTCCACAATCATTCTTTTGGCTTTTTTAAACGAATTCCACATCTTTTCTTCGAAGTTCATTCAAAGTATTGTAGTAATTCACTTTACCTAGGAACGCTTCAACATCCTTTAATTTTTTTTCGGTCGTGGAATTATCGATAGCCTCAACGCCTTTATGCATTGGTTTGATGCCATCTTTTGAGATGACGCATGTCTGAAATATTCAATCTAGGATTGGAAGAATTGGAATTTCCTTAAGTTACAGCATAGACCTGCATCATCTAATCGTTTGAATAATTGTTCAAGTGTCCGCAGGTGTTCATCAGCTGTTCCGCCAGACACTACGATGTCATCCAAATAAGTGGCGGTTTGGGTAAATCCGCCAAAAACTGATCCATAAAGTTTTGAAAAGTCGCTGGTGCAAGGAGTAGCAAGCAGTCCAAATGACATTCTGTTAAATCTAAACAACCTCACGTGTGTATTGATCACCATGTACTAATTTGACTCCTCATCGAGGGGAATCTGTAAGTATTTTTCAGCAACATCGATTTTGGAAAACCACTTTCCGTTATTGAGATAATGAATAGGTTCTTCCGCTCGTGCTATTGGATATTGTTCAATCTTCAATTGTGGTTTGATTGTCATATTGAAATCTCCGCATAATCTGACCTCAGAGTTTGATTTCGACACATTGACGATTTGTGCGGTTGTACTTCAGCGGCTCTAGAAACCCAATTTTGGCCAGACGCTCGATCTCTAGTTGTTTGTGAAAAAGGTCCCAGAGGAAGTTTGAAAAATTTCGGAATTACATTCTCTTTTAGAGTCAAATGAGCCCTAAAAAAAGAAGTACACCCAAGTTTCTTTTCAAAATTGTTTTCATACGAATCTGAACGACACATATACCTGATATTTGTTGATCCAAGTATGATTTCTCTGCTTTCTTCGCCAGCAACTTTTCTGCAACCAGCGTTTGCACTTCGTCCCGGACTTGACGATGGAAAGCTTCAAACCACTCTATTCAGAAAATGTTGGTACCCTCTTTACTGACTTCTAACTTTCCATACAGTTTAATTGACGTATTTCCATAGGCTTTCAGAATTTTATTGGTTGTTTGACAGTTTGGCTTCGCAAAAACTTCATATCCAGGTAATCCAACCATGGACGTGGTTGCTTAATATAAATTTTGTTATAGTTTTTGAATAAATAAATAAAAATAAATAAATAATATTCATCATTGCTGGCAGCCCTTAAGTAGTTTAATACTTTAGTGATAACTGTGTTTGTCTGGGATGGGCAGCAGGGTAAGTTTTATCACTGGTCGCTTGTATACGCCATTCTGACATCGTAGTGTGATGACTCGAACTCGCCTGTCAAATCCTGGATGCGTATCGATGATCCTTCCGCCACTTTGGTCGTTGCCGTAAACGAGTAAGCTATTGCGTCCTCAAATTTGCTGGTAGCGATTGAGTCGTTGCCTTTTCGATTAACAAATTTCCTAGAGTGAGGATCGTACAGTCATCAGCGTCGTTCTTCAAGGGACACAATGGTCGCGAGTTAAGGTACGCATTGATATGACATTGCATCGTCGTCAACTTTTCGAACGTGAGTAAAATTTCGCCCATGATATGCCGTAAATAATGCTTGATCGATTTCATGCCAGCTTCTAACAAGCGATCAAAATGCGATGGAACTGGAAAAATTAGGTTCCCGATTCGACAAGTTCGATTTTCCGACCCGTAGTATACCGTCACTGCCGATGAAAGGGTTCAAAAATCGAAGTGGGCTCTTGTCCTATTGGTGCGCCTTACACGGCTTCTCCACCTGCTATATGAATACTCTTGCAATCTATTTTCTCTTTCTATCAAAAACTGTCAAGATGGAATCTGGTGTGGTAAACTTGCTATAATTTGACGTTAAGAAATCATTCTTTTGTCATCTTTTTTGTATGAGCGTGATTAAAAAATTTAGTAGACGCCATATTGAAATTGAAGGAACGTCAAAATATGCATGCTATATACAGGCTATCTAGTTCGGCCGACATAGCATGTATTCATAGCATACAGATAGCATATAAATATTATTGCGAGTCTCCAAATGCCATTTGATCAAAATTTTCTAGCATAACTAGATAGCAATAGCAGGTGGAGAGTCCATGTTAGCGAAATGTGTTTCTTGAACCAGCTCGATCCAGAGCTCGATTGACCAATTGTGCTCGGGCACGGTGATGAAGCCTCTCGAGTGTGTTGTTTTTCGTGGGATATTCTTGTAGCCAAACAGGTTCTGTCCACCATGGCAAATGGCTGTGTATTATGACAGCATTGTAATTATAGCAGTTCCTTCTGCTAATGTTGTACGAGCATACATTACCGGTACGTGTGTGTAGCGGCTCAAACAGAAAAATCCTTTTCACTTCGTGGCACTCCTCGTAGCAAAACTATTTATACACCGCGCCGCTTAATTACGAGGCATTGCTCGTTTTGCTGAATATAGCTATTTCGCCACCTACAAACTAATTCGCGAATCTCGATATTTATCGATAGTCGATAGATATCGAGAATTACCAAAAAGGATTTGAAACGAAAGAAACGAAAAAGATCAGTCGCGTTTTAGAATCTCAAGAGACACAGTCTCATACAATAATAAAGTGAAAGTGCTTCGAACAATCGTTCACACTCAACAACCATTTTGTGAACTAGTTGATAATAATATATTGTGAACATTTATATTTAACAATAAATAAATAATTGTTAATAACAAAACATAGTGAGTGTTAATCATAAATCGTGAAAACACAGTAACACCCACTATATGTGCTCTATGCTTTATTTGGAAGACAATCACGATTTGCCGATTGATTTATTCAGCGATTGATTCTAAGAGCCTTCAATGATTTCAAATTATCTTAAAAAGTGACCGTTCTTTGAGCGATTGATTTTGGTCCACTTAGTCTTACGCTATCTATGCCACAATTCTTGTAGTATTATTTTCGCGATAATTTGATTTTAGCGATACCCAGGCGAGTGAATCGAATATCTTTTATACCTGAGACAGTATTGTTTGTTTGGTTTGTGCATGAACATCCGATGACGTGCTGATATTGAATCCACAATAATTGCCCAGGTGTTTTGATTGAATCGCCCTAGTTTGGCTCAAGTTTACCCTGATATTTGAGGAATTCGATTGGTATCTCATTACGCAGCCGTGATACCTGTTCGAGGACAACTTCCGCTTTTGGACGCTACCACATCTTGGTAGTTCCACCACTTGCCACGGACCTCGAATAAGTCCGCAATATTGTTTGATCCGGTATTTCTGCTACTAGTCTCGTGCTACCTGAAGGACGAAGCGAATTGCGAGATATGGAGCACTGGTAGTACCGTTCGTGATCCGCTGATTATTTCTGTGTTCGGGAGCCATTAAGATCTGCCGATACATCTGCTTAATATCTGAAACGAAAACAAATTGCAGCTTGAGGCCAATGAGAAGGTTCTGGTTAAGTGTTATACACCGAGATGAGGAATGTAACATGTGTGGCCCGTCTAGTTGTTTTGATCTTTCAACACTTTCTCCATGTGTTGTACTGAGAATGTGGTTGATCTTAAGCGGTGATAAGCTCTCATTAAATGGCTGGGAGACTGTGTATCTTCCATCTTTACTGCGATAGTGTGTCGATTTGTAGTGCCGTTCTCATTCTGACCCATCATGCGTTAATTCTCGAGATGGCCGAATAAGCCGTTAAACTAGATATGGCTGATTGGTTCGGTCCGGCACCACATTTTGCCGAAGAGGATGTAACCAAGTTTCGTATTTTGTGCGAATGATGAACCGTTAACACGGTTAATGCCACCATCCTTCTGAAGCATCTCAATGACTTCAGCTCCAAGTGCAGCATCTGTCTTGCTGGGAAGGTGGTAATGAGGATTGGCAAGTTCTAATTGCTTTAAGTGTGGCCATTGATGCATGTCAATTAGTTGGAATGGTAGCGTGTCTGTGATCTTCTCGACAACGAAGGCTGTGACCGAGATGGAAATGGTGAATCGATTCGGGAGTGCAATACTGATTCGGCAATTGAACACGACGTGGGCGCCTCGTTTGCACAGATCCTAATCATCATGACACTGCGACTGATCTTCTCGCTAATCCGATGAAATTTATTGTACTCTCGCTCCAATCCAACAAAGCTCGAATGACGAAGTTTTGGTTTAAGCGCAATTCTTCTTTGCGATGATGTTTGAATAAGATGTTATCTCATGTGGTGAGCGGCATTGCTAAAATTTTCAGACTGCGAACGGTGTCGGTCGTAGTATAAAGGATCCTGCGCAGTCTGTGATTCGATTTGTAATGCAGGCATGATTCTGAACCTTCGAAGATGGCTGTTCATGATGGACCGACGGTGGTTGTTTCGATCTCGTGGGAAGTGCTTCATTTTCGTTGGCGAAGCTCACATACATGAGCAACTGCGCTGCTCTTCAGTTAAGTTCACCTTCAGGTAGTGTAAGTTCTGCGAATTGTTCAGCTGTTTATGGTTGTGAACGAGGTCTCGATTTTAAGTTGATATTTGGTAAGTTCGGTTTGCCATTTTATAATGAATGGTTTTGTTCAAATTTACTTTGAGGATGTTCAGTTCGTGAAACTCATCGCGCGCTATACGTCCGTTTTATCGTCCAGTTAATTCGATTAACCATGGATTGCTTTCGCACCCCATTTACTCTAAAAGATAATACGCGTCCTGGAAGATCCCATATGGCTCCCATATAACTTCTGCTCGGATTAACTCTTTGTTCTTTAGGTCGATATGTTCCTGATTGAACTGATGCTGATCGTTTGTAAACTTCGCGCTGTAACACTCGGGAATCTTTCCTCTGGATTGAGCCCTAATTTTTATTAAAAGAATTCTTCAATTTTTATTTCTTCCTCGGTGAGATTGCTTTCTCCTGGAATGTTGATATTCTCAATGAATAATTGTAATTATCTTTAAAGACATTTATTGTGACCATCGCTGTTTCATTTGTTTTTGGTTGTCGTGGTGTCATTGATATTTTATATTCAAATGGACTGCATGCAGATCAACCGGTTGTTGTATATTAGCGGCGTTTGCCACCGGATTGTGGCCAAATAGCTTGTGGACCATTACAGAAAACCTACTTTGCATTTCATATCGAGTGGTCAACACTTTCCATGGAAAATCCCAATTGAAGTATTTTTCTATCTCATGATAACTACCAGTGTTATACACCAGCATAGACCAATGTTCAACATTCCGCGTGTGGAGTTCTACTTTTTATTGTTTGTAAAATTGGAACCTAAATCGCAAAATCAATCAAAAATGGCCACTGAACCGTACTTCAATCTCCTTCTGATACTTTATGATGATGTCCCCCAATTATCTATTCACAATCATAAATTAATCATTTAATTGATGTAATTCCAGAAGAATACACATTCAATAGTCGTTCTAACAAAAATCAATCATAAAAAAATTAATACATCCATAAAATTGAAATGTAATTTTTTGTCTTCATTTTCTCAATTTTCTCCTTTTTTGCGAAAATCTAAAACGGTTAATTAAACATGATATTAATGATGAAAATCCAAAGAAAAAAAAAGAAAACAGTAACAAAAATAAACAACATCACCATCACCATCAGCAACAAAAAAAAAACGTAACACCATTTCCCTCATCATTTCCATTCAAGCTAATAATAATACTCGTAATAAAGTCACCCATCCTCGATGGGTATCATGTTTGTATCTGTATGTGTGTGTGTGAGTGTGTCTTTCACCCGAATTTCTTGGAAAATATTTACAAGAACCAAATAAAATAACAGAATATAAATTCTCTCTTCATACTTCATTATTTCACATAATTTTCCGAACCCAAACCAAACCACGGCATCGAGCGCACACCACCTTTAACTTATGTTCTAACGTTTGTTAATCTTTTCGTAATAAACCAAAGTAGAAAGACGAACAAAATAAAAACACATAAAATTATGCGTTATGTTTAATAACAAGCAAATATTGGGTGGCTTAAAAAGCTTGGGTTGGGGTCGGTGTAAGGCATGGGGTAATGGTGAGGGTGGATAAAACCGACGATGGGTATTTTTATATTATCCTATAGCATGCGATACACAGCAATGGTGGAAAGGGAGGTATGTGGTGACATAATATTGTTAATGTCGATTACTATTATTATTATAACGGTTATTTGGTGTTATAGTGTGTAGTATTATTACTGTTTATACTTTTATTTGTTTTTATATTCGCCAGTTAATATTTTATTGCATATGGTTTGGTTACGTTACTGCGTAAATTCATAACTGTCATCCGAAAATGAATTTTACCAAAAACGAAAAATTCTCTCTAACTGTGCCATTACCACTAGTACCGCACATACCAAACTAATGTAACTTTAATAACCCTCATTTACTTATACGACATAAGAGTATCAACATACATATATGGTAACAACAGTTATAATAACTGTATAATGTATGTGTGTGTAGTAGTAACATCGAATGGGTTGGTGGTGTTGCGGATGATAAATATAGTCGTATGCGGAAAGAAGGAAAAGCTGAAAATTTGCGTATGTTAATTGAATTTAAAAGACTTTGTGCTTAAATATTACTCGTACATGTATAAAAAAGCATGTGTGATAATAAAATTACAATTTACAAAAGCAAAAAAGTTTAAAAGCTCATATGGGTAATGTTAACAGATTTGTTATAATCTAATTTGCTTTTATACAAAAACAAAATAAGAAGAAAAGCTTTGCGATACTTTTATTTCATTTTAAATTGTTTAGAATTTACGACATTTTAACGCGCGCACGACGGGGTGTTGATAACTTTTGGCGGAAAATCATTTTATGCCCGCCACGTTCATAAAATTAAAACTGTTGAACGCGCAAAAAAAACCGAAACAAAATTTGTGAGATTTTCTCAAAACGGATTTTTTGAGGATTATGTTGAAATGATTGTAAATAAATAATAAATGCCATAAATTGTGACGTCCCACAAATAACGATTTAATGACAAAATCGTTTTTATGTGTTCGAATTGGAATGATGTAAATGTGACTTATTTTGTTTGGTAACGTTTTGGGGGACTTACAAAATTATAAAGGTTACTCAGTAATAGTTGTTCTGACTTGATAACATAACGGATCCAAAGTAGTTCGTTTCATAGTTTTACCTTTTCAAGTTTTAATATACATAGGTACAGCATAATCTAGGGCAGTTTTCAAAAATGGTCGAAAACTAATGATTGCAAACTAAATGATTTTTCGGCAAAATAATTGGATGTTTCGTCGAATTCGAATATGTTAAACATGATATCATGTGAAGATACTGCTAAAGTTTTACTAGTAAAAAAATTAGCATAAACTTCACATGTATATAAAGCAGTGTGAAGTTGTTACTAAACTATGCTAAACGTGTATATGTGTTGGTGCGTATCAAAATGATACTTGTATAAAGCGGAAAAATGTAACTTTTAATTTATTAACATTATTTGAAATATTTGGCAGTTAAAAAAACCGAAAGAAATTGTTCACGCATTATAATAAAAATATAAAACCGGCGCTCTGCCCCTTTTATTTTATTTAGTTTATATAAAATGAAAATATCTAATTATGCACTTGTATTATATATATAACGAAAGAAACAATATGTACCCAAATATATAACATAATAAATTATAAATAAAGCTATCTATATATAATTATGTACAATATGTAAGTATGTATATACAGGTATTGCTATGTACTAAATTATAACTATGTATTTGCATTATATACAATTCTATGATACCTGGTTGTTAAAATTTAATTTTAAAATTATTATTATTGTACCATTTGGTGAATAAAGTTCTTCGCTATTATAAACTTAAAGATAAATAATATAAATTTATATATAAAATTAAATCTTCGAGTGTTATATTTTATTTTTTCTTAAATGGAATAGATTTGCATCGCAAGTTTATGCAAAATCTATTTACCATTTATTTGGTCCTTCGAGCCGGATAGGCATTAAAAAGCAAATTCGTACGTGCTGTTATAGTGTTTAATTTATAAAAAGAACTGTGCACTAAAATACATAAAAGTTTCGTGTGTGATTACGGCTATAGTTATAGCTTATTCGTTAATTGGTAAACTAAATTACAACTTCGTCGAATAGTGATACCGTTGATTAAGTGACAATATAAATAAGTTTCTTGGTTGTGCTAGTTATAATAATAACCACGTCGAATATCGTAGACAAATTCTACATATTAATCAAAAGGTTATTATTGGCACTATTCAATGGCGTATTATCACAGTTAAAGTTGTTGAGTGCCACCATACAGTTACCAGTGTGATTAAAAGCCGCGATTCGATCATAAGGTGGTGCAGTTATACATATACTACGAAACACATACAGTTAATATCGTTCGATTTTTGAGTATTTAATCATTGAGTTGGATTTCATTGAATTCCTGAAGCACAATTCAGTTGGAGTTACTCGAACGCATCTCATCGTATACGAACCCAAATCATCGTCGAACATAATTTCATTGTTTGGGCAGCCGCATATAATTTGAAATTAGTCAATGGTTACTCATTTTTGAAGTGATATAAATATAATCAAATTCTATATCGTATTGCGAACGAGTTAGTCAATATAACATATGGTTCTCGATTTTTCCATCGAACATTCTTTATCGGGACCATCACGTGCTGCAGAAAATTCACTGCTCATTATTACCGCTAAGTTTGCTGCACAAACATTTCGTCAACCATCCAAGGTCAATTAGTCACGGAGACCATACACCGCACATGGTTTATTAATTACAACGTTCATCAAATTCAAGGCAGCTGCTTAATATTTTACGGTGACCGATCAAGGTCATTGACGTCGAAATAATTACTGTGTACATTATCATCCATGGTGTAAGTTAACCTTCTTCAACACACTTATAAGTAACCATCGCTGGTCATTATTGTTTGACATCATCGAATCATATTTCATCTCAACATTATCATCAATTCGAGATCAGATTGGTCACTTTTATGGTGGTTAAGCAAAACCACATTACATC
The DNA here is from genome assembly GCA_947310385.1 of Nephrotoma appendiculata. Taxonomy (NCBI): domain Eukaryota; kingdom Metazoa; phylum Arthropoda; class Insecta; order Diptera; family Tipulidae; genus Nephrotoma; species Nephrotoma appendiculata. The sequence continues at coordinate 164,970,260 of OX371224.1, forward strand.
GGGTCAACAGTTAATGCAACTCTAGTAACGGATATTATCAACCATCATCTAGATTCATCATCGAGGACAATCATCTTGTAAGTTCATTTTATTAAGCATTTATTTAGCTAGATAGTAAATTCCATTACGTTGCCCTTTATCTATTAATATAAGAATTTAACATTTTCAAATTGAATATCAAATTGCCTTTTCGGGTTTAGATTTTAGCCGTGTCGTTCCAAATTCAACTACATATCTATTTTAAATCGTGCGCTTAAAATAGTTTTAATTCCGTGCGTGTATAAAATTTAAATTTAAAAATGGTGTCAGACACAGAAGCCCAATCGGATGGCGATAAGTTCAAAACGAAGGATTCTTTAAAAAGACAACGCAGTGCCTTTAAAGGTCAACTGACTCAATTTCGTAATAAGCTAACAACTATTGAAACTATTGGGTCAATTGAATCTAATATACGAAGGCTGCAAATTCTCTATGACAAATATCAAAATATACAATTGAAACTAGAACTGGTAGACGAGTCTGCTTCAACCGATCGAGTGTCTTTCGAAGAAGATTATGAATACGTCGAAAGCAATTTGCTGGATAAGCTTCACAAATTAAAACGGCTCGAAAATACAACAGAAGAGCAATTAATTTTTGAATCGTCATCAAATAGCACTCAGATTGAACAAGCGATTCCGTCCATTTCGATTAAACTTCCAGAACTGAAACTGCCAACGTTCAGTGGAGCTGAAAGTGATTGGTTAGCGTTCAAGGATGTGTTCGTAGATATTATTCATCGCAAACCAAATATAGAAAACACAGTTAAATTTGTGTATTTGAAAACTCATCTTCGCGCTGGCAAAGCATTTAATTTAATTGATAGTCTTCCAGTTACAGCTGATTACTATGAAACCGCCTGGAAAGTATTGTGCGATCGGTATGATAACGATCTCCTAATTCAAAAAGCGCACATGAAGGAACTCTACAACATAAAAACTCCAGTCGAAAATTCATCCAATTCGTTGCAAAGTTTCATAGATCAGTCAGTAAAAAATTTTAATGCTTTGAAATCATTAAATGTTCGAATTGATTTTTGGGATTTAATGTTAATTCACCACCTAACTGAAAGGTTAGATACATCATCAAAAATCCATGTTATAAAAAATTCAGAAACCAACAAACTATTGACCTTCGACAAACTTATGATATTACTTCGAAATCGTGTTCGAGTCTTAGAAGCCATCAAGGGTGCAGCTTCATCTTCGAAAACGTCGACTATTAACAAAAGTCATAGCTTTTCTAAAAGCAAAGCCTCGTCATTAGTCACAAACTTAGCTCCATGTCTGTATTGTCGAGGGTCACATTCAATACCTAACTGTCCGGAGTTTACAGATTCAAAGCTCACACCACAGATGCGATTCCAATTTATTCGAAATCATAAATTGTGTACCAATTGTTTAGTTGATACTCACACAGTACTTGATTGTGACAAACCGCCTTGCAATATTTGTTCCCAAAAACACCATTCCCTTTTGCATTTTGGTAAAACAATATATTTTAAAGGACGAAGGCAGATTCCAAGTAATAGCTCTCCTAGTTCAAGCACACCAGTCACTCAGGATGATCCAGTGTCAAATTCTTCGCAAGTAAGTGGTACTTCGTCATTTAGATTTGATCAAAGTTCAATAAAGAAGTCTTCAGCTTCCTCGGGAGTAAGTCAAATTCTAATTGGAACAGCTTTAGTTAATGTTACTTCGGATTCCAACAAGCAGTTATTATGTCGCGCAATGCTAGATAGTGGTTCACAATTAAATTTCGTTACCGAAAACATTGTCAATCTAATGAAAGTCAAACCACAGAGAACTAGCAAAATAGTTTCGGGCATTGGTGGCAAGGAAACGGAAATCAAAACCAAAGTCTCGTTAACAATTTCTTCTCGAGTTTCGGACTTTTCCACCACTTTGGAATTTTATGTGATTCCTAAAATAACGAACTACCTACCAGCAAGTCCTCTCAATATCAATTTTAAGTTAATTCCTGCTAAACTACAATTAGCAGATCCGTATTTTAATGTACCCAATGAAATTGATATTTTGATTGGTGCTGAAATTTATAATGAACTATTCACTGGTAGAACTTCGATTACTCTGTTTAAAAACCTTCCTGCATTTTATGATAGCGTATTTGGATATGTAATTAGTAGGAAAGCCCCAGTTAGTAATGTCACACAACTACAACTATCTACAGCATTATGTACATTCGAAGCTCTTCATAATGATATAAAGCGATTTTGGGAGTTAGAGACCGTTTCAGTTGAGAATAATTATTCATTAGATGAGAAATATTGTGAGCAGCATTATAGTAAAACTCACACACGTTTATCTTCGGGTCGCTATGCGGTATCGCTTCCTCTAAACGATAACATCCATCAGCTAGGCTTGTCAAATTCGTCCTCACTTATGCAATTCTATGCTATTGAAAAAAAATTAATTCGTCAAACTCCTATTTATCAGCAATACAAAGATTTCATGGCTGAGTATTTGTCATTAGGACATATGAAGGTAGTTGAAAATCGAACTAACATTAATAATATATATAACAAGGTTTTTTATTTTCCTCATCATTTCGTCATCAAAGATACTAGCACTACTACTCAGTTAAGGGTAGTTTTTAACGGGTCTTCCAAATCATCGTCCAAATTATCATTAGATGATTGTTTGTATAAGGGTCCTACTATACAACAAGATTTAATGTCCATCATTCTAAGGTTTAGGACACATATGATAGCTTTCACCGCCGATATTGCCAAAATGTACCGGCAAATCCTAATTGATCAGAATAACCAAGATTTACAACGGATTTGGTGGAGAAATGATCCCTCAGAAAGTGTCAAATGTTATAAATTGTGCACTGTTACATACGGAACGAAAAGCGCTCCTTTCCTCGCAACACGTACTTTGCATCAATTGGCGTCTGACGAAAATATCTCGTTTCCGTTGGCATCAAAAGTATTAATGTCAGATTTTTATGTTGATGATTGTCTCACAGGTTCTGATTCAATTGAAAATGCGTTGAAGCTTAAATCGGAGTTGAGTCAATTATTGGAAACAGGTGGATTTCAACTGCGTAAATTTTCCTCAAACATGCCTGACCTTTCGTCTCAATCGGAATCTCCGTCAAACGTGTCCCTAGTACTTGGCCTTTCATGGAATACTTCAAGTGATGAATTTGAAATGAACTTCTCCAAATTCACAGAGAATTCTCTTTGTACTAAGCGCAACATTTTATCAGAGATCTGTCAGCTATTCGATCCACTAGGACTCTGCGCTCCAATGATATTAATAGCCAAGATAATAATGCAAAAGATTTGGGCTATTGGTAATTTGGATTGGGATGATCAAGTCCCCCAACAAATTAAATCAGAATGGAATGATTTTAAAACGCAATTAATTATTTTAAATAAGATAAAAGTTCCTCGATGCATTGTAGTTCCAAACGCTAACGTAATACAAATTCACGGTTTCTCAGACGCCTCTGAGAAGGGTTATGGATGTGTGATTTATTTGCGAGTCACTGACAAAAATAATAAACATGCTGTAAAATTGATTTGTTCAAAATCTAGAGTGGCTCCGCTTAAAAAACAAACGATTCCGCGTCTTGAGCTTTGTGGAGCATTACTACTAGCGCAAACCTTAAATAAAGTAGTCAATACGATTAATTTGCAATACAATGCAATATATTTATGGTCCGACTCAGAAATAACCTTATTTCGAATCAAATCGGATCCTTCAAAGTATGCTACATTCGTAGCTAACCGAATAAGTCAAATTCAAGAGTACTCGTCAAATCAAAGTTGGTGTTATGTGCCGACAGCTCAAAATCCTGCTGATTATGTATCGCGAGGATTGATGCCAAATGAGTTTGTTGCGTCTAATTTATGGTGGTCAGGACCTGCATTTCTCAAAGAAAATTCGGACAGTTGGCCAAAAAATCACAATTCAAACATAAGCTCCGAGTTATTAAATTTAGATATTCGTCAAACAGTTTCAACATCTATATGTAACTCTTCTTCATCATGGGATATATTTGGTCGCTACTCGTCGTTTACTAAGCTTAATCGAATAACAGCTTACATTCTTCGATTTATTAATAATGTCAAAGCTAACCATGGTGTAAAAATAACAGGTGAACTAACATCTGATGAATTACAAGTTTCGTTAAATTGTTTAATAAAAATAGTTCAGCTATCTGAATACTCTAATGATATTCAGTATATGGAAAAACATGCTGGTATGCCAAACTATAGTAAGTTAAAAATATTATCACCGTTTTTAGACGACATCAAAATTCTTCGCGTCGGCGGTCGACTTTCCAATTCTAACCTACACTATAATACTAAATATCCAATTGTATTGCCTGCCAAACATGAGTTTACCAAGCTTCTTGTTCGATTTGAACATCAACGTTTGTTGCACTGCGGACCGCAAACATTACTGTATAATTTGAGATCACAGTACTGGATTATCAGAGGTCGAAATTTGTGTAGACAAATTGTGAAGGAATGCATTCTTTGCTTTCGAAATAAACCAAAACTTTCACACCAACTAATGGGCGACTTACCTGTTGACCGCGTAAATCAGTCTAGACCGTTTTCCGTTGTTGGTATAGATTTTTGCGGACCATTCTTCGCTAAGCCCAGTATAAAATCCAAAACTAAAAGTAAAATGTATGTTTGTCTGTTTATATGCTTTGTCGTTAAGGCCATACACATGGAAATTGTCATGTCTCTCTCATCGGAATCGTTTTTGGCTTGTCTTCGCAGGTTTATATCCCGACGAGGGTTTTGCACTAAAATTTATTCAGACAACGCTACGAATTTTGTAGGTTGTCGATCCGAATTGAAAGAACTTCGAAATCTGTTTTTGTCAGAAAAATTTCAAAATGACACTAAGCAATTTTGTGCTAGTAACAAGATCGAGTGGCTAACGATTCCTCCACGATCTCCCCACTTTGGTGGATTATGGGAATCCGCCATAAAAAATGCTAAATGGCATATGAAACGCGTTGTTGGTGTACGTTCTTTAACGTTAGAGGAATATCACACCTTAATTTGTCAAGTTGAAGCCTGCCTAAATTCAAGACCTTTAACTGCTATGTCTAATAACCCAAACGATTACGCGGCTCTTTCTCCAGGACATTTCCTAGTTGGAACACCCTTATTGGCATTACCAGAACCATCGCTATTAAATTTGAACATAAATCGTTTATCTAGATACCAATTGATTCAGATGATGTTTCAGAATTTTTGGAAACGATGGCACACCGAGTACCTGAATGAACTTCAAGCTAGATACAAATGGCAAAAGGTTTCAAATTTCAAATACAAAGTTGGCATGTTAGTCCTTTTGCACGAAGACAACGTTCCTCCGATAAATTGGGTTCTAGGCAGAATTATTGACACACATCCCGGTTCCGACGATCGCGTTCGTGTAGTAACGATTAAAACCGTTAAATCTATTGTTAAGCGATCGATTACAAAAATAAGCGTATTACCATTTGAGTCAAACATCGTAAGTTAAAAATCTAAGCTCAATTTCGGTCATATGTTGGAATTCAATTTGACAACAGTATTTAATAATTGTACATATAATTAACTATTAATCAAATAAATAAACTTATTTAAGATTATATTCCATTTATATTTTGAATTAGTTAGTTCAAGGGCGCGGATATGCTCACGCATTATAATAAAAATATAAAACCGGCGCTCTGCCCCTTTTATTTTATTTAGTTTATATAAAATGAAAATATCTAATTATGCACTTGTATTATATATATAACGAAAGAAACAATATGTACCCAAATATATAACATAATAAATTATAAATAAAGCTATCTATATATAATTATGTACAATATGTAAGTATGTATATACAGGTATTGCTATGTACTAAATTATAACTATGTATTTGCATTATATACAATTCTATGATACCTGGTTGTTAAAATTTAATTTTAAAATTATTATTATTGTACCATTTGGTGAATAAAGTTCTTCGCTATTATAAACTTAAAGATAAATAATATAAAATATAAATTTATATATAAAATTAAATCTTCGAGTGTTATATTTTATTTTTCTTAAATGGAATAGATTCGCATCCCAAGTTTATGCAAAATCTATTTACCAGAAATTATAATATTTTTAACCATATCATTAATCAATATTCACTAACTCGAATATTGGGGTTAATAAAAGTTCTAAAAAAATAACTAGAAAATCCGTATCCAAAGCAGAATAGTGACACACACTACACGCTGAACTGCGTGGGATGAATTATTGAAATCAACTGAGGTAACCGGAGAAATCAAAATTGAACCTCGGGTAAAATGAGTGGTGTAATAGACAAATTAGAAAAATAATAACATGTTCCAAAGGGAAGGAAGTTACTCTTATTTCAAACTAGAAATAAACTTAATGAGAATTCTTAAGGCGACAATAGATATCCATAGAGACCATAACACAACCTGATGTATATGAATTATAAATACGGGTTCATGTAAATTAGAAAAATTAGTGAGGACATCCTCTTCTAGGGGTGTTGACAACTTAGAGAATATGTATTGTATTATAAACAAATATAATACAATATAGCTATCCCTAAAAATCAAAATACAACCATATGATTTAATCAGAAGTGAGGACTATTTATAGAATTTTCTATTCCTTCCCTATCCGAGGGTGGAAACAATTTATATAATTTTGTATTATGACCAAATCTAATAAAAATTATTAGGCTAACTGAGATATCCCTAGAGACCTTAACACAACCTCAGGTACGTGAGGTGTTAGTTGTAGACCATGTCAGTTAGAAAATATATTCAGTTAATCCTCATTCAGGGGAGGGGACAGTTAAGAAAATTTTGTATTATAATCAAAAATAATAAAAATTCTTAGGCCAACTGAGGTATTGCTAGAGATCTTAACACAACTTCAGATATTTAGAATATTTGTTAGAAGCGTTGCCAGTTAGGAATAATATTAACGAGCTCCCCATCCAGGGGTGGTACTATTTATAGAATTTTGTATTATGATCAAATCTAATAATTTTTTTTAGGATAACTGATATAGCCCTAGAGACCTTAATACAACCTCCGGTATGTTAGGTGTTAGTTGGAGACCATGTCAGAAACCATAATCAGGAGCTCCCCATTCAGGGGAGGGGACACTTAATAAAATTTTGTATTATGACCACATATAATAAAAAATGTTTGACTTGGAATAAGCATTTGTTAATATATTTGGCCATAAAACGAAATTCTATAATTTAACTTCATCCCCGGTTGGGAATATTTCCTGATTATTTTTAAAACTTACATGGTTCTAAACTTGCACACTATATACCAGAAATTGTGTTAAGATATTTGGGCATATGACAGTTAGCCGAATCTTTTTTATTTTATTTGATCTTAATACAAAATCCTTTAAATTTTCGCTACCTCTTGATGGGAAGCTCTAGAATATTATTTCTAATTAACCGGGTTCCCTACTAACACAAGATCTTTGAGGTTATCTCAGTTGGCCTAAGAATTTTTATTATGTCATACTACTAAATTCTATAAATTGGTTCTACCCCTGGATGGGGGGCTCCTCAATATTATTTCTTCCTGGCATCGTGTCTAGCAAACACCCTAAATATTTGAAGTTGTGTTAAGATCTGTAGGAATACTTCAGTTGGCGTACATTTTTTTATTGAACTTGGTCATAATACAAAAGTTTTTTAACTGTCCCCTCCCATGGATGGGGTGCAACTGAATATATTTTCTAACTGACATGGTCTACACCCCTTATACTTGAGGTTGTGCTAAGATCTCTAGGGATATGATGCGGGTAATTTTTGCAACCGAAGGTCTGCCTGAAATTCTGTCACGAAAGGAATACCAGAAGCCACGGTCAAAACTATTGGCTTACAGCGGCATCCAGGGAGAGATACATTCACCTTCCCGCAATTAACAAACGAAAAATAATAGAGAAAATTTTCGTGACTGTTCGATCCACTTGGGTTTTTATCTCTATTTACAATCCTTGTGAATTTTCAGATGCGAGTGAAGCGGCTTACTGTGCAGCAATATAAATTCGAACGATGAAAGAGGATGGTGAAATCACAAGCCAGTTATTGACACCAAGACGAAAGTGGCCCCGATTAAGCAGATCTTCGTATTGGTAGACATTTATTGCTAATCTAACGAGTGAAATACTTGACGGCATTTCTGGAAAACACGGGGCGCACGTTAAGTCAAAAGATAATCCCGCAGATCACGGTTCCAGCGGTGTCACTCCAGAAAAATTATCGAGCCTGACACAATCGTGAAAAGGACCAGACTGCTTACGCCAGCCGCAAGAGTTGTGGCCATCGAGTAACGAGGCAGAATATATAAGAGATGAAGTCGTCGAGATGGAATATCGAAAGCCAAAATTGTGTTGTATTTTATGCTGAGACCAAAGAAGATGGCCAAAATATTTGAAAGACGGTCCAGTTTATCGAAAATATCACTGTGCTTGAATCACAAACATTTTTTTTGTGACAAGCTGGGCACCTAGGGGGTAAACCTAAGTCGAGTATGCTGAATTCAATGGTGCTAGTCCCATTTCAAAGTTAGTCCCCATTTTTGAGATATCGCTTTCGACATGTTTCAGCACGTCAAGAATTTGTCAAAATATACACTCATTTTCACATTGATAGCTCTTGAACCGTTGATAGCTGTTGAAAATACAGCCAGTCCAAAAGCGTAGTGAGTTGTCCAAAAAGTAATCGAGGTGTTGGCGTAAAAAAATTTGTAAGTGAAACGCGCTGAGTGTTTTATTTGCAGAATCGAGTACCAGCCCATATCGAACGTCCGAAATTCATAACAATATGTTAAACCTAATGATAAGATCTAAATTAGGAAATACTAAACTTACACACTTACATGGCTTTAAAAATAACTTTCAATGCTTTTATCATCCGATTCTGCCATTAAACCAAATCAGAGTGCTTTGATTTTGTTGATCCATGCTCCTAAATCATTTTACTACATACAACCGTTGACACACAAAATCATTTAAATATTTTTCTCCGGTGGCCAATGATAGACTACACTCACTTTTAATGAAAGCTCGAACTTATACTATTACTCAAAAGGTAAATCAGCCCATAAAGTCCAAAAAAAGATCGGTATATGCACAGTAAAATTTTTTTACATGATTTATGGAAATTTACATACATTTGATGGTAAAATATTTACATCATTTATGTAAAAATTTTGTTTCCATAACAAGTGACGGAATAGTCAGTAAACCAGTATGTAAATTAAAGAACTCCACAGAATATACTGAACAAGTTTTTATTTTATGTAGAGATTAACAACCTATATATGTAATTTTAAGTATCTTTTATAATTTTGCATCATTTTGAAAGAAAATTACATCCTTTCCTAAAATATTCCATAATTATTATGTAGAATATTGTCGGAGATAAATACGGCAGATGAGAAATCTACGAGCAAGAATAAATGTGACGCATAATTATTTTGTTTAATGTTATATAATTCGCCAAGTCGATATGTTCTTTTGTTATACTTAGTATAAAGCAAGATTGGATTTTTTGCAGATAGGTCGTTGCAAGGGAACCTGATAAGTAGAACAAAACAACCTTTTATCAGTACGAGACCAAACTGACAAGAAAGAACTTGTGGTTGTTCTCATGTTTTGTAAGCAATGAAATTCTTCATAGTTTATGTAATTTTTAGGCAAATTTTATAAATTTCAATATTTAAATATGGAATATTACCCAGTAATTAGTATACAAAATTACATAATGGTTTATTGAAAATTATATATCTGCATTGTTGAATTTTACATAAATCAGAAAATGAGAATTCCATGTCTTATGTACGGTACATACAATACGTGAAATTTAAATACATTTACGAGGCATTTTGTTTACCCTTAAAAATATGTAATTTTTTTTTACTGTGTGAGAAATGTGCAATTTACTATCAAAACGTAAACAAAATGGCATCAAAAGCATCTAAATTCTACAAATTCGTTTTAAAATCAAACTACCTTATTTATGTAATTTGTGAAACTTCATTAAAACCAGACATACGGAGCAGCGAATTTTTTGGCCATGACTACGTTGTTTATAGATGCGATCGGTCTCCTGAAACTAGTTCAAAGAAATCGGGTGGTGGCGTACTGATAGCAGTACATTCTAAACTCTAGAATGCTCCAGTAACTTTAGCCCCATCGAGAGTCGAACAGATCGGTGTAAAAATCAAAATCAACCAAACCAATCTAATCATCTACGCAGCATATATACCACCTCAATCAAATAGTGATCATTATGCAACTTGCATCGATGCGATTGATGAAGTTATTAATACAACAAACTCGTCAGATTTAGTTCTTGTGCTTGGTGATTTTAATCTTCCAAATATAACTTGGAACTTGGGCCCAGAACTAAACTGTATTTTACCTTGCAATATAACAACAGATGCGGAATCTTTATTTGTGGACGCCATGCTTGGTTATAATTTGAACCAAATAAACACAATTGCTAATAATCGTGATAGATTATTGGATCTTGTCTTCAGCAACGACATTGACACCTTTAAAATTTCTGAATCCCTATTACCTTTTGTCATAAATGATGTTAATCACAAATCTTTGGATATTGTATTTGACTTAACTAAAATGGCGAGATCAGAACACCTACAACCAATGAAATACAACTTTAAAAAAACTAACCGTGTGGGGCTACAAAGTTACCTTGAATCCATCAACTGGCAAATAACTCTCAATTCCAATGATATAAACGAAAATGTGGACAAATTTAATGACATCATGCTTCAAGGCTTCGAAATGTATGTACCTATGTGCTGTAAACCACAAAATGCACACCCTCATTGGTTTGATGATAGACTAGTTAACTTAAAAAATCGGAAGTCGAAAGCGTATGCCAAAATGTTGAAAAGCGGGTTAGAAGCGGACAAAACTACGTTTCTACAACATAGTAATGAATTTGAAATTTATTTCAAATCTAAATACAGGTCGTATCTTAATCAAATTCAAGACAAAATCAAAGTAAATCCAAAACAATTTTGGAAATACTTTAGGAATAAACGCGAAATTGAAGGATACCCTGCTAATATGACGTACAACAATACCTGCTCTTCAAACGCCAAAGATATAGCTAACATGTTCGCGTCGTTTTTTCAATCAGTCTATAGACCAAGCGTTACTAGTGGATTGTACGAACAACCCAGCCACAACAACACATCAATAACTCCTCCTATTATTTTTGAGGACAACATTTTATCGGCTTTAAGGGGGTTTGGAGATGGTTGCGGTCTTGACGATATACCCTCTTCTATTCTGAAGGAGTACGCTGAAATTTTAACAATTCCATTATGTTATCTATTCAATCATTCCTTAAACACCGGCGTGTTTCCTGAAAAATGGAAAATTTCAAAAATTACTCCAATTTTTAAATCGGGTAAACGTGAGGATATCTCATGCTACAGAGGAATATCAACTACATCATCAATTCCAAAATTATTTGAGTTAGTATTATGCAACAGTTTTAAATCCACAATTGCACGTCATATATCAATAAACCAGCATGGGTTTATGCCTGGCCGATCCACATCGACTAAGCTGGTTGAATTCACCAGTAAACTAATTAACGAAATAGAAAAATATCGTCAAGTTGATGTAGCGTACACGGATTTTAGTAAAGCATTTGATTCTATCTGTCATCATAAAGCACTCCAGAGTTTATTCAATTTTGGGTTTTCTCTCGATTACATAAATTGGTTTAAATCATATCTATCAAACCGGTGCCAATTTGTGATAATGGGAAATGAAAAATCAAACTGTATTAAAGTTACATCTGGTGTTCCCCAAGGATCACACCTCGGGCCTTGGATTTTTATTGTTTTCATAGACCGAATTACCGAGATAATCAAAAACTCAGACGTGCTCATATTTGCAGATGATGTGAAAATTTTTCGTACTATTAATGGATTGTTAGATACGGAGAAACTTCAAGAAGACTTAGATAGATTAAGTGAGTGGTGTGATCGGAACTCACTATACTTAAATATTAAGAAATGCAAAATCATGTCTTTCCATCGTAAACGAAATCCAATAATTACTTCATACAAAGTCAACAACGAAGTACTGCAAAGAGTCAATGAGGTTATAGACTTAGGTGTTACATTTGTCGAAAACGCCAGTTTCAATAGGCATATTGAAAATTGTATTGCGAAAGCGAATGCCATGTTCGGATTTGTTAAAAGATGGACAGGTGAATTTAAGGATATCCAAACCTTATGTTCACTCTATTTCGCTTATGTTCGATCTCAACTGGAATACGCTGTAACAGTCTGGAATCCATACTATGCTGTACACATAAAAAGAATTGAAAGCATTCAAAAGAAGTTCCTGATTTTTTTGTTAAAGAAAAGTGACTGGGATTACGACCACAACTTACCATTCCATGAAAATGTGGCTCGCTTACCTCCATACACAACAAGATGCACAGATTACAAAATATGCACGCTTGAAAATAGACGACTTCTCTTGGGAGCAGCTTTTATTGGTAACGTTTTGCTTGGTCACGTAGATTCAGCTTACATCTTGGAAAACATATCAATTCACGTGCCATGCAGAACATTTAGAAACCATAAATTTTTAGCACTTGAACACCATTCCACCAACTATGGAGAAAACAACCCAATTAATAGGATGTCTAAATCTTTCAACTTAATTGACGATGTATTTGACTTCAACTTATCAAAGGACAACTTTAAAAATATCCTTAAAGACTTTTTTCTAAATTTTTAATTGTTTAAACCAAAATTTGGTTTATATTATTTTTTTTTTTTATTCTGTTTTAAAGTTTTTTGTTGTTTTAATATAATTTTAACTGTAACTGTAAATAATCTGAAATCATACATGTATATTACAAAATAGATTTCTTTAAATAAATAAATAAATAAATATACATTTTTAACATACGAATTTAACATTTGAGCTTTTGGATGTAAGTGAAAATATGAAAATTGTAAAAAACAAAACCAAAAATAATAAAAAAAAAACAAATAAACGAGAGAAAACCCAGAAACAATGGTAAACTGTTTCCATATACATTTTCATTATGATTAATGATTTGTATTTTAATGTTGTGTATGTTCTTATTGTTTTCATGTTAAAAGCTTTATGTATTGTTATTATGTTTATATATAAATAACAAAGCTTTTTATTTATGCGTCTATTTATGTAATTATTTTTAATGATGTGATCTTCGAGCTTTTTTTGTGTACATATACACATACATGTACGTATACGTATGTATAAGAATATACTGAGATGATTTATAATATTTTTATTCGATTTTATTTTTGTTTGTTTATTTTGTGCTTTTTTAATGTTTTCATGTGCAAGAACGAAATTTATTCTTTTTACTAACCACCAACCCGCCCCTTCACCGTTTTTTTATAAGTAAGAAACACTCCGAGTTTTCGGAAGAATACCACAAATAATTTTAACTATCGCGTAGTTTAGCGGTATACATGTATAGATTTATGTAGTAAATATTGTTGTAGATGCAAAGAAAACCGTTTACAGTGGTGGTGAGCTGAAATGGAGAAAATCGAAACGAAAATCATTAGAATTCATATCACATTTTAAATACATACGTATACACATATATAATTTTCAATAGATCAATAAAAGCTTTCGGGGTGTGTAAATAAGGTTTATGTTTCTCGTAATAAATTATATGAAATGTGTATAAGAGCTTATTGGTATTATTACATGGTGTATATTTGAATAAGATTCCATTTTATAGGTATATAATATTTCACTTGAAAGAAGTGATTATGTACACACGCAATTTGAAATAATTGTTACCAAATTCTTAGAGTTGAGACTACGGCAACTCAGACTTAGGGAATCCATATCTAATATAAAATTGTATTTTTCTAAAAAATTGTTGACGTAAATTGCTTCTTGTACGTCAAACCACTATTCGGTATTTACAATGGGCGCTTACAGGTCCCCCCATCATGATTAGTGAAATCATCGCCAATTTGATTTGAAAATTAAAAAAGTGCTAAGCTTTTTCATAACATGGCTTTGATTTTACCCAACTCTTGGGTGTCCTGAAAGCGCCCATTGGTTCGTTCTGAACGCTTGGCAAATTAGTGAGAATGGATCTTGGAACGAGTGACTCTAGAACAATTTCATCGATGACTGTTCTCTCCAGCGATGGTTGTGACTTGTCGTGAATATTTGATGGCTCTGTGTAACGAGCATCTGTCATCACTCATTACAAATCCAATTGATTTTCTACCATGATGTAACTATTGGATGTAGATCAGATATGTACGTTCAATAGATCCATATAGTAATCTGGATGACAAGGCATAATATTGAAGATCATATTCTTCACCACATTAGGATATCCCAAAATCATTTCCTACAATGACATAATCATAATTTGGCTTATCGGGGTTCACGCGAGTACAACTAAATGCTCTAATTTAATTACAGTACAAAATAGCAACAAAAGTACTGAGATCAAATTTCTAAACATTTGGTTGAAGAAACGCGAAAATATTCTAATTAAGAATTGCAATCAATGCAATGTTTATATAAAGTAGCACATCATTTAAAAATGAATTTAATTCCTTGTTCATAACATGGGAAAAATTTCCAAGGTATTGATAACCATGCTCTACACCAATGAAATCGCTTCAAAATATAAAAACTCCGCCTATTTTTTTCATACTCGAGCTGAAATATTTCTTACTTCAATACCATGGTATCAATACCATGCTATTTTCTCGATGTTATGAACAAAGCTTAATGCTTTGTTCATAACATCGGGAAAATAGCATGCTATTGATACCATGGTATTGAAGTAAGAAATATTTCAACTCGAGTATTAAAAAAGTAGAGGGAGTTTTCATATTTTGAACCGATTTCATTCGTGTAGCGCAGTGGTTCTTAACCTATTTCTACTCGCGGCCCACTAAATAATTCATATTTTTTTGTGGACCCCATTTTTTTTTAATAATAATTTATATTTGTTAAATTATCTATGATAATTTTTTTTTGATTGTTCGTGGTTTTCAATTGAATGCGATAATATATTTAGTACAAATCTCGGCATGCATTGCAATGCCACACAAAGAAAAAAAGTGTTTGTTTATAATTCTGTTTATTGAAGTCCTTTTGGATACAAAATATTTTTTGTTTTTTCATCCAGGAAATTGAATCCGTCACTTTGGCTTACAAGAACATGCATAATTCTAAATACGCTAAGCGTTGTTCTGAAATCAAGTACCGTAGATTAGTTTGAACAAATGTACCCAATTCTTTAACATGAAAACATCTTTCTTATTGCAAATCACAATCGAAAATGTCGTTTGCAGATCTACTCGGCCCAGTCATTCTGAATTGAATCAATGCTTTGATAGTGATTTCGTCATTTTACATGTTTTACACGATTGGGTGGGAATCGTATTTGCTGTGGTTGAGAAGTGCCCCAGTATACATTGTTTTCAAGAAGATTTAATTCTCGTTATGCTTCACGAGAAGAGGCACATACTTGACCGTTAAGAGTTCTCAATTCTTGGAAGGGTGTCGGTTCACGGGGTAATGTCCGCACGGCTTAACACGTCGATTGAATATAAATTGTGATGTCAATCAACTACTTTACCGAGTTTGCGACGTTAAAACATTTTCGCTGATGCATTCCATGTGTTTACTACACTTGGCACTTTAGAGTAAAAAAGCGTCTTTGCAAACAAATCATGTGATTTGTCTTCTTTAACTACAGCTTTGTAGTCATCAGCTGGCATTAGTTTAAAGGCAGTTCTAACCAATCTAATTAATTCTTTGTGTTGATCGAATAAAGTTTGTAAAGTACGACAATTACTAGTTTTAAATAGATTTGAACAAATTTGTAATTTTCGTTCGGCAGTGGTTAATATGTTTTCATGTATTCAATTCGTTCGTTTCGTTTCGGTCCGTTTTGTTTTCGCCTATATAACTAGCCCTTTACTAACAATTTGAAAAAAAAAAAACATTTCACTAAGAGTTGTTAGAGTAACTATGTTCAGCTAGAACTCATCTGCAAACAACCATGGATAGGACACCAAATGAAGTGTGATAACACCTTTTCACCAGATTGGATCCACCATCCAATCCAATCTCCCCATTTTTGAACTTTCGAGGACATTATGCTCTCACACACCCCCATCCCTTACAAAATGCGGTAATCTAGGTCTTTGTCCATGCACCAAATCCCCACGACCATTTTTAACCTCTACCGACTAGAGCTGGGGGAATCAAAGCCGCGTGGTGTATCAATGGAAAAGGACAATTTTTTATGTGACCAGATTTTTGCAAGGGATTAATCTCAGGCATAAAGTCTCGGTTACAACTGATTTTGATAATATTTCGGCTAATTCCTCATCTGATAGTGGCGTATGATCATGGACGAATTTGATTTTGGGGTCTTCTCAGTAATCGGTGTCCTGTGTCAACTTTATACATCAATCGACCGACCGTTTCAATAATTTTTCCGAGCGTCCACCGTGGATCCTTACCGACATTTTTTGCGATGACTAAATCACCTTCATCATATCTTGTGATATAGTTGTACTTTAGTTTCTCCTCAGGTGGTTGCATCAGTGATAGCAGAGTTGTACTTCATGAAGCATCTCTGCTATGGTGATTTTCCGCTGAGCCCTGGTGTAAATCGGTGAGATGATAAGTATCTCAAAACTGCATCATCTGTTGTATGTTTAGATACTTATTAATCGACGTCTTGAACGTGTTGACGAACCTTGCTGCCTCACCAACCGAAGAGAGGAAGAGTGAAATGGTGCGATGAATTCCATTTTCGTGAAGCCATTATCCCCTATGTCACTCACCGCAATCTCATTCGCGTCATGGATAATTCAGCTACATTTGGGCACCATTTCGTCAAATGAATACCTCCTCGTCGTCTACATATTGGCCATCGCCTCTTCTCTCGTATGTTTTCACAAAAAACTGTTCGTATTCTATGTACTATATATCTTGCACTTTATCACTAGTATGCATCTCTTCTTTTACCCAAAATCTCCGTAGGGCTTGATCTATTATCAATGCGTCTTCGGTTTGAATTGTGAATGCTTCAGTTGTCTCTGGATTAGCGGTTCACCGTTGAGTTGAAACTATCCACCCAAACATTGTTTTGCTTAATATCAGTTAGCCTCTTTGCTGTTGCTCACCTTTCAAAATCTCAAAAAACTTGTCCGCTCCGATCAATAAATCGATAGAACCCGGTATGTTAAAACGTGGATCCGCTAGTTCTAAGTCATTTAGTGTTGATTCTCGGTCTAAGCAAGTCGTCGTTTTAGGAAGGCATGTTGGTAAATGGTTTATTATTACAACTTCTAGAATAATGTTTATTGATGAATTGAATAAGGATTGCATCACGACCGTAGCACTGCTCTTCGACATCATATTTCCGGAAGTTAAGCCCGCCTTTTCTCGTTTTAGTTGTAACCTCTGTGCGCAAGCTGCCGTTATAAAAGAGGATTGCGATCCCGAATCCAATAACGCCCTGCACCTTTGTGGCTGCCCCGATCTGTCCTTTACCAATACAATCACCGTGGATAGAATGGCTTAAAACGATTGTATACCCTTTTCATAGTTCACGTTAACATGAACACTCGATTCCGAAGTTTCATTAGAGTTTGGCTTCGACTTGTCCTTGTTATCGCTCATCGTCCCTTTCGTTTGTTCCAGATCCTATGTGACGTGATGATTACGCCTACAAATGCGGCATAAGAAATTTGACCTACACACGATAGCTTTGTGTTTCGATGATAAGCAATTGAAACATAGTTTCTTCTCCGCTACCAATTCTTTCCTCTTATCGATGGACAAAACTAAATATTTGCTGCATTTACTGATATAATGATCCGCTGAACACAATATGCACGGTATTACGCTTGTAATTTCAGAAACCATCACTCCGACTCGTTTGGGCAATGCTTGCCTAGATCGTTGGGTGGAGCTGAGGCACTCCAAGGCATCGCTTCTCTTATTTAGAAATCGAAAAAAACTTTCGTATGATGGGTAATTTTCTCCAACAGACTCGTGTGCACAGGATTCGCTTGACTCAGCGTCTAATTTATTCACTAGTATATATACTAGCCAAGGATCCGTAATTCCCTTATAACCTCGTCTTAGGTATCAACTACCTGGCGAAAAGCCTTATCCGAACTATGTTGTATCGCTGGTTGCTCGATAAATTGTTTAAGTAAACTGCAAATGCAAATACCTGCCTTGGTTTGTCATATATTTCTTTAATTTTCTCCCACGGCTGCTCGTAGTTTGCCGCAGTTACCGTCAGGTGTTTTTATGTATGGATGCCTCGAACAGGTGTTTGAATATCCCATATTAATTTCGCTTTGACGCGCGTTTTCAACTTCATGTAATTTGTAATACTCGTACAGGTTTGCATCCATGTCAAAATACAGCCTTTCAATTTTATTTCCAATGTCCAGCGAAGCATCACCAAATTCGCTGAACATCTTCGCTTGGATGCTTTGAAAATCTCTCCACTCGTCACTAATAATTGTTAGACCGATTTTGACCTCTGTAATTTTTATATTTTGGCCGAGCTTGGTGACCTATCTTTAACGGCTTCTAAATTTTTTACAATCCGCTTTAGCGGACGTATTTCAGCCATTTTGCTAAAAATATTGGTATTTTCACTTCACTATATATCTCTCATTTAATCTTTTATTTTATGCATATCCCGTAATGCAACTCGAAACAATTGTTACTTGAGACTCACTTTCTCTGTTTTCTCTTGAGACTCACTTTCTCTGTTTTTCTGCCGAAGGACCATTTGTTGCTCACTCGTTCACGGTGTTTTTAAGAAGAAAATTTTATTTTTTACAATCTTTGGTTATAAATGCAATTCTTTTGTCTTAATAATAAAGTGACCTCTAGATTTGAACATTTAAACTTAATTTTCTATAATTAAAAGTACAAATTTTTCTCTTGATTCTTACTTAATCTAGTACATCATGTATTTTTAAGTTTTGCATCTGTCAAAATTTCAATATACACAAACATGTTTTAAGAAAAATTTAATTTTTAATGGTCTAGAAGTCTATGTCTAATTTGTAACTAATTATACAATGCAAATTTAATATGTAATAATCTAAATCTTACAGGTCAATTCCGAGTATTTTTTACGAGTATGGTGTTGATAATTTATTTGTACAAGACAAGTTTGCGGTTGCATCAGAATCAGATAAGTGTTTATTCTACTTTATCTGTTCTACCGATTATTTGTAGTTTTTTCATATTTCTAGGAACTCCTCCATAATGGAATGTCATTCTAACATCCAATTTGCAATCAGTATTGAATTTATGGCCTCTTCTTTTCAGGCTATCCCGTTAATTGGACACGTCTTCTTGGACCGCCATTAGCTGATCTTGCTCCCGATGCTTTCTCTGCTTCGTCACAATCCAGCACTTATCTATCATAATACCAAGGCGTGCTTCCTTAGTGTTTCTCTCTATTACGGCCACCTGCATTATCTTATCATCTGCTGCGCTATCCCTATGGTTCCTTTCTCTTGGTAAGCCACTTCGTTTATCATTTTCACTGGCTGAAAACTCTCTTTACCCAGTTTTGTACTATCTGATATTGAACTAAGCGTTTGCATCTGATCAAGGTGGTTTCCTGAATCCTCTGTGGTTTTCCTTATTTCCGCTTTCTGTTCGCCTGGCCAGTTTTAATGTTGCATTCCTGGGCAATCAGGCTGGACGTATAGTGGTGGCCTATCTTCTCGCATTTGCAGCATCTCCTTATACATTTAATGTCGCTCCGCTCCGCACTAGGTCGATGCCATTTCTTGTGCCTCCGAAAGCCGAGTGCAAATTTTTTCATTACTCCCTCGATCAGCACCTCAATCACTGCATCATTGTCTGAATCGAGGCTTCGCACGCGTGTCGAATCGTAGCTTCAGTTATTTCAGTTAGTCGTGATATTTCTATGTATTGGGTTTAGCTTGTAGCACATCTGCTCTATTTCCTCTGGAAACATTGCCTTGATGTACTGCCTCTTGAACCATGAAGTCTTTGGGCTGAATTTTACCATCGAAAGACTGAGGTTTTAAATCTTCCCCTGAAATAGCGTCCCGTGTAGTCTATTGGATTTCTTTATCGTTGTGTTCAGATTGAATCTCTACGCGGACACCAACTTCTTTAATCTGACATTCAAGCTCTTGTCTGATTTTACTATTAAATCAGTCATCACGGTTGTCTCATCTGTAGTCAACTTCTTCCACTTTCGCCAGAAGAATCTTAATCACATGTTCCAATATTCTTAAATGTACTGTTGTTGGACCCATATATACGTTGATCAAGTTTCTTGCTCTGTGCGCGTTATAAGGTTTATCCAGCTCGGCAAGCTGATCATCTTCTTTCTCCGTATTATTGCTTTGTTTCACACACTGATCCGATTCCCACACTTTTTAACTGCTCTTTGGTGATGTTTAGCCATCTTGATCTTTTGATGGTTCAATAAGCGTCATTACCGATTGTTCTGAAACCAATGAGGGTAAGGTGATTGTCATCGCTCTCCAAATTCATAACTATTTGCTCGGGATTCCTTCCTGGACAATAATTCTTGTCTACCTTCTACGGCAGAAAGCCTCAGTAGCGTTTGACTTAGTTTCAATGGAACTTCCAGAAATTAATGTATAATAAACTTATGACGGCTGATATTTGCAAAATCCAACTACTGACACCTGCCATGATGACTAACGCCGTTGTTAAATCCATTATTTTCCATGATAACCATGGCCACCGTTTACAATTACTTTCGTTATTTTTATATCCCCAATCAGTATTGGAGGAGTATGATCTGGTGTAATATCGTCGCCTAATAGAATAATACTGCTCAACAAAATTATTGCTTCGGTTTGGACGATAACCAACGACCCCAAAGGAGGGTAACGCACTTGGTGGTCTATTTCTTAACCACTAAACGAGTATTAAATTTGTGGAGTAGAATCCGTAACAATAGTTAGTGAACTTGCACTTTAAAAAAATATAAATAACATTTTAAAGTAAAAATTTTAGTTTAATATACAGCCTTGGTCAAAAGTATTAGGCACCCTACAATTTACTGCATACACACATTCGGGATGAATAAAAAAACTAGTTTTGTTGGCGATATTCATATATTGACTAAAAAATTAAATATTAATTAATATTTAGTTGGTCCACCCTTTCCTTCAATCAACGAAGCATGCAGTTATGGTTGTTGTTGTTTTATACCGATGATAATGATATAAAAACTTACCTCAAAGTTGGATTCGTCGGACCATTCCAAGCGGTTCTTTTTGTTGTACTCGGACAGTAGAATTTTTCCTGGCTCTATAAGTATACAGCCTTTTAAGCCAGCTTCTGTGAGTCTTCTTCTTGCCGTTCGAGAACTAATCAGCTTTCCAATGTCCTCCGATAGAGTTGCAGGGCGTTCAGAAGAGTTTTTGAAGAAGTTTTTGCGCTCCTTGAGAGACTCTCGAATAAGTTTTCTGTCCTGGCGTTAAGTAGTCATGAGCTTTTTGTCCGTTTTCACTCTGTTTTCGTGAAAACCAGTCAACGCGAACCTTTTAATAGCAGATTACACTACTCATCGAGAACGTTTGCCAACTTGGCAATCTCTATCTAAATTTATATCCGTTTTTCTATACAAAATTCAATCTTTTAAGGATTTTCGTAAACTTCATAAATAAATAACATACACAAGCTTCTTGACACTATGAACAGTGAATCATTTCAATAAATATCATTTCCCAAATTTTTGTGCACCAGATATGGATGAGAAGTTTTTAACAAAACAGCAAAATTAACAAAAAATAAATTGGTTAAATTAACGAAAACAAACAGTCGGTAAAAGCAATGTTAATAATGGAAACCTAACCTGGCAACAGACGAATTTCATTTAATTGAAAACTATTGAATAGTATAATAAACATAATTTTGATTAAAATAAAGAAAACAAAATTATAATTTAAAAATATTTACATAAGCATGTAAGACAAAACATTTTATGGAATTTAACAATGTGAATAAATTGTAGTAAGTATATTGTCACAGCAATAATAGCGAGTTGCAAAACGTATATCAAATGGTGGCATAATAGGTGCTCTTTGAAATAAAATTGGTCTCATCAAAAAAATACGAGATTTTCTAATTAAACAAATTAAAAATAAGCCCAGGGCCCTCTAGACAAGCCCAGACATGATTTTCCCTGTAATAAGGATCCATTTCCATCGGTTCCTGGTACTCGAAAGTCTCTTTCTAGCAATTTTTATTAAAATTGTTAGAGTTGAGCTAGAAAATTAAAAATTAACCCAAGGCCCACCAGAAAACCCATTACACGATTTTTACAAAAATCAGGATCTATCGCCATCGCGTTCTGGTACTAGAAAACCTCCCTCATGCAATTTTCATTTAAATCATCTGAGCTAAAAAAAAACTTAAAAAAAACCAGGCGCCCACTAGAAAACCAAATACACGATTGTTCCCGAAATGAAGATCTAACGACATCGGTTTCCAGTACTCGAAATCCTCCTTCCAGCATTTTTCATTTAAATCGTTTTTTGCTTTTGAACGATTTTTCATGAAATCAGAATCCACCGCAATCGGTTCCGCTTTCTAGAAAACGTCCTTGGAACAATTTTCGTTATAACCAGTTGAACTACAACAAAAATTAAAAGTAAACCCAAGGCCAACCAGACAAGGCTGCATTCAAAACTTTATCGTAAAATCATGACTGGAAATACTAGTTTTTTGAGTTATGAATTTTTATACTACACAATCCATTCGGTTCTCTTACATGATTTTTCTCTCAAAAACCGTTAAAATACTCTATGTGATTCGATTTTCAACGCATTAACAAATGGGAAAACCTCGTAGTTTTTTTGGTGAGACCAATTTTATTTCAGAGAGCAGCTCTTATGCCACCATTTGATATACGTATATGCAACTCGATATTATTGCTGTGGCAATATAATTACTACAATTTATTCACATTGTTAAATTACATAAAATGTTTTGTCTTACATGCTTATGTAAATATTTTTAAATTATAATTTTAGTTTTTTTTATTTTATTCAAAATTATGTTTATTATACTATTCAATAGTTTTCAATTAAATGAATTCGTTTGTTGTCAGGTTTCCATTATTAGCATTGCTTTTACCGATTGTTTGTTTTTGTTAATTTTGTTGATTTGTTAACTTCACATCCGTCATCAGATGTTTTATAGCACGTGTCTCATACTTTTGATCAAGGCTGTATTTTTAGTACTTTGTACTTTGTTTTATTCTTACCAGTGGCACTATTCAGCTTTCTCTGGGAATAGGGAATTGGGAAAAATATTTTCACGTCATTTTTATCTAAATTGTATTTTTCTGACCTACTGATGAAATCTGTTTGGACTAAAATAGACAATTTTTATAGAAAAAAATTATTGCCAATTTATTTGTTATTCAAAAATATTTACGCCAAACTGATTTCAATAGGCCAGAAAAATGCAATTTTGACAAAAATGATAATTTTTTTTCCAATTTCCTATTACCAAGGAAAGCCAGAATAGCTCCACTGTGGAAGCTTTCACTTCCTTTTACTAAGAAAAGGAAAGCTCAACACTCACCAGAAATGGCAAAAACTTTACCATCAACTTCAAAAGAGGTTTCTAGAAGACAATTAATCATCAATAAACAACTAGCTCTAGAACAACAACAAGCAGCTAAACCAAAAGAAAAACCACCTCCACCAATAAATGACGCTGAGTCCACACCAGAAGTAGAAAAATCACTCAAACAGCAACCAGCTCAACAAAATGAAGCACAGCCAAAGGTAAAAGCCCCACCATCGATTTTTATAGTAGGAGTAACCACCTACTCAGAAATCCAAAGTGTAATGAGTAATGTTACGGAACAAGAGTATAAAATTACTGCTCTGAACAATAATGTATGGAAGATTAACACTTCAAATCCAAACGCATACAGAAACTTGTCAATGATGCTGAATACGGAAAAATATCAGTGGTACACGTACGAAAATAAAAACGATCGTCACATCAAGGTCATGGCAAGAGGACTACATCCAACCTGTGAAATTAATTCAATAATGGAGGATCTACAAAATAAAGGATTTAAAATCCTTGATGCCGTGAACATTACTAAAAAAGAGAGACGTAGTGGGGAGAACCGACTAGAACCCGTTTCAAAATGAGGGCTTCCCCTGTTCATGCTAAACTTTGATAAATCCGAGCAAATAGAAAAAAATTTCAATATAACTGGCATACTCAACATGCGAGTAAAGATTGAAGCTTTTAAAAGAGACCGTGCAAGAATAGTACAATGTAAAAAATGCCAAGGCTATAACCATACGCAACGATATTGCGGCGAACCAAGATGTGTGAAATGTGCTGAAAAACACCCAACACAAACTTGTAAACTATCTAAAGAAGAACCAGCAAAATGTATAAATTGTTATGGGCAACATCCAGCAAGCTACCGAGGATGTGAGGTTGTCAAGCAGCTACAGAAAATAAGGGATCAGGCACGCAAACCCCCTTTAAGTCATCCAAACAAGGATCGAGCAAGAAATGCAGCATCTATGCATAGGGAGAATTACACATATGCTCAGGCCGCTTCGAATTCGAAAGAAACTGAGACCAACGGTACTGAAAATTTCAAAAACACTGTCCAAGCAATTTTAAAGAGCCTTGAGGAACAGAATAAGCTAAATAAATTAATTCTGGATCGACTTAATCTGCTGGAAATACTAAGCTCCAAAATAGTTAAACATAAATAATGTATGCAATAAATAGTTCAATTCATAATTCCGGAGCAGAAACCAGACATCAGAACTACTCATTAATAATAGCCATATGGAATGCAAACGGATTAACACAACACCTAGAAGAATTAGAACTATTTTTAAAAACCGAGAAAATTGATATATGCTTAATATCAGAAACACATCTTACCAGCAGCTCCTATGTATCAATCGGGAGATATACTTGTTACCATATCACACACCCTGCAGAACGAGCAAGAGGAGGGTCAGCTACATTTATTAGGGATAATGTCAAACATCATGAAGAATTAAAAATAGAAAAAGAATCCATGCAAGTAACCACCGTGACGGTTAAATTTGGTTATCACAACACCTGTAATATATCTGATATATATATATTACCCCCACGGTATAACCTAAAGAAAGAAGACTACATTAACTTGTTCCAGAAATTAGGAATTAACTTCATTATTGGAAGTGACTTTAATGCAAAAATACCTTCTGGGGTTCAAGATTAACCTCTCCAAAAGGTAAAGAGTTACTTGCAGCTGGCCAATACTCAAACTGTGAATTTTACTCAGGAGGAAAACCAACGTACTGGCCAACTGATCCTAACAAAATCCCAGATCTAATAGATTTCTACATCACTAAAGGCATATCGGAACGCTACGTCTTCTTAGAAAATGAAGAAAATCTGAAATATCTGATCATTCTTCTGTTATTATGACGGTTAGTGAAAATGTAATAGAAAAAACCAATTCACCACACCTCACAAACAACAAAACAAATTGGGAACTGTTTAGGCAATTGGTAGAGGAAAAAATAGAACTTGAAGTGCCAATCAAAAGTGAAAATGAAATAGAAGAAGAACTAGACAAGCTCTTTGATGTCATACAATGGTCGGCTTGGGAATGCACCCCCAAATTATCATCCAGGAAAGAAAACTCCGTTATTTACCCAACAGAAGTAAGAGAAATGATGCAGGAAAAAGGAAAAGCCCGAAAGAAATGGCAGACTACGCGTGCGCCGCAAGATAAAACCACCTTAAACAACTCGTGCTTCAAACTTAAGGCACTAAAAAAAAAGTGAAAAATGAAACAATTGGAAAATACCTTTGTTCCCTAGCTGCAACTAAAGATACCGACTATTCACTCTGAAAAGCAACAAAAGGGTTAAAACGACCAAAACCGCAGATCCCCCCAATCAAAACACACGATGGGAAATGGGCTAGAAGTGCGAAAGATAAAGCTGACCTGTTTGCTGAACATCTTGAAGAAACGTTTCAACCTCTACTACTCTAGGTCAGCAGACCAATGACGAAAACACTGCTGATACGCCCAGAATATCTGATTTCGAAGAGATCAGGCCTGTAACATTAAAAGAAGTAAAAGCTGAAATTAAGAACATAAAAGTAAAGAAAGCTCCTGGTCTGATAACAGGGCAAATAATAAAGGAGCTGCCTGAAAAAGGTACCCGTAAATTACTGCACATAATCAATGCGATTCTCAGCAAAAAGCATGTGCCAATGCAGTGGAAAGTAGCAGAAAGTCCTACCGGCCAATTTCACTTCTACCAACACTAGCGAAATTGTTTGAGAGACTGTTGCTCAAAAGATTGAAAAGAACCATAGAACAAAGAAACCTTATCCCAGAATATCAGTTTGGTTTCAGAGAGAAACACTCAATTATTGAGCAGGTTCATAGGCTTACAGATGTCATTGAGAATACATTAGAAAGGAAAAAGGTGTGTTCTAGTATCTTCTTAGATGTGGCGCAAGCCTTCGATAAGCTGTGGCACAGAGGTTTACTCTTCAAACTACATAGAGATTTACCAAAACAATATTATATGATTTTAAAATCATACATAGAGAATCGCCACTTTAGGGTGAAATATGAAGATGAATATTCCGAGCTAAGAAAGATTTTGGCAGGAGTCCCGCAGGGTAGTGTTTTGGGACCTATTTTTTACCTGCTCTACACCAGAGATTTACTCAATTAAACGAAGTTACCGTTGCAACATTTGCTGATGACACTGCAGTTCTCTCAGTAGGAGACACTATCGAGGAATCGACAACGCAACTCCAAGAAGCATGTGACAAAATCATAAAATGGACAAAAATGTGGCGTATCGGGCTCAATGAATCGAAATCCATGCATGTGAATTTCACCAATCTAAAAGTCAGTTATAAACCTGTAATCATTAACGGTCAGCAGATTCCGTATGCAAATAATGCTAAATATCTAGGGATGACCTTAGATACCAGGCTCAGATGGAAAGAGCACGTTAAAAAGAAAAAAGATGAGCTTAATATCAAATATCGCAAAATGTATTGGCTTCTCGGGAAAAATTCGGAATTGTCAACCGAAAATAAATTGATATTGTATCAACAGGTGCTAAAGCCTGTATGGACTTACGGAATACAGATCTGGGGCTCTACAAAGAAAACCAACACCAAAATAATACAAACTTTTCAAAACAAAGTGCTACGTGGAATAGTTAACGCTCCGTGGTACATTAGGAATGATGACCTTCATAGGGACCTAAATATCCCGACGGTTCAAGAAGAAATAAAAAAATTTGCAGTAATTCATGAACAACGTATCTATCAACACGTAAATGAAGAGCTTCGTGGTATGTTGGACACTTCACATGCTGTAAGACGATTGCAGAGAACGAAACCAATTGATTTAATGGATTAAGGACACCAGAGCAAAGACTACTTCAGTAAATAACCTATAAATGGAGCTGGCCAATGGGCCTCTTCTCATTCACAAGTGACTAAATTTAGAAAGAAAAATTACTAGATGAATTGTACCTATTCAGTTGTAATAATTTAAAAAAAAAAAAAAACAAAAAAAAAAACTTCCTTTTACTTATTAAAATTAGTAATAATGACAAATTTTGACCTCGACATTCATGCAGATTTACCATTCGCTATATCACCGAAGTTAAAAAAATTTACTAATCTCTGTGTGTGCGTCCATATGTGGTTCCATCTACATGTATGTAGCTTCTCTACAGCCCACACCTATTGACTAATCGGAATGAAACTTCATGATTAAGCTTTTCTCATAATTGAGAGATCATAATGGTTTTTATCTAAAACCGATCTACCGCAAGTGGCTGTCTCCATCCTGTAAAACGGTTATAAACTAAAAGGTTCGGGATAAATTTCGGGATAAGAAGTCATGGTAATGCAGTTTTTCAAAATGTTTTCAGGTACTTTTCGGGCCACCTTCACACCAGTGAAACAACTTGGTTTGAAAATCATCAACAACAAAACAAAATTGTTATCAAACCCACGGAGCATCTCGGGCCAATTATAACATCAACGAACCATATCCAGACAGATATAAAAGCCCACGTAGCAACCGGATATCGTCTTTTATGTTCAAGTTGTTGCGACCAAAATATCTTTCGTAGTTATGTAAACTCGCACTTATAGACTTTCAGATTTGAGAGTTGGATCTTGACCACTAATGATTGTAGATTACAATCCAATTTAAAAAAAATGTCATTCGATCTATTCATGGCCCCGATAGAACGATAGAGTACCGAATTTGAATGAATCACGAACGAAAGCGTCTCCCTGGAGACTTCGATATTATCGGATTCATTAAATCGAACCGAGTTAGGTGGCTGGGATACATTGTAAGATATCATTCGTTATCATCAAGCGTTCTATTAACAATCAGTCAGCATACACCGTAGGGGAAAGTTGGGATGTGGAAGCTGGAGAGCTAGCAGCCTAGATAATTTTACTAATAATTTTTATGGAACAAGTGTATATTTAAACTTGATTCTTCAAGTCTTCTCTAATCTCGTACCTTTCCATATGCCTCAGAACAGAGTAGGTATTCACCATTTAATCCATATTTTATCTTGTTGTAGAATTTAAGACGACACCAGTTTAATCATTACAACCATTTTTTATGGCTTTTCTTCACAAAATTTAAGATAGCTTACAAAATCATCAAAGCGAGATTGAATTGATATTTTTCATTTCCAATTTTTTGTTTTATTTTATCGATGCTTTCCACAGTTCTCTTTATATTTTCATTGAAGCTTTTTTTAAGCTTTTTTTACTTTTATTATTATTACTATTATTATTTTGAGACGAAGAAGATGAAATATATAAAAAAGGGATTTTCTTCCAATTTTCTTCATCATTTTCGTTGTCGATTATTATTGTTATTGCTGTGCTCCGCTGGTGGTGTTATTGGAATTTTTTCTGGTTTGGTGTAATTCGAGATAAATTGATGATGAAAACAAACATACACACACATTCACATAAAGAAAAATTGATGAAAAACTCTAATAATAATTTTTGTTTTTGTATGATTTTTGTGAGGAGTACAAAAAATTGCAAATCTTTAATTTTCGTTTGGTTTATTGTAATTCGTTATTTTTACCAACTTTATCGATTTAAATTTTATTGTTAATTTCCACACATACACACACACAAACCAATACAAAGGATGTGGCGTCTCTAACCAGAAACAGATTCGTTTATAATTTTCCAGTAAAAAATGAAAAGGATTTACCCATAGGAATATATTGGTACATATATTTAGTTTTTAGAAGAGGGTTTGCATGCTTTTCCGATACGAGAGCATGGTCCATTGTATCGTAAGTAGAAAATGTTTAAAATCGTAGATCTATAAATTAAAGTTTTTCGTTTAAATAACGTTAAGCCACTTCTGTTATTTAACCTCGTCCTGTTATAGTTCATCGTACCCAAACCGCAATTTGATATATAATTTGGTATATTTATATCGAGATATTCAGCTGAGGGTAATAAGTTTCCATTGGTTGTTCAAAAAAACTTTTAATTGTTTGAAATACGAGATATTATTAGGAGACGTTCTTAAAAAAATTTAATTATTGTTTATATTTTCTTTCAATCGTAATGTAGTCGACTATGGGGAATTATTTAAGTTTTTTGTTGTGGTACTTTGGTTTGCGTTATAAAGGAGAATGGCGGTTTAACGCAGTAGTGTAGTATTGCCTACACCGCGTAGAAAATTAATATTGTACATGTGTAGAAAATTCACAGTTTTTCTTACGCCACATTTAAAAATTTTGAACCCAAGTTTTTATATGAAAATCACCTATACTCCTATGCATATAAAATATGTGATGCTTTGCTCTAAAAAGGGAATGATAGAAAAAAATAGAAGTATACTGACGTATAGATTGTATAGAGTTTTCCCCGACTCTCCACATGGAAATTGACCTGATGCTTTTAAATGATAATTATTACATGGTACTTCATTTAAAATATTCTCCAAACATGTAAATTTATAGATGCATTTCACGTCTTACCTCCCCAAACATCTAATAAGTACTTAGAGAAATTTATTGGTTTGGTATATACATACTTTTAATTGTTTCGAATGAAAATTTCTTATTTTGAATTTTTTAGTTGGTGTTTAGGAACAATAAAATAAAATTTTGTAATATAAATAATTACACTCCGGCATAAAATTTATATCTGCATTATCGACATTTTTCAGCTGGGTGTTACCGACAAAATTGGGCTGTCATTTTCGTTTGATTAGTTTGAATCTACATTATCGATCTTTCTCGGCTGGAGTCGGCTAACTTTATTAATAGCGTAAAATTAGTCCCATTTGCTGATATGTGCCAAGCTTGACTGTCACTGTCCTTAGTGTGTCGTCATTGAATTTCCGCGTGGGGTACAAATATAGCTGGATATATGTACCTTGTTAAAAGTAGCCGAAAGTTGTCAGCCGAAAGTGGAAAAATCGATAATGCAGATAGTGCCTCGACTACATCAGCCGAAAGTAAAAAAAAATGGTATTACATATAATGAAATATCTCAGCCGAAAATAATAACCTAAAAAATCAACCGAAAACAAATGTTTCATAAGAAAAAACAAATTTAAATATCGACAATAATTTATGTGAATCTACTATAACGTAATATGAAACGTATATGGGAAAATTTCAAAAATTCGTAAAAACTTAACGTTTAAAGTGTTATGTCTGGAAAAGGTGTCGTCTGATCAACCAAATCAAACGAGACCTTTTGCAGACATAACACTTTAAACGTTAAGTTTTTACGAATTTTTGAAATTTCCACGTGTATTTCACTCCCCCAATTTTCCCGGACTCTCAACATAAAACTTGACCTGGAAAATTTTCCAGCGATAACCATCGACGAGCCGAATCAAACGAGACCTTTTTCAGACATAACACTTTAAACGTTTTAGTTTTTACGAATTTTTGAAATTTCCACGTGTATTTCACTCCCCCAATTTTCCCGGACTCTCAACATAAAACTTGACCTGGAAAATTTTCCAGCGATAACCATCAACGAACCAAATCAAACGAGACCTTTTGCAGACAAAACACTTTAAACGTTAAGTTTTTACGAATTTTTGAAATTTGCACGTGTACTTCACTCCCCCAATTTTCCCGGATTCTCAACATAAAACTTGACCTGGAAATTTTCCAGCGATAACCATCGACGAATCGAATCAAACGAGACCTTTTTCAGACATAACACTTTAAACGTTTTAGTTTTTACGAATTTTGGAAATTTCCACATGTATTTCACTCCCCAATTTTCCCGGACTCTCAACATAAAACTTGACCTGGAAAATTTTCCAGCGATAACCATCGACGAACCAAATCAAACGAGACCTTTTTCAGACATAACACTTTAAACGTTAAGTTTTTAGGAAGTTTTGAAATTTGCACGTGTATTTCACTCCCCCAATTTTCCTATACTCTCTACATAAAACTTGACCTGGAAAATTTTCCAGCGATAACCATCGACGAACCGATTCAAACGAGACCTTTTCCAGACATACCACTTTAAACATTAAGTTTTGACGAATTTTTGAAATTTGCACGTGTATTTCACTCCCCCCAATTTTCCCGTACTCTCAACATAAAACTTGACCTGGAAAATTTTCCAGCGATAACCATCGACGAACCGATTCAAACGAGACCTTTTCCAGACATAACAATTTAAACGTTAAGTTTTTACGAATTTTTGAAATTTGCACGTGTGTTTCACTCCCCCCAATTTTCCCGTACTCTCAACATAAAACTTGACCTGGAAAATTTTCCAGCGATAACCATCGACGAACCAAATCAAACGAGACCTTTTCCAGACATGACACTTTAAACATTAAGTTTTAAGGATTTTTTGAAATTTGCATGTGTATTTCACTCCCCCCAATTTTTCCGTACTCTCAACATAAAGCTTGACCTGGAAAATTTTCCAGCGATAACCATCGACCAACCGAATCAAACGAGACCTTTTTCAGACATAACACTTCAAACGTTAAGTTTTTACGAATTTTTGAAATTTGCACGTGTATTTCACTCCCCCCAATTTTCTTGTACTCTCAACATAAAACTTGACCTGGAAAATTTTCCAGCGATAACCATCGATGAACCGAATCAAACGAGACCTTTTTCAGACATAACACTTTAAACGTTAAGTTTTTAGGAATTTTTGAAATTTGCACGTGTATTTAACTCCCCCAATTTTCCCGTACTCTCAACATAAAAGTTGGCCTGGAAAATTTTTCAGCGATAACCATCGACGAATCGATTCAAACGAGACCTTTTCCAGACATAACACTTTAAACGTTAAGTTTTTACGAATTTTTGAAATTTCCACGTGTATTTCACTCCCCCAATTTTCCCGGACTCTCAACATAAAACTTGACCTGGAAAATTTTCCAGCGATAACCATCGACGAGCCGAATCAAACGAGACCTTTTTCAGACATAACACTTTAAACGTTAAGTTTTTAGGAAGTTTTGAAATTTGCACGTGTATTTCACTCCCCCAATTTTCCCGGACTCTCAACATAAAACTTGACCTGGAAAATTTTCCAGCGATAACCATCGACGAGCCGAATCAAACGAGACCTTTTTCAGGCATAACACTTTAAACGTTTTAGTTTTTACGAATTTTTGAAATTTGCACGTGTATTTCACTCCCCCAATTTTCCCGGACTCTCAACATAAAACTTGACCTGGAAAATTTTCCAGCGATAACCATCGACGAGCCGAATCAAACGAGACCTTTTTCAGACATAACACTTTAAACGTTTTAGTTTTTACGAATTTTTGAAATTTCCACGTGTATTTCACTCCCCCAATTTTCCCGGACTCTCAACATAAAACTTGACCTGGAAAATTTTCCAGCGATAACCATCGACGAACCAAATCAAACGAGAACTTTTACAGACATAACACTTTAAACGTTAAGTTTTTACGAATTTTTGAAATTTGCACGTGTATTTCACTCCCCCCAATTTTCCCGGACTCTCAACATAAAAGTTGACCTGGAAAATTTTCCAGCGATAACCATCGATGAACCGATTCAAACGAGACCTTTTCCAGACATAACACTTTAAACGATAAGGTTTTACGAATTTTTGAAATTTGCACGTGTATTTCACTCTCTCCAATTTTCCCGGACTCTCAACATAAAACTTGACCTGGAAAATTTTCCAGCGATAACCATCGACGAATCGAATCAAACGAGACCTTTTTCAGACATAACACTTTAAACGTTAAGTTTTTAGGAAGTTTTGAAATTTGCACGTGTATTTCACTCCCCCAATTTTCCCGGACTCTCAACATAAAACTTGACCTGGAAAATTTTCCAGCGATAACCATCGATGAACCGATTCAAACGAGACCTTTTCCAGACATACCACTTTAAACATTAAGTTTTGACGAATTTTTGAAATTTGCACGTGTATTTCACTCCCCCCAATTTTCCCGTACTCTCAACATAAAACTTGACCTGGAAAATTTTCCAGCGATAACCATCGACAAACCGATTCAAACGAGACCTTTTCCAGACATAACAATTTAAACGTTAAGTTTTTACGAATTTTTGAAATTTGCACGTGTGTTTCACTCCCCCAAATTTTCCCGTACTCTCAACATAAAAGTTGGCCTGGAAAATTTTTCAGCGATAACCATCGACGAATCGATTCAAACGAGACCTTTTCCAGACATAACACTTTAAACGTTAAGTTTTTACGAATTTTTGAAATTTGCACGTGTATTTCACTCCCCCAATTTTCCCGGACTCTCAACATAAAACTTGACCTGGAAAATTTTCCAGCGATAACCATCGACGAGCCGAATCAAACGAGACCTTTTTCAGGCATAACACTTTAAACGTTTTAGTTTTTACGAATTTTTGAAATTTCCACGTGTATTTCACTCCCCCAATTTTCCCGGACTCTCAACGTAAAACTTGACCTGGAAAATTTTCCAGCGATAACCATCGACGAACCGATTCAAACGAGACCTTTTCCAGAAATAACACTTTAAACGTTAAGTTTTTACGAATTTTTGAAATTTGCACGTGTATTTCACTCCCCCCAATTTTCCCGGACTCTCAACATAAAACTTGACCTGGAAAATTTTCCAGCGATAACCATTGACGAACCAATTCAAACGAGACCTTTTCCAGACATACCACTTTAAACATTAAGTTTTGACGAATTTTTGAAATTTGCACGTGTATTTCACTACCCCCAATTTTTCCGTACTCTCAACATAAAGCTTGACCTGGAAAATTTTCCAGCGATAACCATCGACGAACCGAATCAAACGAGACCTTTTTCAGAAATAACACTTCAAACGTTAAGTTTTTACGAATTTTTGAAATTTGCACGTGTATTTCACTCCCCCCAATTTTCTTGTACTCTCAACATAAAACTTGACCTGGAAAATTTTCCAGCGATAACCATCGATGAACCGAATCAAACGAGACCTTTTGCAGACATAACACTTTAAACATTAAGTTTTTACGAATTTTTGAAATTTGCACGTGTATTTAACTCCCCCAATTTTCCCGTACTCTCAACATAAAAGTTGGCCTGGAAAATTTTTCAGCGATAACCATCGACGAATCGATTCAAACGAGACCTTTTCCAGACATAACACTTTAAACGTTAAGTTTTTACGAATTTTTGAAATTTGCACGTGTATTTCACTCCCCCAATTTTCCGGGACTCTCAACATAAAACTTGACCTGGAAAATTTTCCAGCGATAACCATCGACGAGCCGAATCAAACGAGACCTTTTTCAGGCATAACACTTTAAACGTTTTAGTTTTTACGAATTTTTGAAATTTCCACGTGTATTTCACTCCCCCAATTTTCCCGGACTCTCAACGTAAAACTTGACCTGGAAAATTTTCCAGCGATAACCATCGACGAACCGATTCAAATGAGACCTTTTCCAGAAATAACACTTTGAACGTTAAGTTTTTACGAATTTTTGAAATTTGCACGTGTATTTCACTCCCCCCAATTTTCCCGGACTCTCAACATAAAACTTGACCTGGAAAATTTTCCAGCGATAACCATCGACGAACCAATTCAAACGAGACCTTTTCCAGACATACCACTTTAAACATTAAGTTTTGACGAATTTTTGAAATTTGCACGTGTATTTCACTACCCCCAATTTTCCCGGACTCTCAACATAAAACTTGACCTGGAAAATTTTCCAGCGATAACCATCAACGAACCAAATCAAACGAGACCTTTTGCAGACATAACACTTTAAACGTTAAATTTTTACGAATTTTTGAAATTTGCACGTGTACTTCACTCCCCCCCATTTCCCGGATTCTCAACATAAAACTTGACCTGGAAATTTTCCAGCGATAACCATCGACGAGCCGAATCAAACGAGACCTTTTTCAGACATAACACTTTAAACGTTTTAGTTTTTACGAATTTTGGAAATTTCCACGTGTATTTCACTCCCCCAATTTTCCCGGACTCTCAACATAAAACTTGACCTGGAAAATTTTCCAGCGATAACCATCGACGAACCAAATCAAACGAGACCTTTTTCAGACATAACACTTTAAACGTTAAGTTTTTACGAATTTTTGAAATTTGCACGTGTATTTCACTCCCCTAATTTTCCCGGACTCTCAACATAAAACTTGACCTGGAAAATTTTCCAGCGATAACCATCGACGAACCAAATCAAAAGAGACCTTTTTCAGACATAACACTTTAAACGTTAAGTTTTTACGAATTTTTGAAATTTGCACGTGTACTTCACTCCCCCTAATTTTCCCGGACTCTCAACATAAAACTTGACCTGGAAAATTTTCCAGCGATAACCATCGACGAACCAAATCAAACGAGACCTTTTTCAGACATAACACTTTAAACGTTAAGTTTTTACGAATTTTTGAAATTTGCACGTGTATTTCACTCTCCCCAATTTTCCCGGACTCTCAACATAAAACTTGACCTGGAAAATTTTCCAGAGATAACCATCGATGAACCGAATCAAACGAGACCTTTTTCAGGCATAACACTTCAAACGTTAAGTTTTTACGAATTTTTGAAATTTGCACGTGTATTTCACTCCCCCCAATTTTCCCGTACTCTCAACATAAAACTTGACCTGGAAAATTTTCCAGCGATAACCATCGACGAACCGATTCAAACGAGACCTTTTCCAGACATAACACTTTAAACGTTAAGTTTTTACGAATTTTTGAAATTTGCACGTGTATTTCACTCCCCCCAATTTTCCCGTACTCTCAACATAAAAGTTGGCCTGGAAAATTTTTCAGCGATAACCATCGACGAATCGATTCAAACGAGACCTTTTCCAGACATAACACTTTAAACGTTAAGTTTTTACGAATTTTTGAAATTTGCACGTGTATTTCACTCCCCCAATTTTCCCGGACTCTCAACATAAAACTTGACCTGGAAAATTTTCCAGCGATAACCATCGACGAACCAAATCAAACGAGACCTTTTTCAGACATAACACTTTAAACGTTAAGTTTTTACGAATTTTTGAAATTTGCACGTGTATTTCACTCCCCTAATTTTCCCGGACTCTCAACATAAAACTTGACCTGGAAAATTTTCCAGCGATAACCATCGATGAACCGATTCAAACGAGACCTTTTCCAGACATAACACTTTAAACGATAAGGTTTTACGAATTTTTGAAATTTGCACGTGTATTTCACACTCTCCAATTTTCCCGGACTCTCAACATAAAACTTGACCTGGAAAATTTTCCAGCGATAACCATCGACGAGCCGAATCAAACGAGACCTTTTTCAGACATAACACTTCAAACGTTAAGTTTTTAGGAAGTTTTGAAATTTGCACGTGTATTTCACTCCCCCAATTTTCCTATACTCTCTACATAAAACTTGACCTGGAAAATTTTCCAGCGATAACCATCGATGAACCGATTCAAACGAGACCTTTTCCAGACATACCACTTTAAACATTAAGTTTTGACGAATTTTTGAAATTTGCACGTGTATTTCACTCCCCCAATTTTCCCGTACTCTCAACATAAAACTTGACCTGGAAAATTTTCCAGCGATAACCATCGACGAACCGATTCAAACGAGACCTTTTCCAGACATACCACTTTAAACATTAAGTTTTGACGAATTTTTGAAATTTGCACGTGTATTTCACTCCCCCAATTTTCCGGTACTCTCAACATAAAACTTGACCTGGAAAATTTTCCAGCGATAACCATCGACGAGCCGAATCAAACGAGACCTTTTTCAGACATAACACTTTAAACGTTAAGTTTTTAGGAAGTTTTGAAATTTGCACGTGTATTTCACTCCCCCAATTTTCCTATACTCTCTACATAAAACTTGACCTGGAAAATTTTCCAGCGATAACCATCGATGAACCGAATCAAACGAGACCTTTTTCAGACATAACACTTTAAACGTTAAGTTTTTACGAATTTTTGAAATTTGCACGTGTATTTAACTCCCCCAATTTTCCCGTACTCTCAACATAAAAGTTGGCCTGGAAAATTTTTCAGCGATAACCATCGACGAATCGATTCAAACGAGACCTTTTCCAGACATAACACTTTAAACGTTAAGTTTTTACGAATTTTTGAAATTTGCACGTGTATTTCACTCCCCCAATTTTCCCGGACTCTCAACATAAAACTTGACCTGGAAAATTTTCCAGCGATAACCATCGACGAGCCGAATCAAACGAGACCTTTTTCAGGCATAACACTTTAAACGTTTTAGTTTTTACGAATTTTTGAAATTTCCACGTGTATTTCACTCCCCCAATTTTCCCGGACTCTCAACGTAAAACTTGACCTGGAAAATTTTCCAGCGATAACCATCGACGAACCGATTCAAACGAGACCTTTTCCAGAAATAACACTTTAAACGTGAAAGTTTTTACGAATTTTTGAAATTTGCACGTGTATTTCACTCCCCCCAATTTTCCCGGACTCTCAACATAAAACTTGACCTGGAAAATTTTCCAGCGATAACCATTGACGAACCAATTCAAACGAGACCTTTTCCAGACATACCACTTTAAACGTTTTAGTTTTTACGAATTTTTGAAATTTCCACGTGTATTTCACTCCCCCAATTTTCCCGTACTCTCAACGTAAAAGTTGGCCTGGAAAATTTTTCAGCGATAACCATCGACGAATCGATTCAAACGAGACCTTTTCCAGACATAACACTTTAAACGTTAAGTTTTTACGAATTTTTGAAATTTGCACGTGTATTTCACTCCCCCAATTTTCCCGGACTCTCAACATAAAACTTGACCTGGAAAATTTTCCAGCGATAACCATCGACGAGCCGAATCAAACGAGACCTTTTTCAGGCATAACACTTTAAGCGTTTTAGTTTTTACGAATTTTTGAAATTTCCACGTGTATTTCACTCCCCCAATTTTCCCGGACTCTCAACGTAAAACTTGACCTGGAAAATTTTCCAGCGATAACCATCGACGAACCGATTCAAACGAGACCTTTTCCAGACATAACACTTTAAACGTTAAGCTTTTACGAATTTTTGAAATTTGCACGTGTATTTCACTCCCCCCAATTTTCCCGGACTCTCAACATAAAACTTGACCTGGAAAATTTTCCAGCGATAACCATCGACGAACCAAATCAAACGAGACCTTTTACAGACATACCACTTTAAACATTAAGTTTTGACGAATTTTTGAAATTTGCACGTGTATTTCACTACCCCCAATTTTCCCGGACTCTCAACATAAAACTTGACCTGGAAAATTTTCCAGCGATAACCATCAACGAACCAAATCAAACGAGACCTTTTGCAGACATAACACTTTAAACGTTAAATTTTTACGAATTTTTGAAATTTGCACGTGTACTTCACTCCCCCCAATTTTCCCGGATTCTCAACATAAAACTTGACCTGGAAATTTTCCAGCGATAACCATCGACGAGCCGAATCAAACGAGACCTTTTTCAGACATAACACTTTAAACGTTTTAGTTTTTACGAATTTTGGAAATTTCCACGTGTATTTCACTCCCCCAATTTTCCCGGACTCTCAACATAAAACTTGACCTGGAAAATTTTCCAGCGATAACCATCGACGAACCAAATCAAACGAGACCTTTTACAGACATAACACTTTAAACGTTAAGTTTTTACGAATTTTTGAAATTTGCACGTGTATTTCACTCCCCTAATTTTCCCGGACTCTCAACATAAAACTTGACCTGGAAAATTTTCCAGCGATAACCATCGACGAACCAAATCAAAAGAGACCTTTTTCAGACATAACACTTTAAACATTAAGTTTTTACGAATTTTTGAAATTTGCACGTGTACTTCACTCCCCCTAATTTTCCCGGACTCTCAACATAAAACTTGACCTGGAAAATTTTCCAGCGATAACCATCGACGAACCAAATCAAACGAGACCTTTTTCAGACATAACACTTTAAACGTTAAGTTTTTACGAATTTTTGAAATTTGCACGTGTATTTCACTCTCCCCAATTTTCCCGGACTCTCAACATAAAACTTGACCTGGAAAATTTTCCAGAGATAACCATCGATGAACCGAATCAAACGAGACCTTTTTCAGAAATAACTCTTCAAACGTTAAGTTTTTACGAATTTTTGAAATTTGCACGTGTATTTCACTCCCCCCAATTTTCCCGTACTCTCAACATAAAACTTGACCTGGAAAATTTTCCAGCGATAACCATCGACGAACCGATTCAAACGAGACCTTTTCCAGACATAACACTTTAAACGTTAAGTTTTTACGAATTTTTGAAATTTGCACGTGTATTTCACTCCCCCCAATTTTCCCGGACTCTCAACATAAAACTTGACCTGGAAAATTTTCCAGCGATAACCATCGACAAACCGATTAAACGAGACCCTTTCCAGACATAACACTTCAAACGTTAAGTTTTTACGAATTTTTGAAATTTGCACGTGTATTTCACTCCCCCCAATTTTCCCGTACTCTCAACATAAAAGTTGACCTGGAAAATTTTCCAGCGATAACCATCGACGAACCGATTCAAACGAGACCTTTTCCAGACATAACACTTTAAACGTTAAGTTTTTACGAATTTTTGAAACTTGCACGTGTATTTCACTCCCCCCAATTTTCCCGTACTCTCAACATAAAAGTTGACCTGGAAAATTTTCCAGCGATAACCATCGACGAACCGATTCAAACGAGACCTTTTCCAGACATAACACTTTAAACGTTAAGTTTTTACGAATTTTTGAAACTTGCACGTGTATTTCACTCCCCCCAATTTTCCCGTACTCTCAACATAAAAGTTGACCTGGAAAATTTTCCAGCGATAACCATCGACGAACCGATTCAAACGAGACCTTTTACAGACATACCACTTTAAACATTAAGTTTTGACGAATTTTTGAAATTTGCACGTGTATTTCACTCCCCCCAATTTTCCCGGATTCTCAACATAAAAGTTGATGCGGGATCAAGGTATATAGAATACAAGGTATGATCTTCCCGTGTTTTATTTTCGTTCGCTTTGCGCATATACGTCACGTGTATTGTAAAATTTATATTTAACTACTGAGTTTGTCAAACAATAGATTACGAATAAAATAAAATGCAATACGCCACCACACACGTGACGTAAAATTTAAAAATGACATAGCATGCCAATATGCGCAATATTTTACCATGTATTCTATATACCTTGATGCGGGATATAATAAGATTGAGAAAGAATGCCTCGAGAATCGACCACCGATTCCGTATGATTTAAGTCAATATATTCACGCATAAACATGACATACTTGGTTTGTAGTTCGGAATCGCTATACAGTCTTCGTTCTAACTGATAAAACTGTCGCAGCGCTAGCTGATGCGAATTTCCCAGTGCCGGTGCGTCAGGGCAAAATGGTATTTGTACACTTTAGCGACCTTCCGAAGCGGGATCGCGTTCTGTTACCGGTTCTTCAAGTTCCCAGAACTTATGAAGTAGTTCATCGAGTCGCTGCTCACCGACACATTTGTTGACTGTAAATGTGTGCAATGGTCGATCGAAAGTTGGATTAGTTATGACAGGCCCAAATACCACCCATCCTAAATGTGTCCGTATATGTGTCCATCGCACATGGCTCGTTGCGCTGACCAGTGACAATTTCATCTCGAATGATATTCCCCAAATATCGGCACCGATTAGGACCTTTGTGTTACCGGGCAGGAAAAAGGATATATCGTGGAATACGACCGCACGATCCCCCCCCCCCCCCCCATGGCACTATTGCGGGTTTTTGGCCGGGAATAGAGAATTGGGGAAAGAATTTATATGAATTTTTTGTTCAAATACTATTATTTTTCCGGCCAATTGAGGAGAAATGTTTGATCTAAATATTTAAAATTTTGAATATTTTTTCCATATCTAGCATTTACAAATATTCCACATTTAAATACGTTTTCAATAAAACAGCACTAGCTTTTTACCTCGCATACAAAAAAATTAAATAGAAATTCCATATAAATTCTACCCCAATTCCCTATTCACGGGGAATTACCAGTATAGTGCCACAGGCCTAAGCAGAACAGCCTATTTTACCGTAAAAAATTATAAACTAAAGTTTTAAGTTGAAATGCCGAAGGCAGGTGAATCCGGCAGTTTTTATCTGCCAGTATTTCGGTTTTCTGCTGTGCTGGTAACACTGTGCCAATTCTATCTTACCTGCTTAGTGTAGTTCAATTGTTTTTCGAAATTAAATTTTCAAAAACAAATCACCAAAAACAAAAAGTGAGAGTAGTTACCCATTTCGCTCATTTGCTGCAACAGTGGCACAATAATTCATATTTTTACTATTTCCAATCATAACGTACTCCCCTATGTAGTTATTTCTAGTAAATTAGGTAAACTTTCATATAAAAAATCACTCAATTCTCGAACGAAATTAATATTTTAAGATATTTAGAATTATTCTAAGAAAATTGGAAAAATATTAAAGAATTATAAAAATTAAGATCCCATTGAGAATGAAGGAACAGAAAACAATTATTTTACTAATCAGAATGTATATTTATTTACATTTAAAAAACGCCGTTTTTACAAACAATTTTGAGTGATATTTTCAAATCGCTCTATTGGATTGTGTCACTCTTGCAGCAAATGAGTGATATAGCGTCTTATCGCCTAATTGTGTTGTAAACATTGAATTAGAACTTTACATAATATTGAAAAATCGCAATTCGAAGTGGAAAACTGTGACATGAAAATATGTCGAAAATTCCAAATTACGCGTAGCCAAATTACATTTAGACTACGAAAATTATCTACCTTTAAGAAATCACAACAAACCGCCAACGACAACTCAAATAAAACCAACTCAACAGTAGCAAAACGAAGAAAATTTAATAGCATTTTAAGAATAACACTTAACAGGATTTAGCGTTATCTATAACCGATTTTCACCACATTTTCGACAGCACAAAATAAAACCAAAAACAATCAAATCTCGTTCAAAGTTTGCATGCTTGTCTCACTGTGCTTTCTTTAGTATCTACCGTCAATGTCTTTAAACAACCACGCGCACCCTTTCCCCCTTAAAAAAATAAACGGAAAACAACTCTCGTATTATACGTACACACACACATACACAAATTTAACAGTGACAAATCGTTTTGATAACAACACATATAAACACACAAGGACAAAGTGAAGAAAAGACAACGAAATGTGAAAATACTCTGGAAGTGTATATCCGCTCAAATTAAATTGGAAAATTTATTTTACTTTTGAAATGAAAATGGAAAAACTTTAAGTGAAATAGTCGTCGTAATAATAAAAATAATAGTAGTAATCATAATGATAATAATACTAGTAATAATAACATAACGTTAATAAAGTTTTGATTTTATTACAAATCATTCGTTTCGAATTTTTAGAGTGCGGTACTGGTGTGATGCGGCAGCCAACCGATAAAGTCATCATTTTTATATTGAACAATTTTCTTCTTCGCTATTTTGTAAAAACAAAAGCACAAAGTTGAGCTTTTATTGACCAAGTAATATATATTTTTTGTGTTTTCCATTCCACTTCAGCTTTATTGTCATCAGCAAAAGTCCATGCTTTACCAATATCGTAAAAAATTAAGAAGAAAATTTATGATTGAATTGAAAAGTTTTGTTTTACCAATGAAACTGTTTGCCAAAGTTTTGTTCCTATTCGTTGTTTTATACATGTCGCATATAATAAAGAGAATGGAAGCTCACACAAAATATATTATTAAGAAGTTAACTTTTAAGTTTTGTTTTGATAATAGAAGTTTGAATAGATTTGAAATAATATTATATTATGTGTTTGTGGAAAAACTACTTTTAACAATATTTTTATTGGTAGCAATAAAAATAAATCGAAAACCTTAATTTGATTAGGTTGACGGCATAGTAATATCTATTCAGATGTTGTGAAACAGTTTGAAGAATAAAATACTAATCTTGTCTGATGCTCTCGATAAAAACCAACTGAGCCATATAAAATTTAAGCTGTGTTACAGGTTCAATTATGTGGGTTATAACGATATGGAAAGCTTTCCTTAATGTATTTCGGAATGCAAAATGTGACGGAGTCACCTTGGCGTATGTTTTGGTGTCGTGTTTTGATTTGTGACATTCAATGGTTTGTGGTTGACAAAAGCAAACTGATTTTATTAGATTCTCACTTTTAAAATTCCAATTTTAAATCCGCATCCCTGTTTTCATTCGGCCAACGAAATGTCCAATGACGCTTCGTTCTCTACAGTGTAATAAATTTAAATGCCTACCGTCTTTCACTTAACTTTTGTACACTAACTCAATACACTTGTGCCAACGTCTTTTCCAATCCTCGAAACAATGGTTAAAGTCAATTTCCGGAATAGCCTCCAATGCGAGTGGCGATTCACGTTTAATGTCTTCAATTGGCTCAAAACGGTTTCCCCGGAGCGGTCGTTTGAATTTGCTGAACAGCCAGAAGTCACACGGAGCTAAATTAGGCGAATACGGTGGTTGCGGAACGATATGGGTGTAATTTTTTAATAAAAAAATCACGTAAAACCAATGCAGTATGAGACGGTGCATTATCGTGGTACAAAAACCAAGGGTTTTCATTGATCCTTTCGATATTTCAACGAT
This sequence comes from Nephrotoma appendiculata, assembly GCA_947310385.1. Taxonomy (NCBI): domain Eukaryota; kingdom Metazoa; phylum Arthropoda; class Insecta; order Diptera; family Tipulidae; genus Nephrotoma; species Nephrotoma appendiculata. Next base: position 165,014,663 of record OX371224.1, read on the forward strand.
GCCAGTAAGGTCTCTGACTGTTAATCATCGATTTTCGAGCACCAATTCCTTGATTTTATCAACGTGTTGATCATCAGTTGATGTTGGTGGCCGTCCTTGACGTGGTTCGTCGTCCACACGTTCTCGCGACCCTCTTTGAACAATTTGTACCAATCAAAAACACGTTTTGGCACCACAATATTGATTCCGCACACAAAATTTAATGTTATGTATTATAAACGTCTATGTCACTGACTCACTCGAGAACGCACAGGGTGACCAAAAAATATTTGTAGCAAAATGTCGCGGGTTACGTAAATTTTTTTATGTTTTAATTGAATATACAAGTACTGTGGACGTTATTATTAGCTGTGTTTCTTGATGCTTGATTTGATCCAGTTCAGATCATGTTTCATGAAACAACATAAAGGCGCTTGCTAGATTTAAAATCAAAATTTCTGGTCTAAAATAAAATTTGGATCATGTTTTCCATATAAAATTTGAATTTATCTGGATAAACGAGTGTGAGGAAACACGGCAATTGTTAAACGTCATAAAGGAAAACAGTGAAAATTTTTTATATTTGTTCACGCTGTTTATTATAATTTACGTAATTTCTAAAAAATAATAATTATTTAAACTGTTTTAAATTTGTTTTTACGCAACGAGCAGGAACTATGAATGACGACGAGTCAAATAATAAGGAAAAGAAACGCAAGCAGAACAATGAAAGAAAAAGAAGATTTATGGCAAGGCAAAGTCAGGAGTCTCTCGCGAAATTACGTGCAAAGGATGCTGAACATGAACGACGACGACTTCTCAAATGACACCCGATCAATTGCAGTCACATCGAACTGCTCATGCAGCATCACAATGTTTAGCTCGAGAGCGTGCGAATGAGGCTCTTTGCAGGGAAGCCATTAATTTCAACGAGTGCAACCAACCTGTTGATTATCATGATTGTGGAGCATTTGATAAGTTGTGCTCGTTTTGACAATCAAGAAACTTTACTGCAGAGAAACCAGCTGACGGATTGTTCACATCCTGTTGTCGAGGTAAAGTTATGCTGCCAAATCCAACTGATATTCAAGGACAGATTGTTGAGTATCCTGTATGTCCGACACAACAAATTCAAATCGAGCTCGTTTCCGACAAAACATTAGATCGTACAACAGCGCTGTTTCATACTTGTTTTGTGGATTTAGGACGATTGTAATTAGTGATGGCGGAAACTTTATCTGGGTCAACTTTTAGAATGCCATCAGCTACGATATAGCCTAAGTATTTTATTTCTTTTAAGAAAAATTTGCTTTTCTCAATGTTGATGGTCAAATTCGCATCTTTTAGTAAACCCGCAACTAAATTCAGCAAATCAATATGTTCGTCGAAGGTTTCACTTGTGACCAGCAAGTCGTCTAAATAAACGAATATTCGGTGCTGCAACTCGTGGGGTATTACCCGATACATTAATCTGCACATGGTCTGAGGTGAGTTGCACAAGCCAAATGGCATGGCTGTGAATTGATACAGTGGTCGACCAGGCACTGTGAATGCCGTCTTATCCCGTGACCTCTCATCGAGTGGGATTTGCCAAAAGGCGTCCTTCAAATCCAAACTCGAGATGAATTTGGTATTGTTGAGACGCCCCAGCAACCCTTCGATGAGTGGTAAGGGATAAGCGTCCTTCACAGTAACCTGGTTTACTTTACGTGCATCAAGACACAACCGTACTTTGCCATTTGGCTTGCGAACCAGTGTAACAGGAGAACTCCACGAGCTGCAGCTCTCCTCTATTACGCCTATAGACAACATACGATCGAGTTCTCGGTATATCTCCGCTTTTATGGCTGGTGAAACAGCATAGTGGCGTTGCTTTATCGGCTTTGCATTTCCAACGTCAATGATATGTGATACTAAAGGAGTACGTTCGAGTCCTAGAATAGCAGATGATGGAAATTGACGTATGGCGATATCTAGGATTTCTTGTTGCTCGTAGGTTAAGAAATGTTTGGAATCCGAAGCTACTCCTTTCATTTCGCTCACTTTATTACAAGGATTCGAAGCGGGTAACTTTGAGATAGAAGGAAATGTAATTGTAATATTAAATAAGCGAAAAAAATCATTCCCTAAGTACAATTCCTGTGATAAATTAGGTGAGAGGTGGAACGTCATTATAATAGTTTGGCCGGCAAAAGTCACCGGAGTTTTGATGAATCCGAGTATGGATTCTCTCTGTCCATTAGCGGTGTTAATTGAACTAGGAAATAAATGAAACTTCATAAATGGATGGTTTAAAAAAATTTCACAGCCCTTGCCTAGTACCGATATGTTGGCTCCGCTGTCTAACAGTCCAATATACGTTTTATCTACGATTTCCAAATGAATATAGGGTCGATTGTCTCCGGAGGGAGAGATTAATGATTCGGCAATATTCTTTTTACGAACGCGGCGATCTTCCCAGTATTGCTTATTACGGTTCCATTTAGAATAATGAGATTGAGTAGGAAATCTATCGCACGGCATAGTTTCTGTTGGAGCGTCAGAGAAAGATTTTTGTTGATTTTGATTTAAGTTCGTCTGAGTAATTCGGGGTCCGTATTCGAAGCTGCTTCTACATGATTGTTCGTCTGGGGGGGGGGGGGTGGTACATTTACAAATCGCACCCCCGCTCTTCGGTTTTCCGAGGGCGGATTACATTTAAAGCAGTGAATTTGGCGGTAGCCTCTTGACCCACATGCAGCACACGTAATTGACCAATCCGGGCGACGATTCCCATTAACTTCAGAGCTACCACGATGATTAGGGTTTGTATTAGAACTTATAATATCTGGCAGATTTAAAGTCTGTTTGGAAAATCTTCCATCAAATTAGACGCTTCCTGAAACGAATTATGAGGTGATGAATGAGTTGTATAGGGTAAAGAAGCCATGAATTCTAATTGTAACAGGGGTTGCCAAACCTGTTCGGAGGTATATAACGAATGTAGCGATTTGCGCTGTTGGCACATAAGCTCCGGTACAAAACCTGTCCTGTACATGGATTCTGTTGCCTTTTTACAATTCAACTTGAACTTTACCGAAACGTCATTGTAGTGGTGTGCATATTAGTATACGTGTTTTTTTTTTGTTTTGTGTTTTTGACGTCATTTAAGAACACAAAATATTAATAATGTTAGGTACATAATTTGTGAATTTATTAAATTTCACAATATTATTTAAATTAATAAAGTGTTGTGTCGCTATTCCTATATAGTTTAATCTAATTCCTAGTAAATACATGAAAAAGTAATTTCATTCAAAAATAAAAAATATTTTTTTATGTATTTGTTCGTCTTCTATCATTTCCATATTTCTACTAAACAAACAAATAACAAAACAATACATCGATGCGATCAAGAGACACGATAATAAAAAAAAAATATGAATTATGATATATGAAAATTAATTTTATTTAAGTTTTATTTGAATGAAAAATTCACAAAAAAAATTGAAATCGAATCTATTTTCTTATCATCTGTCATTTTTTCCTTTGCTCGCGAGCAGAGGAAATGTATTATTTCTCTACCGATAGTATCATTTATAAAATTGGGTCAACATTTTGGCGAAATTTCATGTGGATTTGACACACACACACAATGATACAAAATGACAGCACACAATATTAAAACTGTATATTATACACTGTAAACGTATATAAAATTCAACTTGAATTGAATTTGAAAAGGCAACAGAATCCATACCCTGGTCCAAGTATTCTCATGAGCAGTGCATTTCCTAAACAATTCGTCTACGCTGCCAACCGCGGTATCTGTCAATTTATCTTGTAAGCCGGCACGCATATTTGAACGAAGGATTCTAATTACTTCAGGTTCGGTAAGAGGCGTTTCTAACTGAAGGGTCATGGCGATAAAATCTTGATAAAAGTCATAGAAACTTTCTTGGTATTTTTGTTTTCGGATTTCCAGTTGTGCTCTTATATCGTCGTCCGTTTTTAAACCTTGGAAACCCTTCTTTAATTCTAGTTTTAGTTTGTCCCAGGTTATGTCAGGATTACGCTCTATGAACGTCCAGTACCATTCATTTGCGTTACCTTTAAGAATGTAGTGTAAATACGGATTTAGTTTGTGCGTGGAGATATTTTCTGATTTAGCCAAGTGTTCTACTCGAGTCGAAAATCGTTTAATGTGTATTCCCTTCGTAGTACCATTATAACTTATGTCCCATTTTGAAAGTGATTTTTGGGAATTGCTGTAAAGATGCCTTAAATCGGAATTTTCGTAAAGATGAGGAAAGTCGTCCATGGTTGGAACACGATTTCTGAATCCTTATGAGCGTTTGCCTGTTTTTGAGGTACCTGTTTGTGTATGAAGTGGACTGTTAGATTGACCGTGCGCAGTACTATTATGTTGTTGCTTGTCGGTATTTTGATCAGGAACACTCTTGCCCATATTATCACTAGTTTTGGCCTTAGGTATGAACTTGCCTGGATCGGTTGTGTCATCACTAGAAGCATCAGTTGATTCATCTAGATCTTCTAGTTCAATGTGTTCCTCGACTTTGTTGAGGTTAGTCTGGGAGAGGTCATGCAAAGTTTCATTCGTGTCACTGTCGGTGACATTTTTGTCAAGCGTTTTCGCTACGAAGTTAATGAGCTGGTAAATTTTTTCTAAGCTATTCGTCTGCTTAGACTGGGTCGCGAACTTCTTTAGAATTTTTAAGGCGTGTAAATCTTGCTTGAATATGAAATAATCGCGATTTTATTTTATTTAACTTGTCATTATCACCATCCTTTACAGTCTCCTGTAAATCGGAATAACGGAAACACAGTTTTAGGGATGCCTTTTCAACCTCGCGTTTAGGATTCTTTTGTGCTAACTTGTGCGGATGGTTTGGAATTAAAACTGGATGAGCTTTTTTTAAGTTCATTCTTTCTTTTAAATTCTACAATTTTTCGCCAACATTTGGTCCTTTAATGTCGCGAACGACGCATTTTAGCTCGAATTCATCGAATTCAAGTTGATCTAAATCCATGTTGGAAAATTTGTAGAAAACTCACAAAAATAAAAATGGTAAAATGTTAGTGTGTCGCCACCACTACACAAAAATGAAATACACAGTCTCTTAACTTTTTATGAATTAAGAAAAAAAAAATTATCAAAATGCGCGAGCTTTGCCAAATATGAAGACCCAATTGAAGTTTATACTAAGTTAATCCTAAACCAACAAAAACAAAAATTAATGAGAGTGTATTGGTATAAAGCAGTCATTTAGGCGAATGCGCAACAAATATTTCAATTGAAATAATTTTTTAAATATTTATTAGTTTATTTAATTCAAAGTTTTAAATTAAAAACAATAATGTTTCGGTAGACCCACATGTATACTCGACAAGTAGCGACCCGACTAAAATTCTGATGGAGCTCGCATGTCTAAAACGACATTTAATTGAAGAACGGAATTTCTTAGTAAATTTGATTCTAAGAAAATTCATATTTCAATATTTTCACCAATCGGCAAACTTGCCACTATAATATTTGGTAGACCTATATGTGTACTCTACTTGGCCCAACCCGATTAAAATTCTAATGGGGCTCGCATATCTAAAACGACATTTAATTGAAGAACGGAATTTCTTAGTAAATTTGATTCTAAGAAAATTCATATTTCAAGATTATATCGGCAAACTTGCCACTATAATATTTTGGTAGACCTATATGTGTACTCTACTTGGGCCAACCCGATTAAAATTCTAATGGGGCTCACATATTTAAAACGACATTTAATTGAAGAACGGAATTTCTTAGTAAATTTGATTCTAAGAAAATTCATATTTCAAGATTTTCACCAATCGGCAAACTTGCCACTATAATATTTGGTAGACCTATATGTGTACTCTACTTGGGCCAACCCGATTAAAATTCTAATGGGGCTCGCATATCTAAAACGACATTTAATTGAAGAACGAGATTTCTTAGTAAATTTGATTCTAAGAAAATTGATATTTCAAGATTTTCACCGATCGGCAAACTTGCCACTATAATATTTGGTAGACCTATATGTGTACTCTACTTGGGCCAACCCGATTAAAATTCTAATGGGGCTCGCATATCTAAAACGACATTTAATTGAAGAACGAAATGTCTTAGTAAATTTGATTCTAAGAAAATTCATATTTCAAGATTTTCACCAATCGGCAAGCTTACCACTATAATATTTTGGTAGGCCTATATGTGTACTCTACTTGGGCTAACCCGATTAAAATTCTAATTTGGCTCGCATATCTAAAACGACATTCTTGTGAGGAACAGTGTTACTTAGGATTTTTATTTCTCAATATTTTCACTGATCAGCGGACTTTTTGTTGTTCTGATATTTATTGTTCTCCTATTTATTGAATAATGGTTAGTTTCTGTTGATTACTAATAAAATTATTAAAAACCTAAAATTTTAAAACCCCCATAAATATGAAATTAAGTAAAAACTAAACCATCCACGATTAGAGCCTTGACTCGGCGGAATGGCTTAAACCCTGCATATTAATTTAAACAAAAATCTCACTGAGATATAACGTGTAATTGGTGCAGCAAGTTTAAAGCCTTGTAACTATATAATTGTAATCAATAGTAACCAACGCTTATTCAATAAATAGTAGAACAATAAATACCAGAACAACAAATAGTCCGCTGATCAGTGAAAATATTGAGATATGAATATCCTAAAAAATACTGTTCCTCACAAGAATGTCGTTTTAAGTATGCGAGCTCCATTAGAATTTTAATCGGGTTGGCCCAAGTAGAGTACACATATAAGAATACTAAGTTGTTTTAGTGGCGAGTTCGGCGACCGGTTTAAATTTTAAGTTATGAAATTATTAAAAAGCAAGATTTCTTTGAAATGCCGGGTTTCACAAGAATGTCCTTTTAGGTATTTAACCATTATAATTTTATTTTGGTTCGCGCTAGTAGAGTATTTGTATAGGCATTTAAATCAACTATTTTTTTAAATTTTGGGTACTTTGAAGGAATAAAATGCATAATAACTTAACGATTATTATTTTCCGAAAATCCCACTGTTATTTGACCCTACTGTTAATTTTTTTTTTTAATAAAACCTGTGAACGATGTTTAGTTACTTCTAGCGTAACATAATTTTGCTGTTATTAGAATAATTAATTTTTATCAAATTGAACCTAAATAAAAAATGTGAATTTAATTTATTTGTAAACCTAACAATTTTGTAAAATCGCCTAAATGTTCGCAAATCACTAATACACCTGCACATTTTGTTTTATTTTCAATTATAGTATAAACTTCATACTTCTCAGTAGAAGTGTGAAGTTTTTCCTAAAATAGTACTAACCGCCATTTTTATAAATTAGGATTAATTTAGGATAAACTTCATTGGCATAATATGAAGAACGTCGATAAAACAGAACACTGGGACGATATGTCGATCTATGTCCCTTACGTAACAAAAGCTGAACACACACTCCGCTCTCCAATTTTAGTAATAGTAATATAGATGAAAGAATAATTTATGTTACAAACAAAGTCTTTCTATAAATATATAATATCTGGAAGCTGTACGTTGACTTAGACAAATTCATGTAAAAAAAAAATATATATAAAAATGTATTTGATAAATGCGTCCACAGAGCTTTTTCTTTTATATATTGAGTTGTATTAGTAATAAGTTGATCAGTGCCTTTGGAATTTAGAACATGTAAGATTGTGGAAAGGGAATTTGGCTATTAACAAATGAATTTATAATGTGACGTGGTAATTTAGGGACAAAAAGGTTGGAATTACAACAAGACTGGCAAATTAGTCTACGAAAAGTTCGGATATATTTGCGATTGTAAAACAAACACTAATTTCATACTTTTTAATTTTCAATGCAGTCTACACGTTCTCGAGGAAGTCGTTGAAGAAGTATGAGCCAAATTACATTGGAAATGTAATTACATTATTAATTGCTGATAAAATCATAATGCGAACAAAAAAAAAATCAACAATTTAACGGAATTTATTTAATGCAATTGTGAAATTATCAGGGGTTGTATAGTTAAACAAAAATATTTGAAAACCGTATCATAAAAACAGCTTAGTCGACGAATTTGACATTTGGATGCAGCTGTACATACGGATATAGAAATTTGAAAGAGGAAGATTTACAAAAAAAATTACATTTGGTAAAGCAAATTCACTTTATATGATAAAAATAAAAAAAATTACTGTACATGTTATTAGAAGAAAGTCTATTTCGGTGAGAACCGGTATCTTGGGCGCCGTCTGTAACGGCTTGTTTAGACCTGAGTGGGTTGCATATGTAAATTGCTTCCAGAAATAAGATCTGCCGTTACCGAAAAGTTGTATTCCCACAATCAGAGCTCCAGCGTGGTCGCAGTTAACCGACTAAGGCTCAGGGAGGGGGTGGGTGGTGTTGGAGTTGATTGTAAGCTCGCTTGGACCACTTAGAAGAAGGAAAAAAAAGGGAAATAAGGAAGGGAATGGAAAGGCATGGATCAACTTACCGAGAAATTGCTTGTGAACACATTTACCACTTCATCCTAATAAAAAAACTCCTAAGCTCTCATGCTGAAATATAAACCGAATTTGGCGGAATTACGACAGTAAAGTGAAATAAATAACCTTGATGAAATTGAAGAAAAAAAAAATTCACGTCGAGTAATATTACAAAATGAATACATATCATTTATTTACGAACAAATGTGGTGAAAAATCATAAACAAAGAATTTTTAAAATTTATCTAAATGACCTAAAAATGACGTCATTGTCCAACAAAAACAATATTAAATTCAAATACCTTACTAAGTACTAATAAACCTATCCCAAAATCAAATAAATTTAAATAAATGTTTTATATAATAAAAAGAATAAAAAAAAATAGAAAATTTAATGCTAAGATAAAGTTTTACAGTTTACTTGGTTTTATTTCGTTGCGGCTGTTATCCCACGAGGTCCACTCTAACGGTGTGCGGATATCCAATCGCACGATTTACTTCACTATTAATTATACGTATTTAATATTATACGATAGTTTTAGTTTTATTTATTAGATTCTTTATTTATTAGAAATTTTAGTTCTAGTTAATTATAGTTAATTACGATAATTTACATTGTATCAACATAACTTCTACTTTGCAACGCATGATTGTTTGGACACCTTTTCGCACACACTAGAGTATTATTTATTGAAGTTTTGTATTAACGAGCGTAAATAAGTGATCACATACACCGATTTCACTAATACGATTGCGCGTTGCACTTGATAACTATTATCGCATAGTTTTTATTATCCAATTTCGCCTAACACTTGCTGCCTTATCTCAATATATTATAATTAGTTAAATCTAATGTTACACTAACTAAGCCCAGTAATTTTTCTAAGCTTATTTACTTCTCACATTTATAGGCAACAAAAACGAGTCTTTGTAACAACACACCACTAGCACAAATTCATGTGAGGAATTTTATTTCACAGAACCATTCAGTTTAATTTGTTCCGTTTCTTTTTCTTATATTTTTATTGAAAAAGACAAATGTCCGATATACAGCATAATATATAAGAGCTTTAATGTTCACTTTTAATAAATAAATTACACTGATAATTATTCTCACACAACGGCGCGATTCCATATTAACAATAATTATCTCTGGTCTACTTAAATAAACTGACCAGCACTTATTAAATATACTTTAAACTAAATTCAAACCACGAATTTTTAATGTGTACACAACTAAATACCAGAACGTACTACGGCCTGCTTCCAAAAATCACATTTTTATAGCCTAATTTGTACCACAAACAACCCCACCTAAAATACGCCGACCGGTACCATCAAATAAATCAGTGTGTGGTTGTGCAATCAACTGCCGTTAAGTCAGAGGAGTTAAACCTTTCTATACTTGACACGACAAGCAAACGTCCTGTCACGTTGCGTCGTTTCACATCCATGGGTGCAAAAATTGTCGATTTGCCAGGAAGAAGACCATATGTATTCAACATTCATGGCACTACTAATCATCAAACGTCTTACTTGCAAACAATCAATGACCAAGCACCTCAATTTGCCCAGCTTTATGTTTTTGATAGTACACAAGCTACTGATGTGCGTCAGGAACACGCCGCAAATTATAACTATCGCCGTGATATTCTGGACAAAATTGATTGACGTGCACACAATAGATTAGCACAATGTTATCAAGTGATACGAGATGTTGAAGCACAAGAGACTGCACGTGCTGCTGAAGCAGAAGAATATCCTCGAATTGTGAGCATGGCATCAATCGGATCAGCGAAGATACAACTTGCCAATCTCCAATGAAATTGCGATGATATTCGTAAATCCTGATGGTGAGACGCCATTTAATCATGACATCCATCTTTACCCGAATAATCCTGAAGATCCCATTCAGCAGTTGTTTAGCATTTTTTTCCATATGAAAAGCCAGGCTGGCATCCCAATTTACAGTGTGGCAGTTACAGTGGTGCAAAATTAAATCAAGTTCGTAAGAATATCAGTATGCTCCAATATAAGGTTGTATTGACAGCAATACGAGGTGACTTCAATCCAATCATGAACGCAGGAAAACTAACATAGCAATAGCTGGTTGACTCACATCTGCAGGTAGAAGTAAATAATCTCAACTACATTCGTCAAAATCAGAAACGACTTCGGTCTGAACAGTATCAAGGTCACGCTGATCACGTCGCTTCCGATCGTCCCGATTTAATGGCTCGAGCAAACTCAATTCAACGTAAATGGATATAATTTGTATCGAAGAAGAAGTGGTGAGCAAGTAAGCGTGCGAGGAGTTTTAATGGATAGTCGTAACGTGATGCCGTATAATCCGTTTCTAACTTGGAAATATAACGCTCACATCAATGTGGAATGCTCCACTGCGATTCGTAAAATATATTTACAAATACATATTCAAAGGTTATGATTGTTCCACTGTCCCCATCACAACAAATGGTCAATCTGAGCTGCGATATAATGAGACTACAAACTTCTTCGATTGCCGATATGTGAGTGCCCCTGCAGCAATGTGGCGCCTGTGAGAGTCATCAATGCACGACAGATCGCACTCTGTTATGAGACTGCCAGTTCACCTTCCAATTCACCAACGAGTTGTTTTTGAAGTGGGTCATAAAGAAAAAGCAATTTTGGCTGCGCGTACTGGAAAGACCAAGCTTGGATCTTGGTTTCTGCTTAACACGAAAGAGGCAACTGCACGAGTTCACCTTTACACCGATATCCCTTACCATTTGGTTTATAAGCGAGATCAATGGCAAGTGCGACATAGAGGAGGCGAGAGGACAATAACACGAATGTACGTGGTGAGCATTAAGGATGAAGAAGGCTTCTACCTTCGATTACTGCTACTGAATGTTCCTGGTGCAACAAGTTTTGAGATTTTGCGTACCGTAGATGAAAATTTATGCGAAACATTTAAAGTGGCAGCTTTGGCAAGAGGACTACTTGAGTCGGATGGAAAATGGGAGCGTTGCTTGACATACGGTGGAACATACTTGATGCCTAAGTAATCGCGAGAGATGTTCGCTTACATTTGTATTTTTGTCAATCCGCTCAACCCCTCAAATTAGATTTTATACTCGACTACATGCGACGACACAGTGAATCTATATCGATCAACTCGGCTCTTCATGATATCAATTTTGTTCTCAAACAGCACTGAATGTCATGCGGTTCAGTTGGTTTGCCTAAATAACTCAAGCACGAGCGGTAACTCACGCTTGCAGTTGAAAATAATCACGCACAATGTATAGCTCTTTTTTATCGATGGTCCCGGTGGCTCAGGCAAGACCTTCTTATACACAACTTTATAGGGAAATTTTCGAGGTGAAGGAAAAATTGTGCTGTCATTTGCAACAACTGGTATAGCAGTCACTTTGCTTAAGGAAGGACGCATGATTCATTGTGGATTTAAACTTACAGTGCCACTTTTTGATAATTCAATCTCATCAATGCGAATGACATCACCAGAAGCTGCAGTTTTGCGTGAGGCTGCTTTTATTGTTATCGATGAAATTACAATGCTTCCTAAGAATGGTCACCACTGCATTGATAAGCTCTTGCGACAGATGATGGGAAATGACATTATCTTCGGAGGTAAAGTTTTGGTCCTTGGCAGTGATTTTCGTCAGACGCTGCCAGTCGTTCGAAGAGGAACGCGCACTGAAATCATCGAATTCTGCGTTAATTCAAGCCCTCTATGAAATCATGAACAACTTTCTTTGACCACCAACATGCGCAGCAGAGGTTAAAACGAGCACAATGAATGGCTTCAGCAAGGAACTTTGCCTGCAACACCTCGCATTTATGAGGAGAACACAATTCCGACCGAAATGATCGCAAGTCAAGATCTAGTCAGTGTCATTTTTAATAATATTGAGCAAATGTCAACAGATGAGCTCTCAAAAGGAGTTATCGTTGCTCTAACGAATGCTCAGACGCTTGAGATGAATCGAAGAGTAATCGACTTGATTCATAGTGATGCAGAAATTTACTACAGCGCAGATTCGTTAGTAAGCGAGGATCCTAACGATGCACTCAACTTTCCCGTTGGATTCCTCAATGAACGGAATCCATCCGGTATGCTCACTCGCGTATTGCTTTGGAAAAAGGGTGTAATCATAATGCTTCTATGAAATCTAAATCCTATGAAAGGTATGTGCAACAGAATGCGTTTAATTGTTGAAGAGCTATCACGAAACTTTAATAAGGCCAAAAACATTTCTGAGTGCAACAAAGGTAGTACGGTTCTAATCCCTCGAATTGGTTTGGCACCTTCTGAGACCAATCTACAATTTGTTTTGCGACGACGACAGTTTCCAATAATTTTGGTATACGCAATGATGATAAACAACATCATTTAATAACGTTGGAATTCAACTTCAAACGGCAGTGTTTTCCCATATGGGCAATTGTATGTCGCTCTTTCCCGCTCAAGAGATTCTCACCCAGTGAAAATAAGAATCGAAGATAATCCACAGCAGGGAAAACGATGACCGTCAATTTTCTTGAAATGTTGTTTTTAAAGAAATCCTGTAGTTTAATTTTTAATAAATATTGTTCGTACAAATAATTACAGTTTTTTTAGATTTTGTAATCTTACATGCGATCTATTTAAAAAATATTTAACAGAACAACCTAGTTTTATATATTTTTTATAGGGTTGAGTGTATTTTACATAAAGGCTCTGGGGGCTGAAATTGGGGGGATAGTTAATTTTCTACTATTTTGTGGTAGATATGTTATGTATGATTAGGTGACTTCTTTGTTTTCTGGCTTGAACAGTCGTAAACATTGTGGGAATGTCAGTTTATTTATAAGTAATATTTTGTCTCAAAAAAAAGGCCGACAATCTTTAAAAAACAAATATAGACGAATTTCTTTAATCTTAAAAAAAAAACTTTGGTTATCGTGCAACACCTTTAATTTCTACAGCAATTCACTTATTTCACTGCACACTAATTAAAAGTGAATTCGCACTGACATAATTGAGTAGAGTAAAATTCATCACACTACCCCCACCTAAAATCTGTTCAGCCTGAACAGTGACATTAAATGCCCTAGGCCTAGTTTATAAGCACCTTCCCAACTTTGTTGTAGTTTCGTAGATATCCCTTTTCTTCTCTTCGGATTGTAAGGCCCAACCAAATCTCTCTCTGCAAATCCTTCGTTATCTCTTCTTAGGTCATACCTTGTTTTCATTCTATCGCTGGCCTTTGCGATTTTGATTCCTACTTCATGATGAATACAGTTCATTATCCATCTTAGATCGGCTACACTCATGCTGTGCGACTGATCCTTCTGGTAACCAAAACTTAATATCAAATGGTAGGTGGGGCTCTTACCAAATAGCAGTGATGCTCTGAAATGCGATTTCGTGCCAACCTGCCGTTTTTATACTCGTCCAATTGAGTCTATTTCAATAACGTTCCGATTCAAGCTGGATTCGTGCAATAACTGTGGAACAGTTCTTTTTTTATGGTCTTACAAATTGCTTACCTCGTCGGTGTTCGCAGTCTTGAAAGTGTATAGGCATGTAGTTCGAGTGAAATTAGTGCTGCATGGTCCGTTCGAAGAACAAACTCTTGTCGATATAGGATTTGTTGAAATGTTTAACACTGTCCACCACAGCCAGCAGTTCTCTGCGTAATATACAATAATTTTTCTTTGCTTAAGAGAGGGAACGGCTATAATACGTGACAACACTGCACCTATCCCCGAGTTGCTACTAGCAGAGTCTGCTAGCATCTGTATCCAAAATGAATATCCCACCTGTTTGCCGATATCCCAAAATAAGAGCGCTATGCATAATTGTATCTGTAATTCTTGAAATGCTTTTTGATCTGCGAAGTTTGGCACAAATCTTTTGTAGTATGAGCATAATCCTAGAAAACTCCTTAGTTGGCTATATATTTTTGTGCAGGCTAATCCTGATACCAACTTCCTGGGATCTGTTCACACACCATTGTTGGAAATAATATGACCAAAATACTTGACCTCTTCTCTGAACAGTCTGCATTTCGTCGCACCTATTTTCAGTCGTGCCGACCGGATCACTTGAACTATTTGTAGCCACTCAATTATTCGCAAAATAATTGATCCTAAAAGCTTTGATGAATACGACATATAATACGCGTCATACAACCGTGCGACATACAATGAATTCGATAGTTAATTGATCGACATAAAAATTAATCAACTTTCATAATCAACCGTGCACGAGCGCATTGGCCACGCACGCCACGCATACAATGCTGACAACACACGAAAACGAAATATGAAAATAAAAAATAAAACAAAATTTGCTGACTTACCAGCTGTAATTCAAAGAGGGAACAACACACACGCGCGACCAACTAAAATAAAAATCATAATGGCGAAGCGAGCAAATATAGTCTTCTTCTGCCTATGATTTGGTGATCGACGACATTGCTTCGACTGACAGTTGACACTATTGTTGATTCCTTCACCTGGTTCTTGCACACAGTAACCCGTTATTTTTGACATTCACAGGCGTTTGGAAGAAGACCCCAATTTTGGCCAAAAAAAAACTTTAGCGCCGAGGCGTATTTTTGGATGAATGGTTATGTTAACAAGCAAACTTGCCATAAATGAGAAAACGCCAACCCACACGAGAGTCACCACACCAGGTGGCAATGCATCCAAAAAAAGTTACTGTTGTGGATTTAGGGCGGCAGCATCATTGGTCCGTACTTTTTTGAAAATGACGTTGATGAGGCCATCACCATCAACGGCGAGCGCTACAGAACGATGCTAACCAATTTTTTTGGTCCAAATTGAACGATATGGAGGTAGACGACATGTGTCTCCATCATGTGTTTCCGGGGCTGCGTACCACACACCAGTGTTATCTGTCGCAGAGGTGACTTGAATTGGCCTCAAAGATCGTGCGATTTGACCCCGCTAGACTTTTTCTTGTTGTTTTTTCTCAAGCCACAGGTCCATATCATTAAGCTGCAATCGACTGATGCCTTTAGCCAACATAACCAATACCATCACACAAATTCAGCTGGATCTATGCAGCAGAGTCATTGAAAATTGAACCACTCGGATTCGTGCCACTGTGAGAAACCCTGGTGGACATTTGAACAATGTTAGATTCTACATATAATGGCATACATGGGCCTTTCAAATAAAACAACAATTTCATTAATACCTCAGCTTGTTTAGTTTCATCTTAATATCGACCCACCCAAATTGAAAATCCTTTAGATTTGATACTACAGAATTTGCGCCCCAAGCTTACTTAACTCTGTAGGCATTCCTTCGATACCGGGTACCGTTCCATTTTTTAATCTATTAATAGCTCCGCCTACTTCCTCTAATGTGGAATATTCGATAAAGACCTCATCGCCTGGTAGAATAATTGCTCTAATAGGGCTCACTTTTGTTATTCCGATTTTACTAGAGTGCGAGATATTCTACTAGAGTGCGTCTAGTGTTGTGTGTCATCTTTTTTATGAAGATTTTGTGTCTTTCCGACGACGAGGTGGTGATCATTGGTCAAGCTGGTCAATGATTTTAATGTTGTGACGCGGTGTGTTATTGATGACTTCATTCCTTTCTCGACAAAGAATAAATCTTTGACGGAATATGGTTTTTCTTCAATGAGATACAAATACATTAACGATTGTGATGTTTAATTTCTTAATACGGAGCCTTACTATGCATATTCTCATATTAATAAGGAGAAATTTAATGATATGTTGCTTCACACGCCGATGGAAGAGAAAGTCAAATCCAAATTATCCTCAGATCCTACACCCAAGACCATTTAAGCTCTTGCGGGTACATTTAATGGGTAATTATTTCCCTGGTTCGCTGATTCGCAAAATGTTCTGATGAAGTTCTCCAGATCACAAAATACTAAGCATAATCCTAGTTCCCATTTTTAAATGGTGGTAGGTGTACAGTTTCCGAGGTCGTGTTTGTAATGAATCCGGTATATCTGAACAAGGTGTTTTACAAAAGTTATATATTATAATAATTTCTTAAAACTGATCTAATGAACATCTAAGTGATACTCTTATGAAAAGGCATTTTAGGAAGTTAATCATGCAGCTCTCCTTAGCCTTATGGGACGCCTTTGTTTTCTAGTTCTATAAATTATTTTCATTCTGTTTTTTATCTTTTAATTCAATCGGGATATTCAGAACGTACCCTCTTGAATCCATAACGAAAGGTAGAAAATAAATTTCTTTTGGAATGGTCACTGGAAGCGCTAATTTAACATACCAATTTTAATTACAAATACTGTCGACATCCCTTGCCGTGAGTCCCTCATCATCATCACGTTTAAATTAAAATGATCATGAAAGTGATCAGCTTTCTATTACTTTTGTGAGATGAATTAACCAAAATACGCATTATTTCTAAACATTTAACCTACGCTTCATTAAATCTTGCAAACACATTTTATAATTTTGGTACACCCTGTGATTTTCGAAATTAGTAATCGCGCTAATATATATACATATTTAAAATGATATTTACGTGTTTTGGCATACGTCTTTTGCATAATCAACATATAGGCAAATTTTATTATCAGTTCTAAATATATTAGATTGACAACATTTAGGCGGCTATCATACAGAATGCGATTTACATAAGCCAACCACTTTGTGATAAAAGATTCATATCAAAATAGCATCAAGTTCAAATTGTTTATGTATAAATATATTTTAATTGGTGTGGTGATATTCATTACTCGCATTTGGCGTGTAAAATTACCTGAAGTTTTTTGAAAATATGTATATCAAATTCTTTACACAAATTACACTTTGAATAAAAACTTTTGTTATACATACAAAGTTAACGACCCTATGCTTTTTGTTGATTTAATATTTGAATAGATAATACTTGCTTACATCATTACAGTTTTTCACCTGGCTGTGATCACCCAGTTGATGTTAATGTACCTACTTCAAAAACAATAACAACACGACCGAATACACATTTTAAATATTTAAAAAACAACAAAAACACAACAAAATTAAATCAACAATAAAAGCTTAAAAAAGCTTCGTAATTATAACAATAATAATAAAAAATGGGGAAAATAAGCAACAGACCAACCGCAACAATAATAATCATTCAGTTCTGTTCCTTCTGTTCTTGCATGTACTGTACATTTTTGTGTTGTATATATTGTTCCTAACTGAAAAAAAAGCTTCAACAAGTCCCCGAAGAATAAAAGGAAAATTAAAAACAAAAAATCGGTTTGATATTGTTGTATTCTGTATAGGAGCAGTCAACAAGACGAATTTATCTCAAAGGAGTTGGAAAATGATTTTCTGCGAAACGAAATAAAAAGTTTTATTTATGAATATTTTAACGGAAATTAATGATTTAAGGATATTAATTTGACCGGAAACCAAGGGAATTTTTTACTGTTTCGAATGATTGTTGGATTAATTTTATGAAGCTTTCGTACTGTATACACTGGGATAAATGTTGTTTCATGTAATTATACTCATCGCGAACTGTTGAATAGGAATGTTCAAAAAAGACAAATTAAACTATGGAGTCTGGAACTAATTGAGTAGTTAAAATTATTGATATCAGTTAGACTCGATTCCAGAACTGGAATTCTAAATTTGAATCCTGAAGTAGGTCCAATTGAGCAACTAGTTTGAAAACAAATCGATAATATTTGATTTTTATAGACTAAATACAGGGTGAGCCATATGTTGGCAATTTTTTCAATCGATGAATTTTAGTACTTAATGTGGTCTGTTCTAAAAAATCTTTGACATACGAAAAGTCAAAAATATGCCATTTATCATCATGGAGCTAAAATAATTGTTCAAAACCAACAGCATTTCGTAAATTACATGAGAGTTTTGGTCGACATTGATCGTTTTGAAGAAACTGGTTCAGTGGAAGGTCGTAGACCGTATCAACATTTTCATCCAGTTCGTACTCCTACTCCTGATGCAGTGGTAGCTGTTAGTGAAAGAGTTGGTAACATGCAAATCAACCAGACATCGTTCACAAGAACTAAAAATTTCACGAATCACATTACGACGCATTTTCCATGTTGATCTTCATTTGCATCCATACAAAACTCAACTAACTCAAAAATTTGAATTGAAGCCACCAGACCCTTTAAATCGTCGTCGGTTTGTTAATTGGATGCTTGAACGAAATGAAGGTTTTTCATCAAAAGTCATCTTTACCGATGAAGCTCATTCTCATCTTTCTGAATACATCAATAAAAAAACTTGTCGAATTTGGTGAGAGTTACGTATCCCTCACTGTATCAACAATCATCAGGAACATTGCATATAATAATCGAAGTAACTTAATATTACATTTTCTTTTTAAATTGTTATCTATAGCTTAATCAACATTTTTTATGAGAAAATTATTGTTTTGATATCGTTCTTCCAACGATATCACAATACTTTTTGCTTTGTATTAAATTATGTATCAACCAAACTTTAAATCAATATATCTGTAACAGTAAAACAAGTAACACCACTTACTATAAAATTGTATTTGCGTTTATTTAAAAAGTTTCAATTAATAAATTAAACACTTAGGGCATATAGCTCTAAGTTTAAAAAAAAAATAAAATCTTTTAAAGTGCAAGTACATAACTGGCGCAGTTGGCAGCGGATATTTTTAAATATCTGGCCTACGACGATACTGCATAGCGAATGTAATCGTGTTTCTAGTGAATACATATTTTTGTAATGACTAAAGTATATAGTCAATTAGTGCTAAATACCGTTACGTTCGCGGATTAACGTTCGCGGAAACTATCAAACGAACATTGAATATATGTAGTTAAGTGAAATAGAATAAAATAAATTAAAATTGAAAAAAAAGTGAAAATTAATAATTTAAATTAATAATAATTTTTCATAAAATTAATGTAATTAATGGTACATACATAACCAAAAGGAAACCAAATAATAAAAATAAAAAATTATAAAAATAATAAGACGTACTGGCGTATATACCAGAACAGTGAACAATAAAATAAATAAATAAGAAAAAGAGGCTAAGGAAGAAACCGACAATCATCAATCGAATTATAATACGTGAGATGAAGGCATATCAGATCATCGTTATAATTAATTTATGGTAAGTGACTGTTATTGATATATTCTTTTGATTGTCCAAAAATTCCTCTAAACCTTTCCATCTTGAAATTGATATTAAATAAATAGCATATTGAAAAAAAATATTACTCGAAATAAATACTATAAAACCCTTTTTAACAATAATTATATATTAGAATTAGACACAATAACAGGAATTTTTGAGAAATTTAACATTAATAATAAAGATAAAATGGCAGAAGATAATTTAGATATTTTGAAAATCCCCGATGCGATTAAAAAAATACCAAGATTTTCAGGCAACAAATATGAGTTGCGTAATTTTATAGATCATGTGGACGAAGTAGTTAACATTTGTGATCCACTTTACCCTAATATTAACCAGAAAAAGTTATTAACACGAAATATTCGTAGTAAAATTACTGACGATGCTATAGTAATGTGCTCGAAATGTATAGTGCAAGTAATAGACTAATAGATCATTATGCAGACAAAGAAAGTGAAGCAACATTAATTAAAGAATTAAATTCCTTATCGCAAAGATCAGACGATATAGACCATTATTTTGCAAATGTTTCAAGCATCGTGAACCGCTTAAATTCTTGGTTAGCAAATAATACTCCTGTAGAACAAATTCCACAAGTAACACTGGCAAAAAAGGAATGGTATTTAAAATTAGCTTTAACTTCTTTCCTTACTGGACTTAGAGAACCATTAGCAACAATAATTAGAACGAAAAATCCCAAAACTTTACAACAAGCTAGAAGTCTCTGTCTAATAGAAAAAAATTTCCATATTCACAAAAAGATTCAACTATCCGATAATTCATATAAAAACCCATACCTCTTCCAACATCAAAATTTAATTATAGTGGAACTGTACCAAAACCGTTACACAATATTCCTTTAAAAAATTATATTAACCCTAATTACAATTATAACCAACCATTGTTGCGTAGAACACCACCTCATTATTATAACCATCGCCCTTTTACAAATCAAAATCCTAATAATTATTTCGCTAATACAAGAGGATTACCTCCAAAACCCCCAGCTAGACCAGAATCTATGGATATATCTAGTAATCCCGATCCATTTAAACAACCTACAGTTTTTCGAAATCCCAATTACCAGAAACCCCAAAACCATCCAAATCAAATAACTAGACATAATTTTATACACACTGGACCTCCAAAATTCCAACATAAAGAATTGTTTAACATTGACGGAAAACCAATTTATCAAGGACAGGAATATTTTAATCATTACCCTGACAGCGATGATATTGGAAACAATACACACCCTGAACATTATTATGAATACGAACATGAACAAGAATGTTTGGATGCACAACTTCATGAAAAATCAATTCAACAAGAACCTTATATTCAAGAAATAGAAATTGAAGATGAG
Organism: Nephrotoma appendiculata; assembly: GCA_947310385.1. Taxonomy (NCBI): domain Eukaryota; kingdom Metazoa; phylum Arthropoda; class Insecta; order Diptera; family Tipulidae; genus Nephrotoma; species Nephrotoma appendiculata. The sequence goes on from OX371224.1 coordinate 165,035,704, forward strand.
AATTTTCACATACCTGTCTCAGAGAATCAGTCGGATACATGAACTTAAATAACCACCAAACAGGTTATAAACTTCCTTACATTGACATTAACCTAAACGGAAAATTCTTTAAATTTTTGATCGATACGGGATCAAACAAATCTTTCATAGAACCTGGAATATTAGACATTAAATATCACAGAACTATAGAACCAACAATCATAACAACACTCTTCAACAAACATATTATTGACAAAGCCATTATAATTCAAGGACTCCAAGAACTCAGAACCACCCAAAATTTGCAATTTTTAGTTTTCAAATTTCATACCTATTTCAATGGTCTTATTGGGCTCGAAATGATGCAACAACTCAACATTTCTTTAAACCTTGGAAAATCCATATTGTTGACACCCGACACAGTTATTCCACTAAAATTTAAACTAAATTTCATGTCAAAGACATACCAAATAGCCCCAAGAAGCAAAATAATCGCCAACATTCCCGTCACTGTATCAGACGGAAAAATATATGTTAAACCTGTAGTCCTTAACGGAAATTGTATTATTCCAGAAGGAATATACAAAGCTGTAAAAAATTATGCTCTAATGGAAGTAGTAAATTATTCACCACACAATAAAACAATTTGTATAGAACACCCTATAGAATGTGAACTAATGTCAGTAACTCACGATGAATTAAATAATTTCAATATTAAAACCTTTGATGACGGTGCAAAAAATGTGAATATCACAAAATTAATCCGTACTTCACATTTAAATCATGAAGAGCGTAAAAGCATAGAAAAACTCCACAAAATTCGAAGATATTTGCAAAAAAGAACATGAGAAACTCTCCTTCACAAATAATATCAAACATGACATAAACTTGGTAAATGATAAACCGATATTTACTAGAAGCTATAGATATCCTTTTATTCATAAAGTTGAAGTTGAAAAACAAATAAATGACATGCTTAATCAAGGAATAATCAGACCTTCATATTCTCGTTGGTCTTCTCCTATCTGGATCGTTCCCAAAAAAAAGACGCTTCAGGTCTTACAAAATGGCGTTTAGTAATCGACTACAGAAAACTAAACGAACAAACTATCGCCGATAAATACCCCTTCCCAATATTACCGATATATTGGACAGATTAGGGAGATGCATATATTTTTCGACGTTAGACTTAGCTTCTGGATTTCACCAGATTGAGGTAAATCCTAGAGATATCTCAAAAAAACTGCATTTTTCAGTAGAACATGGCCACTACGAATATATTCGTATGCCATTTGGCCTAAAAAACGCACCAAGCATGTTCCAGAGATTGATCGACAACGTCTTAGGTGAGCTTGAAGGAAAGATATGTCTATGCTACATGGACGATATCATAATCTTTTCCACTTCCCTACAAGAACATATTGAAAACTTAACCAAAGTTTTCACGAAATTAAAAAACGCGAATTTGAAAGTGCAATTAGATAAAAGCGAATTCCTCCACAAGGAAATTGCGTTCTTACGCCACGTAGTTACATCTAACGGTGTCAAGCCAAATCCAGATAAAATCAAATCGGTCAAAGACTTTCCGATTCCAAAAACCGAGAAGCAAATTAAAAGTTTCCTCGAGTTACTGGGATATTATAGGAAATTCATTAATAATTTCGCTCAAATTACCAAACCAATGACCGAATGTCTACGCAAAGGTCAAAAAATCATCCTTAATGAGAAATATATCAAATGTTTTGAACAATGCAAAGAACTTCTGTGCAATGAACCCATATTGCAATATCCCAATTTTGATGAACCTTTCATCCTTACTACCGACGCTAGTAATACAGCTATAGGCGCTGTATTATCTCAAGGTATTATAGGTAAAGATCTGCCTATAAGTTATGCGTCTAGAACCCTCAATAAAAGTGAACAAAATTATTCCACAGTGGAAAAAGAACTACTCGCTATTGTTTGAACTACCAAATATTTCCGTCCCTACTTATTCGGAAACCAATTCACTATCGTCACCGATCATAAACCAATCACGTGGCTATTTTCATTAAAAGAACCAAATTCAAAATTGGTTCGATGGCGACTAAAATTAGAGGAGTTCGATTATAAAATAGTTTACAAAAAAGGTGTGCAAAATTCAAATGCGGACGCATTATCTAGAGTAGAATTAAATAACATTAGCACTTCTTCTGAAGAAGACACAGCTAGTATGTTGTCTACTTCAGAAAACCTCATCCCTATTACAAAAAACTGTATTAATACCTTTGATAAACAAATGATAATCTATTTGTCTGATACCCTCAAACAAAATACTTCTACGGAAGAAACATTATTCGACAACCGCAAACGGATTACCATAAAACTGGGTATAAAAACAGCTATTAAGGAAAACTTGCGAAAACTATTCGGTAGATCTCGGAATCTAACCTGTGTATACGCAAACGAAGAATGTTTTACATACGTAAAAGAAACATACCTTCAAATGATATCACATAAAGGAAGAAGTACTAACTCTAAAGTAAATTTAACGAATTATAACGACGAACAAAATAACTTATCAAAAAGACACATTTGGAAAACGACCATCGTGGAATTTTAGAGAACTATGATCAAATTAAAAGTAAATATTATTTCCCATATCTGAAGGAAAAAATTAGAGACTATATAAATTCATGTCACATATGTCAACAAATTAAACAACCGACAACCTCCAAAACTGTTCGAATTAACGGAAACCCCCAAAAAACCATTAGAAATTATTCATACAGATATCTTTACAATCCAAAACACATTATTCCTAACTATAATTGATAAATTATATGCTGCTGCATATCATCTTGAAGACAAAACTGACCAAACTATTCACGACAAACTTGTACATTTCTTCAGTATACATGGCCTACCTACAAAAATTATAACCGACAATGAAGTGTGTTTTACTAGTAGGAAGATCAAACGAATGACAGACAAATATAACATAATATTACACCACACTACCCCATATAACTCAACAGGAAATTCTCCAGTCGAAAGACTCCACTCTAGCATAATAGAATTATGTAACGTAATAAAGACTCAAGACGAGACTAAAAATATTTCAAATATTATGAACCAAGCTATACTGTCATACAACAATTCAATTCATTCATCCACAAAATACAAACCCTTTGAACTTCTTAATAGACATACAAACAATAAATTAGACTTTATAAATGAAAACTACCATGACTACTTAGAAAGACGAACAGACTCTTTTGAACGACTATGTAATGACATATATCAATCTCAAACTGAAAAGAAAACCCGACTTATCACGAAATTAAATAAATCTAGGAAACCTGTTGTAACGTTACCAATTAACAAAATTTTATTTACAAAAAAGAAAAGACGAGGTAAAACTATGAAAAATTATCGAAAACTTAAAGTACTTAAAGATAATAAAATAACAGTAGACACAGTAGAAGGAAAAATACATAAGGGTAAAATCAAAAACCTTTTTCAGCTTACTAAGCGTGACAACCCAAGAAATTAAAATGACATCATACAAACTAAACAAAGGAATTATTCCAGTACCGATTGGCAAAGCCAGAATTATAAGCAGTTATTATAAACTTATCCACATTATATCCCTAGACTCCTACCAACAATCCATTAATCAGATAAACGCTCAATTGACGAAATTAATAGACAACTTAGAGAAGGATCCCTTTACTAGACCTATGTTTTTTGACAGAAAAGCTATAACCTCACACAACCTAGACCTTTTACAAGAAACATACAAATCATTACTACTCAAACGGATTAAAAGAGGATTAATTAACGGACTTGGATCATTAATTAAGGATATAACTGGAAACTTAGACAACCAAGACTTAGTTGATGTACAAAAAACGATAAACGATATTTTCAATAACGAGGACAGATTAAACTCCCAAATCACGGAACAGATACACATAAATAAACTAATGATAGACAGACTCTCAGAAGTGGAGCGTTTTGTAACTGTTAATACCAATAGGTTAGCATTTGAAATTAATAAAACTAATGAACTAACGAATGTTTTAGTACAAACAGTAATGTATGATCAACATTTCTTCAAAATCAACTATGTCATAAATTATATACATGACCACTTAAAGGAAATAATAGACATCATCGCATCTTCCAAGATTAGAGTCATTTCCAAACAATTATTAACTCATCAAGAGATTCAATATATCCATCATCTTCTAGATACAGATAACGTAGAATTTCAAAATGATTACTTTATCTATAATTTATTAAATATAAAAGGATTTTATAACAATACCCAATTAATATTCATAATTGAAATCCCTAAATTTCTGAAAGAAACTTTTATCCGATATCAATTCAAAATCATTCCTAACTCTAACCAAATAATCCTAAACAACCAATACAACCAAATCATCCTTACTAAAACTCAATATCAGTACGTCACAAAACCATGTCAACAATTATACGATACAATATATTGCCACAAAGAATCAATCAGAAATACCAAGGATACATGTATACCAGCAATTATAACACAACAGGAAGCAAAATGCCAGATGCAAGAAATATCACCATATGAAGATATAGATATCATCGGGAAAACTTTATGTTCAACCACAAAATAATCCAATTCCTTATTCATCAAATTGTAAGCAAATCACACGGGAAATAGTCGAACCAACCCTTTTAGAATTCGATAATTGTACCATAACAATACAAGGAGAATAATATTCGGTGGAAGAACGTAAATTTGAAGAACAACGAGAAGTGCTCATACCATATAATGACATAACTATTGAGCAACTAAAGCCTGAATTAAACCTGGAAATCCTAAACAATAAATCAATAAATAATCTACAAGAAATTAATCTAATACATCAAAGACATCAATTCAATAGTTCAACAGAACACATAGCCCTAACTTTAATAATCATATTTATGCTTTTGTTTATTCAAAATATATGTAAACATAGTCACTCCAGCACTCCAGAAGAAGGCTGTCGTTCATCTTAGAGGGGAGGAGTTACGTATCCCTCACTGTATCAACAATCATCAGGAACATTGCATATAATCGAAGTAACTTAATATTACATTTTCTTTTTAAATTGTTATCTATAGCTTAATCAACATTTTTAATGAGAAAATTATTGTTTTGATATCGTTCTTCCAACGATATCACAATACTTTTTGCTTTGTATTAAATTATGTATCAACCAAACTTTAAATCAATATATCTGTAACAGTAAAACAAGTAACACCACTTACTATAAAATTGTATTTGCGTTTATTTAAAAAGTTTCAATTAATAAATTAAACACTTAGAGCATATAGCTCTAAGTTTAAAAAAATAAAATCTTTTAAAGTGCAAGTACATAACTTGAGCGGAGAATCCTCATGTTATTCGCGAAGCAGAAGTTCATCCTCCAAGAGTCACTGTTTGGTGTGATTTATGGGCTGGTGGATCATTGGGCAGTTTTTCTTTGAGAACAAACAAGAAAATACCCTAACAGTGAATGGGGAACGTTATCGCAATATGTTAACTGCAAGTTAAAGCAAGTTGTGACACAAGCCGTGCGACCGACAATCCATTTATTGTCAACAAAATTTGCTGATCGCATAATTTCAAGAAATTGTGAAGTTCCACTTGATTATTTTTTGTAGGGTTATTTAAAGGTAAGGTGTACGCTAATCATTCACAAACAATTCAACAACGTAAAAAAGACATTTGAGCTGACTCAATTTCAGCTAAGCAGTCATTGACCCAGTTTTATTGGAAAAAGTAATCGAAAATTTTGATGTTCGGATGCAGGCCTGTTGACGAATCCGTGCTGGGCATATGAGCAATATTATTTTTCATACATAAATGGCACAGAACCACCTTTCCTTATCAATAAAAAATTTTAACTTTTCATCCCAAAATGTGTGTTTTATTTACAAATGGAAAAAGGACTAACAGGTGACCAACTCCTTAGTTATTCTGGAAGTTCTCGAATATGACCATACTAGTCGGAGAATATTGTAATTTGGTATATTTGACAACTGTGAGATCAGAAAAAATTCGATGAAAAGTGCGTTCTTGCCTTAGACTTTTTCTCGGAATGTCGCTAATTAGGGTCAACGTGTTTAACTTAATACGTTCCATCCCAGCTGGAATATGCTAAATGTATGGTGTCCGTTCTAAGAAGATCATATCCAAAGTATTGAGAAAATTTAAAAGAAGTGTATACGCCTATATAGAAGTGTAGAAGTGTATATACCAAAAGACGGATGAATTTATGACCATGATCTACCATGCCATGTAAACATACACCGACAACCACCATATTTAACCGGGTGCAAGACATACAACTTGACAACTCTTGAAAATATACGCGAATTGCTAAAAAATACATTTATTGTTAATCTTCTACTAGGTCTAATCGACGCACGGGATATGCTAAAGTCAATTAAAATAAAGGTTCCTGCATGTCGATTCTGGTTTTCCTTAGGAATAGGAAAAGGAAAAAATATTTGACATTTTTCAAGCAGTTTTGAATTTTTTCCTAAATGTTTATTCTGGCAATACGGAACAGGAAATTTATTTTTCCTATTTATAGCAGTTTTGACATTTAAAATTCCTCACCTATTTGAGGTACGGAAAATAATTCCTATTCATTTATTGCAGGAGTTGACGAGATAATATTTGAATTGAAATTTTAAGATTTAAATACATAATATTAAAATGTGATTTATGTTAAAATTATTTAATAAATTAAAATAACTATTACATGATATTTAAAAATTATTAATTTAAATACAAAACTTAAAGTTTACTGAAATATTATTAAAGAACCAACCCGACAAACAATTTCTCGCCGTACAAGCTACATCGGTCCCATTTTACCCGACACTCGGATAAAATTTAAAAAAAAAATCCACGAGTTTCTAAACGAAAACGAGACGAGACAAAAAAAAGCTACATCGGTCCCATTTTACCCGACACTCGGATAAAATTTAAAAAAAAATCCACGAGTTTCTAAACGAAAACGAGACGAGACAAAAAAGAAACTACATCGGTCCTATTTTACCCGACACTCGGATAAAATAAAATAAAAATAATCCTCGTGTTTCTAAGCGAAAACGAGACGAGACAAAAAAAATAAAAATCAAAATTATTATTTTTGCAATGTGAACACCTGCACAAAAAATAATCCACGAATTTCTAAACGAAAACGAGACGAGACAAAAAAAGCTACATCGGTCCCATTTTACCCGACACTCAGGTAAAATTTAAAAAAAAAATATCCACGTGTTTTTAAACGAAAACGTGCCGAGACAAAATCAAAATTTGTATTGTTACAGATGTTCGCAATACATTGAGATTTTTTAATAACATAAAACAAAAGAACATACAAATTCCGCCAAAATTTTGTTTATTTATAAGTGTATGTGTGTGTTGCCGTCTAATTATGTCATACAATTTTTTTATTAATTAGATGCGCTTCAAAAATATTTCTAAGCGGACGTTCGAAAATTGTTGATAGTATATTTTGTGGAAATCAAAGTAAAATTTATTGTTGTGTTAAGTGGTTTAAAGATTTTTATAGTGTTCCAAACCAAGGTGAGTTTTCGTTTTTTATATTTTAAGAAAATTAAAAGTACTAGATATTGTAGTGAAATCCTTTACAAGTATCTGTGAGTATTTGGGTATTCGTCGGTAAATTTTATTTAATTTTACCCGAACATGTTATTCCATGTTGCTTACATGCCACTTTTAATATGTTTGTAAAAAATTTAGGACTAGATAGTATAACTTGTTTTTGTTGGTAATCTATTTAGAATTATCGAGTAGTTTCATTTAGAAAATAATTAAATGTGAGAATAGTTTTGGTTATGTTTTTAGATCTCATTAAAAAAAATTCGGATATTTCTCCATAGATTTACCTGACGCGTGAAATTTATGATGAGCAGTGACCGATTTATTTATCGTTATCACTTTCAATCGATTGTTGAAAATTTAGGACTAATATAATTGATTTATTATTGTTGGTAACGATTTAAAATTATATCTAAGGCCACGTGTTTTCTATAAAAAAAAAAATATTTAGAAAATAGCTTTTGTAATGTATTTAGAGCATAGAGAAAATATCAGATAATAGTCCTTTGTTTTACCTGACGCGTGAAAACTATTATTAACAGTGACCAATTATCTATTTAGTTATGTTTGTCAAGATGTAAAGTTTATATTTTAAGCGTATAAGTGTTCTTATTAAATGTTCTTGTTAAATTATTTACATATACTAATACATGTATATACATATACATATTTATTTTCCAGAAGTATCAAAACTGATTTTTTGCGGATCATTCTCTATTATTAAATTTAATAGAGCTCGTGGTCAAATATATGGCAAGAGATTCCAAATTAGCCATGTCCAAATTAAAAAGGCCGTACAGGAATACCTGAAAAGATCAGCGATGAACAAATTCCTTACACAGGAAATTAAATAAATTTTAAATTAATATCAATATGATATTAAATTGTAAATCAGATATAATATTTTATAAATACCGTAATAAATACATGAATTAATATATGAATTAAAATATTTTCCCTATAGTTTTTCTCACAGTAAGTGCTCGCTCAAATTTACCGAATATTTTAAAAAATAATCTCGATATTAGTCGTGATAAATCCCTCAATTAAGCCCGATATATCTCTTCAATATTGACCAACTATTTGTTGGTGGATTCGTCCGGCAAATAGCCGAAAAATACGCTAATATAAGGCTTAACATAACACGGGATAAAACACTGTAAAATACCCACATCGGACTTCGTTCGGATATTTTGCCTGACTAAGGTGTTCCGGAAATCAGGTATTTCATGGTACCGTTGTCAGACAACCACCGATCGTCAGTCCATGTTTGGGTAATTTTTGGACTCAATTATTAAAATTGTTTGTCGGGCAAGTGATTCGTAAACTCCCAGAAAATGCAGCCTTCGCTTAAGATTTTATCTAAATGATCGAAGATACATCTAGAACCCTTACTTATATTCAAAAATGGAAAACGCCTCAAGAATTGTGAAGTTATCAAAAACAGTATAAAATTCTATCTTAACCCTTTGAGTCCTGATTTAAAACTGGGTCAAATAGATTTTTCTTGTGACATATTTTATGTTGCTTGAGTAGCATTTTAAGTAAAAATCAGAAAAAAAAAATTAAAAAATGAGTCGAGGTAAACCTAATGTACACATACATGTACAAATTGAGCCAAGAGTAACTATTTTTGTATTAAGGAAAAAGTTTATATACTTATTATTTCAAATTCAAACTTAAAAATGTGCATTTAAAATGCAAAAATAATTAAAAACACATACTCGTAAATTGCTTCTAGTAAAAGTGACTAATAATATAAAAAAATAATATCAATAAAGTAACATCCAATAAACAAAAATTTAAATATTTGAGTCTCACAGTTTTTAAAATCACGTCCATTTACTATGGAATTTTAAAAACGGTTTCTCTCTTTTAGTAGAGAAAGATGTATAGAACATTTTCCACAGTAAACGTACGTGCGAAACGCACAGCTTTCGATTTTGCATCTAGTTGCCTCTTATTTCCACTAAATTCACGAAAATGATTAACAATCATACCGAATATCCGAGATTTAACGAATTTCATCATGAATTCTTCTTGAATGAGATGGAAATCCGGTTTTGGTAATATCCAATGAAGGATGCCCTCTTTTTTGTGGATCAGTTAAAGAATTCATCATAAAGAGTGCCCCATGTAACCAGAATTCCAACAAATCTAGTATGTCTTTAGCTGGTATGATTTGTTTTTCCATATACGTAGTTTATACACAATCCAACTTGCGCTGATACGCAAAATCTAAAAATTCGCCATTATTTGCAAAGGCAATTTTTGGATCTGATAAACGTCCTATAATATTGGATTAGTTGATCTAAAAGATCAACTCCTCCCATACAGCTGTTATATAAATGTACAATTTCCGGTTGTGAAACATCAACATACTGCTTTAGGGATGCGCTCCATCTTTTTATTGTGTTTATATCACCCTTTCCCCCTAGAAAAATAGGTTTTAATCAAGCCATTTGACTGCAACAATTTTATCATACTTGCTGACTCATTGCTCTAAATAACCGCATTTCTCTTTTTTAAATTGGCGGTCTTCCGAAAAATGCATGGTGAAATCGGTTAATTCGAGCGGCCCTAATTTAATTCCTCTATATTTTAATATTTCCAATAAATTGTAAGTCGTAAAAAAATTATCGAAATATAGTTTGTGTCCCGGCACTTCAATTCTTCGAATTAAATGGCGGATGATTGTTGCACGAAACCCAAATTGTTCAGTTCTTGTTCTTGAAATTTCAGTTACAGTTTGTTCGTTTGATATTCCTGCAATAACAGTTGCAGCCCACTCTTTTCGGATTGGTGTTTGCGTTTTCGTCATCTTCTCCAACCGCCTTTTCTACTTCGATTCTTGTCGGACGTCTTTTATTGGTACTTGTATTGCTACAAAGTCCCAAGTATACAATGTGCATGAGGATGTACATGACCGTTGGTTATATTTGTATACATCTGCATGTACATCATACTAAGTTGAGAAAAACCATATTTGAATGTGACTTAAACGACAGTTTGTTTTTAGAATATACATTATTGGATGTATAGAAAACATAATTTGGCTTACCAGGATTTTTTTTATTTGCACTAAAATTGCATTAAAAAAATAAAGGATTTCCACTACTAAAAAATACGTGACTGTACCTTGATGTTTTATTGAATACTAATCTCATTTTTATAGTTTGAGGGATTTTATTGTAATAGAATGATGAAAGAGAGATGAAAAACTGAAACAAACATGCAATAGAGGAGAAAATATGATTTTCGTAAATACTACGTCTCTTTGAAAAGTACCTGATTTATTAGATGATTGAGAGCAAGCAAGATATTACGGCTTTAGCCATAACGTTTACGGAACGAGTCAGCTCTATTTTAAAAAATTATCTGATTTTAATGGTGCAAAACTTTTCAAATGAAGGTGTATAATACGAAATTATATAACGTTTTAACCCTTTTAGACCTGTTGTACATGAGTATGTACAACTCATGTACCACAGGTCTAAAAGGGTTAAAACGTTATATAATTTCGTATTATACACCTTCATTTGAAAAGTTTTGCACCATTAAAATCAGATAATTTTTTAAAATAGAGCTGACTCGTTCCGTAAACGTTATGGCTAAAGCCGTAATATCTTGCTTGCTCTCAATCATCTAATAAATTATTTACCGTTTGTTGTTACTATATATGAGGCCGCGATTTGCAAAACTTGTTATATCTATTCTTAATAAAAAGCAAGATGGCAGTTACTTCTAAAAGATAATTTCTAAATCTATTAGATTTCGGTGGAATAATTTGGAAAAACTCACGATATCCTTGGTTTAATTGAGGTTAAAAACTGACATTATTTGCAAAACTCTATATCCATCCAAAGAATACGAAAAGTCTCATAATTAAGACTAAACTCAAGCCAAAGACTAAAAGTCGTACCTAAGACCATTTTTCAATCAGTGACTGTGCTTCAGATTCGGCGTGTAAATAATGTTCAGCAATATTCCGTTTCTTGTGTGGCATATCAAGAATTGTCGATATAGACACTTGTTCAATAAAAGTAAGACAAATATAAAGAGTGATAAGGTTTTAGCATTTTCTCAAATTTCAATCGTCTTGAATATACCAAGTTTTGCAAATCACGGCCTCATATGTATTATATTATACGCAAATCACTTTGGCAAATAAAAACATAATACGTAACGTTAAACCACTTTTAACTGATATTAGCGCCTTGTCGTTGAGTACTAAAACTAAAAATAAAAATTCCTAATTTTTTTTCCTGTGTATGCCAGAATAAACTATAGGAAATATTGTATAGGAAAAAACTGCAATATTTTTTTATTCTTATGTAGGAAAAAAATTCCGAATTCCTATGGTAGCCAGAATCGACATGCTGGTAGACAACTAAGAGATCATGACTTCCTCCACTTAGATAGACACAGAACCAACTATGGCGGTAATGAACCAGTAAAGATGATGTGTAAGAGTTTCAATAAAATTAACTATTTATTTGATTTTTGTTTAACTAAAGACAATTTTAAATTTAGATTAGGACAATTTTATGCCCCTCAGTGATTTTTAGCGCGGATTTATTTTATTTTGTATTCTTACATTAATATTTTTCAAGTCAAATTTGTAGACTTATTTCAATATAAATAAATAACTAAATCCAATTAAATGAAGCATGTTACATAATAAGTAACATGGTTCATGTAATCAGATTTGGTTAAGGAAAATCAGAAATTGAAAAAACCGAAATAGTACGCAACAAATACAAATCTGTAAAGAATTACAAATAGGCAACGACATGTCGCTGTGAGTTATTGACGCTAAACTTAATCTAATTGATCTTTGATCTAATATACTACGAACAAACTTTCTCTTGTTTGCGTACATTAAAAAAATATCCAAAATAAATTGAATATTAAACACTTACAGTAAACTAAACATCCGCTGCAATATGGGAAGTTTTAAAGTTAATTCCACCTACGGGTGCGACTGATTAAGCACATATATCCAGGACATACACAATTATATAAGCACATTCGAACTTTTTCGCAACAGTACGCATTGATCTATCACAAGTTTAAACTTAAGTACACAAAATTGATGGCACAAAATACTCGTACAACTACGAAAAATTAAGCTTTAAACTTTTTACACAAAAAATTACTGTTTTTATTCACTTTTTTTAATCCGGGTAAAGCTTGGTTAAGATTGATTGTGCAACGCCCAGCGGTGATTTATTTCACAAGAATATATATGGTTTGCCCGTTCTTAACCACGGTAAAAATGTAAATCAATTATTTTATTAATTTTGGTCGCAGCAATCAGCTGTTTGTACCCATAACGGTTTCCTAATTCCACTTGATTGCAACTCAATTGCATTAACCAATTGTTTTTCGCTATTTACACAATTATTTATTACTTTTATGGAAATTTTTTTTTTGTTCGACCGAATTCACCGATCAACACAATCAACGATACACAAAGCAATAATGATCATTGTTAAGTATCGCATTGGTAAACTGAAGACGATCAGGTACGAACTTGGTATGTTTATTTGTCTACTACATTTGCTACATATGCTTAGGGTAATTTGCGAAATATAGATCAGAGTACGGATTTTGTTCGAAAACTGAGACTTGAGTGTTGAGAGTTTTGCTGCTGTTTCACTTACCTACTAGGTGCACAAAATAAAAATTATTGTTGACTGATGTAAATAATAATCAAATTTTATATTTACATCTAGTATGCTGATGACACAACATAAAAACTACCAACTCTCAAGTCGCTGTTTTCAAACAGAATTCGCATGCAGGTCTGTTTTTTTATAACTTTTTAAAAATTGAGACGAAACGATGTCTCGCAGTTCATATACCATCATGAGTGTAACAGATTAAACCGGTTTCTGTTACAGTAAAATTATGAAAATCGGACAAAAAAATCAGATGTAGTTGTCTGAAATTATGATCAAGTTTTCCATATAACATATTTTGAACTGACCCGGATCAATGTATGTCATGAAATGCAGTTCAAGTTATAAACTGAACGAACCTTTCAAGGTCGGCGGATAATAATACTGTACTCTTCTGTACTAAAACTTTTGATGGTCTGGTTATATATTATTACTAATGCAGGTTCTTTTTGCAGGTTAAACACATTAAAAGGTCATTGCAAATATCTCAGGAATTTTTAAAGATTAAGCTAGAATTGTATGAATGTGAGTTAATCGGGCTTAAACATTTCCTCCGTATCGGATGAATTAATGAACCACAAAAATCCATATTTACTGGTAGCTAACTTATACGAAAACCCCTTTTGTCACACCGCGTATACCTGGGTGTTTAAGTTTAAAACACACATCATAAGATATATTTGCTTGTAGAGCAGTAATAAATTTTCGAGTTGTCCACCACTGGCATAATTTCGTCTTCATCAAGAAATGGGTTTAGCTCAATTTGCTTTTGGCTGGATATATTTTTATATTGCTTATATCAGCTGAGGTTTTCCGCAAAATGTAGACGCTGATAATGTCGAGTTATGAAGTGAGCAAATCTTTCAAGATCTTGTAGCTTTCGTTTTTATGCTTGTAGGGAATTTGAGAAAATTCAAAACTTGTATTAGGGGAAATTAAATCTATTAATAGAGGGCACGATCATCTATCCAATAGATGGCTTAGCAATACGCAAGATGTTTTTATGTTAAAACTAAGTTTTTTTTTTCGAATTAATGAAAAAAAAATTTTGAGATTTGAAGGGGAGAATGAAAGTAAATTTTGTCGTGAACAGACTAATTGAAAGAAAATTAAAAGTAAAATTAAAAGAGAAAAATTTTAAACAGTAAATCTTGTAGATACATATACGAGTAGATCAAAAAAAAATTGTTCAACTGAGTTTTAAATTTTTTTTTTTTTGATATACTCGTATATGTATCAAAAAAAATAAATTTAAAATTAAGATTCATAATTAATTTAACAAAAGTTAAGAATATCACTAACAACGAGGTTTTATGATTTAATGTCCTTTATATGATATACACCTAAAGTTGAACCTTTCTCATCAACTAGTTGACATGCCACATTTCCAACAAGTTGTTTAACGAACGCTTTCTTATATTTGGGTGCTAGTTTTGCAGAGTATTTATTCGAGGCACTGCTTTGCGTAAAATTTCGCACAAAAACCTGATCACCTACATTAAATTCCCTAACTCTACTTCTTAAGTTATAAGCATGTGCGCTTCGCTCGTACGCTTGACGAAGATGTTTTAACACTATTTGATGAATCAGAGATACTCTGTCGAAGTTGGAAAGGCATACCGCTTTATCATCGAGACTTTGCAACTGACGAAGTAAGGCGTAATCTGCAGCATGCCCAATATGGTGTTGTCCAAATACTAAAAAGTTTGGTGAAGTACCAGTTGTTTGATGTATGGCATTCCTTAAACCAGAAGCGATGGCATCTAAATATTTATCCCATTCAGTGTGATCTTCACGGATGTAAGTCCTGATTGCCGCTAGTACCGACCTGTTAACCCTTTCGGAAGGATTTGCTTGCGGGGAGTATTTGGCGGTTAAAATTTGCTTGATCTTATATTTCTGTAACAGGTCTAAATATATTTTCGCGGTAAATTGGTTGCCGTTATCACTCAGGATCATCTCAGGCACTGAATAAACATGAAATACTTTATTTTCGAGAAAATGTATTACGTTTTTGCTATCAGCGTCACGCATTGGTTCTAACAAGACAAATCTAGAATAAGCATCAAGTACTACAAAAATGTAACAAAAACCTGATTTGGTGCGTGGTAATGGTAATGTAGAGTTTCTGCCAAGGCCGAGTTATTTCTACAAAAT
This sequence comes from Nephrotoma appendiculata, assembly GCA_947310385.1. Lineage (NCBI taxonomy): Eukaryota > Metazoa > Arthropoda > Insecta > Diptera > Tipulidae > Nephrotoma > Nephrotoma appendiculata. The sequence continues at coordinate 165,051,178 of OX371224.1, forward strand.
TCCCCATGAGTGGGCGTGTTGTACTATTTGAGGCTTTACTAGTCTTACAGAGATCACATTGCCGAAATAAATTCTGTACGTCCCTCACCATATTCGGCCAATAATATAATCTACGCAACCCGTCTAAAGTTTTCTGTGTTCCTCGGTGCATAGAACTTGTTGGGCAGTGCGCTCGATTCAATAATTTTGGTATTAGGGTTTTTGGCACATACAACTTCCATTCGGGTAAGTCAGAATAATTGTTGGAATTTTGACCTAGTTTAATATAAATTTTATTGTCAAGCACTCTTAAGTTAAACTTATCTTTAGGATGCAAAATAATTGTATTAAGCAAATGCAGATAATCAGGGCTTTTAAATTCAGGGGAATTTCCACATACAAAGAGAAATCTTCAACAGCATTCGTGATTGCTTCGACTTGTCGGGACAGTGCGTCTGGGACTAGGTTGTCCTTCCCTTTTCGATACTCTATTACGAAATTGAAGCACATCAATTACAGACTCCAACGAGCGAGACGCCCAGAAAGATCTCGTTGTCCCATTAACCACTTTAGACTGGCATGATCAGTGATAATAGTAAACGGATACCCTTCTATGTACTTACGAAATTTCCCAACACTTAAGACAGCAGCCAAACATTCCAACTCAGTCACGCTGTAATTGCGCTGCGCTGCATTAAGCTTTTGAGAAATAAAGGCAATAGGACTTTCTTCGTCGTTAGAGGATTTCTGAAAGAGAACTGCACCAATACCGGTTGAAGAAGCATCGCATTGTATGTAAAATGGACGATTGTAATCTGCATTCGACAACACGGGCGCGGAGGTAAGAGCAGTTTTTAGCGAGTCAAAAGCTTCTTGAGCTGCATCATTCCACTCAAATTTCTTATTCTTTTTTAGAAGATTGGTTAATAATGTGGCAATTTCGGCATAACGGTGAATGAATCGCCTATACCAACCGGACATCCCTAAAAACCTTCGAAGTTGGCGGACTGATTTCGGTACCGGATATAAAGTAATGGCTTCTACTTTGGAATCATCAGGAGTCAAACATCCATTTCCCACCACATACCCAAGAAATTATAACTCTTTAAACACAAATTTACATTTGGCTATGTTTACCGTCAAATTAGCTTTAGACAACAATTCCGCTACCGTAGTTAACAATTTTAAATGCTCTTCGAATGTCTCGCTAATGATGAGCAGATCATCTAAATACACAAATACATGAGTGTGCAGTTCATGGGGTATCACCTTATGCATCAATCGACACATAGTCTGGGGTGAATTACAAACTCCGAAAGGCATTACTGTAAAATGGTACAGCGGTCTTCCAGCTACCGTGAAGGCTGTCTTATCCTTTGACCTCTAATCCAGGGGTATCTGCCAAAAGGCGTCCTTCAAATCAAGGCTCGAGATGAGCCTTGTTTTTGTCAAACGCCCTAGCAAACCGTCAATGAGAGGCAAAGGATAAGCATCCTTCACAGTAACCTCATTGAGCTTTCGAGCATCTAGGCACAATCGGACTTTGCCATTCCCCTTTCGGACCAATGTAATAGGTGAACTCCATGAACTGCAACTCTCTTCTATCACTCCCAGTGAGAGCATTCGATCCAATTCCTCAAAAATTTCCGCTTCTTTAGCAGGAGACACAGCATAATGCCTTTGCTTTATAGGCTGAGCATCATCGACATTAATCACATGAGTAACCAAAGTTGTTCGTCCTAGCCCACGTTCTACAGAAGATGGGAATATTTTTATAACCGAGTCCAACTTGGATTGCTGAACTGGACTTAACTGGTGAAATTTGGTTTCATTTTGATTCAACTCCGATACATAATTTGAAGAAGAATTCCCCTTAGGTTGGAGAATTGAATTTGGAAAAGTTATTTTTAGGCCAAACGTGTCCCAAAAATCGACGCCAAGATACAACTTCTGATGTAAGTTAGGTGCCAAATGGAGCGTGATCATTCGAGTTTTTCCCGCAAAAGTAATGTTAGTGCGAATGTGACCAATAATTAATTCTGAGGTTCCGTTTGCGGTTTTGACATACGACGGAAATTGTCTGAACCTAATATTATGAGAATTTAAAATTTCAAGACAGTCTTTACCCAAAAGTGAAACATTTGCCCCACTATCAAGTAGACCAATGAAATGCGTTCCAAATAAATCTACCTCTGCATAAGGTCTACCATCCATTTCATCTGTTATTAATGAGGCTACAATAAGCGACTTGTAAGATTTCCTTAATTTAAAATAGCGAATTGTGCGAGAAGTTTTACGGTTAGCGTTTAATGTAATAGGTTTAGTGAAAGACAAAATAGGATGATTTGGTGTACTTTGTAATTGAGAAATTATTGATTGCGATTTTGGTTCCTCAATTGAAGAACGCGACGATTTAACTCCGGGTCTGTATTTTTGGCTGCAACTTCCGTGCTGCGTTTTGTCTGGGGGGAAGAGGTTTGCGTCGCCCTTACCCCCTCTCTGTAGTTTCCCGACCGAGTTCGGCAAGTTAAGCAAGTCGGAAAATAGGTATTAGGTGCACCACATCTGTAACAGAACACATTTCGTACATTCGAGACGCAATGTTTGTAATGATGGCCGACTTGTGAGCAATTCCAACATTTTTCCATATAAGAATTAGTATTTGTTATGAAGTTGTTCTGGCTCGAACGATTTTGTGGCTGCGGTTGGTAATAATTCCGACCCGTGTTAACAGCACAAACCTCTTCTTGAAATTCTGGAGGATTATACTGACACTGTTCTCTAGCATTGTAATGTACCACACTTTGATTAGTATCGAGTTCGTGTACATATTTTCATTGCGGCTGGCACAATAATTCAGGTACAAATCCTGTTCGTGACCATGTATCCTCGTGAGACACGCACCGTCTAACTAAGTCATCTATAGACATGAATTCTATACCTGTCGATTTATCTTGAACTCCGGGTCTCATGTTCTGCCTTAAAACGTTAATTAGGTGATAATCCGGAATCTGTTTTTCTAATTTGAAGGATAAGGTAAGAATCTCATTGTAAAAATCATAGAAGCTCTCACCTCTCTTTTGTTGACGACTTTCAAGACACCTCAACAATTCAAAGTCAGACCTTCTTTCTTGGAACCGTTTTATAAAATCTAATTTAAAAATTTCCCAAATCACTGGTGAATTACGTTCGAGATAATTCCAATACCATTCGGCAGCATTTCCTTTCACTAGATAGCTTACGGCATCAACTAACTGCGAAGGTGGAACTTTATCTGCATTAGCCAAATGCTCAACGTTGAAAATAAATCGTTTTACAGGCGGACTGTTAAGAGCACATCGTAGGAAACATTCCAACGGGAAGGATTACGTGAAAGACATTTATCTTCATGTACTAGTACAGTCTGCAGCTTCGATTGTGAGCGAAATTGACTTTAGTCGTTTGCGACAGTGCGCTCATTCGTACTTGCGGTTTGCTTCGGTTTCATGTCATTTTGTCGAGTTTGGTCAAACTGATTAAGCAAAGAGCTTGATTGATCTGAACTAAATAATACCGCTTGAGCCTTTCGATCGTGTTCGTTTCTTATTGGTTCTTGTTTTAAACGCATTACATCCTGTGTCAAGACTTGCACCTGGTTAATTAATTTTAGCATTAAGGTTTGGTTATTTTCGAAGTTTTCTTCGCTACTGTGGTCTTCCCAATCTTCTAGCCTAGGTGGTGGGTGAACTGTAGATATTTTAGCTCGATCGAGGTACATAGGTAAGGTGAGGTTGATCAATGACATATATTTTCCTGAAAGTACAGTATATGGATAGTTAACTTATATTTGATAATTTTTTTTCTTTTATTTTTAATGGTCTTGAACAGATCTACTCATACTCCGGCAAACCCATATCCAAGCTCCTGAGCTTAAGCCGCAGCACAAGACCACGCCGGAGTCCCTGAGTAGATAATTTCTGCTAACGTAAGCCGGGGGCTAGCTGTGTCCGTTATTGTTGTTTACGAAACAGATAGCCTTCGGTAAGCGTTACAATCTTGCCACTGTTGTTAGTCCAACACAATTCATTGTTTATTAATTCTCTAACAGAGATTCTTCGATATGTCAAATCTGCGGCATTCTGTCTAGGCAGGACATGCTTTCACACCCCTTGTTTGTGCGTTCTTATAATTTCCAAGATACAGTTTGCGACATATTGTGGCAACCATTCTTATACGATTCTTAAATCAGTTCACAACGTGAGAGGTGGCATTTGATAAGATGATCAAAGATAAGTTTAAAAGAACTCTGTTCTAAATTACCGCATTTGAAAAGTTTTCGAGAGATTCAAGCCACTGCTGCTTAATATATACAAAACATCGAATTGTAATTGAAACAGTTCTGATTCTGTCGACTCAGGTGTCATCAAATAGTCTACATATAGGTTTCAAAATGAATGGCATGAGTGGTTGCTAGTTTTCTATTTTTATTGCTTAATCAAAGATTCGGGACTTTGTCATATACATTACAGTCTTTATTAAGTTTATGCCATAAGAATAGCTACTAAAACTCAAAGCTGGTCTTTCTTCAGACACAGAGCATGCTTAGTTAATCGCAAATAAAACCTAACAAATAAACTATTTTACCTTTCGACATGGCTTCACCATATTGGCCTAACAATGAGCCACTACATTTCCCTCCCAATATGACAATAAGCCGGCACCTACATGACCTTGACACTATTATGTTGCAACACAGGCTAATAAAATGTTTACAGTCCTTAACCAGTTTGGAAGTGATAATAGGATTTTGAAATGCATTGCGAGCAGTTTGAACCTAACCCTAAAATAATAGATCATTTGAAGAGAAGTAATTTTCAAAACCTGTACCTAATTCAAAATGAGAGCCATCTGCGAAGAAAACTAACGACTCAGACATCCTATTATTGACATCTTGAGACAACTAAAGATCTCTTAAAGATGGGTAAACCACTGAGAAGGAACTATCAAATTCGAATTCTGGTATCATTTAGTTTACCTCAAACTTAGGTGACCGTTCACGACCAGGATTCAATCGACCAATCATATTCTCTGGACGAAATGACATACATGAACAAGGCGTGCGCATATTAGCAACAGCAAAAGCATATAACGCACTAATGCAATGGAACCCGATATAATTCAGTGCTGTGCCAAAAAATGCAGACGAAACAACCAAGTATGATGAAAAGATGTCAAGAACACAAGTAAATTTCAATGTAAAAATTAGAGACTCTGTGCGTAAAGAATAATGAAGAACAACTAAACGACTTCTACGTCACAAACCAGAAGTCGTATTCCAGAAGGTGGTGATCGGTGATTATCACCGAATTTTTGCTTTACAGAGCGTTACAAACCGCTAAACAATGATATTTTAAAGTGATGAACCTTTGGTGGCGGCCTTGTAAGAGGTCACAATTAATGTGAGCATCCTGGAAAAGGCCTTGATAATCATTGATCAGCTTCTTGAATTCCACCTCAGATATTCATAAAGATTTCCACACAGAAATTTACACAAATACACATTACGTGATGGCAGGACAAGGAACAAAATACATCAGGCATGATCGACAAGAAATTTCTCACGTCTTTACTAGACGTCAGGGTAATGAGAAGAGCACATTCATTGTATCCACCACCTGTTAATATCACAGTTCCAAATTAAGCCTGTCCCTGCAAAACTCATTAGACAAATCGAAAAAAATCAAATCGGAGTGTATTGAAAAGACCCCCAAATGACACATAGACCCTAGAGTTCGATGCCCATCCACAACGAAGTGACATAAGAAGGTGTGGACGTCTCCCCAACAGACAACCCTGTTTTCATCCGGAGAACCACCAAGAATCACCCTCACTGGCACTTCAACAGCTTCCCAAGACTGTTGCAGCTTCGTGCGGCTCATATTGGATTTGAGGATTGCTCTGAATAGACAACACTTACTGGATTCACCATTCTGACCCTGTGGATGTCCTGCCAAGGAAATGAAAAGAAATGGCAAGCCCAGCCTGTAAATGTGGAACCGACACAAAATAATACCGTCCTCCCAACATACCGATCCGAAAAAATTAGCAATTTATTTTATATTTCAAATTCACTAAATAAACATTAGAAATCAGAACGAAAAAAAATAAACGAGAACTATAATAAGTTCGACACATTTTTCAAAAAATCACCAACGAATTCAAAGAAAGAGAAGAACACGTTGAATTTACTACATATCTATACTCAACCACCAACAAAAAAAATTGGAAAATTAGTAATATGATTACCAAAAATTTAATTTTAGCTGTGTACCTCAGGTCGATTTTTCCAACTAAATAATGAACTAAACTAAATTGCTCAGTAATTCACAATAAACATTCATAGGTGACTATTCGAAAAACTAAAAATTTATAACTATTATTATTATTTTTATTATTTTATTTATAACTAAATTGTCGAGTTTTCGTAGATAAAGGAAATATCAAATTAAATTAAAATGATGATAGGAAAGTTGCATTATTATAAACTACGAAATGTACAAATTTGTACACAATAACACATTTGCATTAAATACCAATTAATGACATTTGACAACTAAATTGAAAAGTTACCTCGCGTGGAGACTTTTCGTTTGTAACCAGACGGTAAGGGTACATCAAAAAAGTTTAGTTCATAATTTAGCCGAAAAAATCGACCTGAGTGAGCACAGCATTAAATTTAAATTATAACCAAAATCTTATAAAAAAAATGTTGGTACCTCAACTAACTGTTAAAGCCTTGTAGCCGTCAACATACGGACCGTTGCGCACTCGTTGTGCCGTACTCGCGCTGATCGATCTACCACCATTGCGGCCCTACCGCCGGTATTCACTCGATTAATGTGGTACCCGTTATAGTTGCGACACAACTTGCTGTTAACAACTATTACACCACTCGTTCTTGATGCGAACGGGCCTCGTGGCGGCCGCCTTGTCAGACGGTGTTGCTGCTTACACACCGAATAAATTAAAAATTGGGGAGAGGGACAAAATCCCGATATTTATAATCCCGAAGGTACAAAATCCCAAAGATTTATAAAAATCACGAAGTAATAAAATCCCAAGGGTACTAAATCCCGTGAATACAAAATCCCGAGGATATAAAATCCCGAGATATCAAAATCCCGAGGTTCAAAATCCCGAATACCTATGAAAATTTCAAAGTCTATTTGTTAGAAAATTATGGCTGTTATTGCAAATTTTAAGACCGCATCAACGTATTGGCCCAATATTAGTATACATTTGCTCAATAGGCGATATTTTATAAGGATGCCCCACTAAATCCTGTGCTGCCATCTAATGGATATTTCAATTTTTTACGTATTATAATTTCCGCTTTGGTTTAAAATTTAATATAAATTTGTTTAAGGTGGTTATAATTTGAACTAAAAACAAAATACGTGTCATTAATATATTGTATATAATCCGCTCCTACGTGCGGCACGCAGTGCGACATGTTTGCTGATCCCCGCTCCTACGTCCCAAAAAATTCAAATCTAAAGCCCCCCGGAGGGCTAAGCGGGGGAAGCGCAGCGACCTCCCGCGTGCCCGTGAGAGTTATCGAAGCCGTTAGCCTCTACAATTATTGCATTTCAAAATTTTGCATTAATTAAATATTGCTTTTTTTATTAATCTTCCATTATCTTCCAATTGTACCACTATTTCCTTCCCTTCCCACTCTTAATTTCATATATTTTTGATTAAAAATTATTTTACCATCGATTAACGAATAAAATTTAATATTTTAGTTCATTTATATTTCAATAGATGGCACTAGTTTGACATTCCGGCCCGATTCCGCGCATACTTCAATTTTATTCGGGATTTTCTTGGGATTTTGTTAGGATTTTGTCCCTTGGGATTATGTACCTTCGGGATTTTGTACCCTCGGGATTTTGTACTATCGGAATTTTGTACCCTCGGTATTTTGTACCATCGGGATTTTGTATCCTCGGGATTATGACTCTCGGGATTTTGTCTTTCGGGAATATGTCACCAACCCTTAAAATTGTATGCCCCTTTAGGCAACCGGTATCGTTTCGGTGTAGTTCAGGGAGTCACCACGTGGTGCTCCTTCAAAAGTTAACTCAATTTCAAAAACAAAAAAAAAATTCTATTTTGCTTGCCAAACTTCGTGTTATTATCATTAGCACACGTTACATTGTTTTCGTATTTTTTTTTTTGAGTTTGATTATGAAGTAAAGGAAATTTTTTTTTCTCTTCTTTTTTATGGTGGTGTTTTTTGTTTGTTTACCAGATTATTTTTTTGCTATAGTCGTATTAGTTAGTTTTTGTTAATTGTATTATTAACACACATTATTGTCAATCATTCGACAAGGTTTTGAAATGCACAACATTTTGAATTGCAATAATTGTAGAGGCTAACGGCTTTGATAGCTCTCACTGTCGTCGCTGCGCTCCCCCCCCCCCCCTCGCTTAGCCCTCCGAGGGGCTTTAGAAATTAACTTCGGGGGACGTAGGAGCCGGGATCAGCAAACATGTCGCACTGCGTTTATATAAAATCTATAGCTGTGCTGCTTTCAAAAGATTACAACAACAATTGCATTGTATTCAAGCCGATTGTTTTAGAATGTTAAGAAAAAAAATTTTAGGATTAGGGGAAATAAAATCATTTTATGGTTATGGTGTTTACCGCAAGGCGTTATTTTTTATATTTTTCTAGAAGAATTTATATTGAATAATAATTTAGCATTTGTTATTTGATAGCAAAATGCCGAATTTAATTTATTCTATTTCTTAAAATAAAAAAAAATAAAATAAATATTAAGAAAATGAACCAACACAGAAAAATTAGAACGTATTAAAAAATTAAATCCAAAAGTTGTTGCTTTCACAATTCTTAGCTAAGCTAAGCGGATTAGCGAAAGCAACACTATTTATTAATGACACCTTCTAAAAAGAAAAATAATTGCACCATAATATTTGAAAGTATTATTTTCTAAAATTTTAAAAAAGATTTAAATGCACCAGATGTTTTAGTATAACCGTAACTAATGACGTAATAGTAGGAGTAGCCTTTTCAAGCAATTTTAAATTTAAATATTTTTTACGACTAACTAAATCATAAAAATTGTTAAATATGTTGGGAAATTATGATAAGCAATAAAAAAATAAAAATAAGAATCTGTACCATTGTGGTTACTAATGCGTCATTTGTTTTTGGGGTTGACAACATGTATAGCCAAAATGACATGATGACTCACAAAAATCTACCTGAAACTAGCAGATTTAAGTTTAATTTTTTTTTTTTAAATATGGAGTGATTTTAGTTTTCTGACATTAGTATTTTGTAAACCATATTTATCGATACAGTCTGTGGAGTTCCAATTTTGATAAAATAAATTTTATTAAATCAGTGAATAAGTGTTGTTTAGTAAAAAACTTTGTGAGAAATATTTTAATTTTTGAAATTATAAAAAAATATTAAATAAGAGGTCTATAACAAATAAAAATAAAACAAAAAAAAAATAAAAACAAATAATAGAAGCAGCAAAATGAATATCACATTGGTCAAAACGAACCAAAATAAAGACAAACTGATTATTGATGGTTACGCATACCATCTCGAAAAGAAGGATGAGAATCAAATTTATCGATGGTGTTGCAATCAACGGAAGAACCTATTGTGTAAAGGAAGAGCCACCACAACACTAAAAGAAGGAAACATGAACTAAAAAAGGAACCATCAGATCATAATCACGCTCCGGAGGCTTCAGAAAAAGATGTTTTTAAGGCAAATGAAACAGTAAAAGAGTTGGCAGAAGTACCAGGGTTGCGACCTTCACAAATAATAAGAGAAAGTATTGTTGAATGCGACCCCGATTGCAGATTATATTTACCTTCAAACAAAGCACAAAAACTAAAAATTGCTCGAGTGAGGACCACAACACTGAAAGAGCCGGAAAGTTTAAATGAAATTTCCATTCCGGAAACATTAAAGTTTATTGACGAAGAGCTCTTTGTGTTGTCGGAGGAAGATTTTGGAGGAAATAAAAATATTTTATTAGGAACAAAAACATCTTTGAAGTTGCTAGCAGAGGCTGAATGCTGGCTTATGGACGGCACATTCAAAGTTGTACCATCTATAATGAGACAGTTATTCTCAATCCATGGTAAAATTGATGACCAGATCATACCATTATTATTTTGTATAATGAGCTCAAAATCAACAGAAGCTTACTCGGAGATGTTCTATGAGATTTGTAAAATTTCTTGTGATTGGAACATCTCGTTAAATCCAAAGAGAATTGTGTCAGATTTTGAAAAGGCAAGCGTAACTGCAGCTAAAATATATTTTCCGTTGGCTGAATACAAAGGATGCCTTTTCAATTTCGGACAAATATTATGGAGAAAAGTACAATCTGAATACCTTCAGATTAAATATGGAAACAATAAATCTTTTAACACGCAAATTCTAATGTTAAAAAGCTAAGCCTTCGTACCTCCTGAAGAAGTTTCGGAGTATTTTGATGCGATCATAAAAGAATTTGATCCAGACGCCAAGCGAATTGCCAAATAGTTCCAAACAAATCATATAAGGTGTGTTCATGGATACCAAGGAAGACCCCAATACAGTCCAAAGTTCTTGACTGTTTCCCAGAACCATGATGGTAATTTCCCTAGAACACAAAATTCAGTTAAGGCTAGGCACAACCGACTAAAAATAGTAATTGGAAGACCTCATGTTGAGGTCTATAAGTTAATCGAAGAATTGGCAAAGCAGATGATAATATGCAAAACACGCATTGAAAAATGGAAAGCTGGTGAACGCATCCCACTAAAAAAAAATGTGGAAAAAAACAGCAGAATTTTAAATGTTATTGCAAATAGAAACAATACTGATAAGATTAATTATTTAAAAAATATTGCTCATTATTATCACTATTAAGTTACAATAATAACGCTTAATTTTATTTATTTTATAATTAAACATTTCATCAAAAGCCCAAACGTTCTTTTCAGAACGACCAAAAATATATTTTATTAAAAGAACATATTTATACAAATCCAATTCTTAATAGAAATGAAGGGGTTGGTCATGAAACCTCGACGATCGTTGTCTCGAAATCAAAATCTCGAAATCGAAATCTCGAATTAATAAAATAGTGAATTTCAAAATATCGAAATTTCAAAATATAGAATTCAAAACCTCGAAAATATATCTCGAATAATAAAAATAATTTTGTAAATATTATTTGCGGCGCCGCAAATAATATTTACAAAATTATTTTTATTATTTGATATTCGAGAATACAAATTACCTAAACCACACTATGAGATACTGTTAAAGTTAGCCGAAAGTTTCCAGCCGAAAGATAATGCAGATAGTATCTTGAATACAGCAAAAACCAGGCATGAACTCGAATTTAGGAGAATTTAGGATCGGGTTACATCATTCGGGTGAAGGAGAAATTATTTCAGTTTATAGGAATTTAAAAATCGATAGGAGCGAGAGTATAAAGAGAGTTTAAAAATAGTCAAGACACTATCTGCATTATCTTTAGGCTGGAAACTATCGGCTAACTTTAATAGGGTCACTATGAGCCTTAATTCTGGTTCTTTGCCGATGCTGTTGCTAATAATTTCCCGAGTACTCAAAATTCAATTGGGGCATTGCATCGGCTCTTAAAACAGTAGTAGGAACGAAAAATGTTAGTGTTTACAAAATAATTACCGATCTTTCAAAAGAATTAATAATATTTATAAATAATATAGAACGAATGAAAATAGGTGACATGAAGCCATTAAATAAAAAAAATTTGATGAGATATCAAAAATTAAAACAATTTTGAAAAAATTGCAAAAAATTGATAAGTTAGATTTTTTAAAAAGGTTCACAACATATGTATATAAATGTTTTATTTGTTAATAAAATTTGAATTGAACAGTATTAAATAGCATAAAAGATATTAAGTGCATTTTTACCATTCTATTATTTAGAACATCTTTTTAATTTTCGAGATTTTCGCATGCGAGATTTTCCAAATAAATTATTTTGAAATTCGATATTCTTAAATTCGAGTAAATTTTTTCTTTCGGTATTTTGTTCATTCGATATATCTCTTGGCGAATTTTTAGAACTATCCCGAAATGAAGATAAAAAAAGAAAATTTAATATTTAATATTTTTAAAAAAATCCCGAATTTTTTCGGGATTTTTAAAATTTCAGCAAAGTCGGGATTTTGAAAATCGGGATTTTGAAAGTCGGGATTTGAAAAGTCGGGATTTTGAAAGTTGGGATTTTTAAAGTCGGGATTTTGAGAGTCGGGATTGATAAATTCGGGATTTTGAAAATCGGGATTTTTTTTTGTCGGGATTTTGCTAATTCGGGATTTTGTGATTCGGGATTTTGAGCCGATCCCACAATTTATTATACAACACAAAATTAATTATTAAAATTATAACACACTTTTTAATTATCACTTTAATAATCGCTTTAATAATCACTTTAATAATCTTTCTATTTAACCTTCACTGTATCACGTTTAAAATAAAACTCAGCATTCCACGTTAATGTACGCCTTTATATACCAAAATATTTGTTTCTAGAATAATCCTAAATGAGCATCGAGCAAATATGTTAGTATAGAAATGACGCCTAAATGTTGAACCAAATCATAAATGCAATTGAACAATTAATGAAATTAAGTTATTCTATTCTAATCTAGGTGTCACCATAACAGTACTATAATCATGGAATTAAGCGCAATGGTACGACCCCAAGAGAGTCGTAACACAGCCAAGGTTTAAAAAAATGTGGACTTTTGCCAGTTCCGTTATAGTATAGTATTAGAGTGTGCCATGAAAAAGTTAGATAGCGCGCCCCTAATGGCATTCAGTGTAGATTCACCTAGAAACTCAATGATCTGTATTACGCAGATGAAATATAGTATGCATGCTAATACACAAATATGGAACAGAAAGAAGAGATTGTTGATACTCAGAAAAAATAAATATCAGGAAAACTAAAACGATGAAGCTAAACACACCAATACCTACACTGATATATATGTATAAACCAATGCGAAATGGAAGAGGTCAATGAGTTTGTATACCTTGGTTGTACACTGGCGAAAACGGATGAAACAAATGAAGTCAACATTCAACATGTTACACAAATTCTGGACGTCCTCAACACCAAACTAAGAATGTGCAATTCTCACGTTTCATTTGACAGCGCATCCCCAAAAGATTCCTTTTTCTTTTTAATTTCAGACAAGTTCGAAAAAAAAATTGAGAAAAAAAAATCTCATTTTTTTTATACTTTTCTGTAAGGAAAAAGTAATTGTATTGGGAATACAAGCTGTGAGACCGAAATAAGAAAGCCCTAGTGGAGGTGTTAAGAACACGCTGAGGAAGACACAAAATCACGTAACAAATAGATCTCTGGAGTGCAAAGTCGGATGGCCAGCTGTAATGTGGAAACGAACGATGCTACCAGAAGCGAAACAACTTGGCAATTGTTTCACAATTGTGAAACAATTGCCAAGTTGTTTCACTTCTTTATTAGCAACGTTCGATTCCACCTCATGGGTATAGAATTCAAAGCGCAATAGCGTCCTACAAGATGATCCGGCTTAGTAGACGCCCTATGCTCCTAATTTGAGGATAAAAGAACAAAAATACAATGGTCATTTATATTAAAGATAAAATCAGGTTCCACTTTCAATGAAATAAAAGAGTCCAATGTGGTGCCATCAGGAAAACCATGGATAGTGCTAGCAATGCTATCCAGCACAAAAACTGGTTAGTGAGGGAATCCAGCATTTAGGGAGTGGTAGTCATCGGTTCCCAGACGTATGCCACTAGTTAACAAATGTGATTTTCATGCGAAACCTTGTAGAAAGTCTTAAATATATCCAAAGTGCCGTCGTAGACCTCTTCATATTATTCTAGGGCGTGGTTTTATTTGTTTGCGACATACGTCAATAGATCGGTTGTGATGCACCTTCCGCATGGATTTCTCGTATAATTTGGCGGCAGTTGACACAATTGATATTGGCTGGTAATTTCATCACAACCACGTTTCAGAACTGGTTGTATCATCGCACTCTTCCAGATGTTCGGGTATTTATCTTGTTTATAGGAATAGCGAAAATTTTTAGTTAATATTGGAGCCAAGTTACTGCCAAATTTCTTCAATATTCGAACTGGGACTTAATCTCCGCCCGGTTTCTGACAGATTTTTTTTGTATTTTTTGTAAAATTATTCCATTTTCAATTACTATTTTTTACAAAATAGGACAAATCTTAACAAAAAATTGGCTGGTACCCAACAAATTATCGATCTTTGACACTCACAAAATTTATCTATACATGATTACACGAGTTATATATTTTAAGCTTTGGTTAATATGAAAATCATCTCGGAAAATGATTCGATTTATCAATATTTTTTGCATTTGACCTAACGTCCTAAACAAACAAAAACATATTTCGAACCCGAAAGTGTTAGATTTCATTACTATTCATGGTTATTTCAGCCATAATACGCCATGGCCAGCTCGTGACATTCTCATCCAATTTTAACCGCCACCCCAAATCCAATAATCTTGACCAACAGTACATTGATCTCAGACCTTTGGCTTCTTCTTTCAATGGAAGTCGGGCAATAACGGACCTCACGTGTCTTTCCTCTTTAAATAACACGCTTGTGTTGTTTTCTGTTATTTGACTTATGTGATTCCTACGATTGTATAACAGAAAATAAATAAATTCATGCGACAACACCAATCAATAAAAAACCCTAACCCAAAACCCAGAAATTGTCATACCTCTCATACCTGATTAAGAGTATGTGGTTTTGAGATCGTCATACTCCTGCCTTACTTTTAGAAAAGTTAGAAAAAAATTATTCAGTCGCAACTTTGCGAAATTGAGCCCTGGGCGAGATAAATTCATACAACATAAAAGTATAAATTTGTCGGATTAAGAATAAATGATTTTGAGATGCCGCAAAGTTGACACGGAACGATTTTTCTCTAACTTTTCTAAAACACATAGCCTTAATACGACAAATTTATATTTTTAGCGTGCCAAGTACCTTTATCGTGTCTAATGTAATTGCAATTCGTACAAATACAAGTTCTATTGATATAACGGTTGCATGGCTAAAATTCGCAAAATTTAAATGTAACGAATTTAATTTTTGCCGACCAAATGGCACAGTAGTTAAGGGTTTGGCGTTTGGATCGGGAGGTACCGATTTCAAATCCTGATAGAAGTAGAAAGCAAACGGAAATTTATATCAACAGATTACGATCTGTAATTAAAAGAAACACAACTACAACCCCCTATCGTCCATGTTTTTGGTGTGGCAGAAACGCGTATTTAACGTGATTTTTAATAAATTCTGGCTTGGCCACTAGAGCAAATATAGGGGTTTTTATTGTTTAGTATTGCCTGATGATTTTTTTTTTATTTTCTGGGGAAGAATCGTGGAATAACTTTACAAACGGCATGTCTATCACTTTCCAGAGACATGCCAACGTTAATTCGATATCAATGAGCAGTAAATGTTACCTCAGTATGGCCGACCTGCTTCTTAAATCTACCATATCTTGACCGCTGAAGCAACTTCTTTTTGAGCAGTCACTACTCAAATAAAATAAATCGTAACCGAAAGAAAGATTTTATTACTTGATATTCGACAACTAACACATTATTTCTTGCTGCGACATATGAAAAAAATTGATGACGCACATGATGCCGAGAATCTTAGAAATGTGATTAAAATTTCGCAGAATTAAATCTGAGTGAAATCAATTCATCTATTGTATATTGATCCCAACAACATTTTTTATAAACAATGTGATGAAGTTTTATATAATCTGAAAATCTAATTGGCAACGCCAATTACTTAAATCAAATATAAAAATTTCATTTAATTTCCAACCATAATTTATGATAACTGCGATGTTCTCGAACAATTTTTATAACAGTTGTGGACAGTAACAATCCAATAGTAATCTGTGTCATAGGATATGGCGCCAATGTGACATAAAAATAAAAATCTGAAAACGAAAATGAAAAATGAGTTCAAAGCTCTTCTATGGTTTAGTAACAGAATTATACTGTAACCAAATGATGGTTACGGAGATGATGGTGCACAGTAATTATTTGTTAAATAGTCACAGCGATTATCGTCCGAATCTATTCCGTATATGTGGTTTTTGAAATAAAATGCCCTTAATCGCTGCTGCTTAATATCTTTTACTATCTCTACATGCAATACAGAATAATCCACATGGTATATTAAAATACACGAGATCCCTATGCTTAATCCTTTAATCCGATGTGTAATATTATACACAGTCTAAATAAAATAAAATCCGAATTAGATAGTAGACATGTACTCGTAGATATAAAAGCAACCGAGAGTCGAAAAGGCAATAAACTATTCAAATTTTAGTGCAATTCCAAGATTTTATCTCGTGTTGAAAAAATTCAGTGTCATCATAATATATTGAGTAAATCTAACACTTTGATATTCTATATACGGCGGCGAGATAACCATTTTTTGTGTTGTAAATTTTTCATATATGTACAAACCGATATCTAACATTTATCTTACACAACACAAAAAAATCTCTAGCTCAGCATCATTCGCGCGAAGCTTTTTCCCACATCCAAATACATTTATACCAAATATGTATAAGAAAATTTCTCATTGGTTGGTTGGATGCGAAATGACCAAATATATAAAAATTGTACGGTACCAAACCGAACAGAATCGGAAAAAATGTGGAATTGATTCAGAAAGATACATCTTTCATTTATGTGTTATTGCCATATTAGAGTTCTTTGAACGAACGGAGAATTATCTTTGTTCTAGCTGAAATATATGTGTACGTATAGAACGAAATCGTACATTTTCGGGGTGGAAGGGGGATAAAAGGAACAAAGATTTCACAAAATTAAATAGAAAAATATTTGATTGTAATCAAATCACATTTTTTATTTCGACAATCCTTTCAACATTGTGTTATATCCAGCTACTCGTGTATATGTGTGCACGAGATGAAGGATAACAAAAACCCGTAATGTATTTTATGTAAAGATTGTTGCCAACTCAAGCATGTTTAATTTGGAGAATTATAAAATAAGACATGCATACGTTTTAGTATGACGTACACACATTTTAGAGATACAGCTAAAAAAAATCGGTTTATCCAATTTCTGGCTGGGTCAAGACTCGAGATCTGCGGTACTGAATATCCTACTGTTGACAAATTTAGCATATTTATCTAAGAAATACATTTTTTGTCGCTTTCGTCATAACACACATATAGCAATTGAGGTAATTACTTAAATTGTAGAAATAAATTATTTAATTATATATAGAATATAGAGAGGAAAGGTCTATTCGACATTGAGCTATAAATGCTCTGTTTACATGAATTTATTTTAATTAATTTATCTAAATGTATAACACTGATAAGTGCCGCGCCATTGAATTTACAACAAGTTGAGATAAGAAACTTTACAATGACGGTAATTTAGATATTTTGTTATCTTCATAGTCAAAGTCAACGCGTCATCGTATGGGATTGACCGAGTTTAAGGGAAATCACACCATATAACGAATAATATGCTAATTATAGATTAACGTATGTAAATTTTGCTAACTGCTCCAAATTGTAATCAACCTTATTTGGAAAATTTTGATTGAAGTCTTATCTTAATGGACGAGAAAATTATAGTTATTATTATGTTTATGCTAATTTGAAACATGTAACATCGAATTGAAATTATTGAAACATTTTTGCTTACTGCAATACAAACAACAAAAAAACTTATTAATTTCAAGATCAGTACATACTCGTACATACTGCTAATAAGCGCTAGACGGGAACAGATGCAAAGCAAATGGTAAATAGTTTATTCCTCCGTTTCATCTTTATTAATAGTCAGTCCAGCGAATCGAAGTTGGTCGGCGACCATTTCTAACAGTCCAAAGTATTCCTTTCAACGTACCGCTGACGATCAACAAACCATCAAATTATACAAATATTTTATCTTGAAGTTCATGAGCGATACATGTATGCATCAACCGGCACATTAATTGGGCTGAATTACACAGCCCAAACGGCATCACTTTGAACTGGTAGAGTGGCAGCCCTAGTACTGTGAAAGCAGTTTTGTCTCGCGAAACTTCAGCTAGTGGAATTTGCAAGTACGCGTCTTTTAAGTTCAGTCCGGTTATAAATTTAGTGTCCTATACCGTGATATTATTTAAATTTGGGGCATTTAACCACAGTCGAGTCTTTCGGTTAAGCTCAATACACTCTAACTTTTTTCAATTGCCCCAAAACTAAGCATTCGGTCAATTTCTTGATAAAATTCTTTCTACTAAGCCGGTGATATGGGGTGGTATCGTTGTTTGATTGGTTTATTTCCCGCACGTATTTTGATTTCATGCTCGTGCAACTGTGTTTTACCCAGACCGGTTTTAATGACTGAAGCTAAGTATCCAGCTCGCGCTAGTTAAATGTTAACTTTCTAGTGGTGGAGACACCACTAGAAAAATGTTCACGTTTGTTTTATTTGTCCTACAATAAACAAAAATATAGAAACTACAAGTGGATCTTACGGCAAAAAATTAAAATTATTGACGACTGTTAAAGTTGAGAATGTGACATCTAGCGCATTAAAAATAAGCTCATTGAGCTTTTTTTCCATGAAATTTTACCACGGCATATTTTATGAGAATAAAAATTTACATACAAAAATAAGTTTAATTTTTTGCCGTCAGATCTACAAACAGTTCTCTATAGACAACTATAAGTGGATCTGACGGCAAAAAAATAAAGCTTGTTGCGGATATTTTTGTATGTTATGCTGGAAACAGACGTGCGGAATTTCCGCATGCGGATACGCTACATGGGCGTATATTTCAGACATTGCGTGTTTATTTTTCAGTAGAGTTTTTAATAAACAATATACAATTTGTTTTTGAATTTCTGTCAAAATATTGAAAAGCCATCATGATGTTCATGTAATTTTGTTTGTTTGTTGTGTAGTCAACACTGCTGCGGTACGTTTTTTAGAAACAGGGACATCTTGTGGAAAAACGCATCCTATGCTCATTTCATTTAAAGTAGCGTTTTCTAATTTAAACGCCAGCGTTTTTCTGCACGTCGGTTTCCAGCATTAATTTTTATTTTTATAAAATATGCCGTGCTCAAATTACATGAAAAAAAAGACTCATTGAGCTTATTTTTAATGTGCTAAATGTCACACTCCCAACTTTAACAGTCCTCAATAGTTCGAAACTATTTTCATAGTCTAGAAAATTATTTTATTTATTTATTTTTGAAAATTTTATTGTTCTAGGCATATAAATGGGGCACGCAAAATGAAAATTCGGTCACCAGGCGGCAGCACGTCAGTTTCAAGTATAGAATAAAATTTGACATTACCCGGCCTCTCCACCTGCCATTAACAGAGAGTTATACCATTAAAATTCGACCAGTTGTAGTGGAGAAGCAAAATATTAATGGCTTGACAGATTTCGTAAATTATTTTCTGCCGGCTTTGCAGAAATTCAAGTTATACCAATTTATGTCATTTTTTAGATTTCAAAATGGCGAATTCCATTTTTTTGTACGACTTGTCAATTGTTTGTTGTGCTTGTGACGCTGCTATTTTTTGTCAGTGATTATAAATTTGTGTTTTTAAGACAACATAAAAGAAATTCAATTTTTCGTTTAAAAAAAAAGTGATGAATTCTAAACAAGAAATTTTAAAGTTAATCGAACTTTATAAAACGCATGAGTGCCTCTGGAATATAAGCTCAAAATATTTTCGAAGGACAGATATAAAAAATAATGTGTACCGCAAAATCGCCACTGAGTTGGGAATTTATGAGGAAGTGATCAAGAAGAAAATAAAAAGTCTCCGGACTTCATACACAGCCGAAAAAAGAAAATTAGAAAATTCGAAAAAATCGGGAGTAGGGCTTGAAGACATACAAGAGTCTAATTTATTTTATTACGAAGAAATGGCATTTTTGGATACCTGCATTATTTATAGGAAAGGCCAAACAAATTTAAATGTAAGTTTGTAATATACTTATTTTAATATAAGAATTTTTGTTAATGAAAATTATTTTAATTATGAATAGTGTTCTGGGAGCACGAATGATAGCCAAGAGAGTCACATAGAGATACCAGATGAATCACAGTATGAGTTGGATCGGGGAGTCAGTTTTGATAGCGGGGCAGAAAATAAAGGACCACCCGCAAAAAAGCCAAAGGAAATTGAAAATTCAATTTCGTACTTCGATGATGCTCTAAATAAATTTATGTCGGCTGTGAATTCGGATACCGAAGATGAATTTCATTTCCTCGGGCTTCAAATGGCCTCAAATTTGCGAAAGTTACCTTTAGGACACGCATTACAACTAATGGCATCTTTTCAGCAACAGATGACCGATGCAAGAGTACAGATTTTACATTCGCCGCATGAAACTACGCTGAGAACATCAAACGTTTCATCAATTTCGCCCATGTCATCATCATCATCACCTGCAGCAGAAATTTACCCAACGATATCTACACCAGTCATTTATCCACTTCTCAGCTCATTACGGACAGTACTTAGATTGAATGAACCAATTAATATTGTAAAAGCTAAATCGGTCAAATTGATTCGCCCTCCATCAATTTCTCCGTCATACATTGGCATGAGAAATTTCAACAACCACCCTATAGTAACCCAAAACCAAATGTAGCCACTGAACCGAAGAGCACTTCTAATTTAATAAATATCGCAATGGAATAAACGGACATCGAATATCAAACTTATTAATAATTAATATGTAATTTAGTTTTTTTTATTTGATTATAATACAAATGAATTATTGTTATAAAATGGAAACATTTTTTTGTACTTTTTTTTTAATTTTTATTGTAAACTTAAAACATGTACATTCACAAAATTTTTTTCCATTGGCTGTCGATCGCACCATCGCCGACTACAAATTTTACAATATTTTCTCTGGCCATATTGGCAACCGTATCGCATTCAACATATTGTCTTTCGACTGAAGCAAAGTTGTTAACGGGTAAGTACTCCTCATCCTCTTGATTCGCAAGGTGATTTTCTTTAACTAACGAATTATGAAGTGCACATGAAGCTTTCACAATTAAATCGGTGGTGTCTAGTGATGTTTCAAGTGGCATTTGGAATATTCTAAATCGCGCTGCTAATCTGCCGAAGGCGCACTCAACAATCATTCTAGTTCGACATAATAATATACTTGTTGAGGGACGATAATTATATACTTGTTGAGGGATGGTTAATGCAATATTACGGTTGAATGGCTTCAATACATGCGAGGTAATAGAAACGCATCATCCCAGATAAAAAAAATGGTGTTTCAATATCCTGCCCTGGTAACTTGGACGGCGATGGAATATCCAAATGGCCATTGATTAAGGCTTCATAAAATGGACTTTCTTTGTAGATGGTGCTGTCGTTAATTCTCCCATTTGACCCAACATCAATAAACAAAAATTTACTATTGGCATCAACAATTCCCAATAAAATAATGCTGAAGTATCCTTTGTAACAGAAAAAGTCTGATCCAGAGTGAGCAGGAGCCTTAATTCGTATATGCTTTCCATCGACTGCACCCAATGTGTGTGGAAAATCCCATATTTGATTAAAATTGTCCGCAATCTTATACCACTCAACTCTACTATCTGGAACCTAATACAAATATGCAAATTTATTATTACATTTTTAATTACATACATATAATTTAAATTTAATTTACTTTTGGTTTGAGCGCAATCCAAATGGCTTGAAGAACCTCAGGAACAAACTTCGATATAGTTTTATGTGACACTCTCGACATATATTCCAAAGAACGGTATGAATCACCTGTTGCAATAAATCTCAACGTCATAGCGAGTCTAACTCTTGCTGGAATAGCGTCCCTCAATATGGTGTCTTTTTTGGTTATTGCATTTCTTACCTATAACATAATGGGTATTAGTATGTTCACTAACAAAATAAGGAACAAAAATTTTTCATATCACATATAATATAATGAATGTACCTACCAAACTCAAAATTTCTTCAAACTGATCTATATGAATCCTGGTAAAATTTTGAAAGTTGGTTCCAGTTCCTCAGTTTAAATCTTTTAACAAAAGAGTTTCCACATCATGGTCGCCTCGTTTAATTACATTAAATGGATTGACCCAAAATATTGGAGGTTTTCGCTTTTGCTTTTCCTCAATTTCTTTTATTTCACGATCATGTAATAATTTCAATTCACTTAGAACTTTCAACCCTAAGGCAATTTTTATTATTATTTTTTTTTTTTTTTGACAACATTTTAATTACATATAATAGCAAACCAACACTTAAAAATTCGAAATCACAAATGATTTCGACACGTCAAAATACTGTAAGTGTTCCTCACCGAACGCCATTTTTATTTTTTTTTTGTAGTATATTTAATGTTAATGGTATAAAATATGTCAGGTGGAGTAGCCGTGTTAGCATTTTGCACTAAACTTTATTGTAAACTAGCTGACCCGGCGAACTTCGTACCGCCTCAAAATCAATAAATGTTTTTTAAAGTTATTAGCTTAATAAAATTGAGTTTTTTATTAAGATTAAATAAATTAAATGAATACTCCAAATTAATTAAATTCAATGAAATTACAAAAATCAAAATGAAATATATTTTAATTACATTGAAATGAATGTAATTCACGTGGCAGCAAGGCTTTCGTTTTATTGAATTGAATAGAAATGGTTCGCGTAGCATTATTGCACTACTTTCTTTTAAACTATTTGCTGGGTGAGTTGCAATGGAGTCGAGTCCCTTCATTGTAGCACCTTGTGATATACGACATTTTTTGTTTTATTGTTAGGTGCGAGAACGAATAAAGCGGATGGTTTACCGACACGTGAACATGCTACGTACAATTGGCCGTGAGAGAAACATTCATTTTCTAGATTCAGGCCACAAACATCAACAAGATTTGTTGATCGTCATGGCGAATGCAAGACGAATCGGAAATTGAATTCGTTTAAACTCGAATGGCATATCGGTTGGGATCATCGGAATTCTCGGAATGAGAACTTCCTCACCATTGAACTTCCCTTGAAGTATCGTCGCGTGAATTACATTGCCCATGAGTTTTCTCACCAACAAACGCGTTCCGTTACATAGTTTTGGTTGATTCAGGTTTCGTAGCATGATGATTATCGAGCCAACTTTTAGTTGTAAATTGTGCGGTGGCAAGCCAGGTAGATCCAATGAGTTTAAAAATTCAGTTGGATAGTTGGTTGCTTCGTCTTCGTTTGTCACACAGTCAATAGGTTTGAAGGAATGAAGTGGACCGACGATTAGATTTTGAATTGTAAAATTTAAGTGATCCACATCTTTGTTCTTTGCCGCAAGAATTACTCGTTCACTCACCCAATTGTGATTTTTGTGGTTAGTAATGATGTTCGGGAACACTTTGTTGGTGAGCTCGTCCTTCGTTGAGACAAAAATGCAAAAGTTCTGAGGAAACGAAATCAATCCGTTCGATTTGTCGACCGGAACACGGCCATTACCGATAGTCAGCAATTGCTTGGAGAATTCTTCGGCAGATGGATCGTTTAACAATGCAACTCGCATGTTTGTCGTCAGCTGAAGTTTCTTCACATAACACCACAGAGTCGATGATTTGAGGCAAGCGTTTATTTCATCATCAGCGGTCGATCTTGGAATAACTGGTATTGTTTGACGGAAATCGCCAGAAAGTAGAATCATTGCGCCTCCAAAACATCTTGAGTCATTGCGTAGATCTTTCATAGTTCTATCGAGTGCTTCCAATGCGCGTTTGTGCGCCATTGTACATTCATCCCAGATGATGATTTTACTTGCTACCAAAACTTTCGCCATTGCTGAGTGTTTTGCAATGTTGCATGTCGGGTTTTCAGCCGATTGAAGGTTTAACGGTAATTTCAACGCTGAATGAGCTGTTCGGCATCCTTCTAGCAATGTGGCCGCTATCCCAGAAGAAGCAACTGCTACAGCAATATCGGATCTCGCACGAACAGTGGCCAAAATCAATGACATGAGGAATGTCTTCCCAGTTCCACCGGGCGCATCGAGGAAAAATAATCCACCATTTCCATCATGAATTGCCTTCATTAACGTATCGTACACTCCTTTCTGTTGGAGGTTCAACAGTGGTACATTGGTTCGAACTGATTGGTTCAATGCATCTCGATCATATTCATGTTCACGTTCCAATTCTCGATTGAAAGCGTCGTTCATTCCACGACATGGCGTTGGCATTCCTAATTTGACTAACAAACTGCCGCACATGCGAAAACACATGTCTTCGATCAAAAGCAAAGCCTGGTTATGTATCTCCTCATTCACCTCGAGATCGGGATTTCCGAAACTGACACGAATTCGATGTAGAATGTCTTCTGACATGTCATTCTTGTACTTGCTCCATAGTTCACGTGGATTTGATGGGAAGCATGTCGAAATAATGATAGCAAATAATGTGCGTATCTGGTTTGGAGTTGCAGAAATAATTGATTCAGCGATTGTCATGTCCCAATGAGTATCGTTTTCAAGCAAGTTGAGCTGTTGACATGCAGCACGAAATGTTGGGCACACTACACCATTGACAGTTCGAAGTGATTCAAATGATGTCGGCCCACGAATATTCACCAGCAACAACCGCAAGTAGAAGCATTCGTCATTCTTCGGATGAACTGTGTAAATGCGACCAAGAGCATCAGTAGAACGCACATTTGGATGATCAGGAACCTCATCGCCTTGCTTCCGACGTTGAAATTTTTTTGATGAGGCGTTCCAAGTGTAATAACGTGGCATCTCAGAGTAGAGCAATGTTCGTGCAAACGGATTACTTTGACAAATCGAAAAGAAACTGGTCAATGTTGTTGCTGGAGGTGTCTCAGCACGTTGAGCAACATTCGATGAGTTGAAATAAACTCGTTGACCATTCTCCAGATGCACCGCCAAATGTACAACAGTGAGATGACGTTCATGAATAGGGAATGAGAATATACGCCAAATCGCCTCATTGCAGCTCACATATCGACCAACTTGATAATGCGTGATTTCATCGTTTGTATTGGGATTTTGAACACCAAAAACTGCCATATCGCTACCTTTCGTGACATATTTACAAATGTATTTTATGGACTTCACTGAATTGCAGTACTCCACGTTGCAATGCGCCTTGAATGTTTTGGAAAGAAGTGGCGAATATGGAACAATCCAAGTGTTGTCGACCACGAACTCATTTCCTCTCACTATCGTTGTGATAGTTCTACCGTTATCATCGGCTGATCGACGCCGGTACAGTGGATAACCATCATTGCCAGTGATAGTCTCTGCGGTTAAATTTCGTGGATAACGCTTGGAACACTTGTTGTCGACCATGCACGGTGATTGGGGATTGATGGAGCCACACGGACCGTGAACCATGTTCGTAATTACAACATCATGCAGGTCTGGATCGGTTTCGGGATCAGGAATCTCGGCACATATGATGTCATCTATTTGGTCTGGTCGAATTTTTTCGGCTAACCAAATAAGAATGTGAGCATGCGGCAAGCCTCGTTTCTGCCATTCAATTGAATACATCCAACATCGAGTATCCCCAAAGACGCAATGCCTAACAATGTAGTTCATCAGCGACCGGATTTTTTGTTTGAAGACACGTGCGATGATGTCGTGCCGATCACTTGTTATTTGCCCGGGTAGCAACAGTTGAACAATCTCTATCCATTTCGGATTGCAAGTAAAAGTGATGAATAAATCTGGACAACCGTAATGACGAACATATGTCATTGCATCTTGCGCATATTCATGCATATGACGCGGGCTGCCAATGTACGTCGCCGGTAGAATAGTCAATCGACCAACATTAGCTGCATCTCCTTCGGTGCTGATTGCATCGCGTAAATGGATATATTCCTCCGAACGCAGTTTAGCTTGGTTCAACCGAATGAAAATGAGGCGCTCTGTTTCGATTTTGACGTACATGTCGACGATATATTGCTGAAGCAAACGACGAAATCGCAGCAAATAGTTGTCAGCATTTTGACAAATCATCAAACGATATGCATAATAATTCATCGAGCTAACCTTCTTGTTAGTTTCCTCACCTGAAATGAAATCAGTAAAATTAGTGTCATAATCTAAATTATGATATCAGTACTCACCGCTCAATGGATTTATCATGTTGATATTGAAGTGATATCCATCGTCTCCTTGCCAAAACATCAGCGGGTATTGCAATGTATCGTATGAACGGTGTGTTTCATTTATTCGTTGCAGTTGTCCAGTGTCGCGACGTGTAAGCACAATATCGCGCGGTTCCACGCTTTCACCAACAATCACAATTGCGACTTCATCTATTGTTCGAGCATTAAATTGGCGTTCGTGTGTTCCAGCGGGTCGTTTATCTGCTCTGATCACGACTTTGCAGTCGTCACTTGGCATGCGATCCAACGCAGATTTAAACAATCGAACCAATGCATGATGTTCATGGAGTAGTTACTGCAAATCTTTCAGAACTATCCTTTTCATTGCTGTATTGATCGTTTGGCGCCGATCAAGTTGATCCTCCATATTGCCCATAAAGTATATTTGGATGAATTTATGCTGTCCATCTTCAATCGGTTGCAATGACCCAATTCGGTGGTGAATTTGGCCTTGAATCTGTAAAGTCGAAGACGAAGTCAGAATTATAGATTTTTGATCACCAAAAGAAAATGAATGTTTACTCTCTCGAGCAGAAATGACCTTAAATGTTGGATTGAATCCGCGTTCTTCGATAATGTCTGCTCCAAATGAAGTCATTTGGAAACATCCGTTGTATCTTTGAGTGTTGGATAGAAAATGTCGTGATTCTGGTGTCTCGCCACGAAGCAATGAACGCAACAGTTCAGGTGGTGCAGGCAATAATGGCAATCTCACCTTGCCACTGAGACAGCACAATCCAGGCGTTACTCCAGCGAACTTCAATGCACCGCAATGGTCGCACACAAACTCCATTGGGCCAATTCGAACGAAAGGATGCGAGTTGTAGTCAATTGTGCAATCGTATTGAAACGCTATTCGATTCAAATCAACACTTGAAGGATTTCTTCTTGCGCGTCGAAAATTATCTCGTTGTTGATCTGTGCGATAAGCTCGACGATTTCTCATTGTCAACTGAGCCATTTGACGTACTGCCTCTCTTTGTGCTTGTCTTTGTGAAGCGCGAAGTCGGGCTATACTAACGCGGCGCACTTCTCGTGTGATTTCTTGTTCATCTGCAGTGGATTGATTCGCAATAGTCCGAAGTCTAATTGCATTACGGCTTCGTGGTGAAAGATTAGATCTTCTGGCTCGCGGCATTGTAAATAATACTGGAAAATTAATCACACAATCCAAAATTACATAATCAATTATCGATGTGCGCACAATCACAAATGTGATAACCTCACAAAGTGAACATCTTCGAAGGGAACTTACCGTTTAAAAATCCCGATCGAAAATAGAATTCCGCAGAATAAAAAAAAAATTAAAAAAACCAAAAAAAAAAACTGGTGTCCGGTGTTGGGACACTCTGTACCACTAAAAAAATTACGTATACGCAAAAAAGTACTGTTTTCTTATTGTTATTGGCATACACCACACAACCTCTTATTTCACTAAATTCCACCACTTATTTTAATATTATATGCTAAACCACAAACCACTTAACTAATATGAAATAACCAAAACCAAAAATAAATTAAATTTAATATTAAAATCGCAAAGGAAAAAAAAAACTTTTTTTGGAGCTGTCAAAATCTACTATTCGCACTGAAATCGTAACTCGGACGAAGATTTTATCTATATAAATAGATAAGTAGATGAAATAAAAAAAAATTGGATAAAAAATAAAATAGTAAATGTGCATGCAGCCTCCAGTCGGATTCGTATCCAGTACCTTGCGGTCCAAGCGCCGAAGCTTTAACCACTGCACCACTCGTCACATACAAACTACACCTACAAAATTCATATAAAAAAATGTTTTTTTATTAGATTTTTGGGACTTCCCTTTTGAGTTTTTCCGACTTTTCTTTTTTCCTAAACCACCACTGTATTGAGACGAACAAAATAAAAAAAAAACAAAATGAACTAAATGTATGAGAAAATGAATTTTCTTGATAAATTTTTATTTGGTGAATTTTTCCGATGTTTTAATAGTTATTGTGCTATTCGGAACGGAGTCAAATCCAACAAAACAAAAATCATAAAAATCGGTCCAGCCGTTCTTAAGTTATAAATGGTGTAACTAACCCGACTTTGTTTTATATATATAGATAGCACGTAAGATAAATTTATATTGTTATATTATATTTAAATATTAAATTATTACGAAAGTAAATAATAAAGTGAAAGCATATTTGTTAATTTTCATTAATTTCCACTAATTTACTTAGTATATTCAACTTTTAATTGAGCAAAATGGTCACAACCTGTTGGGTGTCGAAATGTGCCAATAAATATTCAACCAATAAAGAAATACAATTTCATCGATTTCCCAACCATGCAAATTGAAACAAAAATGGATTATTAAATTACGGCTAGAAAAAAATCCGCCAAAGTTGTTTCATGTGAGTAGTGCTCATTTTGACGTTAATGATAAAATAAGAATTTTGGTAAGTATATCATGACGAGATTGAAAACTTGCAATGGCCACTTTGGGCAACTGTAATATTTATTTGTTTTGTAGGTGATAATAAAGTCCTTAAACCAAGTTCAATACCATCAAAAAATAGTCCGGCCTAGAAATTCCAAATAGCTAGGCAAAATGCAAAACGCGGAAGTCGGTATAGTCAGAGAACATCAGATTATAATCAATCGATATCAGTGCCGGTAAAGTAACTTCAATACATTGATTTAACAATAATATTGGTAGATGTATAATTTTGAATGAAATATTTTAGGAAACCCCGTCTGCAGAAACGATTTTACAAAATAATAATAAAATTGATGAGATTGTCATTAAAGCATCTGAATCTGCAACACTAACCACGATTCAAATTAAAAACAAAATGACCCAAACTCTGTCTGATCCCGGAGCATTTATTCGATTTTCAAACAAATTAAATAATCAACTACACTGTTTTACTGGAATGGATTCAAAACGGTTTAGCTTTTTATCAAGCTTAATAGTCAAACAAGACAGCAAATTATCGAAATCAAACAATTCATATCGCGCAATAACTGATTGCACGGAGATGCCAGTAGAAAAACCAGAGAATCCAAATTACCATCAACTAACTTTTTCATCATATAAAAACAAAACAACATTCAAAACCTTAATTGCCGTTGATGAAAATGGATTGGTCATTTTTGTGTCTGAAATCTTTGGAGGTGCAATTGCAGACAGAGAAATCTTCCAAAATTCCAATATATTAAATAAATTGCAACGAGGCGATTTTTTATTAGCCGACAAAGGTTTTGACATCTCCGATTTATTAGAAAATAAGGAGGTTGTTTTAAATATTCCACCGTTTTTAAGAGGTAAAAGTCAACTAACAAAGGAAGAAATTTCACACACCAGATTATCGGAATAGCAAAAATTAATCAAATATTAATTTAACCAATGCCTACCATGATGTGACCTTTTGCAAATCAAATAATTCAAAACATATTTTACTTGTGTAATTTACATTCTCTGATTGTTGCTTTTTAACTTACCACATTGAGTTTGTTGTATTATGTACGATTATACCATAATGGGGGTTAACTAGATATTAAAAAAAATTGAAGTTAATCGAGTTTGTTATTTATTTATTTAATTAAATTTTTTTAAATTTAATTTTCAGCGCTACCAATTAATACTATACGAGTTTGTCCGTTAATTAAAATTATAATTTGAAGCATTTCAAGCAAGAATAAATAAATACATATTAGTGTAAAACCAATATACACAAACTACAATGATACGATCTAGTACACTGTGCTTGAAGGCAAGTGACAAGTTGGGCACCCGGGGGGTAAACCTAATTCGAGTATGCTGAATTCAACGGTGCTAGTCCCATTTCAAAGTTAGTCCCCATTTTTGGGATATCGCATAAAATCAACTGAATCAATTTAACTTTCTTTTAAATAGTTTCTATTGACTGTGTCTATATTTGTCGATGTGATGTTTATTCGATCGATTCTAATCGATTTAAATTCAACAAAATAATACAAACAGTGTTTTTCGTCGAAATGAAAACAGCAAAAAAAAGTTAGATGTGGTTTTTCGGTTTTGATATATTCAGCAAAGTTGTTGGTCTTGACTTGCGCATCAACGTGAAAATGAGGGTATATTTTGACTCAGAGCCAAAACATGTCGAAAGCCATATCTCAAAAATGGGAACTAACTTTAAAATGGGATCACCATTGAACTCAGCGTACTCGAATTAGTTTTACCCCCTGGGTACCCAGCTTGTCACATTTTTCAACTAGCAAGTGATATTAATACCCAAGTTTTAATATTCATAGCTATTTAAACAATAATTTAAAAAATAAAAAGTTAATTTAACTAAATAAGCGTTACAATCACAAAGCTACAAAGTATTATTTGTTTGATGAAGCCATCTAATAATTCATTAATTTTTGCTGTGTAAGCTAATATTTAGAAAGGTTAAAAGTAAATCTTCACATTAAACATGCATTCAATATTACCGGTTCAGTTAGCTAAATAAGTAAAACGTGATTTATGAATCATAATCATAAGAAAGCATGCAAATTTAATATACCTACTCTGTTTAAAATTACATGGTACAAAATATTCTTCATAAGATTTTCTTATTTGTATTATATTTTGTGGCATCATACCATCATTATATTTTATGTTGTCAATTAAAATCTCATGAGGAGTCCACACAACCAAATCTAACTAATAGATTTTTGTAACGTGCATTTGTACCTGACATTGTGTATAACATTTATGGTTTATCTTTAAACGCCCATTTTTGATATATTTAGCATCAGAGGGTTTTCCGTTTCTGCAACAGAAAGGACATTTTATTTCTAGAATAAGTGTTCGGGAGTTGCTGCTAAAAAATTATGGTTTTGATCTATAAATAAACCACATTTAAATATTGTCTCTCCCATAACTTTACAATATTGGTAATTTCTTCGTTGTTTAGATACCCCACTTAACAGCGTTTGAGTGTATTTCCATTCCATTCACATGCATTTTTAATATCGAACTCCAGTAATTTTTTGTTCTCATGGTCGTGAGAACGCTATGACATATTGAGGCAGTTATCCTAGATTTTCGTTCGGTTTTCCATATAACTCCTTGGTTTACGGTTTTTTTTCAATATTAGTTCTATCTTTATTGTCGACGTAATTAATATTATTTAGATACGTTAACATCATATTGTCACAATAGTCGTGGTCATACTATATTACGATATTATTATGATGTATTATGATGGCACTGCGACAGTAGACCGCTGGAGACAAAATGCCAAAATTTATCAACCCATTGACGAGTTCGTCTGTTTTTGACTTACTAGATGTAGGTACGGGTAAAGTGAATGAATTTAACATTTCATCAACCGTCGTTTTCTCCAAGTTTCGTCCAGCTTTAGGGTGATGCCATGTTTGAAGTTGTTCTGTGTTACTTTTATTTAATTTGACTGCACCCATTAAACCATAAAATTCTATGGCATGTAAACTGGCACTTATATGCTTACAAGCCGAACTTAAGCCAGTTCCCGCAGGATATGTGCATGAAGCTTTCATAATTTAGCGTTTTTCTTTATTGGTATGTAAACGAACATTGTAATCGACCGCCTTTTTCGTTTCAGCGCTACATGTATTTAAAAAAAAATATCGAGGCCATTTGAACTATAAGTGATGTTCTTGCAAAACCGCGAATGAAACAGCCTTCTGCCTAGCTGGCCACCTTTTACTACACCTCTTTCTTTAAAATATAATTGAATCATGGTTGAAGTCACCCACTCCATTTCTTCATTATTTAATTTTTCGAGTGCACAGTACTGCTCATTACTGTCTAAAAATGATTGTTGGCAGGCCGCAGGCACAACTTTCGCCGGACATTTAGTTTTACTAAGATCAAGTGTTTCCCAACCTAAAAATATTTTGTTTATATAAGTTATACATGGTTTATTCTAATAAGAGAACTCACCTGTTCAATAATTGTGTCTTATTTGCTGTGGTTTTTGCTCCTAGACGGTTTAATTTGTTTTTTATTTGCTGTGCATTTAACATTATTTCAAAAATTTTAACTATTTATTCACTCTAATATAAAATTTACTAATCACAACACTTCTTTCTTCTTACCACATCAGAATGGAAATTGTATATAATTGTGCGATTGGTTAAAAAAACAATAGTGGTAATAGTTGTTCGAAGAATTTTAATTTTAAACAACTATTCCATTTAAGAAAAACACTCGAAGAAACTTATAACTCGAAGACGTAATGATTTATTATAAGTTTTATTTTATTTTATTTAATTTTATAATATAATATAATTATGATTTTTATTATTTAAATTATTATAATTTTATATCGAAGAATTTAGTTTGTTGTATAAACAACCGATCTTTATTGCACCAAATTATAATATTAATAATATTTTTTAATAAATTCAAAACAAGAAGCTTATCGCTTGTATATAATATAAGTACATAGATTTTGGTTAGCACATACATTTATAATTGAATATACATTGACTACTTATGTATTCTTGTTAATGTATATACATACAGTTCTATTTATATACGATTTCCTTATGCCTAATATTTGCTACAATTTAGATACATAATAATATATATAATAAATTATTTGTATGAGTACTATATACATACAATGATTATGTAATATTATAAGTAAAATAAAATACAATTCAATATATAATGTATAAATAATATTCAAAAGTATATATTAGCAATTATAAATTATAAATATTTATGTACATAATATTATGGGATGTGAACCATACTTCAATTGTAAGTTATTATTTTGAATGCCTTAACATACCCGCACCCTTGAAATAACTAATTCAACACTATACTACCAAATATAAGAATGTGTTAATTTTATACAATCCAAAATATATAACAATATATTTATTGCACCTAGCTTTCAATAGATTATTTTAAATTTTAATACATAATTCAAAAGCTTATTGTTAATTAAATTGTTTAAGATTCAGTTACATTTTTCTTAAACCAAAGTGTATTTTCATCATTATATTCAAGAAATATATTTATTTTAAGGTTTTATTTGTTGTTTCAAGTGGTAGAATACTGATTTTTGTGATGGATCTTTTAAATGTAGATTTAGCAGTTTTTATTGTTACAACACGAACCCGATTATCAAGCCCTGGATGCAACTCAACTATTCTACCCAAAACACAATTGATAGGTGGTACATTGTCTTCATATACAAGAACCAAAGAGCCAATTTTGTAGTGTTTATTTGAAGCTTTTCGTCATTTATAACGTTTTTGACGTTCATTACGATATTCAATGTGCCAACATTTCCAGAAATCTTGGAACATCACTTGTATCTTTTGATACCTTAACAACCTATTAATATTTAAATCTAGCATTGCAGGTTCAGGAAATGCTAATAAAGTTTGAGAACCACAATGTAGAATTCTTAAGTGTTCAGATTGAACTAATTGTTTGGTAAATAAATAATTGCTTGGTAATACTAGCGGATGTATATTAGTGTAATCTTGATTTGGATTTTGAAGACGTCCGCCAACACGAAGAAGTCCAAGCTCATCAAGAAATGAGTTTAATAATCTTAAATAGCTGAAAATTTGTACACTTGAATACATTTTAATTTTCTGAATATCATTGCCATATTCAACCTTCTGTACTATTTTCACATGACTCATTAATGAAATATTAAATTCACTGCTATTTAGCACAATTATAATCTTTACCTTTACCTGATCTATAAGATAATTTATAAATTGAACTATGTAAGCTGTAACGCGAATAATTTTAATAAACGAGGAATATCGCTCAAATGTGTTAAAATGCGATTCTGAGTTCCAAACTGAAATTGAAACATTTTTACGAAGATCGAAATTCAACAAATATGAGCTAATTTTGTGGTTACAATTTTTGGGCCAATGACATTGATCTTCACGTAAAAATGAAGGACCTGACCACCATACTCTTTGTTTCAGAAATTCATTTGGCATTATACCACGGGAAACGAAGTCACCAGGATTTTGTGATGTTGGAACGGAGCACCAACTGTGTACTGTAGAAAGTGAAGAAAGTTCTTGTATTTGTGTAACTCGGTTTGCCACAAATGAACTGAATTTAGCTGGTTCAGATTTAATTTGAACTAGAGTGTCATCAGAATCTGACCAACGATAAATGTGGTTACAACGAGTATTCAAACTTTCAATCACCTTGGTCAATGTCTGTAGAGTAGGCCCCTTAAATAAACAATCATTAAGAGACAATATCGATGAATATGTCGAGGAATCATTAAACACAACTCGCAATTGGGCTGTGGTACTACTATATTTAATCACAAAGTGATGCCGAAGATAGTATGATTTACCATCTGAGCTATTACTGATATTTGGATCATGAATTAGCGTCATATGGCCTGAAAATAAATACTTCTTCATGAAGTCTTTATATGGAGAATAAATTTCAGGTTTATGGGTTAATTTCTTTTCTATGGAATACAATTGTTTAAGCGAGGAAAAATTTGATAAACTGAGGTGTTTTATATTGTCATTTACAGCCAGCGAAACCGAGTATCGACCGGATAGTAATCGTATTTTGTGCTTGACGTATTGTTGTTCGCAATATTTTTCTTCCAACGGATAGTGGTTCTTAACCGAAATTGTTCCTAACTCCCAAAACCGTTTTATATCATTTTGTAGGCTTTCATTATTGCATGACACTGTAGATCGACATTCGTCACTAATACGAATAGATGTTACACGGCCACTTATGACGTATCCAAACACGGTGGGATAGAAGGGTGGAAGATTTTTTAGTACTATAATGGAATTACCATTAAATAGTTCATTGTAAATTTCTGCACCAAGCAAAATATCTATTTTTTTGGGTACATGAAAATAAGGATCTGCCAGTTCAATTTCCGCAGGTTTATGACGCAGATTGAAGTTAACTGGATTTGCTGGTAACTGATTTGTGATTTTTGGGATTACAAAGAAATCTAAGTTTACCGTAAAATTTGATACCCTCGATGATATAGTCAAAGAAACCTTTGTGTTGATTCTTGTTTCCGTACCACCGATTCCAGATATAATTTTGTTAGTCATTTGGTTTCTGAGTTTTAATAAATTTACGAGATTTTCAGTAACGAAGTTGAGATGTGAACCACTGTCCAAAAGTGCCCTACACAACAAATTATTGTTGGAAACAGCTGCGACGTTGATTAAAGCAGTTCCAATTAAAATTTGTTTTACATTTTTCAATGGCTTATATATTAATTTGCACGACGATAAACCTATTGTTTGAACAACATTTGACTCAGAAGATGTATTTGAATTTAATGAACTAATTTGATCAGGTTCATTACTATTAGGATATGATTTTATTGAATTACCTTTATAATGTTGAACATTTGATGTTAAACCAAAATGAAGCAATTTATTGTGCTTAAGTGAACATAAACTACAAGGAGGTTTACTACACTCACCAACCGTATGCTTGCAAATTAAGCAATTTGTGCACAATTCATTATTCTTAATAAATTGATAGCGCATTTGTGGTGTGATTTTATCATCTGAAAATTCAGGACAATTAGATAGTATGTGTGTTCCACTACAATAAGAACACTTAAAGCTATTTGATACTAATGAAGTAGATTTTGCTTTAGAATAATTTATCCTTTGGCTATCAACTGATTGTTTTGTATTCGTGCTCTTTATAGCTTTCAAAATTCGAACACGATTTCTTAGAATAGTAACAAATTTGTCAAATGTCAAAAATTTATTACTCTCAGAATTTTTAATGACATGAACCTTTGAAGAATTGTTCAGTTTTTCAGTTAAATGATGAATCAGCATTAAATCCCATGCTTCCACTTGAATGAGTAGAGACGTTAATGCATTATAATTTTTAATTGAATTATCAATAAAAATTTGCAGAGACGTTGAAGAATTTTCGTTTGGGCTTTTGACATCATACAATGCCTTCATGTGAGCTTTTTGAATTAAAATTGCGTTATCATACCGGTTGCATACATTTTTCCAAGCAGCTTCATAATTGTTTGAAGTCACAGGAAGATTTTCAATAAGGTTATATGCCTTGCCCGAACGAATACAAGATGTTAAATAAACAAATTTAACTGTTGAATCAATATTAGTTTTATTGTGAACGATATCGCGAAAGACATCCCTGAAGGCCAACCAATCGCTTTCCGATCCATTAAATGTCGGAAGCTTAAGTTCTGGTAGCTTTATTGACATAGACGGGATGCTTTGTTCCATCATAGTGCTGTTGGTCGAAGATTCAAAGTTAACCGCTTGATTGGATCCATTTTCAACTTTTTTCATTTCGTGAAGTTTATTCATTAGCGTACTTTCTACATATTCGTAGTCCTCTTCGAATGTCACCCGGTCAGATGAAGCACTTTCATCCTGAATTTCTATTTTTAATTGAACTAGGTGATATTTATCATACATTAATTGTAGGCGGCGAATATTAGATTCAATTGACCCTAAGGAGGTAAGCGTTGGTAATTTATTGCGAAACTGAGTAAGCTGGCCTTTAAATGCACGACGTTGGCGCTTCAGTAATTCTAGTTCCCTTTTTGAAGATGCTTCACTACATAATTGGGTTTCAGTATCAGACATTTTGTAGTTCTAATGGCTTAAACGATCACGAAAAAATTGATAATACAGTATTTTACCAAAGAGATAACTGTTAACTAATTTAAATTTAACGAATGATGAAAATTCAATTTAGTGAATGAAAATGTAAATGGTTTCAGAATGAAACAAAATAACATTTACTCTAAATTGAGGCAAAAATTTTAAAGAACTTAAATTAATTAAAAATTTAAAATTAATAATCTGAATATGTACCTTAAGCTAAATTGTTAGCTACTGCATATGTGGTTGTTGGGTTGACTGTATCCAAATTTAATAATCCAAAATCCACCTATTTTTGCAATCCCGTAATGATTATCGATGTTGAAAATTGCCACTTGTGATTTTGCACCAAACCGTACAGCCTTCACTCCCAACGGTACACAAAATAACACACCGCTAAATGGATACCACACCACGTATCAAATAAAAACCACGTTCTCAGCAATATATTATTGATCCGATTCTCGAAGTAAAACGTAGCCACAAATTGAAATTCGACGAATATAATGTTGACCAAAATAAATGGTAACCGTTGCTTTGCAGTGTAATACTGCTTGAGGTTCAACTGCTACAGCACCTCGATGAGTTGATTTGACCTTGGTGGTTAATGGATTCGACAATCACCACGTTTTACCGGAAAAATCGTAAAGTTGATTTTATTTTTATTATGGTTTGTAGCAGGAAACATATATCGAAGAATAAAAATTATATGTTGCTGTTTGCACTGCTTTGCGAAGATGGTTAGATAATTTTACCATAAAGATTGAAGATTCCTGTGCAATCTCGACTGATTTGTAGTTGTTGCGTCAGCGTACAATTGCACAAAACTTGTTCATATACTGGTACACTGCTCACATTCGATAAATAATAACTGAAGTTTGTATATGGCAATTCACGAAATGATTAATTGTAAACTGCACAAACAAAACTACTAGTAGTGCCGTTAAACATACGATGAGTGTTGCACTGGGTTTTATTTATTTGGATACCAAATACGAAGAAAACTGATAATTTGCTTACAAATTTATAAGCAAAATGGTATCACAATTTATAATTTCGAAGCGTTGCAATCTTTTACTTAATTGCAATTAGTTGTAAACGGTGAACTGTTTTATCACATAAATGAACGGAACTTATTATCACAGTCACTTTCATTTACCAATTAGCACATTTTATTATTTAATTTTCAATGTGCCACTGTCTAATTTATCTTTGCACAGATATTTATGCCGCATCCGGCTCGAAGGACCAAAATAAATGGTACTAGTTGTTCGAAGAATTTTAATTTTAAACAACTATTCCATTTAAGAAAAACACTCGAAGAAACTTATAACTCGAAGACGTACTGATTTATTATAAGTTTTAGTTATTTTATTTAATATATTCAATTTTATAATATAATATAATTATGATTTTTATTGTTTAAATTATTATAATTTTATATCGAAGAATTTAGTTTGTTGTATAAACAACCGATCTTTATTGCACCAAATTTACAATAATAATAATATTTTTTAATAAATTCAAAACAAGAGGCTTATCGCTTGTATATAATATAAGTACATAGATTTTGGTTAGCACATACATTTATAATTGAATATACATTGACTACTTATGTATTCTTGTTAATGTATATACATACAATTCTATTTATATACAATTTCCTTATGCCTAATATTTGCTACAATTTAGATACATAATCTATATATATAAAACAAAGTCGGGTTAGTTACACCATTTATAACTGAAGAACGGCTGGACCGATTTTTATGATCTTTCTTTTGTTGGATTTGACTCCGTTCCGAATAGCATAATAACTATTAAAACATTGGAAAAATTCACCAAAAAAAAAGTTATCAAGAAAATTCATTTTCTCATATATTTAGTACATTTTGTTTTTTTTATTTTGTTCGTCTCAATACAGTGGTGGTTTAGGAAAAAAGAAAAGTCGGAAAAACTCAAAAGGGAAGCTCCAAAAATCTAATAAAAAAATCTTTTTTTTTATATGAATTTTGTAGGTGTAGTTTGTATGTGACGAGTGGTGCAGTGGTTAAAGCTTCGGCGCTTGGACTGCAAGGTACTGGATACGAATCCGACTGGAGGCTGCATGCACATTTACCATTTTATTTTTTATCCAATTTTTTTTTATTTCATCTACTTATCTTCTATATAAATAAAACAAAGTCGTGTTAGTTACACCATTTATAACTCAAGAACGGCTGGACCGATTTTTATGATTTTTGTTTTGTTGGATTTGACTCCGTTCCGAATAGCATAATAACTATTAAAACATTGGAAAAAATCCACAACAACAAAAATTTATCAAGAAAATTCATTTTCTCATACATTTTGTATTGAATGGCTTTTATGATGATATCTAGAGAATGGATTCACTTATTTCGATGATTTTTTTTGATTTTGTTCACCTCAATACAGTGGTGGTTTAGGAAAAAAAAATCGGAAAAACTCAAAAGAAAAATCCCAACAATCTAATAAAAAAACATTTTTTATATGAATTTACTAGGTGTAGTTTCTATGTGACAAATGGTGCAGTAGTTAAAGCTTCGACGCTTATGGGCCGTGAAGTACTGGATTCGAATCTGACTGGAGGCTGCATGCAAATTTGTGTTTTATTTTTTATCCAATTTTTTTTTTATCTACTTAGCTATAAAATTCATGATGGAAATGGTGGATTATTTTTCTTCGATGCGCCCGGTGGAACTGAGAAAGCATTCCTCATATCTTTGACTTTGGCCACTGTTTGTGCGAGATTCGATATTGTTGTGGCAGTTGCTCAGCGTTGAAATTGTCGTTAAATCTCCAGTTGCGAAACACTCAGCAATGTCAAAAGTTTTGGTAGCAAGTAAAATCATCATCTATTATGAAAGTTCAATGGCGCACAAATGCGCATTAGAAGCACTCAATCGAACTATGAAAGATCTATTCAATAACTCAAGATGTTTGGGAGGCGCAATGATTCTACTGTCCGGTGATTTCCGTCAAAAAATACCAGTGATTCCAAGATCGACAGCTGTCGATGAAATAAACGCTTGCCTCAAATCATCGACTCTGCGTGGCGCTAAGTGATGAAACTTCAGCTATTAAACAAACATGCGAGTTGCATTGTTAAACCAGAGACAACCTAACAGAGATATTTCATTCTACGAAAACGTAAAAATTTAAACTGCGAGTTCATTTTCTGTAAATAGCCGCAAACAACCAAAAATATTTTGTCTTTTTGCGTATACGTATATGCAGTTTTACGAAAAATCACAGATACAACGATGACATTGGAATTATCAGAAATATATTTTGTTTTCATTTTTTAGCTCGAAGGAAAAATTTAATTTGATTGTCTGTGGTTAAACGATCCATCTGCCGAAGATTTCTCCAAGCAATTGTTGACTATCGGTAATGGGAGTGTTCCGGTCGACAAATCGAACGGATTGATTTCGTTTCCTCAGAACTTTTGCAATTTTGTCTCAACGAACGACGAGCTCATCAACAAAGTGTTCCCGAACAATATTACTAACCACAAAAATCACAATTGGGTGAGTGAACGAGTAATTCTTGCGGCAAAGAACAAAGATGTGGATCATTTAAATTTCACAATTAAATCTAATCGTCGGTGCACTTCATTCCTTCAAATCTATCGACTGTGTGACAAACAAAGACGAATCAACCAACTGTCCAACTGAATTTTTAAACTCATTGGATCTGGCTGGCTTGCCACGGCTCAATTTACAACTGAAAGTTGGTGCGGTAATCATCATGCTACGAAACCTGAATCAACCAAAACTATGTAACGGAACG
The DNA here is from genome assembly GCA_947310385.1 of Nephrotoma appendiculata. Taxonomy (NCBI): domain Eukaryota; kingdom Metazoa; phylum Arthropoda; class Insecta; order Diptera; family Tipulidae; genus Nephrotoma; species Nephrotoma appendiculata. Next base: position 165,091,919 of record OX371224.1, read on the forward strand.
CGATTGGTTTTAAGAAAACTCAAGGAAAGTTCAAAGGTGAGGAAATTCTCATTCCGAGAATTCTGATCATCCCAACCGATATGTCATTCGAAATTTAAACGAATTTAATTTCCGATTCGTCTTGCATTCGCCATGAAGATCAACAAATAACAAGGCCAATTCTTGAGTGTTTGTGGCCTGAATCTAGAAAATGAATGTTTCTCTCACGGCCAATTGTACGTAGCATGTTCACGTGTCAGCAAATCACCCGCTTTATTCGTTCTCACACCTGACAACAAAACAAAAAATGTCGTATATCACAAGATGCTTTACTGAAGGGAATCGACCCTATTGCAACACACTCAGGAAATAGTTTAAAAGAAAGTAGTGCAACAATGCTACGCAAATCATTTCGAATCAATTCAATAAAACGAAAGCCTTGCTGCATGTGAGTTACATTCATTTCAATGTAATTAAAATATATTTCATTTTGATTGACTTTAATTAAATTGGAGTATTCATTTTATCCGTCCCGGAGGTCTCGGGTTCGATTCTCGGTAGTGACAAGGAAAAAATTGCACGGCTGGTTTAGCATCAATGAATTAATCACTCATTATCCGAAATGAAAATATGACTATGAAACCTCATTTGAGGCGGCCAAATCCCTTGATGGGATATAGTGCCAGAGAGAGAGAGAGAGAGAAATTCATTTTATCTTAATAAAAAACTCAATTTAATTAAGCTATAATAACTATAAACAACATTTATTGATTTTGAGGCGGTACGAAGTTCGCCGGGTCAGCTAGTAATATATATAATAAATTATTTGTATGAGTACTATATACATACAATGATTATGTAATATTATAAGTAAAATAAAATATAATTCAATATATAATGTATAAATAATATTCAAAAGTATATATTAGCAATTATAAATTATAAATATTTATGTACATAATATTATGGGATGTGAACCATACTTCAATTGTAAGTTATTATTTTGAATGCCTTAACAAATAGGTTTTATTATTTGTAATTAATTTAGGATAAGTAAACTTGTTTTGTTGCAAAGAAATATTTTAAAATATTAAGCATCAATTTTTACCATACATTTCTATAATAAACACAAATGTCATTATCATTCTAACCTTGAGTCGAAGGTACTGCCATAAAACTTGCGTCAGGTATATTTACTATAAGCATGCCCCATTAGGTTAGGTAAGGTTAGGTTATAGAGTGGCTGCTATCGCATGCTTAGGCCAATAATGGCCCATTGTGATACCACAGGATCCAATCTCCCCTTACTCCCGCTGAAACCAACCAGAGCTACTGATGTAGCGTAAACTATCTCGCACCCCACAGTCCGTAAGTTCAGAAAGGCTGTTCATGTTGTACACACCCAAGTACTTACGTCTTTTGTATAATAGTGCCGGACACGAGCATAGGAAGTGATCTAACGTCTCTTCCTCCTCTTCGTCCATACAACTTCTACTAAAGTCATTCGTTTCTAGACCCAGCCTTCTTGCATGTTCCCCAAAAAGGCAGTGTCCTGTCAGTATCCCTACGACCAATCGTAAATCTCGTTTTCCCAGGGATACTAGTGCCTTTTGCGTTTTGACCAAACCTGTTTTGCTACCCTGCACGTGAGAGTATTGGTCCACCTCTTATCTGTCAAGGCCATTGCCTTTAAACTGAGCGCCATTTTCAGCGCTGCTATAGGCCTCCCCAGACCTGCCCTTTCCGGTTGCATCTGAAGAGTCGTACCGTACCTAGCTAGTTCGTCTGCCCTGCGGTTTCTCGTGACGTCCGAGTGCCCAGGGACCCCGATTTTCTGGATACTGAAATATTCGCTCATCTCATTAAGAGATGATCGGCAATCCAGCGCCACCCGTGACTTCAGAGAAACCGCCTCTAGTGACATGAGTGCCGCTTGACTGTCGACATAAATCGCGATATTCCTAACGGATACCACGTTATGCTTCAACCATGTCAACACTTCCCGTATCACCACCATATGTATTAACATTGACATTGGCATGCCCCATTGCTGCGAAAACATTTGTAGAGTTTTGACTAGCGCAGTCTATATATGAATAGATAGAACTACCAACTTTCACGTCCGCTATGTACCGCCTCTGCGAAATCGTGAGCTAAATATTTTTTTATTATTTCGCTAGCAAGGAATGTCCGCCCCTTTCAAAAATGTCAAGGCCCCACTTCCCAAAACGATAACGAATGCCTCGCTGTCCAGCAGCCACTGTAAAGTTTTAGAAGCTATCATGACCTCTGCATAGGGACAGGGATCATCATGGAAGAGATTAGTAATAATTGACGAAATATTTAAATTAACAAATGTACCTTTTTTCGAAAATATTCTATGCCTCTATTAATTTTATTCGACAAATTAGTGTATAATGTTTTGGTTGATTATTATTTATGTGGTTGTATCGAGGATGAGTGACTGTTTGTTACTCTGTTGGAAGTTGTTTGATCTGGCAGCCTCGAGTCTATTCCGCTCTCTCTCTCTCTCTCCAGTTTTTTTCAGCCTTCATCATACAATTAGAACAGGACGGTTTTTGCATGTTATCGGCACCGCACCCAAAACAAAATACATCCAGAATGGCTTCAGAACAGTATCGATAAGTATGTCCGATATTGTTGTAGTTCCAACAAATTATAGAAAATTATTCTTGGTTATATCTTTTCCGACGTTGTTGTTAAAACCTTCTACGAAATTCTTTACCTTTGTAGAATGTTTGTTGTATCTTCATATTATCCAAACCGTCTTCTACCTCGTTTATAATTCGTCATCGGTTGGGATGCTCCATAAAATTGCGAGGGTCATATCCAGAATTATTCTATATCTTTTCGTACCTTTAAGCTAGAGTACGAAGTACTTCGACTGTCCTCAGCGAACTTTACATTTTGGAGAGCCGGATTCGTATTTTTACATATTCTATGAATTAATTCGTTTTGCGTAAATCGTCGCTCCAACCGAGATATAGAACCAATACCAATCCTCAGCTTTTTTGGTTAAAAAGAGGTGTAAGATCTTGGTCAGGTATTAACTCCATCATCAACTGCCATTTGTTGTAATCTAAACACAAAATCCTGAACATTAGTGCCATCTGTCCAGCCAAACAATAGATTCTATTTTTGATTCAGTTTTTAAGCGTTTTCCAAATAGTATTGTTTAGATCTAACAGCCATTTTTTGTGTATTCGCTATATTTGAAGAATTAAAGCCAAATTAAAGTTGGCTTCGGACCGGTTGAAATGAACATTCGACCATGGTGATTTTTTTCTCGCCCAACGATTGTCTTCTTTTGATAAACGAAAAAAAAATCTTTGACAGAGTCTTTTAACCACTTTCCCTCCGTAATAAACTTCATAGCTTGAGATCGTACTGTTTCATCTGTGGTAGGTGGTGACCCATTAATTTCTTCATCCTGAATGTCCTCAATAGAAAATTTGCTTTGAAGCCTATGCCCAGGCGAATTAATTGATTCTTTGGACTGGAAAATGAAGACTGTAGTATACATTCTGAAGTTTTGTACGGTATAGATTTACTGGCTGACACAAATTCATTTTATATCTTGGTGTAAATATTGAATACTCGATTTACACTACTAGCTAGGCTCATGAGATTCTCGGTATCTGCATAAGTATTAATTAATCTATCCAGGCGTCCTTTATAATGTGTCGCCCTCGCAAGGGCTGTATAGTAACAAATTCAAAACTAGGAGTGACCCTCTTTACTTGACCAATCCGATTTAGCTTGCTATATCTTTACTCACAAAGAACAACCTCGTCTTCTGGATTTGATTTGGCAGATTCTTCAAATTTTTCTCAGCAGATTCAGTTTGAAACGACTCTAACAAAATTTTGCAGCCATCACGCGCTCTTTTATATAAACCTGTTATTTTAAATTCCACTTCTTGCTATTTGAAATTCCCCTTCGGAAGACATGTTACTAAAATAAACCGGCAGCGGCAATGTGCTTAGGCTTAACGTCAGTTATAGTGACAGTAGATTAAAACTCAACTAAATAAATGAGCAGAACGCAAAAGCCAAATAATTATTCGTATGTAATAGTGACTGTCAGACGTATACAACGAATATAGGGACCAGCTAAAGGAAATTCGTCGTAAACACTTAGAATCCATCTTAAAATCCAAATTAAACACTTTTAAAAGTGTTTTCTTAAAAACACAGCTATTCCAGAGCGATCACTACAAATTAAATAAAAAAACGGGGATCCGAAAGCGACCTTTCTACATTGTTTCGTTGTTGTCATTTTGATAGCCTAATACCCCAAACGTTATTTAACTTGTCAGAAGCGCAACATTTAAACATTTACAGACAACAGCGATAACATCTTCGCAATTACGGCAGTAATCATAGGAGGTTATTCCCAAACTGCTACCTCCCTGAAGCTAGCCCGAATTTTCAGCCCGATATTTTATTTTATTTTATTTTTACTTATGGTAATACCACTTCTGTCATGACACAAAATATACACAAATTATAACTAAATAGCAAATTTATATCACAAATTATAACTATTAATTAATTATAAATAAAATGGCTATCGAATTGTTCGTGGCTCATAAATTTTAATAAAAATAGTAATAAAAAATTCATTACGGCTAAACCATCAAAGCAAAAAAACTCAATAAAAAAATTCTAAAAATGTTTTCAATGGAATTATGTGACGTAATAGGTGTGCAAGTAGAAACGGCTCTGAAGTTGGTTGCATTAAAAAATATACTTGAACACATCCAAATCGCCCGCCATTTTGGATATATAACATGATCATTGCAGTTTTTATGATATACGTTTCAGTCATTTACAAGCTGTCGTTCTGTCTACATCAATTTTAAGAGATAGAAGTTGATTACCAACATTTACGCCACTGCATTTTATTCTGTTTTCAAATGAAAAAGAAATGCTGCTCAAACTATGGAATTGATTAATTGGACTTCGAGTGAATATTCTGTGAGTTATTCAATAGTAAAAACATGGTTTGCATGATTTTGTGGCAGCAATTTTAGTCTTGAGGACAATCCACGTCCAGGTGCAGTAAAACAATTTGAAGACGAAGAACTTCAAGTTTTACTGGACGACAATCCCTGTCAAACTCAAAAAGAGCTTGCATGTCTCTTCCATTGCATGCAATGGAAACAATACAGAAGGAAGGAAAATGGGTTCCTCCTAAACCGACCGAAGAAAACTAAAACCGAAGAGTTGATATCTGCATGAATTTGCTTTCTCGGTATACAAAAGAAATTTTTTTTGCATAAAATCATTACGGGTGATTAAAAGTGAATTTTGTGTGATAATCCTTAGCGCAGAAAATCGTGGGTGGGTCCAGTCTAGCAATCAAAATCAGTTGCAAAAATGAATATTAGTGTTACTGTTTGTCTGGTGAGATTGGAAAGGAGTCATTTACTACGAGCTTCTGAAATCTGGTCAAACTGTTATAGCTGATTGTTATCAGGCCCAATTGATAATTGAAATCAAGTGATGCTCTGGAAAAAAAAGACCATTTACAGGCGAAGGAAGGCGGAAGGTTATATTACTGCGTGACAACACTCGTCCATATACACCAAAATCAACACAGGAATTCATCTCCTCTATAGACTGGGATGTTTTACAGCATGCGACGTATTCTCCAAACTTGGCTCCCTCTGACTACTACTTGTTCAGACTGATGTCAACATATTTAAAAGACTAGCTGTTCATGAAAGTTGAAGATGTGCAAAAATGGCTCGATGACTAATTTGCTTTGAAACCACCAAATTTCTATCGTGAAGGCATTCATCATCTACCTGAAAATGGCAAAAAACCATAGATAGTCTGGGCGAATATATCGATAATTAATCTTTGTACCAATTATATTTTCAATAAAGTTGAATATGATCAAAAAAAGCCGAGTTTCTACTTGCGCACCTAATAAATTCAGCTTGCGATAAAATTTATCGGGAACGAAATTTTAGTCGATTAAATTTTCCCTCATAAACGATTGACGAGAATTTGACCTATAACACCGGATAATTGCTAAAGTTTTGATTACAAACCAACAGGATTTCAGAAAAATGCTATCTGAAATTAATGTGGATATAAACGTTTGGATACTTACAAGCGATTTACGAGCACTTCACCTACAAGATTCGTGATTTTGGCTACATATTAAATATTTTCCAAAAAAATGTATCTGTAATTATCTGAATGTATAGTCGCCTGAATACCATCTCACAGGCGATTCACCATCACTTGATGTACACCACCCAGTTATAGATGAAGTTTTGAATACAAACTGAGCTCTATATGCGGAATTATCTGGATTATAGTCGTTTGAATCGCGCCTCACAGAGAATTCACGAGCACTTGACATATACCGCCGGATTCTTTGAAGTTTTGACTGAGAGATTTGCTCGTCAGGTCGTCAGGTGCTCGTGAATCGCCTGTGAGGCGAGATTCAAATGACTATATGAGTTTGTTTGTTACTAGTATATCCAGATAATTTCAGCTAGAATTTTATTGTAAATATCACAATTTGTCATGCTGGCCACCATCAAGGTCGCCAAAAATTTCCCGGTCTAACAAAGAAAACACAACTTTTTTGGGGTAAAAATACATTTTATTCATCAACATAATTTCCTTCTATAGAGCGATACAATCAGTCCAACACCTCTGTAACATTTCGATGCCGTTTTTGTAGAACGATTTGTGTTTTTCTTCAAAATAAGCTTCAGTTTCGACAATAACTTCTTCATTGAAACGAAATCTTTTGCCCTGGAGGTTTTTTGAGGTCTGCAAACAAGTAATAATCGCTGGGGTAAAATCTGGTGAATACGGTGGATGCGGAAGCAATTCAATGTGCAATTTTGCCATTGTTGCGATCGAGATGTGATATGGTCCATTGTCTTGGTGAAAGTGTAATTTTTTCGTCTTGATTTGAGGAGTGATTTCTTCCTTCAAACGCACCATAACTATTGTGTATGACTATTGTGCTTTTGGTCGCTTCAAATGAGGTTCACCTTTCGCCATTCAGCTGATTATCGATTTCACTCTGGTGTATATACCGCATTAAAAAATCCTTTTTATTGCGCTTAAACAGCTCCAAAGAGCGCACGGAATCATCGACGCATTGTCGTTTCTGATCCATTGTGAGCAAACGCGGTACCCACTTCGAAAACAACTTTTCATTCAAATATGACCAACACGTTCCGTCAGCTATCTCACGCAACTTCGTTTTATGTTCTTTCAAAACAATTTCGTGGATTTTTATATGTTTTCTAGAATCATAGCATCCAGAGCGTGGTGCATCATCGGTGGTTGTACGGCCACGTTTAAATTCAGCATACCAGACAATGTTGGTTAATTTACCTAGTGCAGAGTCAAAACTGATCAAGCCAGTGATTTGCTGTAGTGTTTAATCAACATACGAAATTCTTTTTTGCCATTGTTTTGAAATTAAACAAAAGTTGAGGCACTAAAACAACTGTAACTTGTAAAATTATTGAAAGAAATGTCATAAAATTTTAACAGGTATCATTTGAAGGTTGGTAAAATTTAAAAATCATATAGGTTTTAAATTTATGGCACCAGCTATGTATCAGACCTAGAACTTTTCAGGCGACGTAAAATAATCTCGGGCTGAATGTTATAAATGTCATAACAGATCATCTCAACACTGTTTTACCTATTGCAACGGTGATATTTTTTCGGGCTGTTATATGAAACTTTCCCGATAGTTATAGTTTAATGTTGCTATTGCTATATGGCTAACTTCATATAAATGAAGAGTTTAAGTCTGCTTGGTAGCTTAAGCAATAGGAATATATCGTCAAAATACATAAAAGTAAATTTAAAAGTCATGACAGTGCATCATGATACATACTGTTTACTGTCACGATAGTGATATTTTTTCGGGATACGATAATAAACTGTAATGATAGTGATAGAAATCGGGAGCTGGCTCTATATCAATCAAATTACTCGCATACTTACCTGTGAGACAGTATCCCGTATATAGCACAAACCATCATACTAACCACCAACTACCTGGATCTTGATAGATCTAGTTTTGGTCAAACCTCTTTTTTACACGTACGGAAATATGATTTGAGCGTCTTAATTAAAGTCTGACTGTTCGTAAAAATGCGACTTATCGTGTTTAGTTCAGCTTGAAAACGCTGCACTATTACGGGGGACGAAAAGAGAGGTTTAAATTTAATTCTCCAGAGAAAACCCCTCCCGCATCTTCCCATCCTTCTTCGAACTATCAATGATCGAAATTAATACCATCAGTATTCTGAAATCCTTACCTCAACCACGAGTCTATGGTAGGAATATCAGTCTTAAATCTGTAAAAGGATGGTATTGTCGGTATAGTATTTGGGAAATGCCTGTTTCGTAGAATAGATGAGTGTCCTGCATTGTTACAGCTCCACATGAAGATGGGGTAGTGCCTTACAGCTGAGCTTGTTGCCAAATGTTACCTTCGATATCTACGGGCGTGAGATAAAAGAGAATCTCTAGTGCATGAGCTCCTACGAGCCCCTCTAATACACAAGGCAACTGTTCCCTGTAATGTCACCAAGGATTCTAGGTTGGTCAGATTTTGTAAAGCTGGCCACCAAACAGTAACCCCATATAATAAAATGGGCTTAATACTAGAAATATAGAGCCAATGTACAATGTATGTAACTAGTCGAGTTAATAAAGCACTAAAACGGCGGAAAGTTCGAAATTTTTGAGAGCAAGACGGATCGGAATGCGGTTTTTTGCAATCGCCTCCAAAAATTATTTGTAAAAATCGCCTCTACTTTTTTTTTTTAAACAAAACGGAAATTGCATTGCTGCAGCCAAAAATGCATTCAAAAAATGCATTTTTTGAGACAGCTTTTGGAAGATTAGAGAATTTTGTAAATAAGAGTCAGGACTAGCCCCACTCGGGTTCCCGGAGGTCGCTGATCACGATTATGATGTTCAAAATGATTCACAGCCGACCTGGAGCTCAGGAACGCCGATGAGCGTCATCTCCGTGGGACTCTTCCGAAAATCATGCGGAGAAGGAGAGAAACTCGGCGCCCGAGGGTTTTTTGGGTCGTTGTGGGTGGAATTGTTGATTATATTGGGTGTGGAATAATAATAATATGTGAGTGGAATTGTTGATTCTATTTAAATTATGTGAGGAGGGAAGAAATCGAATGAATAGAAAGTCAATATTTATGTAGGTTAGATACGTAACTAATCAAATTCCTAATCAAGTGACACATCACTAGTCTGCCCATTTTCTTCGTCATACACTGATTTATTCATAAATAGAATATCTTCCTCATCTAAGGCCTCTCTCTCTGCCGCAATAACGTTTTCAACTGAATATCTTTCAGTATTGGTGCAAGTTGAGCCTTCACAAATTTTACAGGCAAGATTGCAAGGGAGGCCGTGCTTCCTGCAACTACAGGTCTTCAGATTACAATCTCCTGCGCATCTACAGAATATTAGTTCCATAATATTCTTAGGCGCAGGTTTTTGTGTTGTTTCCACAGGGACCAGTGTGTCGCCTTCCTTTCTCCACCCCCGTTCTGTTGGGTCCATGGTCAGCTGGTCTCCGTGCAGCCAATGTTGCACTTGAAAATAGACCCTCTTTAGATGTTGTTGAATAGCGTCTACTGTGGGGAGAATTTTCCCTAAATTTACTTTCCCTTTACAGCGATTTTTATATACATACTGGACCTGTAACTGGTACTAGTAACTGGTCCCATTTTAGCTTGTCCTCATCAGGAACATTCTGCTTCCTGACTACCAGTGAATCACTGTATATTGCCAGGATTAACTACGCCCCGTTCTCAAAAATTTCTTCGCTTAACAAACCAGCTTCTTTGAACTTCGTAGCATGAGCTTGAAGGTCTGAGAATTTCTGGAAGGTATTGAAAAATTTTGTTTATTGCATGGAGCAACAAAATATTATCCTCAACTACTGGCATATCATAAAATTATGACACGATTTACGGTTAGTATTTTGTGATCGTGTGAGAAAAACCTTCGGAGACGACGTTCAGGCCCAGGTTTCAGTGCACTAGGAAGATCGTTTTCGACGGGAAATTCTGATTCAGCGGCTCAAAGAACGCCCCCACGATGATTTTCGGGTTGTTTATGCCGATATGGTCAGGAAAACTCTTGGGAATAACGTCCGCGTCCAGGTTCGGGTGCACCAAGTGTTTGGGAGGTTCTTGCCGATGCCATATTTGGATTTAGCGACCAAAAAAACCCTCGGGCGCCGAGTTTCTCTCCTACTCCACGAGATTTTCGGGAGAGACCCACGGAGATGACATTAATCGGCGTTCCTGAGCGCCAGGTCGGCTGTGGGTCAATTTCTGTGAGTTAAATCATAATCGTAATCAGCGACCTATAAAACCCCCGAGAACCCGAGTGGGGATAGTTCTGACTCTTATTTACAAAGTTCTCTAATCTTCCAAGAACCGTCTCAAAAAATACATTTTTTGAATGCATTTTTGGCTGCAGCAATGCAATTTCAGGTTTGTTAAAAAAAAAAATAGGGTTGATATTTACAAATAATTTTTGGAAGCGAATGCAAAAAACCGCATTCCGATCCGTTTTGCTCTCAAAAATTTCGAACTTTTTTGCTTCGTCTTTACAGTATTTAGAACGACGGTGGCTTGGGTAGACAAATTTAAGGTCCTATGTTTTACTTGGGCGCCAGTCTACTAGCAAGTCATTGTCCCTGCTAAGATCGACGAGGTACATACGAAAAGGTGCCCAAATACCTGTTAGCAAGGCTCATTGTATTCCGTTGAACATATTCGTTTCATTATTTTCGCCCGATTATCATTCTAAAAACAGTGCTGACAACTAGATGTCGCTGAATAAAAATACTAATCACTCCCACCCTAGTGACTCGGAGAAGCAATATTGTGTTCTGGTTCAGTTTTGGTGGCCGTCTCCTTTGGTTTGTTCGTTGATGGAGCTGTGCTGGTTTCCTCTTGACAACAAGGTCTAAATCTATCTAGTGAAATTTTGCATTCTATACGCAGGATTTCTGACATGAAAAAACTTTTCAGACTAAATATGGTCATTCGTGTAGTAGCTGCTGAGATCTCTTAACTACATCTGTGCGTGTAATTTCATGAGAACATTTGTTTAAATGTTTAGAGAGGAATCTAGGGACCCGGATCCGTTCCCTAAAAATGAGTTCCGCGATATGGTTTTTAAGTCCCCGCGATATGTTGTGCCTAATACTACTGACGTTAAAATACATATTCGTTGCTTGCCTTGGTAACACATACCGCCATCTTTGAGTGTATGATGCCATCTCCCAATGGATCCATTGCATTTGAGATTATAACTGGTTGTTCTTCTGCGTTGCAAGCTTAATATTTTGAAAATTCAGAGAACCGCTAAGAGTCGAGGTACACTCCTTGATCTGTCCCTGTGATTGCTAGTACCCCGAAAAAAATGTGAGATCTATGTATTAAACACTGCTATGGCTATGCTATTTGCACTAATAAAAAGAAACATTTCCGACTTCCGATTAGATAACGCAATCGCCAAACGTTGTCAATTTTTTATTGCATGACTGATCCAATGGCTTTGTCGGATGCGTCCACCATAACTGCAAGCTCGGCTGTGAGCAACGATGTGCCAACATATCGACATCACTCACTTGTGTCTTGGCGAGTTCGAATATAGCGATAGATTCACCTGTCTATTCGATAATTCGGAAATCGTTTTTCTAACTCTCTTTTAGATAATCGCATAGGATCGCTTGGCTATCAGCAGTAATCGGTATGGAAGTGCTATAGAAATTCCACATTCCCAACATTTATTTAGTTGTTTAATATTTTCCGAACTAGTGCATTTGAATTAATCGTTAACGCGCTCGGTGCCTGTTTTGATATCTATTGCATTGATTTCGTAATTGAATTTGGTCTTTTGTTAAATGCTATTTTCCTACGTTGATTACTTAATTTCTCTAAAACAAATGTTGGATGCTCTAAATGTTGTGAAATTGAATGTTAAGCAATTAACAAATCGGCCAGATAAGAGAAACCGAAATGTACACAATTAAAGATCGAATGGTTGAATTTTTAGTTGCCGGTATTCTTCAGACCGGACGGTGTTGATATTTCGATTTGTGGAATATCTGCTTCTTCGATTAGGATCCGATGGTAGAACCGCAGTCGATAGTCGAAAACACTGTACATCCCCCGTAACTGACGAGTAAAATCCTAGAGGGGTATTTATTAGACACGGTTATGTTGTTGTAATTGCCACATGGTCTCCATTCGCCATTCTTTTATGCGACCAGGTGCAAATACGCTGTGTAAACATGTACGCAAATTCCAGTTTAGCCAAAGCAAATTTCCCGTTGGTTAAATGTCTGATGTTGCTTGCGATTGAGGGACCACCAGTTGTAATATAGGATGTATTCCGTGGTGTTTAGCAATTGTATTCCCTTTGACGTGCAACGTTATCTATTGAACTTCTCTAATAAGGATAACACTCTGACATCTATCGTACTAGTGCTGATCGCCCTTCGTCGATCTAAGGCCAAAATCTACATCTATTCGCCGGGAAACTAAAGTTCTGGCTGTTGATCGGTTGTGGAAATTATGGAGAAATTGGTGATTTAAAAAATTGGGTTTTCATGATCCACTGCATAATCAATTTTGTGAGAGAGGTTTACGACGCAGTTGCTATTTCGACTCTTTAGAATGGCGTTTTTAGATCGGTATATGGTGTTCTTGATTAAGGACCTATACAATGACAATATTCCGTATTGATTTTAACGAGAATAAATTTTTATGTCGACAATTTCGGCCCTGTGACACCAACGGAATAAGCTTTATGGGAAGTGGTGTAATATTTACAAGGGTTTCCGATGATGACTCTTAATGATGAATTACTTACCGAGGTTACGACTCATGATATGTGACTGTTGTTGAGTTGAACCAACGATTTTGATCAATATTCTTATAAGTCACGGCTATTCTACCTTCCATGTACAAGGGACAGTTAAAGGGTTCTCTCGCCTCTATAGTAAAAACTATCTTGGAACGACTTATCTAATAATTTATGTATATAGATTCAGCCCATCCAAATTTAGATTTTTTACCGCTCAGTTTTCGAAAAGCAGGTTTTTCAAACGAGGCCACCCGTATTGTTCTCATAATACCCAGAAATCATTCTATAACGAACACGTTCTTAAAATTAATTCAGTTGTTGTTTATCTATGGCCTTGGTGAAATTGGTGTCGCTTATACCAAACACATTATATTTTGGTACAATATGTTGAAAATACAAATATTTTATCATCTCTGCCGTAGCATAATATTAGAACAATGATTTGTTCACCAGGAAATCCTTGATGTTCCAACTGAATAAGTCTCCAAATTAAAAAAATAAAAATTATTTTACCTACATATAAATAATACTTTTGATAAATAGTTTATTGTTTATAATACAAAAAATTGATTGAGATTAAAATTAGGCCCAACGTCCAACTTAATCCACTTTGTAATTTCGCTGAACTATTTTTTCCGTCGGGTTTTGTTGTCGGTTCGGCTACCATCATTGGTTCACACAATCCTGGATAGTAATCTGAACACTTGTCACACTTCTCGCACGCTTCACCGTATTGAAACGATTCTGAAAATTTAGAAATTGGCGCTCCGTCCACAATACAACGAACTAAAAATTCGGTATGATTTCGATCGGTGAGTCGAGACCCAACGGAACATCCAATACGGCTCGTTAATGGATTATAGAGGTATGAAAAAACTTTGGTTGATGTATCATCCGCCTGAGTACGATCAACAATTATAGATGTTATTTCGGCAAATAATTCCTCAAGGAAATCGCTAACGTCGTAGATGCTTTGTTCATATTTCCGTACGATTTTAAACTGGTTCAAATTGGGATCTTCGGCTGCAATATAAAATAATAAAAAATTTGTAGCGCCTTCTTATCGAACTCAACCACAGCTGTTATATACTTACGTGTTGCCACACATCCATAACTACCAGTATTCAATCGCAATATCATCAAATCCGATAAATACTGATACATATGCTCCCACATGAGTAATCTCATGTTTGTGATAGCTTGTGATTTTGTAAAATGCGTTATATTGCCGACGGCCAACGAATCCCGAAAACTATTCAAACGATGCAAAATAATTCCACGGTGTTCATCGTTCAACGTATGTACAAAGTAAGTCGAATTGAATTGTATATTCTAGAAAATACAAAAAAAAAAAATTGGGATTAGTCATGTGCCAAAACATAAATATTTATTTTAAATAACGCGTTCTAAATTTAGCTGAGTTTATGTGCAGTGATTCGCTTAATCTTCCAGTCTAAAAAACGAAATCGAAGAAATTTAAATATCAAGTGCCCACGAGTAATACTCGTAAATTACATAATTTTTAAAAATAATTTTTTATCAGCGGGGATATCACACAAATCGTTTTATCGGAATTTGCCAGAAATTGTACGTCACATAGAATAATATGGACAAACATTCAAATCCCAAACATAATTTATCATCTCAAACTACTACCTACTGTCTTCTTTACCCTTTCTCGTAATCGCAGTGAATTTTTTTCTTGCAACCAGTTTCAGAATAGTTTAGCGAGTTTATATCTCATTTCTCTGTTCAAAAACTATAACAGAGTGCAGTTTTTACCTATAGCATACTTGGGCAACGGTTTTAATCACCCAACATCGAGTCTCAAGAATATTTTTTTCCGATAGCGTAACGTTTCACGAAAAAAATTATACGAAAAATTCGAATCATCTATTTGATTATACTGCCATCTGGATCTATAGCCAAACATTGGAACCGTCGACATAAACTGACGTCATATAGCAATTAACTTTAGTGAAATTTCCTTTTGTTAACATCGGCCAAGCAGCCCTTCGATGAGAGGTAAAGGATAAGATGCCATCACCGTAGAGCGAGCATGCGATCTAATTCCTTATAGAGTTTTTTTTTTGTACTGCCGGAGATATTGAGAGAAAGAGAAAGAACTCGACAGAAATCAACTCCCATGCAAAGAGTTTGGCGCTATGTTCAAAGTTAAAATTTGAGTTGCACCTAATTTACTGGAACACTAATAAGGTCCAAGATAACTACATAAACCACCAGATGTTTTAATGTTAAGGATAGATAAATAGCGAAACTTTACCGAGACGTTCACACCGCTATCTAATAACCCAACAAAATCTTCGTCTGGAATTTTTATTTTGGCATCTGGGTGACCATCGGATGAATCATTTATTAGGGTTTCAGCCAACAACCTTTTGCGCCTCCTACGAGCAATTAAAGATTGGTTGTTGGAAGACTATTCCCGTGTGTTCAATTGCAGCGGCCATACAATCGTTAGGACGACCCACCTAAGAGATTTTCCATACAAGCCGGGCTAATAAATTGATAAGAATACATTTCTTTATTTGAACTGTTTTATTTGAAAGTGGTATAAGTCCACTTTTCAAAAAAATTGAGTTAACGGTAATTTTAGGAAGATATAGACACCTTCTCTCCATATGTATAATCATACATTCAATAGTGTACGGTTTTCTTATAAAGTAAGCAAAAGAATTTTGGCTATAAAATGGTTATCGCAAAAACTTGTTTTTTGAAAGTGGAATAAGTCCATTCCTAATAATTATAATGGGCAAAAATTCGCTCGTTAAAATGAATTATTCATTTTTTAGTGATCGAACAGTGTTATTTGTAATACTGATCAGTAAGAATAATGAAAAGCAACAAAAAATATTTTGTTTTATTATTCACTTATGAAGAATAATGTAGAAAGAAGTTATATTCACTATTCGATCGATCAATGAAGAAAATAATATATGTAAATATTTTATCTATTCACTACTACAATGAATGTTAGCTTTATTAATTGTTAAAGCAAAAGAGTACAGTAGACCATCGATTTAACCGACGCTCGAATTAACGAACCTCGATTTAATGGACAATTTTTTTATTTTCCATTTTTTGGTTATCGATTATGATGGGATTGGGCATGTTGAATGGAAATGAGATTCTTAAATGATTTTGGGAAGAAATTCTGGAATATGGCCATCTGGGACGGAACTCCATCAATTATTAACCGATTATGATGGGATTGGGTATGTCGAATGGAAAAAGAACTCAAATGATTTGTTTAAGAAATTCTGGAATATCGCCATGAAACTCGGTAATTTAAACTAGAGCGGAACTCGATAATAAGCAGCCGTTTTTCTTGAAGCAAGCGGCTAATGATGCTAACATGTTTCCGGTAAGGTTGAATGCTTTAACATCTATCGGAAAGGTTGGATGCTTTAACATCAACCCACCCATGAGCGGCAGATCAACTACTTATGCTCCCCAAAAATCATGTTACGAACCCTACACAAAGGGTTCGGATAAATTTGTATTATTCTTATCAACAACGAACTCGAAAATTGTTCACGGGAACATGGAATATATTGCCTTCTAAGATCATAAGATCTTCAGAACTAATCAAGCGAAAATTTACACTTTTGAGGTGCTTGTAATACAAGAGCGCATAATCCATATGGCCATATTCCAGAACTTTTTCCAAAAATTATTTGATAATCTCATTTCATCCACAATGCCCAATTTCTGTCCTAGGAGGTCATATTCCAGAACTTCTTCCAAAAATCGTTTAAAAATTTCATTTCAATCCAACATACCCAATCCCATCATAATCGGTTAGAATTGAACAGGTTCCGTGTCAGGTAATCATATTCCAGAACTTTTTCCAAAAATCATTTAAGAATCCCATTTCCATCCAGCAAACCCAATCAGATCATAATCGGCTAAGAAATGTATGAGTTCCGTCCCAGATGGATATATTCCAGAACTTCTTCCAAAAACTGTTTGTGCATCTCATTTCCGTCCAACAAACAAGATTCCTTGATAATCGGTTGAGATAAACGAGTTCTGCCGTAGGTTGCCATATTCCAGAACAAGTGTAAAATCTATAGTCGATTAAATTTAAAAACATTCGGATTTAACGGACATTCGTATTTTACGGACTCCGTTAAATCGACGTTTTTCTGTAGTAAATCCCGTTCGCTCACACAAACAAAAAATCATCAATCCTTTTATTTTTTTATTCGCTCACTATTCGTTTATTACTGATTTACTATTTACGTTTAATACTACTTCTCATTTTAATTATTTAAGATACCGACCAAATGGCACAGTGGTTAAAGCCTTGGCGTTTGGATCGGGAGGTACCGGGTTCGAATCCCGATAGGGGCAGGATGCAAAGTGAAATTTCATCAACAGATTTCGATCTGTGGTGAAATGTAACACATCTATGACCCCCTGTCGGTGTGCAAAACCCATGGGCCGACCCATCTTCCATGCCGGTATAGGCTGGCATGGAGCTTGCAATGTGCAGATGGTCTTAAATCGGTCCTATAGCCGTACGTCCTCGAGTTGGCCGGAAGGCGTAAAGTAAGGACGTATAAAGCATAACCGCGGAAGAGCAGGGTGAGCCTTGAGCCCCAAAACAGATCGCATAGTTACCAATAAAAAAATTTAAAAAAAATAAAAAAAAAATTAAAAAAAATAAAAAAAATAAAAAAAAAAAAAAATAAATTATTTAAGATAATTTTTTACGTTAAAAAATTCATTTTAGTGAAGCTAATGTCAATAAAAATATGGACATAAATTTCTTCTTGTTTTTATTTCTTATAATATGTTATTTTTGAAAGTGGTATAAGTCCATTTGGACCTAAAAAATACGTTTATTTTTTAAATATTTTCAATAATTATTATTTCATAATAAAATTTAAAAAAATGTAAACGTGTTAAAAACATTACGAATTGATTAACGTTTGCCAATATTTTTAAATTAATTCAAATGCAAACCCTTAAATATCTCGGAACATGAAAAAATAGACTTATACCACTTTCAAAAATAACAGTTCATTTGTTGTTCTCAGAACTAAAATAGGGGTAAAGCCAATAGCAGTTTAGTGTTTAACGTCTTTAATACGGCAAATTCCTAAAAGAATTTCCGTTTTCTTCTCCAAGCTCATAAGCAACTGTACCTACAGGTCGGATTACAAAACTTTCTGAAATTTAGGGGCAAGTTTGGCAGAGAAATTGTTTGAGGCATCCTTTGAACGAAATTTGTTGCAAAAAGCTTTTGTCCAAAGTGAAACTTTCTAGGATGGAGCTAGAGATCCCTAGATCCTGTCCTCCAAGGCTATGTAGAGTTTTCAAAAGGTGGTAAAAGAAATCATTTCCCACATGAAGTTGGCCAACCATTATAAAATTAATGGTTTGATTAATGCTTTGATTAATAGAATTATGAAGGGCAAGAGTTATGGAGTTCAAAATGGAACGTTTTATGCGTTCTGACATATTGGGAAGAATATTTAAGAATTCTACTATAATGTACCCCATGTTCATCCAGAAGCTCTTTGTATAGATTCGAAGTACACAAAACTCCGTTATCGCTAAATGTTTTAAGATGTTGCGTCCCGCATTGGTTGTAGTAAAGTGAACCTGAAATCGATCGAGTACAACAAATAAAAAGCAATTCCCCAATTTAGATCTGGGATATGCACCATGGAAGTCAACATAAATTCTTTCCCAGAGTCACTTTCATGTAGTTACGAGCTAAGTAGTTAGCCCGTTTTGAAGCCTTGTATGTCTCACAACTTTTTATAAAGTCAGTTACATCTTTGCACATTCCCAGCCAGTAAGACTTTCTTCGCAAAATATTTATAGTTTTAGCGATTCCAAAATGAAAAGCTGAAGGCGGGCAATGAACCTCAGTTATAAGCGAGATGATTAATGACTTAGGCATAGAAAGTGTCTATGAAACTGAGATGAGCATCGGGGTTATCTTTCAATTTTTCCAAAAGCTCTGTATATTCAGCCTCATCAATGAGTTTGAATTAAGATAAACACAACAAGCCTCAATTATACGGTTATTGGGATTGGTGTTTATAATCTGTTCATCAGCATTGCTTCGTGACAAGGCGTCCGGCGCAACATTTTCCGAGCCCTTTTTATATTAAATTTTAAAGTTGAACCCCTGTAATTTTAGATAACATCGTGCCAGTTGATGAAATCAGATCACCAACCAAGTCAGACTGGCATTTTCCGTTACAGTGTATTCGGATCCTTCCACACAATGTCTAAATTTTTTTATACTATTGACAGACGCGTAACACTCCAACTCTGTCGTACTATAATTCCGTTGAGCGGAATTTAATTTAGGCCGATGCCCGATACACATGCAATCGGGCGTTCTTCATTAATGCCAAGATGAAACAAGACTCCACCTATCCCGGTTTTTGAAGTATCACACTGTAAAAACTCAGTCGGGGTGTAAAAGTACTAGTGCAGACCATCTTTCAAAGGTTGAAAAGATTTTTGAGCCATGGCATTCCAAACATACTTTCTAAGTTTTTTTAACAGCTGGGGGTCGGCGATATAAATAAAGGATAGGTCTTTTACAAAGGGGTTATTGCAACAAATTTGTTCAACAAATTTCAAAAGATTGACATATGGGTAAGTTTTCTGGAACGCACGTGACACATTATCTTAACGGAATAAACAAATCGAACGATTCCTGGGGTCAGCGATATAAATAACAGGGGGCCTATTTGGGAAATCGAATTCGATCAATCGAACGACATTTTCGAATCATCGGTATTTGGGAATTCGATATCGAATTTTATTTAAACGAAAACGTATAACACGAAACGATCGAAAATTTCCCTATTCGGGCAATTCGATTACGATCATGAACGAATTTTTATTCGTAGTTAGTTTTGTTCACGAAGGCGAGTGAATACAAAGAGCAAAATTTTAAAATATTGTTTTTATTTATACGTTGAGTTTATTTATGCGTACGCCATTTTGAAAATAAAAATATGGTTATAAAATAAGAGAAAATAGAATTTTATTTAATAAGAGAATACAATTTTTACATATCTATTGAACTGTTTATTTGCTTTAAAAAATGTATAATCTTATAGGAATTTAAAATGTAATTTTTAACTAAAATTTATTGTATATAATTTAGGACAGCGAAAAACGACCTTAAACCAATTTGACATTTTGGCCACGTTTATGGAAGAACCTCCGGACTTCGCGAAAGACTACAACCTAACTGCAGATGCACGTGTATCAAATAAGCGGCTGGGATGAAATTGAAGCACGATTAAACAGTCATGGGCCGCCAATTCGATTCTTCAATGTTTGGAAAAGTTTACTGACAAACACCAAACAAAAAATATAATTTCAATTAAACGTCCAAATATGGCCGAGATTTAAATTATTATTACAGGTATAATGATTAAAAATAATTTCCCTAGTCTTTATTTGACAGTGTAAGTTTTTATTTTCGATCGAATTCCCAAATAATCAATCGAATCGAAAAGCAATTCGAATCGATTTCCCAAATAGGCCCCCAGGTCTTTTACAAAG
The DNA here is from genome assembly GCA_947310385.1 of Nephrotoma appendiculata. Lineage (NCBI taxonomy): Eukaryota > Metazoa > Arthropoda > Insecta > Diptera > Tipulidae > Nephrotoma > Nephrotoma appendiculata. The sequence continues at coordinate 165,112,405 of OX371224.1, forward strand.
GGGTTGTTGCAACAAGTTTCAATTTGTTCGATTCGTTTATCGCGTTGAGAGAATGTATCACGACCATTCCAGGAAACCTACTTGCATGTCAATCTTTTGAAATTTATAGAACAGATTTCTAATTTGAATCTTATAGGAATAAACGTTGTGTATGTGTCTCTTGCAAGATTTCTTTTGTTATTAGAATTTTGAAAACTTACTGGCATATACACTTGCCTTCTTTTTATAGTTTAGTACTACAATTTTTTATTTCATATTATAGTAAATAAGTTTTGTGTATTCTATCCATTATTTATATTTGCAAAATATGTTATAAGGTTATAACTTACAACACTATAATGCTGTGGTGAAGATATAAAAGGTAATAACTCATTTTTTCAGTTTTTCAGTAGAGCATATTTAAAATTTTCTGATGTTTCTGAAAAAATTATCAACCGTAGGAAACTTAATTTTTGCATGGTTTTGGGTATATACTTTTCCAAATATAAAATAAAAAAAAAAATATCGATACAGTTTTTTATGGACATTTCGAATTAATGAAGAGATCTAAAAAGTAACAAAATGACTTATTACCTTTTATCTCTTCACCACAGAATGAATCAACAACAATAATAAAGATGTTTTTTGCAATAAAATCTTTGGAAATGAGGCGCTGAAAATCTAAAATTTGTTCTTATTTCAAATCAATTCTTATATTTTTTTTTTGAGATTTCTGTGCAAAATTTTGGGGTTATTGGAACGTATTTCACACGTCCAACATTTGTTGCATGTAACAAATTTGGAATTTTTGGGACATATTTCACATCAATCAGCAGTAATTTAATTTATTTCAATGTGATTTGGGATTGCAAATTTTGACGAAAATAAGAAAAACGGAATAAAACGGAATAAATTTTCGGAATTCGGTCGAATTTCGAAATAATTTTAAATTTTTTTCTGATCAATATCAATACTAAAAAAACTTATTTAAGATAAAATATATATTTATTGAATAAAACATACATTATTAAAAATAAACATTATTTTAAATTAAAAAGAAACATAGTGATTGCACAAAAATTCAGTTATTACTTAGTACAGACAATCAAAGTTTTAAAATGGTGTATAAAAAAATATTAAATTATTGTACTAAAATATGATTTGAGGAAACAGAGATCACTTAAAGCTACGTCACCTAGTCTCGATTGAACTTTTGTACAAAAGTTACCAGTAACTGAGAACGCTCGCTCGGACTCTACGCTCGTTTGTGGAATCGAAATCAAAAATGAGTAGAAGGACTCTAAAATATTTCCTCGCACGACGTTCGCTTCAAAGAATTTCATTTCGGATTTAATTTTTAAAATTAAGCTTCGATTTTGTAGAGTTGAACCGGAGAACGATATGTTCGACGTCAAATTCGAATAAATTTTGCTCTCCAACTTTAGCTATAATGACTGGGACTGCGCATTGTGGTTCGTTTGTTCTTCCAAAATTACTTCTTCCAGATCGATTCTGACGAATTTTCCATATTTGTGTTGAATATCAATCTTTGTGCAAAGCTTTCAATAACTTTGGCTATTATATTTTTCAATGGTCTGGTGAAAGATGCATGAACCTCACTTATTCCATCATTGTGTAATTACTGAAGAGTACCAGATAAATTTGTGCGTCTTTGGCTGTGCGTGTTTCAATTTTAGGGAGAGTTCATCTGATCCGAAGTACTCAAGCATAAAAGACAGTGCCGCATCAGCAGATAGAAGATTTGCATCCTCTTGACAGAAGGCGTCAACAGTAAGCTTCACTGGGAGAAGTGCAGAAAGAATGTTATTAATCGACAAAATTTCAATGCGATGTCAATCAAAACTTTTGTAACACAGTTTTTTAGTTGATTAAATCTTTCAAGCATTTAAACTAGGCTATTCCATCTAGTTCTAATGTCCATAATAAGTTTCAATTCTTTTCCACATTCTTGTTTCGCATACATTTGAAGAATATCATTCGATTTTCTCTAAATCCACATTCTTCAGTATCCACAACATGCTCTAATTCAGCTTCATTAACAATTTGTTCTACAAAGCCAACGCCATCATCGTCTACGTATTCCTCCTCCTCTGATTCCTCGTTGTCACTCCCTGATTCGTCTACACGAACATTTTCTGTATTTATATGTTCCAGTTCAGTGGTATTAGATTTATTATAGCGAATATTAATTACAGCTAAGTGAATCGCGTATGTGAAGCACAACTGCTGATTACATAGTAAAAGGCATCCAACACTTTGCATAACTGCTGCTCTATCAGTTGTTATGCACGTAATAAAGGGTTATCCAATTCAAGCTTGATAAAGTAAACTTAAAAAAAACACACAAAATATTCGGAATGTATTGTAATTTTTATTTCATTTTACAGATTGATCCTTGCCACTTTTAGTTAAACAAGATATCATTCAAATGTCCTCCACGGGACTTCTTACAGGCCTTGATTCTTTTGAGGTAATTTTCAATGACTTTTCGGCACATTTTGGGCGGAATCTGGGCCATTACCTTACGAATATTAGTTTTCAATTCGTCAAGAGTTTGAGGATTGTTTGCGTAAACACGATCTTTCGCGTAGCCCCACAAAAAGAAATCCAAAGGCGTTAAATCACAGGATCTTGGAGGCCAATTGACATCAGCCAATCGCGAAATCAAACGTCCAGGAAATTTCTCTTGCAAAAGATCTCGATTTGCTCGTGTTACGTGACTGGTTCCTCCATCCTGCTGGAACCACATATCGTCAAGATCATAATCTTCGATTTTCGTAAAAAAATAATCGGTTAACATGCGGCCATAGCGCTCAGAATTGACGGTAACGGTTCGTCCATGGTTGTTCTCAAAAAAATACGGCCCAATCACACCACCAGACCACAATGCGCACCAAACAGTGACTTTTTCCGGGTGTAATGGCTTCTCTACAATCAATTGTGGATTTTCTGAGCCCCAAATTCTACAGTTTTGCTTATTAACGTATCCACCAAGCGAAAAATGAGCTTCATCACTGAAGAAAATTTTGTTCGAAAAATCAGCATCAGCAGATTTAATAATTTTAACGCGTTGGTCGATTGTTAATGCTCCATATTCTTAAATGGCAAAATATTAACTAAATAAATGACAGCGTACTTGACGTTTATCTTTGACAGATGTCGGTATACAGATTTCTACTTTATCAACCTCGAATTGGATAACCCTGTATTTCTTTACCGAAGTTTAGATTGTTGTTTTGCAATGTGGTTTTTAGGGTCACAACGCATTCCTCTGCAGGGAAAAGTCCTTCAACGCGAACTAGTCCTAAGTCCAGAACTTTTCCTAGGAATTTGGAATCCTCTCAAAAAACGAAAAAAAGCAGAATTTTGATGTTTACACTGCTTTATGTACTCAGAATAAATTTCGTTGTGTATCTTTTCATAATGACATTTTGATTGGACTGTAAATAATAATTTAACTTATTAAACAAAATAATAACCTAGTTCAAAAATATCGATAGTTGAATAAAAAACAAAGCCATAACATACGCGCCACAATAATTAAATTAATTAAGGAACAAATACGTACTCGAAGAATCAAATCTCAATAGTGTTTTAAATCGTAAAATACAAGCACAAAGACAAAATAAAAACAGTTTTTTGTTAAACTGCATGCTACATTTATAACATAACTGATAAATAACTGAAAACATAAAAACGAAAGCACATTAAGAGCACGAAAAAATAAAAATTAATAATTCGGAATTCGCTATGAATATTTCGGAATTCGAAATTATATTTATAAGAAAGAATTTTGAAAAATGTCTTAATTTATAGTAAACGTCATTCAATTTGGGTCAATTTGGTAAAATTATGCAGCTCCTGACAGATTTCTGCTATATTCTGATTATTTGGAGGTGATAGTAGAACTAGGTATATCAAGTAATATATTTTTCATCTATAAAATATTTTTTCGGCTGGGACAGCAAAGGCACTATCTACATTACCATATTTGGGCTGTGATTGCGAAGACTGCATTATCTTTTGGCTAGAAACTTTCGGCTAACTTTAACAGTATGAAAAAATGACGCTTTTCACTGACAGGGAATTCGTAAAAAATTGTTTAATGACCTTAGTAGAGATCGTATGTCCCGAGAAAAAGGATTTGTTTTCAAATATTAGTCTTTCTGCAAGAACCGTTACACGACGCATGGAAAAAATGTGAGCAAATCTTAAAATATCTTTAAAAGAGCACTGCAAAAATGTTCAGTTTTTCTCGATTGTCATTGACGAAAGTACAGATACCACGGATACAGCGTAGCTTACAGTATTTATTCGTGGAGTAAAACCAAATTTCGAAATTATTGAAGAATTAGCTCAACTCTTACCTATGAAGAGTACTACCACAGGAGTTGACATTCTTAAAGCATTGCTGCAGTGCACAAAAGATCTAAATCTGGGCCTATCACAACTAATGTCCATAATAACTGACGGAGCGCCGGAAATTGTTAGCGAAAAAAATGAGTCATTGTGCTGCTCCAAAAGCACCTGGAAGACCTCGGAATGAAACAAACCTTAAGAAAAGTTCACTGCATTATCGACCAAGAAGCATTGTGCGCGAAGTCCTTAAATTTGAAGGGCGTGATGGACGGACGTCCTGTGAAAGCAGTAAACTTCATCTTATCTCGGGGGTTGAACCACCGTCAATTTCAGCAACTTTTATTGGAAGCAGAAAATCAATACGGTGACCTGCTATAGTTCTGTAACGTTCTGCACATTCCTTGAGAGTAAAAACGCAAGTTCAATTAAATTTGGCAACCCCGAATGGCTTTCGTGTAGATTTAACATCGCATTTAAACAATTTGAAGTTGCAGCTGCAAGGCAAAAGTCAGCTAATACACGGCATGTGGAGATACATCCTCGCATTTGAAATCAAGCTTCAATTGTGAGAAAGTCAACTTGAAAAATAAAACTACGTCCATTTTCCAACTCTCCAAAACACCAATCATCAAGAAATTGAGAACAATGTTTCCATCTCGTTTCGGTGACTCTTCGGTACTCCGTTTAATGTGGAAGTGAACTCCGTACCAGAAAATACCCAAATGGAACTGATTGAGCTGCAATACAATGATATGTTGCAAAATAAATTTCAAGATTCATATTTACTAGATTTCTGGACAAAATACTGCTTGAAGCTGGGATTTATGGGGAGCTGGGGGTACTTATACTTGCGAACAACTTTTTTCAAAGATGAAATAGATGAAGAACAAGTTGAGATCCAAAATGACCGATGGTCATGTACAAGATGTTTTGCTTCTGACCTCTTCAAACCTTCAACTTAACATTGAAAAACTTTCGAATGCCAAACAACATCAAATGTCGCACTAATCCTATCTCTATTTTTATTTGTATTACCATCATTTATAAATTTTGAATGCGGCCCGTACTAGAGTCATACTATCCGTTGTCCCTCAACACGAATAAGGTTGCCAACCTCTGATGTAAATCGTCCATTACTACCCAATGGAGTATCTACCCCATTATCTACGGCAAAACGAACTGTTTACGCTATTTTCGACACCAACATATCGACAATTCCGAATTATGCGTAAACGCACAATACTGGTAAATTCTTATTCCAAGCTGATTACCAATCGAGAGAGTTAGAGAGTTAATGCACGTTCGAAATAAATACACCAAAGTACAAATCTAATAAAAATAATTGAGTGATAAACAATTACATTCAAAATGCAAAATTCTTATCGATGATACACTTAAATCGTAATGAAATTTTCTCAATGATTTAAAATTATTATTCCAATGATTCATTGGTATTGTATGTAACAAGTTGTCAACGTTTAGTCACAAAGCTATTTACATAAATATTGTTTGGGGGATTTCGATTATCAAAAGTGAATAACCCATAATTTACATTCGTGCGACTTGCAAGTAAACTTACTATAAGAACGACATTGAAACTCTATAAAAGATGACAACACTTACTAGAAAAAAAAATTAAATTATATTATTTTATGCCTATGTTAGAGTTTCATGAAGTTAATTAACCGTAATAAATAGTTAAATTATTTATAACGCATATATTCGGTTGTACATGCTAGATATGTATATATCAAAATTCTAAGTCGTTCTAGAGACATTAAAATGATGATGATGCCAGTGTTTCGTACATAAAATTTAAAAAGCCAGTGTCAAACTTTCTCGCGACCGTTTCATCAATTCCAGTAATAAACACGAAATGTACTAGTCTAGATTCTGATATGTGTATCGCTATCACATATCACTATATCGTGGATTCGCGCGCATGCACCCACGCCACCATAAATTAATCAATTAAACTGATTTAGTCTGCGCACAAATTAGAACATATTAGAAAATATGCTAATTGCGATCATTTATACTTTATATAACATCCAGTAAATGTTAGCGACAGTAACAGCTTGTTTGTACCGCGCATGCTATTTCGGCTTTAATTGATTCGACCTTTTAGATTTAAAATATATGTATATGTACATAAATTGTTATGCTTTTTGCATATGTTTATTCTTGTACTACGTGCTATATTAGGTGTGCAAGTAGAAATACGGTTCTGAAGGTGAATACATTAAAAAATTTATAACAGTGTTTAGGACATCAGCTGTCATAAAAACTGTTATAAAAATAAGCTGTCATTCTGTGTGCATCAATTTACGTCATTGCATTCGATTCTGTTTTCCAATGAAAAAAATGCTGCTCTAATAGAACTGATTAATTCGACTTTGACTCTCTTATGATGCTCAACATTCAAAAAGTGGTTTGCAAGTTTTCTGGGTGGCAGTCTTAGTCTTAAGGACGATCGACGTCCACGTACAGTAAAACAGTTTAAAGACGAAGAACTGAAAGTTTTACTGGATGAAAATCCGTGTCAAACTCAAAAACAGCTTGCAGAATAGTTAAGAGTTACTCACCAAGCAATATCACTTCGATTGTATGCAATGGAAAAATACAGAAGGAAGAAAAATGGATTCTTCGTAAACTGACCGAAGAAAACAAAAACGGAAGATGAAAAGTGGATATTTTACAATTATTCTAGACACAAAAAACCATAGGCCAGTCATCAACAAAGTTGAATTTGACCAAAAAAAAACATATATAGTTTCTACCTGCACACCTAATGCGAATCTGGTAACACTGCTCAATTTAAATCATCACATCATCGCACGCTTGTCACAAGATAAATTATTAACATTAGATGAATCATGGAAGCGGTTAAATTATCTGAATCGTCTCATATACAAAACCACGCATTGTTATATGCCATACGTATATTGTAATCACATACGACTGTAAAATGTACTTAAAATGCCGCATTTGAAATATTATTTGTGTGTTTCTAGATAATAAAATTGAAAACCTTGATATTATTATTTACCTACATATTAAAAAAAAAATTGGTTTGACTGTTTACTGCACACACAGACACAATGCGATATACTGGGAAAACGCCAAAACAAATACCGGGACAAACACAAAGTGTTTACTCTTATGTAAACATTGATTGAACAATAAATAAAACTATTCGTCTTTATCGATCCGAATTTATTTTGATTGCATAACTGCATGTGGCATGTTGGCGCGTGGTTTTCTAACTAGTGTCAACAACCCAAAAGTAGTGCGTTCCTTTACCGTTCGAATCTAAAGCTGTGCTTCTCATTTAAATCCGCAGATCGAGCAGAGATCGATCTGGTTGATCTAAAATAAGAAACAGGTTTCAGATTTGGTAGATCAAACAAATTATCAACCGTCAATAGTACAGATTTTCGATTAGTTACCATAAAGTTTTACAAAAATAATTGAATTTATTGAAAAATTTACTTAAAATTGACTTTTACCACTACTATTAGTATGCAGCCTACATATTGGGGTAGACACTCGATCGGCTAGTAAGGCTCAAAAGTCAATTTTAAGTAAATTTTTCGTAACTTCATTAATTTTTGAAAAACTCTAAGGCAAACTGATTTAAAAATCTAGTCCAAATCTGTTTTTTACCATAATTGTAAACGATTTATGCACGATTTACATGTTCCAATTTTATTTTCCAGTAAAAAATGAAGGGTTAAGTATATTACGATTTTCTTTTGCGAGAGGAGCATGAAACAAATTCCAGTAAAATAAAATTGGACTTTTTTCTTTTCAATTTGAGCAAATGTTGTTTACATATGGTTGACTCTTTTTAACTAGTAGCTTTTTGTTATTTGCGTGCAGCTCTATTTTTCAGTAAAAAATTTGCTGGAAAAAAAATTGGAACATGTAAATCGTGCATTACTCGACTATTGGCCCGCAGCCTAAGCAAGCAATTTGCTAGCTGAAATCCTGACTACTCACTCAATCAATTATACCAAGGAAATTTAAATTTCAAAATACATTTTTCATAAAATTTTTGATTATTTTTGCGACGTTACAGTACAGTAAGTAAATCGTTTACTATGGTAAAAATCGGATTAAGGACGGGGATTTTTCGATCAGTTTGCCATAGAGTTTTTGAAAAATAAATGAATTTACCGAAAAATTTAGTTAAAATTGACTTTTACCCGACTATTGGCCCGCAGCCTTTGAAATTTAAATTTTCTTGGAAAAATTGATTAAATATTCAGGATTTCGGCTAGCAAATTGCTTGCTTGCTAATCAATCGAGTATCGACCCCATCATTAGGCCACACTTATACTCGTTGGAAAGGGGAATTCAATAACTATAACTAGTAGAAGCGGACAATTGAAATTGTCCGACAAGCGCTCGATAAAATAGAAAAAATGCAACTGACGGACGGACAGAGATGTAAAACCTCTGAAACAACTAAGGTGCTAATACAACAAATTAGCCCAATAGAATCTTAAGCAAATCAAAAAAAATTACAGAAACTCGTTTTGAAATGACACTCTTTTTTTTTTTTTTTTTTTTTTTTTACCCCTCCCAACCGCGCGCGGGGAGTCTCCATCTGTATTATTATTATTTTTTTGAGTATAATTCAAGTGAATTATAAACAAGGATATCGAGATGCTTAACCAGAGAAATTAAAAAATTGGATTTTAAAGCGGCAAAAAAAAAAGTCAAATGTGATTATAAATAGATAGCTAAATGAATAGTTAAGCAAGATGATACCCGTCGCAGACGGCAGGAAAACGGAAGTCGAGTCTGCTTAGTACAAACAGATTTGATAGATTTTAAAAAATTTAAATAGTAAAAGATAAAGTCAAGCAAAATAAAATGACACAAAAAAACAAAAAACAAATAAGTTAAATAAAATATCAAACTATAGTCAAGAAAAATAAAGACGTTTTTTCAACGTACGTTTTGTCATATTGTAATCGATAAGATGGCAGTGCTGATTAGCTTCGTACAACATTCTAGAGACGGGCTCATTCTTTCCGTAATCAGTTCGATGAGGGTCGATTCTAAACATAGGTACTGATCTTAAATCCCGAGAATTTATATTTAGATTGATTTTACCTAACAGAGCAGAAGAATCGATACCCCCAGTTAGTATTTGATGGATGAAAGCCACGTCCGCAACAACTCGGCGCTTACTAAGTGATTGTAAATTAATTAGCTGCAGACGATCTTGATATGGAGGCAGGTTAAACATGTCCACCCATGGTAGTCCGCGTAAAGCAAAGCGCAGAAATCTACGCTGGACTGCTTCAATCCTCTTAATGTGAACCTCATGATAAGGCGACCACACCTGGCTAGCATATTCGAGCAGGGGACGAACGAATGTTGAATAGAGAGCCTTCGTAACATAAGGATCGTCGAATTCTTTCGACCAACACTTGATGAAACCGAGCGCAGAATTGGCTTGGCTGATAATACGATCGATGTGATGTCTAAAATTCAATTCACTGTCGCAAATGACCCCCAAATCTCGAACAGAACTGGCTCTGGTAACGGCGTCGCTGTTAATGTAATAGTCGCGAGAGATAGACTGTGCACGTTTTCGAGAGTAGGTGATTGTTTTGCATTTACCCACGTTCAAATCGAGGTTGTTCTTAGCACACCAAGTGGAGAAGTTGTTGAGGTCGCATTGTAATAGGCTCTTATCCGTTGTGTTTGAAATCAGTTTGTAAATCTTCATGTCATCGGCGTATATAGATATGGATGAATTTTTAATCAAACATTCAACGTCGTTAATTGACAAAATGAAAAAAATTGGACCCAGATGGCTGCCTTGGGGCACTCCAGATGTTGCTGAGATACGAGCTGATACTGATGACCTGAACAGTACATGGTATATACGCTCTTTTAGATAAGAGCCGATCCAACGGAGAATTTGGGGAGGAAAACCAAGGGCCTTAAGCTTGAACAAGATGACTTTATGAGAAATCCTGTCGAACGCCTTGCTAAAATCCGTGAAAAGGACATCAACCTCATTCCCTGCCTCCAACGTATCTAAAGTTTGTGATGTGAATTCAATAAGGTTTGTTGTCGTGGACCGTGCTTTGAGAAAGCCATGCTGATTGTCGGAAAACAACGGTTTACAATTAAAGTACAGTGAGTCATACACAATACTTTCAAACAGCTTAGGAATACTAGATAATTTCGCAATCGGTCTGTAATTACAAATGTCTGACTTGCAGCCGTTCTTATGAATGGGAACTATAAAAGAATTTTTCCAAATAGATGGAAAAATGCCAAGTGAAACGACTTTTGGAAAAGTGTAGTCAGTGGCTGAGCAAGAATATCACTACAGTTTTTTAGGACGATGGATGGTAGTCCGTCAGGACCGGATGATAAATCATCTGTAAGTTTGGAAATCTTATGTACCACGGATTCATAATCGATTTGAATAGAAGTTAAGGTTGTTTGAGTACAGTTATTCATATGTGTAAAGTAACCTTCATCGGGCTCAAAACCGCTATTTGTGAAAGCCAAACTGAAGAAGTTAGCAAAATGATTTGCTATGACTTTAGGATCATTAGAGGAATGATCCTTATATTTGAAAGTGGAAGGGTATCCGTCAGACTTTTTCTTCATATTGATAAAGCGCCAGAAACACTTAGGCTCAGCGATTAGATTGGATTGCATGAGTCTGATATAATTCCCATAAAGTTCGTCAGACAAACTACTGAAATCATTATAACTATTTAAATAGTTAGAGTAATCAGAGTCAGATTTAGTTTTCATGAATCTTTGCCAACGTTTGTTTCTAAGGTTACGTAACGTTCGTAATTCCTTATTATACCACGGAGGTGATAGCGATACAGTTTTTTGGCGGGTATACGGAATGGAATGTTTAAATCATTCAAAAACTGCAGAGTAAAAATTGACTGTTTGTGTTTCTTCGTTATGAATTTATGATCATTTAAAATTATGTTAAAGTCAACGTTAGCCAATAATTGTTTAAGCTTCACAAAGTCGGCCTTACGAAAATTGAAACGTAATGGAGTTATAGAGTTGACATTGGGATTGTTTTGTTCCAGACCAAAAGTGATCAAAATGGGAGGGTGGTATACATCTATGGCACAGAGGATTAGATTGGATTCAGAAGCGACGCTATTGTCGATAACAGATGAAAACACCAAATCGAGCTGCCTGTTCAAACTATTCTTAACGTTACTAATCTGAAATAGTCCAGAGTTCAACATATTGTCAGTGAATAAAGTTTCTTTGGCGGTTAGTGCATTCGAAGCAACATAATGAGTGTTATCGTCTGAATAATTCCACTTAAGCCCGGGGAGATTGAAATCACCCACAACAAAGATGTCATCTTGAGTATTCATTAGGTCAATGACAAAGTCAACAGCATTAGTATGAAGCTGATAGCTTACAATCTGACTTAGTGGGCGAATATAGCAACATAAAATAAAAATATTATTTTTATTATTTTTAATTTTGACACGCACTAGTTCGATATTATCAGTGTTGGGAATGATAACAATTTGACTATCAAAATTGATGTGCACTGCAATAAGAACCCCTCTACCTGTTAAACTCGTGTCTGGACAATAAGAACCATCTTTCCGGAAGACGTTAAAATCCGAGGTAAAAAATTCATTACTGTTGAAATCATTGTTGAAATCATCTTTTTATTATAGATAAAAGTATGCGTAGAATAATAATTGAAAATTTAAAAAAAAAGTAGACAGCCGCATCTGTGTGACCTCTATTTTTAGAAAAAGTTGAATAACTCGAAAACTACTTGACCTAGATTTCCTAAATTTTAAATGTGACCTTTTTAGAGTAGTATCTATCTGCGTGCAAATATGAGCTCTCTGGTATGTATAGTTTTTGCTGTGATAGTGCCAACAGACAGACGGCCTAAGTCTTTGTATAAGCTTGCTCGCAAGAGCGAGCGCTTGAATTATTGGTGGTAAACAAAGAGAAAATTTGCTATATTTTACAATTTTGCTTCGATAAAGGCGAAAGCGCAAGACAAGAGGCTGAAATTGTGAATGATGTCTATGGTTTCGATTAGGGTGACCAGACGTTAATAACATTAATTTTTTACTGTTTCTTTTCAAATTTGTAATTTCTCTTTGAGTGTTTGCAAATGCATTTTTCTGATATCATTGCCATCTGTGTTTTGTCATTGGTATTACATTCTTTTGTGAATTGGGCATTAAAATTATGTATTATGTAAACGTCGAATAATTTTTTGAGAGCGAGACCAATGTGTGCTCCTTGTGCGTGTTTGCGAGCGACTAAGACTAAGAGAATATTTTTGTTGTGTTTTCTTGTTTTGGTGCGTGCAGCTGATGTTGGTGAGCGGGAGTGTGCAAGCGGCGCGCACGAAAACACAACAGAAATATTCTGAAAATACGTGTGAAATAATATTAATATTAAGAATAAAATTTATAAACTTTAATAAAATTGGTTTTGTGTAATTTCTATGAACAATTTTGATGTTTATGCAAATAAATAAAAGATTTATACTGAAAGTTAAATTAAAAGATTTATTTTCAATTTTAATTATTCTTTGGCCATTTTTATTTAAATATACAAGACGTGTGTTGGTACGTGCGGTGGACATCGAATATCGAAACTATACATGATACGGTTTAGTGTCGACATCTTATAATATTGTTTCACCAATTTGACAGGCCAGGTGAGGCCATTTTGGATTTCTTTGCGGATCAGGGCGAAAGTACCGCCTTAACAGCAGGTGCCCCTTTTTTTAATAGACACCGTATTTCTTCGAAGGGTACCGCATAGATAAACGGGTATCATATATAATAACGGCCTACCACGAGGCCATTCAATTTATACTGGCGGATGGGCCACAACGGTGGAAATAGTACGATTGGCCTACCACGAGGCCATTCAGTTTATAAAGCGTGTTTGGCAGGTGGGCCGACAACGTTTTATGGCAGACTAAGGGGGTCATTTGGAAGCTTTCATCCTATGAAACCGATGTCCTAAGTCTCACGGTAACTGAGATATGATATTTTTAAGTTTTTTTTTAAATTACCGAAAATTCTCACCTTTAAATGGTCATAACTTTTTTTTTTGTTTTTAGACATAAGGACACGAAATAACTTTTATTGTATTCTGCAATGTGATTTTATTCTAAATAAATCATTATCTAATACAATCGGTGTAAGAAAAATGATTTGTGGGCTTCCAAATCCTAAAAAATCTATACAAGTATAAAAAATGTCTACCTTCTATATGCATTTTAAAAAAACTAGCAATTGTTTTGAAATAACTTTTTAAAAACTTTTCTAGTTTATGCCCTTTCCAACGGTGTGCTACATGTCATAGAAATCATTCAGTTTGTGGTCAACTTAAGAGATACTATTTCGCCGGGGCCAGGTTTAAGAATATGGTATGTTATTGATACATTTTTAATCAACTTCATTTATTAAATTTTGTTTTAAATGACCTTCTCCACTCCGAATGCATGCAACGTACATTTTTCTTATCTCCAAGGTTGTTGTGCGAGATTTTTCAATTTTTTAAATGAGGCGCTTATCATTTCAATTAAAATTTCTATTGTGGGTACTTTTGTTGCGTACAGTAATGGCTTAGCAGGTCCCCAGACGTAGAAATCCAAGGGTGTGAGGTCTGGGGACCGTGCGGGCCAAGAAACAGGGCCACCTCTACCAATCCATGAGTTTGGGAATGAACCATCTAAGTATTCACGAACGGTATCGTTGGTTATGTGCCCGACAGAATCCTTGTCAAAATTTTATATTATTGTTCTATCGACTGCAACATTATGTTGCCTCACATCCACTCGAGACTTGTGAAAATGTAAACTGCCGCTTTTCCTCAGACGTCGATAGGTTGTTGAGCAGGTTTCATGGTGCGGTAAATGTCAATCAGGATATCACTCTCAATTCTGCTCGCATTACACACATTGCAATTAGCACTGCCATACAGAAAAAATTCTTAATAATTTAACTTAAGTCCGGCACATAACCAACGAACGGTAAGAGAATACTTGAATGATTCATTCCCAAACTCATATTGATAGGGGGTCTTTATTTATTTATTTATTTACTAATTAAATAACGGTGACCCTAATAGGGGTAACCCTATTCCTTATCCCGCATGGCCCCAGACCTCACACCCTTGAATTTCTACGTCTGGGGACCTGCTAGGCCATTATAGGTACCCACAATAGAAATTTTAATTGAAATGATAAGCGCCTCATTTAAAAAAATGAAAAATCCTCACAACAACCTTGGAGATAAGAAAAGGTCATTTAAAATAAAATTTAATAAATGAAGTTGATTAAAAATGTATCAATAACATACCATATTCTTAAACCTGGCCCCGGCGAAATAGTATCTCTTAAGTTGACCACAAACTGAATGATTTCTATGACATGTAGTACACCGTTGGAAAGGACATAAACTAGAAAAGTTTTTAAAAAGTTATTTCAAAACAATTGCTAGTTTTTTTAAAATGCATATAGAAGGTAGACATTTTTTATACTTTTATAGATTTTTTAGGATTTGGAAGCCCACAAATAATTTTTCTTACACCGATTGTATTAGATAATGATTTATTTAGAATAAAATCACATTGCAGAATACAATAAAAGTTATTTCGTGTTCTTATGTCTAAAAACAAAAAAGTTATGACCATTTAAAGGTGAGAATTTTCGGTAATTTAAAAAAAAACTTAAAAATATCATATCTCAGTTACCGTGAGACTTAGGACATCGGTTTAATGGGATGAAAGCTTCCAAATGACCCCCTTAATCTGCCATAAAACGTTGTCGGTCCACCTGCCAAACACCCTGTATATCGAACGCAACAGGTGGTCAAGCGGCCATTTGTAAAAATTTAATAATGGTGAGAAGACGCGGCAACCCCTTTTTGTGGCACTTTATGGCGGTTTTGACCGGGTTTGGTGGGTTTTGGTACAGTTTTTTATTAAATTTATTTTTTGTTCAATTCATTTTAAATTTTTATTAAATATTTTGTGTAATCGAGCGCCATTACGGTTGTTTGACACGGGCGGGGGACACACGTTAGTTTCGCTCTCAAAATGGATTATGTTCTGCGACAATAGTTTTTTTTCGATCCATTGGTTGTTTATTTTCTCTCTGGGCCATTTTTTTCTCTCTTTCCTCCTTTCGTTGTTGTTTATTCAATACAAATTTGCACTACGATTACGGCGGCATTGGGTTTGTTATATTTTGCTTTGGTGTTTTATTATAACAAATAAAATAGCTTCTAAAATGAAGTATTAAGTTATTTTTCGGGTAGGTATGTTGGGATGGGCTTTTCATTCTGTTTCGGTTCCATATTCACAGGCTGGGCTTGTCACTCTCCATCATCCCCTTGGCAGAACATCCACAGGATTGGGGTGGTGAGTCCAGCGTATATGCCGTCCACTCTGGGACCACCGTAAAATCCACATGGTCTCTTCGTGGCACTTTGGCGGTCTCATGCTGCCGAAGTGTGAATGGTGGGGATTAGCTGGGGGTCTCTCCTGGTGAAAAGAGGCCTAGTTTGTGGAAGAAGCGTCACTACCCTATTATGCTACTTCGTTGTGGCTGCGCTTCCGCCTTTCTAGGTCGATGGGTCATTCGGGAGTCTCTTCAACAGACGGGGTACTTGTCACTCTTGGAGATCTGGTCGCTGCTGGATGGACACACTTGGTTGTGATTAATTTATTACGTTTCCTCAAGTTTCGTTCGACAAATTCTGGTCGACTTAATTTATATTCAGTTTTTTATTATTTGCTTTTGATTTTTCTGTTCCACGATGTAGGCCAGGAGCACGCAAGCCTCTAATTAAAACCACGACCCATGCCATTACTCTGAGATCTAGCCGGCAAAACATCACCGTGAAAGAGGCCTCTGCGTGCTTAGTTGAAAACTGCGGGTTGACTGAGAGCCATCCGCCACATGTATTATTCCTCTTTTTTTAGAACTAATTTGCAAAATGCCTTAATTTAAAAATAAAGGGTTATCCAATTCAAGCTTGATAAAGTAAACTTAAAAAAAACACACAAAATATTCGGAATGTATTGTAATTTTTATTTCATTTTACAGATTGATCCTTGCCATTTTTAGTTAAAAAAGATATCATTCAAATGTCCTCCACGGGACTTCTTACAGGCCTTGATTCTTTTGAGGTAATTTTCAATGACTTTTCGGCACATTTCGGGCGGTATCTCGGCCATTACCTTACGAATATAAGTTTTCAATTCGTCAAGAGTTTGAGGATTGTTTGCGTAAACACGATCTTTCGCGTAGCCCCACAAAAAGAAATCCAAAGGCGTTAAATCACAGGATCTTGGAGGCCAATTGACATCAGCCAATCGCGAAATCAAACGTCCAGGAAATTTCTCTTGCAAAAGATCTCGATTTGCTCGTGTTACGTGACTGGTTGCTCCATCCTGCTGGAACCACATATCGTCAAGATCATAATCTTCGATTTTCGTAAAAAAATAATCGGTTAACATGCGGCCATAGCGCTCAGAATTGACGGTAACGGTTCGTCCATGGTTGTTCTCAAAAAAATACGGCCCAATCACACCACCAGACCACAATGCGCACCAAACAGTGACTTTTTCCGGGTGTAATGGCTTCTCTACAATCAATTGTGGATTTTCTGAGCCCCAAATTCTACAGTTTTGCTTATTAACGTATCCACCAAGCGAAAAATGATCTTCATCACTGAAGAAAATTTTGTTCGAAAAATCAGCATCAGCAGATTTAATAATTTTAACGCGTTGGTCGATTGTTAAATGCTCCATATTCTTAAATGGCAGAATGTCAACTAAATAAATGACAGCGTACTTGACGTTTATCTTTGACAGATGTCGGTATACAGATTTCTACTTTATCAACCTCGAATTGGATAACCCTGTATTAAATGGGGTACGAAAAATACCCCAAAATGATCAATAAATACATTTTAAACATTTGTAAATACATTTTAATGCTTTTGTATGTTTAAATTTACGAAGCATTTAAAAATCTTCAATAAGTCCTCTTGTCCACTCCGAACGATTTGCAATATTAAATAAGTTTTTGAAATCTGCAAATTTGTTATCCACAGTACAAAGATTTATTACGTAATGTTATGACTTAAGCTTGACCTTGCTTCTAGCTAACGAACAGCAGTCGAAAATGTCCAACAAGACGGAACGTATCTTTTGTCGCTTAGTAAAACCAATTGTTGATTGATGTTGTGACCAACATCTGCCCTCCCCTGTCACGAATACAAGCTTTCGTGCCAATACCCTGTACAATATTTTCATATAGACCTCCATACCTCTAATATTGCATCGCTTTCTTTGTTCACCCAGCTAAAGAGAAAACGCTAAGTGTTATATTTGTGTATGTTTGTGTGTGTGTATGCCGCACATCATCACAATCTTAAACCGTAGTCGTCGGCTCGTCTTCAAAATAACAAAAAATTAAAAAGTTTGTTTCGGAAACAAATCCTTCCCAAAATAAAACGAGAATTTTTGTAAAAACCTGTTTCTTATGAAAAATCTTTACTTCCAACCAAAATCCAGAAAAATGTTCTGAATCAAGATGCCAAGTCAATTTAGAATCCGCCTGGCCTCTTCGTAAATCCCATAGTATACAAAAGACTAGCAAAAAACAAGAAACTTCCTACGAAAAACTTTCACAACAAAAACGGTCACGTCCGCCCAATCAACAGAAAATCAACAGAACTGTCCAACCAATAGAACAGTCCCGGGCCTACCGGCCTTTTTGCAAATCTTACATCCCCCAAACCATTTGCAGACAAGAACAAACTCCTACAAAAAACGGTTTCTATCAAAATTGGGCCAGCCTTGCTACAACTTCAACCTCTAGAATCGATCCGTTAATAATTGAGTCCCATGCAAATGCTGTACCAAAATACTGCCAAAAACCGAAGATACTTCAATGAAAGTTGCCACTTTTCTTAATCTAGTAAAAATCTCCAAGTATGAAATTCTATCCAGTGGAACTATTCTGGTAATTCTCCGGGAATAGGGAACTGGGGATAGATTTTACATAGCTTTTATCTTAAAACAGTTTTTCTGGTCTACTGAGAAAAAAAGTTTGATGTAAATATTTGTAAATTGGGAATAATTTTTCCATAGCGAAATTATCAGGGAAAGTTATTCCCAATTTTATAGTATGCCAGAAAAAATTATTTAAATAGAATTTACATGTAAATTCTTTCCCCAGTTGCCTATTCCCGGGGAATTACCAGAATAGTGCCACTGATCAGTCAACTCACCTGGGGCGTAGAGCGGCCGAACTATGGCGAAACAACAGCTTGTTACCAAAATCATCACTTCCGCCTAAATAATGGGAAATCATCCTGACCATCCCTATTACACATCCAATCCTGAAACTCTTCCGTTTTCAAACGATTCCCCTCCAGATCTACCTTCCAGAATTATTGTAAAAGCATCAAAAATGATAAAGCTTAAAACTAGTCAATCCTTTTGGGCTTCAGAGAGGACACAGACCGATACATAGACAGACATCAAATTGAAAACTAACTGCACCCTCCCATTTCCATAATAGAAAGTTTCCCCTATAAAAGAAATGACTTCTTATTAAAACTTTAATCCAACAATTGTCCACCATACCAATTTTTTGGATTAATTTTGAAAATAAAACCTTAATTTAAGAATACTCGCCCAGGAGCTGAAAATCGAACACAAAACAGTTTTAAATCAATTGCATAACGCGGGCTTCAAAAAGCACCTTGATGTTTGGGTGCCGCACGAGTTATTGCAAAAAAACTTGATGGACTGTGTTTTCATCTGCGAATCCTTGACCAAACGGAACGAAGTTGTGCCATTTATGAAGCTGATGGTGACTGACGACGAGAAATGGGTCATCTATGGCAATGTCAAGTGAAACGATCATGGATGAAGGCTGGCGAAGCGGCACAAACGGTGGCCAAACCAAGATTGACCGCTAGGAATATTTTGCTTTACGTTTGGTGGGATTAGAAAGGAATCATCTACTATGAGCTGCTACCCAATAGCCAAACGATCAATTCGGACGTCAACTGCGTCAGCAATTAGACCGACGGAAGGCAGCAAGCGACAATAATTAGCCAATAGGAGAGGCGTCGTGTTCCAACCAAGACAACGCCAGTCCGCATACGTCGATGATGACGCGCCAAAAGCTCCGGGAGCTTGGTTGCAAGGTTAAAAATGGCCTCAACAGAGGCTTGTGAAAACTTATAAAATGGCGCATATTTGAGCATTTTAGACAAAATATTATTTCTAATGACATTCACAATACTTAAGACTTTCTTTAAGTCATTGAAAGCAATGAGGCTTTTTATGGTACTCACAATATATGTACCACAAAAAATAGAAAAATTCAGTCCCATTTTTAAACCCATGGTACTTGTGTAAAACTAAAGATACACAACCCTTACAAAAATGAGAGCATCCGTAAGTTTTTTCTTGGCAGTTTGGTTTCGTACTAATAACAAGTTGGTCTACTCATCATGTTGTAACGACCAAACTACAGAAATTCGACTCTTATGCTTTGGCGAATTACTATATATCACAAAATCAAAAAACCTGTGGAAATTCTCATTATGTGTGTGTACTAAGCCAACACTAATACACTGGGTGGGGCAAAAGGCTACCATTTTGATTGCGCGCCATCTTGGTTATGTGACGTTTAGCTCAGTTTCGCTTTAACCATTGTGTTGTGTAGACGCCCAAATTTTATATAATGGATAAATATACGCCACAAGAATGAGCAGAAATAGTGACAATATTTATTGAAAATAATCGTTCCATTATTGCCACTCAGCGGAAATTTCGTCAAAAATATCCTAATCGTCCAGTGCCTCACAAAAACACAATTTATCGTTTACATGCGAATTTTCGACAGTACAGTACGACAGCAGACAGACCTCGCTCTGGAAGACAACGGATGTCTTGTAACGCTGAAAATGTGGCTCTGGTGCGCGATAGTGTTGCAGAGTCGTCAGAAACATCAATTCGGAGACGTGGTTCCCAGTTATACATTTCTGCACGCAGTTTAAGGCGAATTTTGAAAACTGATTTGAAAATGTTCCCGTACAAAATTCAATTAGTCAATAAATTGCTACCGAGAGATCATGATCAACGAGTTGAGTACAGTAATGCAATCCTAAGGCTGTCAGGTGAAATTGAAGATTTTTTGTCTAAATTGATAATGAGCGATGAAGCCCATTTTCTTCTCAGTGGCCACGTCAATAAACGGAACAGTCGGTTTTGGGGAATACACAATCCTCAATTAATTCATGAAACATCATTGCATCCACTAAAAACAACTGTATGGTGTGGTATTCATGCTGGAAACATTATTGGTTCCTATTTTTTTGAAAATGACCGAGGTGTTGCGAAGTTACTGTTACTGCTGAACGGTACCAAGACATGATTCGAAATTTTCTTGTGCCTGAAATGGAACAACAAAGACTAGAGGACATGGGGTTTCAGCAAGATGGGGCCACAGCACACACAGCCCGTCCAACAATTCAATTATTGAAAGACGTTTTTCCACGAAGACTAATTTCGCGAAATGGCGATTTAGCATGGCCGTTCAGATCTCCGGATTTAACACCACCAGACTTTTTCTTATGGGGTTTTTTAAAATCAAAAGTTTATGGGAATAAACCCCAAACGATTCAAGATCTTAAAGACAATATTCGTCACGAAATTGAAGAAATTCAGCCTGAGATGTTGCAGGATGTCATGAAAAATGCCTTAGAAAGAGCCGAAAGTTGCATAGCGAATCGCGACACCATTTAGCCGATATATTTTTCCAATTATATTGAGAAAAAAAAAATGTAAAGACCAAATAAACTTTTTATGAAAACCAAACTTACTTATCTTTTCTTTGAACAAAGTAATAGACAATCAAAATGGTAGCGGGACATTTGCCCCACCCGTTATAATTAAGAAGTTTTAAATTCGTCTGTGTTAATTAATTTATTTAAGATTAATTTATTCACAATGTTTACGACTTACACAAGTACCCTGGGGTTAAAAATGGGGGGGGGGGGGGGGGGAGAATTTTTCTACTTTTTGTGGTAGATATATTGTGAGTAATAGCCTCTTTGCTTTCAATGGCTTAAAAAATTCATACTGACAGCCGAATCATCCGGGTCAAATAAGAGACAAATGATTTGTAATTCTTTGTAAATAACAAAAAATTAAACTTAATTGAAATTCATTTTAAATAGTTATCTTTTAAAATTCAACAAATCTGGATATCATATTAGTTTCAAGTTTTAAAATTAATTTAGAAATATATTTTAATTATCTACATTTTATCTACCATTTTTCGTCATGCCGACGTCGCATGTGTGAAATTGGTTTCTTCTTTTTTGGACAGTATGGAGAAGAAAATGAAATATCATATTGACTCTTAGACTCTGAGTTGATAGTTTCCGTTGGGACTCTATTGGGCCTAGTAATCGCAGATGAATCGCTACTACAAGTCGCTTCGGGTACACCTCCGGCCTTTTAGCGAATATATCTTGTTGCGGTTTTAATAACATTTGCAAAAACAAACACAAATGCTGAGAACGACAGATAGATTTGGGTTTGAATTCCGTGAAGCTAGCTAAACTAAAACTAATCTGAGAAATTGGAACATTTTTACAAATCGATCTAATTAATCTGCAGCAAAATAAGAAAGAGCAACAAAATTGATCAGATCGATCTGCGCTGATATAACAAACTACTTTTTAGTACTTCCTTCTACTATCCTTCAGATCGATCGACACAACCATTAGCCCTCTATCGGCCATTTACTCGGTCAATGTTAAACTACTCAGCCCTTCAGTCCCTGATCGATTATTTTGCATCACTAAAATTACAAATGGTTTGTCTCGGTTAACCCGAACTCCATTCCAGAGAATGCCGAATTAAAAGAGTTTCAAACTTTGAAATTCGACTTTCTTACCGGCCATACTTGTTGTTACTTTTTGACAAAACGCCGTTGTAGGACTGTATTTTCTAAACATTCTTTTTTAGGAATCGCATCGATATCTTGATATCCGTACAGTAGAGACGAATTGAAATAAATATCGGATTGCTTCTAACATCATAAATTATCGGCTTGAGCATTATACAGGACGTTCCTTACTAGCGTCCGAATAAAAATGAATTATCTTTAACACAATTAATAAAGAATTAAATTTGACCCACTCCATAATAATAGTTTGTTGTACTCGTAATTGTGTAAATTATGATTAAACTATTCTTTGTACTTATGTGATTCATTTTTAACGATGACAAATGCAGTAGCACGATTTTTTCCACTAATTTCAATGTTTAGAAATTTGTTCCATTTTTGACGTTTTGGTTAATTTTGCATTATGCGAACTATTCAGGCAACTCAAAAGGTTTTTTTCTTTTGAGTCTTCTTATGATGAATCCTCTTGATGAAGTAATTTTGCAGCCTCGTTTTTAGTTTAATTAAATTGCTTTAATGAAAACACTTGTAAAAGTTCCTTAGAGTGACAATATTTATTATTTTTAGGAATATCGATTTCAAAAATTAAATTTCTTCTTCAGTTCCCTTTTTACAACTAATAGAGTGTACCAGCAAGCTAACGTGTCCAAAATGTAGCGGAGAGCACAAATATAATGAGTGTAAGAGCACAGAAATCAAATGTAGCAACTGCGTTGAAACAAATAAGAAGCTAAATCTAAACGTTGATGTAAATCATGCTACGTGGATAATAATTGCACAGTATATCAGCGCAAGTTGAAAATACTAAGAAACCAAATCAATTACCAATAGCAGTTTCGAAAACAAGACGCCCTATACACCAACATCCGAAGTCTATCGTCAAATTTCATGGAGTTACAGGAAATTGTGTTCAATTTTAAACCAGCCTTAGTATTACTCAGTGAAACTAGAACAACTGAAGAAATGTACGATTCGGAGTTTCATATTGATAACTATAAATTTATACGCTGCGACTCGGATAGTCGACATACAGGAGGAGTTGCTATGTACATTCATGAAAACATAAATTTCAAAATAATTTCAAACTGTGAGAAGGATCGCACTTGGTTTTTAGCAATACAAATCATAAAAGGATATCATACGACTGGGATATTTGGAGTAGTATACAGATCATTTCAAACAACGAGAGCAGCTTTCTTAGATAAATTTGACGAATGGATGGAAAATATCATAAACCATAACAAAAATAATTTCATATTCGGTGATTTTAATATTGATGTCAAATCCAATGAATATTAAAGTGTAAAATTAAATCAATTGATAAGTGATCATAGACTAATTCAGGTGGTTAAAGAATATAACTATTTAATAGATTTATTGATCACTAATTCAAAAAATGTGCAATGTGAAGTAGTTAAAGAGCAACAAATTAGTGACCATTGTTCATGTTAAGCATTAATTTAAATTGTGAGAAGATAAAAGCAACAAGAAATTGTGACCCGATAGAAATACGTTCGCGAAAAAATTATTCTCATGAATTACTTAACTATGCTTTAAATCAACCATTTCTAGGATGCTAAGATACTAACTTAAACGAAATAGACCAAGAATTAAACGCAGAAGCTGAAGAGTTACTGTTAAAGTTAAAAACTTGTCTGAATGAGTTGACATGTACAAAATTGATTCGCTGGAATTGATGGTATAAACCGTACTATCATGTTAGATGCTATGAAGAACGAAATATTCTCATCAAAATTTACGAACTTAATCAATAAAAGTTTATATGAAGCTAAAGTCCCGAGATCATGGAAAATATCAACGGTTATTCCAATTCCGAAAACTTCTAAGCCAACAACACCAGAAGAACTACGCCCGATAAATATGCTACCAACCTACGAAGCTGTGTTAGAACGAGTAGTTAAAAACCAATTAATAAACCACATTAACAACAATAATATACTAGTCGACCAACAATCTGGATTTCGCGAACACCATTCATGTGAAACTGCATTAAACTTAATGTTAGATAATTGGAAATCTGAAATAGATGACAATAAAGTAGTAGTAGCAGTGTTCCTGGATTTTAAACGAGCTTTTGAAACAATCGATAGACAAATTTTACTAAAAAAATTAAGTAAATATGGAATGCAAGGCGCGGCGTTGGAATGGTTCAATAATTATCTTCAAGAAAGGCAACAATATACAAAAGTTGATAACTGTATCTCTAAGCCAATACCAAATAATCTCGGAGTACCGCAGGGATCTACTTTAGGACCATTACTTTTCATCCTGTACATCAATGATATAGTAGAAGTTATAAATAATTGTAAAGTGAATATGTTTGCTGATGACACCTTGATTACGATTGCAACACCAACCCTTAGTGAAGCTGTTCAGAATATAAATGAAGATTTGGAGAACCTGAGGAAATGGCTGATGTTCCATAAGTTGGCACTTAACATCTCTAAAACAAAGTACATGGTGATGTCAATAAAAACAATACTAGAATGTAATCAAAATATATTAGTTGATACTGAAGTCATTGAACGTGTTAAACAATATAAATACCTTGGTGTTATCATAGATGAAAAGTTAAATTTTAATGATCATTTGAATTATGTTGCTAAAAAAATGAATAAAAAGTTAGGTCTATTTAATAGAATTAAGGATAAAATGCCACGTGAAACAAAAATTATATTTTACGAATCAATTGTTGGACCACATATTGATTATTGTTCATCAGTGTTATTCATAATGAATCAATCACAAATATATCGTCTCCAAAAAATTCAGAACAGATTCATGCGAGGTATTTTAGGAGCAGATATTAGGACACATATAAGTGAAATTCTTAAAGTACTAGGATGGAAGTCTATTAACCAAAGAATACACTACAACGTTTTGAAGTTGATGTTTCGCCTTGAAAACGGAGCTCTACCAAAATACTTGGACTTAATGTTATGCTCTAATAGAGACGTTCATAACTATAATACCAGAAACACACATTATCGATTACCAATGTATAGTAAATCTTTTTCGCAGCGATCCTTAGGTTATAATGGAGTCAAATTATATATTTCTCTGAGCAATTTCTATACTTTGGGAGAATTACGAGAGTTACAATACAATCAGTTTTTGGGACTATTGAGTGTATTTATTAAAGATAGAATTAATATTTAGCTAGTATTAAGTATAATAATTATGTTCTATTTAATTAATTCAAGATAATAATAAGATTAAAAAAAAAATGTCATTATTGATAAATAAATAAATAAATAAATAAAAAAAAAAATAAATAAATAGATTAGTAAAAATCAATATTCCTAAAAATAAATAAATATTGTCACTCTAAGAAAGTTTTACAAGTGTTTAAAGCAATTTAATAAGTGACAAAAGTTAACAGTAAGGCTAGAAAATGGAGTTCAACCATTATAGCACAAACTCGTTGTTAGGGTGTTGATGGAGCCTCTTCTGGTGTTTTTGAGCACGCTTCTTTATTTCACATCAGTTTCACAAGATATGATATGTCATTATTACGGGTGTACCAAGGAGCGTTAACAACTCCAATGGGCAATTTCTAAATCAAATGGATTTGAGCACTTGTTTATAGAGCGAAAGTTTATTATGAATGGATTACTGACAATTTCTTTCTATTAACCAGAACATTATTCTATATTTCGGTTGAAGCTCTTTCTTTTTGAATTGTACTTTCCTCTGTAACTTTGTATCAACGTTCATACCAAGGTATTTTGTTTGATCTGCATATGATACATGAATATTATTGAGAATCACATGTAATGGTCCTATTCATTCGATTCATTTACTTTAATTCTCCACTTGGCCAATGTATGTAAAGTTAGTCCAGAAAGTCATCCTAGGAAAATTTAATTATTGCATCAAGTGCATCAGCTTGAGCATCATCAAAATGTTCAACTAATTAAGTTAAACTAAATACATGTGAGTCTCAAGTGATTGGTACAACGGTAAGATTGGCATAAAATTTGTGCGGTCGGCAACAGACATAATGAAAAGTGGTTAAAAATAGGTGTAATATTGAAGAGTTGGTACTATGTATTACGTAACTGTTTATAACTACTTGCCATTATGTCTGTTACCGACCATATAAATTTCAAGCCATTCTTACCGTTGTGCCTATCACTATAAACCCTTGAAAAAATTTCTGAACCTATTTTTTCTTTAATGCAATATGTTTGCAATGTCAATTTAAATAATTTTAATGAAATCATTGGCTGGTATAAAAATATAAGTTTAGTGTTGCCTGATGCAATAATTTATTTTTTCTGGGATGACTTTCTGGGTTACCTTCAAATACATACTTGGCCAGCTATAATATTTCATATTATTTATTGCTATTGGTAGTGTTAATGTGACTTCACAACAACAGCTAGAATTGCAGTGTCATCTGCAAATGTGGCAGAAGTTGTATTATTCGTCTGAGGTAAATCGCTTGTAAACAGTACGAAAAGGAAAGGCTCTACGACCCTTCTCTGCGGGACTCTTGGTTTAGCTTCTTTTGTGCTGGAGTAAATTCCTTCCTGTTTAACTCTAAAATATCTTCTTTTCAGGTAGGACTTTAGAATTTTGACATACTCGAATGACACAGTTTTTCTCTAATTTAAATATTAAACCATCTTTTTTCTTTAAGGGTTTTTCTATTAAATCTGTTATTCTATGAACTTGATCCATTGGGGAGTGTTTCTCTTTAAATCGAAACTGATGGGAAGGAACAGCTCCTGATTTTTAATAATAGTCTCTGAAACAGTTTTGGCTTAATTGGAAGATGTGATATTGGCTGATACGAGATTTATTTCACTTAGTGGCATATTTCCATGACAGAGGGACATAACGCGTAGTCTGAAGGAAGTATTAATTATGTCGAATATTTTCTTTAAAGCTTTATTAAGTTACTATTTAAGAATCTCTCCGGTGCATTAGATAATGCCATTACTTGCCTCCAGATAGTTGTATGGTTTTCAATCAGTATATCCTGTTGATTGAGTATTGTTAAATTGGGTATACGCGTGATCAGCGAAACATTCTGCTTTTCTTCTTTGCTTTTCGCTTGGCGACCATTATTTGTTCTGATTGGTGGTAAGTGCGTATTTTCAAATATTTGGTTGCTAGGTGAGTGATTCAAGGTATGAATTTATTGATTTAATTTTAAATTCCCGTATTTCTTCGCGTATTCGTTGTATTACATTATTTCATCTATTTTTAACGGCTGGGTCTCGCATACGTTGCCTTGCCATTCCGTTCGGGTACTTCTATTTTCTATAACTAATGATTTTATTTCAATTGGGTAGTATTTGCCACTTATTTTTTTGTTTGTTAGATTCTCTCTTGTATTTTCTTTTGATCGCTGGACCAATAAGTTGGTTTTCCTGTAGCCAGTTGCAGTTGTAATTAATTATTGCTTCATGAAGGGCTTTCTCTTTTTTTGTTGTTAGTTTTGATCCCCAGACTGTGTGAATGCTAAAGTTGAAGTCACCCCGAAAAAGAGTTTTTACCCTAAAATTGCTAAATACATCTCTAGTGTTGATCTAGAAATACGCCTTTTGGTAGGCTCCTCATGATGTCACGTTTTGAATACTAATTTACAATAATGCTTTTAAAGGAGATCTAACATGAAAAATGATATTGTATTGTACTCTAAATAATTATGTAATACTTTCTACCCACCAAATAGTGATTTAGATAGTCTTTAGAAAAGCTAAATTTTTACACGATTTAAGATTCTGTACACCTGAAACTAAACAACCGTTGACACACAAGGAACGTCTTGGCGAAACTTATTGAGTTCATCAAACATAATTTGAACGTACAAATGAAAGGACCACCTCATCTAGAAGAAGAAAAACGCTAACGGAAGAAGTGAGTCTAGGTAGGTCATCTGCAAAAGAGTTGAAGAAACCGTCTAAAGGTTATACATGGTTTTCAATACAAAGCAACGGGCAAAGTTTGACATTGAAAAACCGGGGCAGTATTAATTACAAGCAGGAAGGAGAGAGTAACGATAACCAACCAATTTTTTATACGAAAATGTTTCTAAATTTTGCCAAATATTTTGAGGTTATGGTTGATGCGACTCTCTTTCAAATAATAACTGATTGTTGGTCAAAATTCATCTTATCGTTCGGAGCCCCTTGTGGACTGAAACGCGGTATCGAACCTTATTCAACTTCCCACTTCATTATTGGACAAATAAAACAATGTTGTTTTAATTCTATTAAACTTTTCATAATACTTTAAAAATGGCGTGAAAAGAGGTTCTCTATATTTATCTATCGATGTATTTGGCGTGCCTTAAAAAACCATTATGAGAAGTTTGCTTTTTAAGTACCTTTTAATAATTTTCAGTTATTTTTTGTAATCATAATGATATTCATTAAGAAACCTAGCAGTTGTGCAATGAAACACATCACAATTAAAGGCAAGAATTTTCTTAACTTTAGAGATTTAACTTGGATCAGAATAGTCAAACAAGTTGAATCTTCTAACTTTAAAACACTCCAAAAGCAGAAACTATACCGAGAGAGTAGCAACTATACCGAGAGAGATTGTGGCTCCAATTAGGCACTTTAGGTGCCAGTGATACGAACATATTGCAAAGAATTATTCTTAGGTTTTTTACCCGGTCAACAGCACAAGATCATTCTCGTCTAATTGAAACTCTAAGGTCAACATAACAATAGTCAATAGGGTCTTGTTGGGCTCGATCATTGATTGGTATATGAGAAAAAGTTGAACATCTAGTGACCACAGAGTCATCACGTTCGAATTATCAAATTCGCTACAGAATAAACCGCTTGCAAGTAGCAAATCTTCGACATTTGTCATTATGATAGCTGACTGAGATCTATTTGCTAGACACTTCGTTGGCTCCTGGAACGGTGTAGAAGCCCTTCTAAAAATTGGTGCGATTGATGAAATTGATATGATCATGTGGAGATGATCTCAACACAGTTATCCAATGTCTGCTTTAAGACAAATCCATGGAAACAGGGAGCTAAAAAACGAAATATCTGGTGGAATCTAAGGAAGTTTACTCGTTATTCTTAAGCTAAGAAGAAGGGCATATCAGACGAGTTAAAATTGACACTCTTAGATTCTACCGGCCGCAATAATGACCTTTTGGGGACCGATGTACAAATTTGCCGCAGGCAAATCAAGGCCTCTAGAACTGTCAAACATGATTGGGAAGGCAAACGTAGCTGTCATAAATACGTGGCATGACGCACTTTTAGAATTACTCAAGTTACTCCTACCGGACGAAACATCAGAAAAAACTGGTTTACATGCAGCAATGCGTGAGATCGTTATCAACAGTAGTTGGACATTAGCGGGTGCTGAAGCCCCTCATTCACGTGGGAAGAAGTCACCAGTGCTCTAATATGCTTTAGATGAAACAGGTCACCAGGTCTTGACAACTAGAACGCTTAAATAATTTAACTCGCATGGCCTATCATAGGAGTCAGCATAATAAAATTAATAAACAGCTGCTTGAAATTTGGCTACTTTCCCAAGGTGATGAAATCAGGTGAATTGATTGTTATCAAAAGATCTAGTGATAGATATCCACTTTCTCTCTTGTTAAAAGGAAACTCCTAGAAAGGTTACTATAGCGATTCGCATTACACCGCCGATTGCACAAAGAGGACTGTGCTCGGAAGAAGAATTCGGTCAAGATGCGATAGTCCGCCTAACTAATACTGTTAAACCCAGAGGTCTAAATAAGTTATGGGTATATTCCTGGACA
The DNA here is from genome assembly GCA_947310385.1 of Nephrotoma appendiculata. Classification (NCBI taxonomy): domain Eukaryota; kingdom Metazoa; phylum Arthropoda; class Insecta; order Diptera; family Tipulidae; genus Nephrotoma; species Nephrotoma appendiculata. The sequence goes on from OX371224.1 coordinate 165,142,560, forward strand.
TCCCCGGAGCATTTCATAACTTTTCGTGGCATAGCGTTATCGCAACTTTATCGGTCTATAATGTCCACAAAAGAGGTTCTCAAGGTTCTATTCTAAGTCCTCTGATCTGGAATACCGTGCTTAACACAAGCATGATTAAAGAGCTTAGTAATATTGCATTCGAGTCTTGAAGTCCTTGAAGTCAGTTTAATCGCAAAAGTCATTCAGTTTAATCGCAACGAATAGAATGCACGTATGATGCGTAGCAAATAAAATGTCACTATAACGTATCGGAGTATGTCGCACGTTGAAAGAGTCTATAAAAACGCTAAAAACTATTCCACTCACTGGCGAGAGTAATTACGGAGGGATGGGAACTGAATGACAAAACACTACGAGTAACAAAGGAATATAGTGCACAAAATCAATATACAAACAAGGCGGAACGGAGGCATTGGCGATTGACCTATGACAAAGAAGGTGGAATGAATCGGTCAATGGAAGGCACAAATTTGACCTCATTCTAAACATCAAAACTAGACTGAAAATGAAATTACCACTAACGAGCTTGATGAGCCCATGTAGATCTGCAGTAGAACACGCTAAGCACCTACTTCTCGGATAATTCGAATATTAATTCATTAAGCAGTACTGTGCTGAACTGATTACAGTGAAGCTCTTCAAAGCCGGAATCGTGAGGAGCCGAATAAAATTACCGCCACTGGGAGGTTTCCATCTCTCGAAAGTTCTCAACCAAATTTTCTCTAAATTAAAGTCTAATTTTAGGTTTCAATGTTCATACATAGACTAAGGGCCAATAGTCGGGTAAGAGTCAGTTTTAAGTAAATTTTTCGGTAAATTCTTTTATTTTTCAAAAACTCTATGGCAAACTGATCGAAAAATCTGTTCTTAAAACGGTTTTTATCGTAGTAATCGATTTACCTTAAGTTTGGCACACCGCCGTAATATAGAAGAAATAGTGCAGATCTAGTTAACCGTGTTTAGAAAATTACCCATCGTTGTTTGCGTCAGTTTACTAAGTAGCTATACATAGGGGCACATGCTCGATCAGCTAGCAAGCCAGCAATATGCTAATAAGCAAAATTGAATTTGAGGCTGCGGGCCAATAGTCAGCTAAATCGTTTACTATGGTAAAAATCGGATTTACAACCGATTTTTCGATCATCATAGAGTTTTTGAAAAATAAATTGAATTTACCGAAAAACTTACTTAAAACTATGTATGTGAAGTTGGCCCAAATGTCAGCCTAAAAAAACGCAGTGGCAACACGAAAACTATAATTTCTGTCACGTATGAACTGTCAGCCCAAAAAATCGTATATCGCGACATTTTAATGATGTCAGCCCAAAAAGTAAAATTATTTTTCATTATAGATTTTTGAATTCAGCCCAATTTTTTTTTATCACGACAGTAACAACTGTCGTGATAGTTATATCGGATATACTCAGCCAAAAATTCAATTTTTTATAGTTAAAGGAACCATTGTGATCGTGTATAATAAATGTAAAACAGCCAAGAAACAATTCTTATTATTTTCAATTGGTTCACGAAAATATTATTTTTAAGGAAGAATAATATGTGGCCTCGAGTTTTAAAGACGGACATACGAGTATGCCAGATTTAAACGGAATTTTTTACTTTTGTTTATTATCTTCGAAATATGTAAACTTCTTTTAAGAAAGTGGGAGTTTCTGGAATTTTTCAAAATTAAAAAATGAATGACGTATATCAGCCTTTGTTAATAAACGCCTCATATATAAATACGAGTAGTCGATCCGTTCATTATGTTTTATTTTAATATGTATATCATACCTACACACCTTCATATTGAGAATGACCTATATTCGGTTGTTCAAGTTGAGATTTTAGGTGTTGGTCATCGGTTTTCCTTTGATTTTCGGACAGACCTGGTTCTAGCCTTTACGAGTAAGAAGTTTTAGGAGGTTGTAATGGAGTCCTCATACCAAGAACGGCATATATTCGGCCGCTTTACGAACAACCATAAAATTTAATGGAAGTTGAGATTTTCGGTGTTGGTCATCGGTTCCACTATGATTTTCGGACAGACCTGGTTCTAGCTTTTACGAGTAAGAAGTTTCAGGTAGTTGTGATGGGGTTCTCATGCCAAGAATGGCCTTTATTCGGCCGCTTTATGGACAACCATAAAATTTAATGGGAGTTGAGATTTTCGGTGTTGGTCATCGGTCTCACTATGATTTTCGGACAGATCTGGTTCTAGCCAAAAAGCAGATCTGGTTACGGGCCAAAGGCGGAACGTGATATTGCTGCATGATAACACTCATCCACATACAGTAAAGTCAACCCAGTAACTCATTTTCTCCTTAGGGTGAAAAGTTTTACAGCAAACGGCGTACCTCTAGACATGGCTCGCTCTAACCACCTATTCAAACAGATGTTTTCATTTTTGAAAAACTAGTGGTTCACGAAAGTTGAAGATGGGCAAAAACGGCTCGATGACTATTTTGGTTCGAAACCACTAAGTTTCTATCGCGAAGGTATTCATCTACCTGATAAATGACAAAAAACCATAGATAATAATGGCGAATATTTCGATAATTAATGTTTGTAACAATTATATTTTCAATAAAGTTGAATTTGACCGAATAACCCAGAGTTTCACTTTCAAACCTAATATATAAAAATTAGCACCCGACTTTGTTTTAAAACGAATGTACACATTGTAAATCTCGAATTCATCATACTTGATTTCTAAAGTGTGAAATACAACTTACCAAAACTTTGGTAAAAACTTTTGTTAGGCCAAAAATCTTCATTCCTACTCTTCGATTACTCTTCTGGAACACTTAATCTATACATTTATTAGAATCTTATAGTTATTAGTCGGCTTTCGTAAATTGGTATACCTTTCAACATTGCTAAAGTTAAAAAACAGTTACAAAGTTGTTCACTCCTAGAACATCGTTTCAGCCAAATTTTCGAAAAGACTAACAAAGTTTAATACCGACCAATCAATCTGTCTGAAAAACATATTCGCTTAAATTTTAGACCGATTTCATTGAAAATTATAATTAGAATAATTTTGTTTATAATGATTTTTTTAAATATTTGGGAAAAAATATGAAAATCAAGAAAGTTTTAATTAGGAGTTCAATATTATGGTTGTTCGTAAATCAGCTGAAACCAGGTCATTCTATAAGTATGAGGACTGCATCATAACCTCCTCAGTATGAGGACCCCATCATAATCTCAACTTCCATTAAATATTATGGTTGTGCGTAAAGCGGCCAAATATAGGCCATTCTTGGTATGAGAACCCCATCACAACCTCCTGAAACATCTTACTCGTAAAGGCTTGAAATAGGTCTGTTCGAAAATCATAGTGAGACCGATGACCAACACCGAAAATCTCAACTTCCATTAAATACTATGGTTGTTCGTAAAGCGGCCAAATATAGGCCATTCTTGGTATGAGAACCCCATCACAACCTCCTGAAACATCTTACTCGTACAGGCTTGAACTAGGTCTGTTCGAAAATCATAGTGAGACCGATGACCAACACCGAAAATCTCAACTTCCATTAAATACTATGGTTGTTCGTAAAGCGGCCAAATATAGGCCATTTTTGGTATGAGAACCCCATCACAACCTCCTGAAACATCTTACTTGTAAAGGCTTGAACCAGGTCTGTCCGAAAATCATAGTGAGACCGATGACCAACACCGAAAATCTCAACTTCCATTAAATATTATGGTTGTTCGTAAAGCGGCCGAATATAGGCCATTCTTGGTATGAGGACCCCATCACAACCTCCTAAAACTTCTTACTCGTAAAGGCTAGAACCAGGTCTGTCCGAAAATCATAGTGAGACCGATGACCAACACCGAAAATCTCAACTTCTATTAAATATTATGGTTGTTCGTAAAGCGGCTGTATATAGGTCATTCTCAGTATGAGGATGTATAGTATTATGTATATATATATTAAAATGAAACTGTGTATGAACGGATCGACTAATCGTATGTGAGGCGTTTATAAACCAAAGACCGACATACGTCAGAGATTTTTTCATGAACCAATTGAAAATAATAAGAATTGCTTTTTGGCTGTTTTATACATTTATTATATACAGTTCTTACGTGATAGCGTTTTCGTGTTAAAAAATTATTAGAATTTTGAGAAATGTTCTTTATCACTTTCATTTAAAGCATGAACATGTTTGAGTTAAATGTGTATATTTTTCTGTTTTATTATTAGTATAATTTTATAAATTTAAAATACAATTGTATTATTTATATTCATTTCATTCAAATTCATATTTAATCTTTGGATTTATGTGATATTCAATGCTTTTCCAGTTTTCTGTCATGATAGTTATCAAAATTGATGACGGTATTGCCAGCGGCAAAAAATATAATATTTTGGGCTAGAATTTTTGGCCAAATTCACAAACGTCTTAAAACTGACTTTTATTCGACATTGGCCCGTAGCCTGAATTTACATTTTTTTGTAAATTTTTTTATTTTCTTTTTGCGATTGCACAGTGAACTTTGCGGCTTAGAAAACTATTCAGCAAATTTTTACATTGTTTTACTGCGCAATCGCAAAAATAAACAAAAAACTAATTGACTAATTGGCTTGGTAAAATTGATTGAGTAGCCAGCCAGGTTTTGCGCTAGCATATTGCTTGCTTGCTAGCTGATCGAGCATATGCCCCATAATATGGAACTGATAAATAATTTAGCCTCCGACAATAAATTTAATAATTTTGAATCCCTAGTACGAAGTGCATATCTTTGGGCTTTCTTCCAAGATGCTTGATTATAGTGATTTTGTTAACAGCTAAAATATCAACTTCGCCCGATGATTCAGCACTGTCCGAGTTGTTTCCTGTTTCTTCAGATCTTACAGATGAAGAAGCTGAGCTTGACATCACTCATCCAATATTTCGTCATTTTCAAAAATTACTCATCGTCAATTACTAAAAAATCAAACGCATAATTGTTATGATCGCCATATATAGCCTCAATCATATTCTGCAATTCCGTTGTTCTAATAGGGTCATCTTCGACTGTTTCAACATATTCGTCCCAAATAAATCCGCAGTTTTTGAAACATTTTGTGATTGTTTCTGGTTTAGATTGTTTTATTGAATGCACAATAAAGTAAATTGCATCCAAAGTATAAGCCTGTTTCGTTAAATCAGATGGTTTGACACTGTATGCATTGTAGACAACAGTTTTTGAAGCATAACTATTCTATAGTTGAATTTAAAATTTGCAATTACACCGGCTAAAGGTTGTAGAGAAACTGACCGGAAAAAATATCATTTTATATTTGAGTAAATTTTGCGTGGATGACACTTGTATTGCCGAGAGACAGCGAAATGTTTCTGGTTTGCTTCATCATTTCGTTTTTAAAATCCCGTAGAATTTGATTAAAGATCGTAGATGTCATGTCATCCACGCTTTTTCATTGCAAAAATATTCGACGGTTAAAGATCTTTTGTCTAGTCTTTTAAAAGCACGTGGACTATTCAAATGACTATTAAAACGTATAGAATCAGATTCCGCCTTACACAAGTACAAAACAATGAAAACTTTAATATTCGAATCAAAACGTTGTGCCGGCTTCCGGGTTTGAGAAGTTTCCGGTATACATAAGTTCAGTTTAGAATAAAATTTCATTCTGGGCGGAAAAATTCCGTATAATAAAAGTTTCCGGCACATCAATGTTCCGGCTATGACAAGTTTTACTGTACTATCTTAAATGAACAACAAAAATCAGGGCTGTACACGTTTCCACACGGCTTGTGTTGAAAACGTCACATTTTTCCAATTGTAGGCTATGTAAATTGATATATGTAAATTTAAAATATGTAATTCCTATAGTTAAAGGTTTTACTTAGGTATAGCAATTAAAGCAAGTTTTTTTTTCTAGTAATGTTGGCTACGATTAAAAATGGAATTTACACATCAAACCTAATGAAAAATACATTTACTTATGAAAATATTATATTTCATTGAATTTTAGATTAGCAAGGTATTACTCGTAATAATGGAAATATATTTTCTGAAACATTTCAAGATATCGAGTTGATTTTTGCCCCCCAGTGGCAAAGTGGTCAGCATGCTTGCTCCAGCAACCGGAGGTCCCGGGTTCGATTCCCGGTGGTGACAAGGGAAAAAAAATTCACCGCTGGCTTAGGATCAATGAATTCATCACTCATTGTCCGAAATGAAAATATTAAAAATATGATTATGAAACCTCGTTTGAGGCGGCCAAATCCCTTCATGGGATATAGTGCCAGAGAGAGAGAAAGAGAGAAAGAGTTGATTTGGAAATCGTTCCGAGTTCACTGTTAAAAGTTTTATTCCAGAATTTTATTCAGAAGGCAACGGCCAAATTGTTTTTTGTACTGTTCTATAGGTAAAAAGTGTTTCAGTTTTTTATTTGATAAGGGGCGTTATGTAGACATACACAGGTATATTGGACATTTTTACTAGTTATAATCTTAACGTCATTTTGAATGGTTATTAATCCCTTAAGGACGACTTTATGTTAATCGGGGGCAAAAATAGTACTCAAATTGTCATGAAGTCTTTTTAATATCGGCGCCTCTACGGAATGTGTTGGTAACCTTGTAAAAGAGCTTGAAATTCTAAAAAGTCAAACCGCCAAGCGTATTGCATTTTATTATGGCATTCAATCACTACAAAGTTGCCTTTTACTTTCACACCTATAGCGATATCATCTTCCCGTGTCTGAATGATGAAATGAAGCACCATATACATTAACCGATTATATGTTCAAAACTTTTGGATGTAGGATTGATCAAGGTTGATACAAGATTTATTGTGATAAACAAGCCAAACATTGGTGAATCACGCTATATTGAATAAGTCTTCCTGCACCTCCCACTATATCATTCGCTAATAACAATGGAACTCGGTATTTTATTAAATGATCTAATCATAATCTTAGAATTATTGTATTGACCATTATCGATTTTGTTCAATCGGTTCGATTTTAATTATTTTCTATTTTATTCTACGTAATATAAATATTTATAGCTATAAATAACGTTCGACCAACTAATTAATGTACATTTAAAAACCAAAAAGACAAGACACTATCCAGACGTTATAGAATTTCAAAGGAAATTGTATGAGATATATTGTCTGGCATTCAATATTATTTATGTGAATGTTCGGAGAAAGGAGTTAAAGGTATTGAAGAAAGAGGTTGTTATGAAAAGTAAAAATACTTTGACCTAGAACAGTATTTATGCTACAAGGTGAAAATCAAATAAAATTAAAACAAAAATCAACGGAAAAAGTTTAAGAAATTTCTTCAAAACAAATTTTTTCCACGCTTAACGAATTACCATGCTGATGTAATAATTCTAAATTTATAAAATGATTCCCACCTATAGAAATATGATCAATAATTTATTGTAAAACAAAATAAACTTACTGGATCTCTAATACATCCGATATGCGTCGGTGCATTGGCCGGGCATAATTTCTCATAATCACAAAAATTTGGCGATGCACTATTTGTATCACTAACACTGTCACTCTCAACTGCTGCACAATTTACATAATCACGTTTATAAATAAACACGATTAGTAACAAATTTATTATAATTTTAAACATTTTGTTAAAAAATAAACACCTCGCGCGTTATTTAATATTACTTGTTAAAATACAATTATTACAACACACAATATTGTTTCAAAAACTAATTCGTTTGCTGCCTGTTCGGCCGCTGTTCTATAACTAAAATATTTTGTGTAAATTAATTCAAAAAATACTTCGTGTATTTCACATTTAATATATTCAGTTGTATGCGACTATTTTATTACTCAAGTATTTACTCGCATATATATATATATAAATATTAATTCTAAATGTGCGAGAGTACGCTGTAGAATGCCAGTAAATTCAGAACAGAGTGTTGTTGTCAAACTTGTATAAAGTTTAGCAATAAACTCGTTTTTATTGTTTTTGGTAAGCACACAATCACATTTGGTAAAACAATAACTTTTGATTACACTCATATACCAATACACACAATTTAACTTTTTGATACGGTATTTAGTACTACCGACCGCTTAATTTAAAACCAAAACAAAAATACCCACACTACAAACTTAATTCCTCTATGCGAGTGTAATATCGCGAATTTTCGATTGTGTGGCTTTTTTATAGTTTCTTGATCATTTTGATAATAAAAATATCAACAATTTTATACGATAAGTCATAGTGGGGAAATATAATGTACATAATACGTCGACACATGACGTTGTAACTTAATTTATCGATTTTCTGTAATGAACGTATAATTCTCATGAAAGTGAATGTGGTTTTGAAATAAAATGTTGGACAGGTGGAATTTCTTAAACACATGTCACACTCATACCTACTGTTTTGTTAAATATTAGGGTTTAGCGACAGTCATCAAAAGAAATATAATATTGTTAAGTTAATGTTTAAATGGGACTATTGTTTTATAATATGAGGCGATATCCCTCCTGAGTTCAAAAAAATTTCTTTTCGCTGCAATTTAAGTTCACCATACTCAAATATGTATGTAAATAATCACACTTTGTAATGTCAGTTTTGATATATATTTCACTGGATTTGAAGTTCAACATACACAATTGTATCTTTTACTGTTATGACGTTTTTGAATATAAATATGTGGATGCTCCTTTCTTTTTAATAAATTTTTTTCTCCAAAACTTGAATATGAATTTTAACGGATTTTAGTTATTTATTTTATTACCTTTAAATCAACACAAAAGACAAACATACTAAATTCGGAAGAGGAAATTAGGAAGTTCTTGTGGCCGACTAAACTAGTGATTCTTAACAGGGGGCCGCGGCCCCCTGGGGAGAAATATTCTTTTTTATTAAGGTTTAATAATTTTTAAAACTCTGGATATTATCCAGAGTAATTCTTTCTAATTTTTATTTATTTTACAAAACTTTATAAAAATATTACAGAATATTACAAAGAATTGTATGGTAAGTCTAGTTGCGAACACAATATACAAATCAGCGTTGGTTAGCTGTTTTCAAGTTTATATACTTTTTAGATGTTTAATTAATTGTTGTTGGTTTCGCCTCCAATTTCTCCACGTGTTTGCTGATTTAGATATATAATATCTCTGGTATTTTTATGTAGACTGCTTATTTGGTATTCTAGTTAAATTAAACTGCATGCTTGCATTTAACTAGAATATGATTTTCTTTATGTCGAAACTGCTGATGAGATCTAGTTAACTAACTAGAATATCGTTTTTGTTGTTGTTTCCTGCTGTGGTGTATTATGCAAGTCCTCCCCTCTTAGAGTGGCGGCAGGCTGCTCCAGTAGACCTGAAGCTAGAATTATCTTGATTTTTTGCAGCATTTTTCTCTTGAAGAAAAGATAAATAATTATTATGACAACGGTAAATAATATTATTAATGATAATGAGATGTGCGTTGTATGTCGATTAAATCCTGGTTACTTTATTGAAACCCAATCCGTTACTTAATCCTCGTTTATATCGTCTCGGTAGAATTTCTTGAAATGTTTTTTCTAATTGTTTTTGTATACCGTTATAATTTTCTTGTCATTCAGGATACTGTGGTAATCTTCGGAGGAAGATATTGTTTTCCCTAGTGCTGTAACTAGCGTTTTAATGTCGGTTATCATTTTTGAGTAAAGGTCTAGGTCTATTAGGTGTATTAATTTTTTGTATCCGTTTATCAGTCTTTTTTGAATGCTAGTATTCCTTTGTTATTCTGGAGGGATGTCAGTTGGAGTTCTTGTTGGGTCGTTGCTTGACACCTGGAAAAGACGTTTTATTTTAGTTTTGTGTACTTTTCCCTCAGGTGTATTGATTATTAACCCTTTATCATTTAAGACTTTTAGTTTCCTGACTATTTAGTTTATTTATTAATTTGGTCTTTTTGGTTAAAGTGTTCTCATAAATTTCGTTACAAAGTTGTTCAAAGGTTTCAGTATGCTGTGCAAGATAATCTATTTCACTTGTGAAGTCTGTTTTGATTTTAGCATAATGCCTTTCAACAATTCGAATGGAGTTTGTTATATGAGAGGATAGCTTGATTCATAATATTTTCTAATGAGAAGGAAGTTTGTTTACTTGAAATTATGCTACACAATTCCTTGAGCGTAGAGTGAAGCCTTTCAACAGGTGAGTTTCCCGTGGAGTTATAAGGAATAGTAGTATGAATTTTAATTTGATGTTTTTCAGCAAAGTTTCTGATTAGTCGATTGACAAAGCATATTTCATTGTCGAATATCATTTTTCCTGGTATGCCGTGCAGGCTTGCAAAATGAATTAATTTTGAAAGGATAATCTTATCTGTTTTACTGGTAAGATAATATGCAGCAGCAAATTTACTAAATTTATCGATGATGGTGAGAAACGATTGTAATTGTAGTTGGAACAAATCTAAATGAATTATTTCCATGGGACGCTTGGGAGTTTCCGTTGAGGAATATTGAAGTTGTGGTGGATTACTGTCGTATTTTACCTGTTGACATGTCACACAATTGTTTACGAATCTTCTGATTAGCTCTTTCATATTAGGAAAGAAATATTTTCTTCTTATTTGGTCATAATTTTCTACGATTCCTCTATGATCATTACTCTCGTGAGTTTTTTTTATTTCTTCATCTTGGTCTTCTTCTTGTTGGATGTCTATTATAAATGTCTTAGATCTGACTAAGTTAACCTTAGGTGTTGTTGTCCTGGGTTTTGTGTTAATCATTTCATTGTACGCTTTTAATTATAAGTAAAGCATTCATCTGATGCAGATACAGAAGTAAGTTTTCGATTTCTACCGAACAATTTCCTTAGTTCCTCTTTGATTGTTGATGTAACCCCTAATTTTCGCGGCATTTTTTACCGTAACTCTTGTTTTAGTTTCAAAAATAATTTCTATTTTATAGTGGTGTTATCTAATAATTCCCTATCTAGAAGTTGAAAAATGATTTAGTTTTCGAACATATTTAGACAGTTTTTTGTTGTGGGAATAGGATCTGTCTGAGTTGATACCATACTGGATGCATCTTCTGATGATGATGTTTCAATATTGTTCACCTCAGCGATTCGGATCCGAGAGAGTGCATCGGTGTTTGCATTTTGTGTACCTTTTTTGTACTTAATCTCATAATCGAATTCTTCTAATTTCAGTTTCCATCTGATTAGTTTTGAATTCGGTTCTCTTAGATTATATAGCCAAGTTAATGGTCTATGATCAGTGACGATGGTAAACTTCCTTCCGAACAAGTAGGGTCGAAAGTACTTCGTAGCCCATACTATGGCGAGTAGTTCTTTTTCTGTAGTTGAATAGTTTTGTTCGGTTTTTGAGAGGGTACGTGATGCGTAGCATATAGGTAGGTCTTTACCTATAACGCCTTGAGACAGTACAGCACCGATAGCTACATTGCTAGCATCGGATGTGACTATAAAAGGTTGTTCGAAAACAGGGTATTGAAGAATGGGTTGATTGCACAATAATTGTTTACAATTTTCGAAACATTGAATATATTCTTTTGAAAGAATTATTTCCTGATCTTTCCGCAAACATTCCGTCAGCGGCTTGGTTATTTGTGCGAAATTGTGTATAAATTTTCGATAGTATCCGATTAGTCCGAGGAAGCTTTTAATCTGCCTTTCCGTTTGAGGTATCGGACATTTTTGGATGGCTCGGATCTTATCGGGATTTGGTTTAACACCTTCTGATGTAACGAGGTGTTCCAAGAAGGCGATTTCCTTGTGTAGGAATTCACTTTTGTCTAATTGAACTTTAAGATTGGCCGCTTTAAGCCTTTCGAAGACCTTTTTTAGATTTTCGATGTGTTCCTGCAGAGATGTAGAAAATATGATTATGTCATCCATGTAACATAAACAAACTTTTCCGTGTAGCTCCCCAAGCACATTGTCCATGACCCTTTGGAAGGTGCTGGGAGCATTTTTAAGGCCAAAGGCATCCGTACAAATTCGTAGTGCCCGAATTCTACGGTGAAGGCGGTTTTTTGAATATCATTAGGATTTACCTCTATCTGGTGAAACCCAGAGGCTAAATCTAAAGTGGTAAAGTAAAGATATTTGCCTAATTTATCTAGGATGTCAGTGATATTAGAGAAAGGGTATCGGTCTGATACAGTTTTTTCATTTAATTTCCTGTAGTCAATCACCATGCGCCATTTCACTTGACCTGAGGCGTCCTTTTTTTTGGAACAATCCAAATGGGTGAGGACCATGGGGAAAAACTAGATCTTATTATGCCCTGGTTTAACATAGAATTAATTTGCTTTTCTACTTCTTATTTATGTATATAGGGATAGCGATATTTTTTGACAAAAACGGGCTTATTGTCATTTAGTTCGATATCATGCTTGATAACATTTGTAAAAGTTAATTGATCGGTTACTCTTTGGAATATGTACTCGAATTGGATGCAAAGTTTTTCGATGTCCTTTTTTTCTTCTCTACTTGAGATGTCCGAATAAGGCTCGTAATGTTCATTGGATTTTGTTTAAATTTTATAGGTTCAATATTGTTAACTTCTAAATGGTAATCGTTAATTTTTTCGCATTCAATAGGGTGTTCTATTACGAAGGTTTTAGATTGAGGACTGTAATTAATAACTTCTACATTAGCATAATTGTTGTTGCTTATATATATTCCTTCAGGAATAATAAGATTTCCGTGTAGGATTACCGGTTTCATGTAAATTTCTCCGTTAGTTATCGTAACGGGTACTCCAGCTATCATTTTGCTTCTAGGAGGAATTGTATAGACGGCTGACACGAAATTTAGTTTGAATTGTAATGATATTTTAGTGTTTGATATAATTAGGCACGAATTTCCAACATCTACCGTAATTTGTAGCTGTTGCATCATTTCGGATCCAATTAATCCGTTAAAATAGTCGTGGAACCTAAATAAGATAAATTCTAAATTTTCATTAGTTTGGAATTCTTTAAGCCCCTTGATTGTAACTGCTCTGTCCACATTTGTTTTGTTGAAAAGGGTTGATATAGTAACAGGCTTTATCTCATAACTTTTGCATGGGTTGATTAATTTTGGGTCTATGAACGATTTGGTAGATCCCGTGTCTACTAAAAATGTATACACTTTCCCGTTAAGGGTTAAGTTAATATAAGGTAGTTGAAAACCTGTTTGGTGACTATTATGTAAGCTTAAGTATCCGTAAGTATTGCCGAGGCGTCTTGGTGAAAATCCTCGTCTTGGATTTCTATACTTGGGATATTACGTGAATCTAATATTTCTTCTTGTTCAGGGTAATTTCCAGTGATTTCCTGAGAATTACAATAATCTGTGTGTTGGTCGTATTCTGGATATTCTTCAGGCGAATGGTAATAGTTATAATCCATATTAAATAATTCTTTGGATTGGAACCTTGGTGGTCCGTATGTATTAAACCTATATAGATTTGGATTAGAATTCTGTTGTTGAAATGGTGGGTGTCGAGGTGATTGAGGTATACTTGAAGTGTCCATTGTTTCAGGTTTTGGTTTAGGTGGAAAACCTCGTGAGTTTCCAAATTGATTTAAATTTTACTACGTAAATGGTCTGTGGTTATAGTATTGTGGTTGTTGACCATTTTGTGGTGATTGATATGAATTGAAATTTTGTCGTATTGGGAATCTGTTGTAATTGGGAAATATTGGCGCTCTAGGCGGTAAATTTGGTTTGTAGTTAGTTATTCGGTTATTAGTTAATTCTGAAGCTTTATTCCTTAGGTGTCCTATATTTTGTTCTTTAATGCAGTAGATTCTAGCCGTGGGTAGATCTTCCGGTTGCATAGACCTAACCACAGATCCTAAGGGTTCTTTAACAATGCTAAATACACCGCTAAGCACATTGAGTGATACCATCTTCTTTTTGCTGTTATTACATCGGCGTGTAAGTTCGTTGGTGTATTTAATGAAGCCCAAGTGTTTAAATAGTTTAAAATTTCAGAAATTTTGGCAAAATTCGTTTCTATATCGTCATTTTTCTGGGTGATGAAATGCAGATCACGTATTAGGCACGTTTTGCTTCTTTTGTCGGAGTAAAGTGAGAGGAGATTCCACTTAATGTCATCCCATGAGTCATTAGCGTTATATAATTCTATTACGTCATTTGCTTTCTCTATTATTTTGGCCCTATAATTGTCCTGATTATTACTGTTTGTTTCAATCTTTTTACATCTTCTGTATCCCCTTCATAATCTAATCTATGTAAATTTAGGACGTCGTCTACATGTTGAATAAACTGTCATAGTCCGTTGGGGCTACCTGAGTATGGCTGTATTTCTTTTATTGTGCTTGGGATACCGAATGGTTTTCTATCGTCCGTCATTATGTCTAATCTTCTATTAAATCCTAAACTATGAAATTTGGCTTTTCTTTGATTATCAATTTTGTTACTATATATTTTTTTTCACTATTTTATTTAAAAATTTAATTTCAATTTAATAATTTTATTTAGTAATAATTAAAGAAAAAGGAATTTTTGGGTGTAGTAGTAGTTTGTTTATCAATATTCACTTACCAAAAGATTATCAGTAGAACCAAGCTCTGATGTGCCCTCATTGATGATTCTATTGCTGTACTACACCGGTTTCTTCCGTCTCACGTTTAATTTGGTTGTTTCTAATTTTTTTTTTTTATTTTTTTTTTCACTGTTGGGGTACTGACGCCCAGTCGTCTTTTTAATAAATTTCGTATATATTTACTTTAACATATAATTATCACGAGAAAAAAAAATTCTATTAAAATTCACTTTTTTATTATGATTTCACTTTTCACTTAATGTTAATTGACTAATATTCACTTAGTCGTGTTCAATAAACCGTTGAACAGTTAATATGAACTATAAAGTTGCTATAGATTAAAGCACTATTTCCGATAAACCGTCGGATTTCTACAATTTGTAGACACTATAATTACACTTAGCACTTTTTTAGTTCTTATTTTTTCTGCAATGTTGTGGTTTTTATGTTTAAAAGGTAGGGGCGGATTATAGAAATAATCCTCTACCGAACTGCGCCAGAAATATTCTTGTTTATTAAGGTTTTAATATTTTTAAAACTCTGGGTATTATCCAGAGTAATTCTTTCTAATTTTTATTTATTTTACAAAACTTTATAAAAATATTACAGAATATTACAAAGAATTTTATGGTAAGTCTAGTTGCGAACACAATATACAAAATCAGCGTTGGTTAGCTGTTTTCAAGTGTATATACTTTTTAGATGTTTAATTAATTGTTGTTGGTTTCGCTGATTTAGATCGTTGCTGATTTAGATATATAATATCTCTGGTATTTTTATGTAGACTGCTTATTTGGTATTCTAGTTAAATTAAACTGCATGCTTGCATTTAACTAGAATATGATTTTCTTTATGTCGAAACTGCTGATAAGATCTAGTTAACTAACTAGAATATCGTTTTTGTTGTTGTTTCCTGCTGTGCTGTATTATGTAAGTGGGGTCCGCAAGAAGTTTGAAGAGGGGCCGCCAAAGTTTGCAAAATTTCCTTCAGAATATAATAAAACGAAAATTGATATATAACCGAATATCATATTAAAAAGAGAAATAAGGAAGATAAAGTTTCCATATTTAGTTATTTTACTAGGTTTCTAGGTTCTAACTAAATTTTAGTGTTTTTTTGAAAAATCAAAAATGGTAAATTTCAATAGAAATATAAAAAATGGTTTATTTACAGTGTTGTCATTACCGGTGTGAAGTTTTCAACATTATCAAAAGTATAGCTACACAAATCAACAAAAAACAAAAATGTAGATACACAATTCAACAAAAAGTGTAGAGCTACATAAAAAAATTATGGCAGGGTTGAATTTATTATTTAGCCCACTAGAATTTGTTTTTACAAGAAAAATGGAAACTCGCTACAGAAAAATTTCAAATAAGGAACTATTATTCACTCTGATGGAGTGCAGAATTCAGCGCCGACCCACCGTCCATGTCAATGTACAAGTTGACATGGAGCTTGCAATGTGCAGGTGGTATACTGTAATTGTGTGAGTAGGTGAATAGGTAAGTGGGTTAATGATGTGGCGTGAATGCGTGGTATCACAATGGGCCAAAAATGGCCTAAGTGTCAACCACTGAAACCTGAAACCTATATAACCCATGCATTTTGTGATAAAGTTTATTCCTCTGTTTCGTTACTCTTTATAAAAATACATACTCTTTGGTTATCGTGTTTTTTCGGACGACAACACGTTTAAATGGTATGCACAAATGTGTATTTGTTCCAAAATCAATTTTTGCAACATAATTCTCTTTTGCACACGAATTTTACCTACACAATTGTGTAAACGGGCCAGAAAGGAGCTATACAATGAATCTCTTTTCCGGTAAATTTAGATGATTTATTTATTTATTTATTTTTAGATGGTTCGCTTTATCACCAAGTACAACCTATTTTACTTTTACCGAGACAGCAAACTAAATAAAAAGTAAATACAAAGAACACGATTAATTGATTCCGTGTTCTTTCAAACCATACAGATCAAGACCAGAAAAAACGGGAGTGTGAAAATAAAAAAAAATGTTATGTTTTAAATTTTTTTGGTGTTGGTATACAAAAAAGAAACTAAAAGAGATTCGACATAAATAATACATACATATTTTATTCTTTTAAACGTACAGCGTAATTCGGGGGAACTGTGAATTTTGTTCTTCAAGTAACGTGTACTTCGAGGGTTACCTGTATTTGTTATAAAATTGATTATTATTTTGTTTTTTAGATTTTCCAAGTGAAATCTCGAATTCCCGGGATAGTTGGTGCTATTGACGGATGCCACATTCCGATAAAGCTGCAACCTTGTCATTATGCAACGGATTTTTATAATCGGAAAAACTTTCCATCATACTTCGAGGCAAGTTTTACAATATAATCACAAACAAAACACAATTGTGATTTATTTGTGATATAATCATTACAAACTACATATTAATCTTAAAGATCAATTAAGACTTGTAAAGGTGTTTGTGACCATATATCATGTGGTTTACAGATATAGTCGTTGGAATGCCAGGCAGTTGTTGACCGATGACCTTGTTCAAGTAAAGTCCACGTTTTTCTATAATAATCAAAAGAAGAAAAAAGAAAAATGAATGATATTTTTACTATTCTCTTCCCTTTTGTTTCTACGCTTGCTATAGAAAAACGCTAGGCGTCGAAAAGATGAATTTATTTGACTCTGTAGCAAAATTGTCTGTAAAAAAATTTGCTATAGAATAAAAATCGAAGAGAGAGAGAGCATGAACAACCAATCAAACTAGCTAAATTGGTTATATTTTTGTAAACAAATTTCCCCTACATTTCATTTTGTAAAACTTATTGCCCCTTCGGAATAAAAATTATTTTTTCTGTAGATTAATTTGCTGAAGGCAGGCACCTTAAAAAAAATTCTTTAAATATTCGTCTAAACTTCAAACTGCAACAAATGTTTCTGCAAAAAATTTTGCTACAGAGTGAAATAAATTCACCTTAAGGCCCCAGAATTTCACTTGACGGGGGATTCGGCATATGGAGCAACGAATTATTTAATAACTCCTTTTAAAGGTAACGGTCATCTTACGAAGCAACAAATTATTTACAACACAAATCTAAATTCAGTGCGATCAGTTAAAAAAAAATGTGGAAGAATTAATTTTATAGATGTAAGTAATAGTAATTTTGCTATAAAATCGTGTTCTCGATAATTTTATATTGATGGAGGATCGAAACATGGAAGATTAATATTCGGATCATGTAAATGATGACACTCAACCAGAAAATATTTCAGTCAGAAAATAAAAAAGTATATTTGGCTAGTTTGTTATAAAAATCACATGTTTATTTGTTTTTATTTATATATAGCAATAAATATTAACATTTTCGCTATAAAATCGTTTATTACATTCTCGCCTTGAATTTAACAAAACAGTAGAACGGTGTAAAATGTCAAATAAAATAGTACAGGTTCAAACCACAAAGTAGACAGAAAAATTTTGCCTCACTAAAACATTGAGATATCTACGTTAATTTTAGTGAGATATTCTGCATCCAGCCCATAACATGAGTGAGGCCCACCATTTCTTAGTGAAGCCTTCATGGGTTACATACACCCATTATTTTTTTCAGTACGAAGTTGCCATCTCACAGTTTTCCAGTTAAAATTGCAAATTTTCAATACTGCTAAAGTTATAAATCATATTTTTACAAAACAAATAAGTAATATTAGTATACTCCTAGTAGTAGTATACTCCTACCACCTAGTGCAAATAATGGTCGACCTCGGGTTTACTGCTACGAATTTTGATGTTCAAGGTGTTCAGATATCAGTTTTACTCAAATTTGGATGGCCATTATCGGCCATTCCCAGAGATTGTGATTCAGGTCTGCCTAGTACATCAAGTTGGTCATTGAGTCACCTTACCAAAATCACCTAGTGCAAATAATGGTCGACCTCGGGTTTACTGCTACGAATTTTGATGTTCAAGGTGTTGAGATATCATTTTTATTCAAATTTAGATGGCCATTATCGGCACTTCCCAGAGATTGTGATTCGGGTCTGGCTAGTACATAAAGTTGGCCATTGAGTCACCTAACCAAAACCACCTAGTGCTAAGAATAGTCGACCTCGGGTTTACTGCTACGAATTTTGATGTTCAAGGTGTTCAGATATCATTTTTACTCAAATTTGGATGGCCATTATCGGCCATTCCCAGAGATCGTGATTCAGGTCTGGCTAGTACATCAAGTTGGTCATTGAGTCACCTAACCAAAACCACCTAGTGCAAATAATGGTCGACCTCGGGTTTACTGCTACGAATTTTGATGTTCAAGGTGTTCAGATATCATTTTTACTCAAATTTGGATGGCCGTTATCGGTTATTTCAGTTGATAGTACATGCTGTTGGTCATAGAGTCTCCTAAATAAACCATTTGGTGCTTATAATGCTTGACTTTGGGTTTTTTTTGATAATAAGTTTTATTTTCTATTATTTATTCTAATATTTTTAAAGTTCTAATATATTTTAATAAAAATATCGTTAATTTCTACATAATACGTGTTAGATTTGTTGATAAATTTTTATTTTAGAAAATATTATATATTTTTTATTTAAATTGAGGTTTGAGTCATTTTCTAAAAAAGACTCATACTTATATGATTGTACTAAAATTTCCAATATGATTCATTTTTTTCCTATTTGAATTTGAATTAACAGTGTGTTACTCATACATACATAACATCTATGGAAAGTCTGGAATACTTCAAACCCGTATAATATCATCGGCCGCAAAATGATTGGTGGGACTTATTATGTATGAGCTGTTGAAACCTGGAAAAACGGTTAATACCATAAACGTTACCAACAACAATTGATTTGAACCATTCGCTGCTTGAAAAAAGGCAAAAATACCGGAAGAGACTACACATTATTCTTCATGACAATGCTCCATCACATATGGCAAAACTCGATGCACGTGCTGAGCATCGCTTTTGTTTATACGAAGATATTAAAAATGGCTCGATGAATGGTTCGCTGCAAAAAGGGAAGATTTTTTACTGACGTGGTATTTACAAATGGTCCAAAAGATGGGAAAAATGTATAACAAGCGATTCAGCATACATAAATCATTTTTTATCAGTCTTCCAAATTTAACATGGTTTTTTAGTAAAAAACAAAAAAAAATCCGCTATTCATACTTGTACACGTGGTGTATCCCTTTTTCAACCAAGAAAAACAAAAAATCGGCTCATTTTTAGTCCAACCCACACAAATGTGTTAGCTAAAAACCATCGCATGTAATGGCGTTGGTGATAAAAAAATTCGCTTGATTTGAAGTAAAACCAACACAATTGTGTGTATAGATATAGTGTTTTTTCGGACGGAAATAACTTAAAAAGGAATTCACAAATGTGTAAGTTGGTTCAAAAAACATACAAAACTAAATTTTTGACATGGTACTTTTGCCCTATCCGCACAATTGTGTTAGTAAAACACAAAAGGGATATGCAAGAAATATCATTATTTTCTTATCATTCCATTTCCCGAAGAGTATGTCGTCACGGAGTATGTCAAATACGGAGTGTATGTGTGCATGAATTCTTAAGAACATGCGTGGGATTGCTTACTTTTTTTATTTGAATTAATTTTTAGAAATGCTGTGAGCCAATAATTTTCTATTTTGCGTAAAGATTTTCTTACGCGCTATTTTTATAACTTTGAGTTTGTAGAATTTATTTTCACTGTCCTATACGTAAATTTTAAAAATTAGTACCACCTTTACTATCACGCATTCAATTTGCATTTGTATGTGGTAAATGTAATGGTATATGACAAAATCTATATATATTCGAACATTCAAAATGTTCGTACGTTTGATTAAAGAATCTTATTTAGAACTGAAAATTTGTGTTTAGTGAATATATGTACTTACACTTGGGTGCAAAACATTCGCACATTTATTAATTTTCAACAAAAGATCAAAAATATCAAAAAATCTATCTAAAAAAATCTAATGTTTGTTTTATTTTTTAAATACAGATTCAAAGTCTATTTCAACAGCCATCCAGTGGCACCTTTTCTGTACATTTATACCGTGCCAACAAAGTGATTTTTGGGAGGTCAACATCTGAATCACACGTTTTTTGTGAATTTGTCATCATGAAAATCAGGGGTAAAAATCGAATTAAAATATGAAAATCAGCAAAAAAAAATATTTTGATTAATAAGAAGTATCCTCTCCCCTAGCCTGAATGACAGCTTCTACTCTGTATCATTGATTTCACTAAAGGTTTCACCAAATCTTGAGGTATCGCCTCCAATTTCACTGTGATCGCAGCTCCTGGAGACTCGTTGGAGCAATATCTCTGGCTCGAACTCTTTTTTCAGCTCGTCCCATAAATGTTCGATGGGATTGAGGTCCGGGCTTTGAGCAGGCCACTCTATATCAGGCACACCCACCTCTTGAAGGTACTGGTACATACTATATCAGCCGAATAAGGTGTCGCATTATCCTACACAAACAGGAAGATTTCACCAATAAACCCGGCAAAAGGTGCGACGTAGTCCTCGAGTACTTCCTCAATGTACCGTTGAGAAGTCAATCATCTTCGAAGGTAGAAGATCTGTCATCGCCTCCAGCAACATGCTTTTCCAGAACATGCATGATCCACCGCCATACAAGACACATTCTTGTCCAATCTGTCCAATCCAAATGTTCTCGAGCAAACTGAAGGCGGGTCCGTCGGTGAGCTGATCTCCTTCTCAAAGTCGTCTTCTAACTGTCCAACACTGACTTAGACTTCCCGAACTTCTTGGAGCCATTGTCCCAGTTGAACCGCATTCAAACAACGATTTCGCAACGACGACGTCACAAAAAAGCGGTTATTACACTGTGTTGTTACACGAAGTTGGCCAGATCCTATATCGTCGTCGGTAGCCGCCAGTTTCTTGATATCTGTGTCACACTCGACGAACGGAGAATGAGCTCAAATTTAGTTGTTTACCCACTTCACTTTGATTCTGCTCCGCATTAATTAGTGCAACCACTTGGGCGGCTACCTCTGGTGTGGTATTTATGTTCTTGTTCCGGATGAAAACGTAATCGATGGAAGACTGTTCAGGCTAAGTGTTGATATGCTAATGATGACAATTCCCTCGAAACGTACACTTTAATATCTGCCACAAGTTTCACAACCGGTATTATACCTGGAACAAGCGTTTTCGGGTTGTTGTGTTCTATTGTTGTTATTGTACTGGTTAGGAACAGACAATACACACACGTATAGTATCATTGGATAGGTGAAGAAATGACCTTTAGCTTAAAATACTTTGATTCAAAAAAATGTTACATTTTCAAGTGTATTTTCGAAAATAGATCAAATGCACGATAAAATAATTGATCAATATTGGTCAACGAAACATGATCAACGCATTTTTGCACCATGAGTTACGAAACCCGTTCTAACGATTTTCATGAAAATTGCTCAAAATGGGCCATAGGAACCGTTTGCAATTGTTTATTTTTTTCTAATTATTTTAATAAATTTGGTAAGATTGGTTTACGAGTACCAAGAAGTGAGTACCATAAGTCCTGCTTCTAGAAAAATTTGTTGATGGATTGCTCAGTGTCACCTAGTTCCATTTTATTAACTTTTTTTCAACTTACACTATTTTGACGAAAATAGTGTGGAGGGTTTTGAGATTCAGGAAGGGATTTCCATGAGCTCTGATTACTGGAAAATAAGTACGTGTGCCCTTAGATGGGGCCATCACGTAGCGTAATGTTCAATGATGTTGTGTGATATTTTGCGTAATGTTTCATCAAGATGCGTTGTTCGATGGTTGTTATTAATTGCAGCACTCCAGTTTGGGTAAGGTTAATTCAGATTTAACGTTTAATGCTCCGACAAACCGTGCTATTAAACGTATTGTTACGATGACACCTGGATTGGAGTAGAGTAACTTAATTTCATTAATTGTCCAATTGCATTTATGATTTCTACTCAACATTTAGGCGTCATTTCTATACTAACATATTTGCTTGATGCGCATTTAGGATTATTCTAGAAACAAATATTTTGGTATATAAAGGCGCGCGTTGACGTGGAATTCTGAGTCTTATTTTAAACGTGATACAGTGAAGGTTAAATAGAAAGATTATTAAAGTGAATATTAAAGCGATTATTAAAGTGATAATTAAAAAGTGTGTTATAAGTGTAATAATTAATTGTTAATTTTGTGTTGTATAATAAATTGTGTTGTGTAAATAAATTGTGTGAGTTCAAATTTGAAGCAGTTGTATTTATTCACAATCAAGTGATTCGAACCTTGATTGACAAGGCAAAATCGTAACAATTGGTGACAGCGGTGGGATTGTGAATAATAAGAAAAATGATTCTCTACGAATTAAAGGTTGCGCAATTAAAGGAGCAACTGAAGCAGCGAGGTTTGGCTAGTGAAGGCACAAAAGCTAGTTTCGTGGAGCGACTACGTGAGGCCATGGAGAAGGACGGTTTAAATCCAGATGTGTATGATTTCGAGGAGGACAACAAGGATGAGATCAGTGTGGACAAGAAAGAAAAGGAAGAACAAACGATGGTCGGAACAACACAAAACCCATCCGGAAGTTTCGATTTATCGCAGTTGATGGCTGCTATGAATCAAATGATGGGACAACAGTTGGAGGGAATAAAACAATCGAACGAGGGAATTAAACAGCAGATGTTACAAATGGAGCGACAAGGGGCGGACATTAAACAATCGAACCAGGATATGAAACAACAGATGTTACAAGTGGAGCAACAAGGAGCGGACATTAAACATCAAATGAAATTGTCGAACCAGGACATGAAACAGCAGATGGAGCAACAAGGGGCGGACATTAAAAACCAAATAGAAGATGGCCAAAAGAAAATGAACGAGAGGTTTTTGGAGTTATCTTCTACACTACACGGTAAAGTAGAAAAACTGCAAACAGAAGTACACGCAGAAATTCGAAATGTTAAAGGGACGGTTCAACAAAAATTTGAATCGGTTGAACAAGATTTTAAACGTCTCGAGAAGGAGCTCAAAGATGTCAAGACGAATGGAACAACAGGTCAAGTTATTCAGACGGTTAACGTAGTTAAGTTAAAACCCCCAACATTTGATGGAACAACATCCTTCAGTATTTTTAAGTTCCAATTCGAAACGGCGATTAAGCAAAATCAGTGGAATAAAGAACAACGTGTTGGAGCGTTAATTGTGGCTCTTAAAGGTGACGCGGCGGAAACACTACAAATAATTCCCGAGCAAGAACGGAACGTTTACATCGAATTATGAAAGCGTTAGATCGAAAATACGGAAGTGACCATAAGAGAGAAATCTATCGCATGGAATTGAAGGGTCGATACCAAAGAGGAGGAGAATCGCTACAGGAATTTTCATCGGCAATTGAGCGGCTCGCACATTTAGCACATTCAAATATGTCGGCCAATTACATGGAGCAAATTAAAATAGATGCATTCATTGACGGTATTCGAGATCCTGAGACGCGCAGAGCGGTGATGTTGTCACCACTTTCACGGAAACCATCGCTTGTGCAGCAATGAAAATTCGCCGAGTAGAGATTGATTCCAGAATAGACACCGAGCGGGCTACGCCAAGGTTCAGAGATGGAAGTGGCAGGATTAAATGCTGGGTATGGGATAGAATGGGTCACATTTCACGGGACTGTTGGGAGATTAAGAAGAAACGAGCAAGGTCGCTATCTCCTATGAAGCGTAGACCAAACAAAGAGCAGATAGAATCCAGAAAGGAGGGTCAGACGACA
The DNA here is from genome assembly GCA_947310385.1 of Nephrotoma appendiculata. NCBI lineage: Eukaryota > Metazoa > Arthropoda > Insecta > Diptera > Tipulidae > Nephrotoma > Nephrotoma appendiculata. The sequence continues at coordinate 165,166,913 of OX371224.1, forward strand.
GCGGAGTCGTTAAACTAAAAAGAGTCAGCTTGAAGGGGCAGAAGCTGGCTCCCACAACCGATTGCCCCATAACCTCCATCCATGTTTCGAGAATAGCAAGATGCGGTGACAGCTTGACAATTGAAGCCGATATTGATGGGAAGAAATGCATGATCACGCTGGATATGGGAGCAACTCATACGATTGTTCGTGAGGATATTATCGATGGAATTATAGAACCAGCTAATGGCATGAAATTACGAACGGCGACTGGAGAAAATTCAGCAATAAAAGGGAAAAGGGTCGTAAAAATAAGGATTGGGCGAAATCACTTTCAACACGAGGTGCTGGTAGCAGATATTGTAGACGAAGTCATCTTGCGAATGAACTTCATGAGAACGAATGGCTTCGTGGTGGATGTTGGACGGGGTGTTTTAACGTACGATAATATCGAGTTGCAACTTTACGTTAGCGCTATAGGAGAAACGACCAGGCAAATTATAATGGATCATCGGGAGAAGCTGCCACCAAATTCGGAGACAATAGTATGGACAAGATTGGGGGGAGGTTCTGGGTCACCCAGGTTGTGGGTTGTGGAAGCCAATGATGCGGAGAGCGGAGCCAGAGAAATTATGATCGGGAAAGTTCTGGTGAAACCAGACAGCGATAATAGAGTACCAATTAGGACTCTAAATCTCTCGGATAAGACGAAAACCATCAAGAAAGGGCCAATAATCGGAAAATGTGAAGAAATATCTGCGATAGTGAAGTGCGAGCAGAAAAATCTGATTAAGACGGCTAACTCGCAAGTGCAGAAAGAGATTATAGATCAACTTATGGAGAAATGGACCGAAGATCTTACTAAGGAACAGAAAAATTTGGCAAAACAATTGCTCGAGCGGTACATGCCAATATTCCGCAGTGCATCGGACAATAATGGGAGAACCACAATGGTAGAACATCGAATAGATACAGGAGCAGAAATGTCGATTCGCCAACCACCCAGGAGATTACCATTGGCAAAGCAAGGAGAAGTGGATCGAATGGTAAAAGATATGGAAGCAACAGGGGTAATCGAAACATCAAGCAGTCCATGGAGTTCACCAGTGGTGTTAGTCGAGAAAAAGGATGGTAGCATGAGATTCTGCGTGGATTACCGAAAATTAAATGCTGTGACGAAAAAGGATAGTTACCCATTGCCAAGGATCGATGACACGTTAGACACATTATCGGGTGCTCGAATATTTTCGACATTAGATCTGCAAAGCGGCTATTGGCAAGTGGAAGTCCAGGAGGAAGATCGCGAGAAAACGGCATTCAGTGTGGGTAACGGATTATGGCAATTTAACGTTATGCCATTCGGATTATGTAACGCCCCTGCGACTTTTGAACGGCTAATAAAGGGCGCGTACTAAAGGGATTACATTGGAGGACGTGCCTCGTATATTTAGACGACATCATCGTCATGGGCAAGGATTTCGACGAGCATTTAAGGAATTTGGCAGAGGTTTTGGATCGGATACAGGCCGCCGGATTGAAGCTAAGCCCAAAGAAATGTAAACTATTTAGAACGGAAGTAAAATATTTGGGTCATAAGGAAGAACAAGGCATTCGAATGGAAGGATGATCAGGAAGAGGCATTCGTGGAACTAAGACGACGATTATGCGAAGCACCTATACCCAACGTTAAATTCATTTTGGACACCGATGCAAGTAATGACGGTATAGGAGGAGTATTATCACAGGCAACAAATGGTGAGGAGCGAGTTATTGCATATTACTCCAAGATGTTATCAAAACCGGAACGGAATTATTGTGTAACACGGAAAGAGTTGTTGGCTATAGTGGAATGTGTTAAGCACTTCCATAAGTACCTCTATGGTCAAAAATTTCTTCTACGGACGGATCATGGAGCTTTGCGCTGGTTGTTACAATTCAAAAATCCAGAGAGACAAGTAGCACGTTGGGTCGAACGTTTGCAAAGCTACGATTTCCAAATTGAACATCGGAAGGGAAGCGCACATGGAAATGCCGACGCATTATCAAGAAGGCCATGGCCCGTAGAATGCAAGCATTGTGGGCGTGTGGAGGGTAAGGAAAACATCATCGATATTCGGCTTATGCAAGTACTACCTGATGAGGAATGGACTGATGAAATGATCAGGAAAGAGCAATTACGGGATGCTGACCTGTCATTCATCATGGAACATAAAGAAAAGGAACACCGGCCCAAATGGAGTGAGATAGCCGACAAAACTCCCGTTGTAAATGCTTATTGGGCTCAATGGGATAGCCTCCATATAGAAAATGGATGTTTAAAACGAAAGTGGGAAAGCACGGATGGTAAAGTAAAACAATTGTTGGTAGTGGTGCCAAAAGATCGGATAGCGGAAATCCTCAAGGAGTATCATGGAGGAGCAAGTGGAGGTCACCTAGGGATTAATAAAACATTAGCCAAAATTCGCCAACGTTTCTACTGGTCCGGATGTAGACAGTCAGTAGTAGAATGGTGTCGAAGATGTGACCAATGTGCGGCAGTAAAGGGACCAGCACGAAAAAGCAAAAAGAAGCATGAAACAATATAATGTCGGGGCACCATTTGAGAGAATTGCAATGGATGTGGCGGGGCCATTTCCAACCACCGAGAGCGGAAATAAATATGTGCTAGTAATAATGGATTATTTCAGCAAATGGCCGGAAGTGTACCCCATACCCAATCAGGAGACAACAACAATAGCTGATGCCGTGGTTAACAATTGGATCAGCAGATTTGGTGTACCGATGGAAATTCACACGGATCAAGGAAGGAATTTCGAAACGGTGTCGGACGGTATGGTGGAAAGATTCAATGGCACATTGGAGGAATATCTAGCAAAGGTTGTGGAAAGGAACCAACGTAACTGGGATCGACATATACCAATGTTCCTGATGGCCTACCGATCAGCGGTACATGACACAACAGGAGTGACACCAGCTAAAACCATATTTGGGAACAATCTGCGATTGCCGGGAGATTTAAAGTTTGGAGCTGTTCCATCAGCAGCTCTATGCGGACAGGATTACGTCGACCGGATGAAAGAGGAACTTAATGAAATACATCAATTTGTACGGGAGAAAATTCGGATATCAAGTGATCGAATGAAAGCTCGATATGACATACGAGCAAACAATCAAGGCTTCGAGGAAGGGCAATTGGTATGGCTTCACAACCCGCAACGGCAGAAGGGATTATCACCGAAGTTGCAACCCACATGGGAAGGACCTTACACTGTCATTAAAAAGTTGAACGACGTGGTTTATCGCATACAGAAAGGACGGAAAGGTAAACCAAAGGTGGTGCATTTAGAACGTTTGGCGCTCTACAGAGGAGGTGATCTGGATCCTGTTCGGGACGAACAGGCTTAGGTGGGGGGTAGTGTTACGGTGACACCTAGATTAGAATAGAATTAGTTAATTTCATTAATTGTTCAATTGCATTTATAATTTATACTTAACATTTAGGCGTCATTTCTATACTAACATATTTGCTGCGCATTTAGGATTATTCTAGAAACAAATATTTTGGTATATAAAGGCGCGCGTTGACGTGGAATGCTGAGTATTATTTTAAACGTGATACAGTGAAGGTTAAATAGAAAGATTATTAAAGTGATAATTAAAAAGTGTGTTATAATTGTAATAATTAATTGTTAATTTTGTGTTGTATAAATATTGTGCTGTGTAAATAAATTTGTGTGAGTTTAAATTTGAAGCAGTTATATTTATTCACAATCCAGTGATTCGAACCTTGAGTGACAAGGCAAACTCCTCGTAACACTATGTTTAAAGATTACCTCGCGAGGTGACTTTTAGTTTGTAACCTGGTGGCGAATAGCGCAAGGTCACATCAAAAGGCTTAGTTCTTAATTTAGCCGAAAAAATGTGTGCTTTAGATCGGGCATGACAATTAACACTTGAAATAGCAACGCTTGAAATAGCAACGCTCGAGGTTATGAGTAGCAGCGGGAAGCAGTAAATTGTTGATGCTGGGTGTGAAACCTATTGATGCCGCGACATATGCAACTTCGTTCAATATAGTTTCTTTAAAAATAAATTTTTCTATTGAAATTTCAAAATATTTGATTTGTTTTATTAAAAATTTCTATATTTATAATCAAATTATGATTTTGCATCCTTACACAAGCGAATAAGGTAATTTTTAAATTTACTGCTCGCCTGCGCTTGGTGTGTTTGACCCTTAAACGCTTTTGTTAAATTATAATTAAAAAGAGCTGAATATTGTAAATTTTAAATATTATTCGAAATATAATTTTTGCCTGGAATACTGAAAATAAATCAACATTCGAGAACAATATTGTTACGATTTTGCCTTGTCATTCAAGGTTCGAATCACTGGATTGTGAATAAATACACTGCTTCTAATTTTAACTCACACAATTTTATTTACACAACACAATTTATTATACAACACAATTTTCACAATTAATTATTATAATTATAACACACTTTTTAATTATCACTTTAATAATCGCTTTAATAATCACTTTAATAATCCTTTTATTTAACCTTCACTGTATCACGTTTAAAATAATACTCAGCAATACACGTCAACGCGCGCCCTTATATACCAAAATATTTGTTTCTAGAATAATCCTAAATGCGCAGCAAATATGTTAGTATAGAAATACGCCTAAATGTTGAGTATAAATTATACACGTAATTGAACAATTAATGAAATTAACTTATTCTATTCTAATCTAGGTGTCACCGTAACACTACCCCCCACCTAAGCCTGTTCGTCCCGAACAGGATCCAGATCACCTCCTCTGTAGAGCGCCAAACGCTCTAAATGCACCACCTTTGGTTTACCTTTCCGTCCTTTCTGTATGCGATAAACCACGTTGTTCAACTTTTTAATGACAGTGTAAGGTCCTTCCCATGTGGGTTGCAACTTCGGTGATAATCCCTTGTGCCGTTGCGGGTTGTGAAGCCATACCAATTGCCCTTCCTCGAAGCCTTGATTATTTGCTCGTATGTCATATCGAGCTTTCATTCGATCACTTGATATTCGAATTTTCTCCCGTACAAATTGATGTATTTCATTAAGTTCCTCTTTCATTCGGTCGACGTAATCCTGTCCGCATAGAGCTGCTGATGGAACAGCTCCAAACTTTAAATCTCCCGGTAATCGCAGATTGTTCCCAAATATGGTTTTAGCTGGTGTCACTCCTGTTGTGTCATGTACCGCTGATCGGTAGGCCATCAGGAACATCGGTATATGTCGATCCCAGTTACGTTGGTTCCTTTCCACAGCTTTTGCTAGATATTCCTCCAATGTACCATTGAATCTTTCCACCATACCGTCCGATTGTGGGTGTAAAGGCGTCGTTCTTGTTTTATTGATTCCAAGCATCTGACATATCTCCTGAAATACCACCGATTCGAAATTCCTTCCTTGATCCGTGTGAATTTCCATAGGTACACCAAATCTGCTAATCCAATTGTTAACCACGGCATCAGCTATTGTTGTTGTCTCCTGATTGGGTATGGGGTACACTTCCGGCCATTTGCTGAAATAATCCATTATTACTAGCACATATTTATTTCCGCTCTCGGTGGTCGGAAATGGCCCCGCCACGTCCATTGCAATTCTCTCAAATGGTGCCCCGACATTATATTGTTTCATGGTTCCACGGCTTTTTCGTGCTGGTCCCTTCACTGCCGCACATTGGTCACATCTTCGACACCATTCTACTACTGACTGTCTACATCCGGACCAGTAGAAACGTTGGCGAATTTTGGCTAATGTTTTATTCATCCCTAGGTGACCTCCACTTGCTCCTCCATGATACTTCTTGAGGATTTCGGCTATCCGATCTTTTGGCACCACTACCAACAATTGTTTTACTTTACCATCCGTGCTTTCCCACTTTCGTTTTAAACATCCATTTTCTAGATGGAGGCTATCCCATTGAGCCCAATAAGCTTTTACAACGGGAGTGTTGTCAGCTATCTCACTCCATGTGGGCCGGTGTTCCTTTGCCTTATGTTCCATGATGAATGATAGGTCAGCATCCCGTAATTGCTCCTTCTTGATCATTTCATCAGTCCATTGCTCCTCAGGTAACGCTTGCATGAGTCGAATATCGACGATGTTTTCCTTGACCTCCACATGCCCACAATTCTTGCATTCCGCGGGACATGGTCTTCTTAATAACGTGTCGGCATTTCCATGTGCGCTTTCCTTTCGATGTTCAATATTGGCTTCATCTGTCAAGCTGTCACCGCCTCTTTCTACTCTCGAAACTTGGATGGACGTTATGGGGCAATCGGTTGTGGGAGTCAGCTTTTGCTCCTTCAAGCTGTCTCTTTTTAACGACTCCAATGTCATCCGACCCTCCTTCCTGGATTCTATCTGCTCCTCGTTTGATCTGCGCTTCATAGGAGATGGCAACCTTGCTCGTTTCTTCTTAATCTCCCAACAGTCCCGTGAGATGTGACCCATTCTATTACATACCCAGCATTTAATCCTGCTACTTCCATATCTGAACCTTGGTGTAGCCCGCTCGGTTTCCATTCTGGAATCAATCTCCACTCGGCGAATTTCCATTGCTGGTTTGACGATGGCCTGAACAGTTTCGTTTGTTAACGCATATGCGATGGTTTCCGTACAAGTTGTCTTAGGTGACAACATCACCGCTCTGCGCGTCTCAGGATCTCGAATACCGTCAATGAATGCATCTATTTTAATTCGCTCCATGTAATCGGCCGACATATTTGAATAGGCTAAATGCGCGAGCCGCTCAATTGCCGATGAAAATTCCTGTAGCAATTCTCCTCCTTTTTGGTATCGACCCTTCAATTCCATGCGATAGATTTCTCGTTTGTGATCACTTCCGTATTTTCGATCTAACGCCTTCATAATTCCCATGTAAACGTTCCGTTCCTGCTCGGGAATGATTTGTAGTGTTTCCGCCGCTTCGCCTTTAAGAGCCACAATTAACGCTGCAACACATTGTTCTTCAGTCCACTGATTTTGCTTAATGGCCGTTTCGAATTGGAACTTAAAAATACTGAAGGATGTTGTTCCATCAAATGTTGGTGGTTTTATCTTAACTGCATTAACCGTCTGAATCACTTGCTGTGTCGTTCCATTCGCCTTGACATCTTGGAGCTCCTTCTTGAGACGTTTAACTTCCTTTTGAAAATCTTGTTTAACCGATTCAAATTTTTGTTGAACCTTCCCTTTAACATTTTGAATTTCTGCGTGTATTTCTTGTACTTCTGTTTGCACTTTTTCCACTTTACCGTGTAGTGTAGAAGATAACTCCAGAAACCTCTCGTCCATTTTCTTTTGGCCATCTTCTATTTGGTTTTTAATGTCCGCCCCTTGTTGCTCCATCTGCTGTTTCATGTCCTGGTTCGACAATTTCATTTGATGTTTAATGTCCGCTCCTTGTTGCTCCACTTGTAACATCTGTTGTTTCATATCCTGGTTCGATTGTTTAATGTCCGCCCCTTGTTGCTTTAACTGTTGTCCCATCATATTCATAGCAGCCATCAACTGCGAAAAATCGAAACTTCCAGATGGGTTTTGCGTTGTTTCGACCACCGTTTTTACGTCCTTTTCTTTCTTATCCATACTGATCTCATCCGTTTTTTCCTCCTCGAAATCATACACGTCTGGATCTAAACCTTCCTTCTCCATGGCCTCACGTAGTCGCTCCACCAAACTAGCTTTTGTGCCTTCACTGGCCAAACCTCGCCGTGTCAGTTGCTGCTTTAATTGCCCAAGCTTTAATCCGTAGAGAATCATTTTCCTTATTATTCACAATCCCACCGCTGTCACCAATTGTTACGATTTTGCCTTGTCATTCAAGGTTCGAATCACTGGATTGTGAATAAATACACTGCTTCTAATTTTAACTCACACAATTTTATTTACACAACACAATTTATTATACAACACAATTTTCACAATTAATTATTATAATTATAACACACTTTTTAATTATCACTTTAATAATCGCTTTAATAATCACTTTAATAATCCTTTTATTTAACCTTCACTGTATCACGTTTAAAATAATACTCAGCAATACACGTCAACGCGCGCCCTTATATACCAAAATATTTGTTTCTAGAATAATCCTAAATGCGCAGCAAATATGTTAGTATAGAAATACGCCTAAATGTTGAGTATAAATTATACACGTAATTGAACAATTAATGAAATTAACTTATTCTATTCTAATCTAGGTGTCACCGTAACAATATTGAAATCAACCGAATCGAAAATAAAAATGTAGGACAAGGAATATTTTCAAATGATAATAAATTGAAATAATCACAACAATAGTAATACAGTACTAATAGTAAGGATAATATTTATTATAAAAATATAAAAGTTTTTGTGAACGAGTCAGCTTTTATTTTTATTTTTTGTGCTGTGCTTTTTGTTTATAATCGAAAAGTTTGCAAGAGTTAACATCAGAATGAAAAACAACAGCGCATAAGTAATAGTAGTGTACGTCAAAAAATAGATATATACACATATATATACTATATTATACTACATTATATACTACTATACATACATATTATAAACATAAAAAAACTTTAAACTTATAAAAAAAGTTTCTGTTTAAAATTATTCTACCATTTTTTTAATGAGTTTACGGTTCATAAATTGGATAAGGTCTAGGAAATTTCAAAAATTATTTTTATTTATTTATTTATATTTAATTTCTGCCGATGCTTACACAGAACTTGAACACTAAACAAAAAAACATTATATCCTGATTATCCTGATTTAAGGATTATTACAAACATTTTATGTACTTGCATAATGTACGTCATAGGATTCATATTACATGCGATACTGTACCAAAATATAGTTTTATGAAAATAAGTTCACCCATCATGTTTGGCGCGGTCAGATAGTTGAAACCATTTCCATTTGAAAATAACGGCCATAGATTAACTGGTGATACTCTGAAGTTGTAAAACATAGCGGACATATTGTCCAGCGAAAAATAAGAGATTATGCTACTCGCCACAAGTGGAAGTGGATAGTGCTATCACAAAAGACAAAATGTATGTTGTTATTTTAGAGCCATATTCATTTCTATTCAAAAAGTTCTAGTGGAAAATCTAACCGCTAAATTTTCTCCAATTTCCCATTTAGTTCCAGCATGATCTTAGTTATCAGAATAACAACCGTACACTGAGAAAAATTTTGGTTTGTTAAATTAAAAAACGAAGTTTTTAATATCTCAAAGTTATAAATTTTTTTGAATTTCAAAAGTATTTTTTTGAAATTCAATGAAATTTTTGCAAACTAATAAAAAGCTTTTTTATTTTAAAAACATATTTTGTAAAATGATTTATAAAATACTTTTTAGATTTAAAAAGTTTATTTATTTAAACATAATAATTTATTTCAAAAGAAGTGTTTTAGCATTTAAAAACAATTTTTTTGATAATAATGACAAATTATGAAAATGTTTATATTTATTGTTTTGCCAGTATTATTTTTCAATTCGTCTATATTTTATTTTTTATTTTAAAGTTTTTTCGGCTATTTATATAATTCGCCAAATCGATATGTCCTTGTGTTATACTGAAGGTATGAAAGTTTACTGACTAAGTAGAACAACTTTCGAACATCAGTACGAAACGAAACCAAACTGCCATAAAAGAATTTGAGGAGGTTCTGAATTTCTCATTATATTTTTTTAAGGGTTGTGTGTATTTTTACACAATGACCCTGGGGGTAAAAACTGGGGAGGGCGAGTAAATTTTTTACTTTTCGTGGTAGATATGTTATGTTCTTATGAGTAGCTGACTCTTTGGTTTTGCTGACTTTAAGTGAACAGTCGCAAACATTGATTACTTTGATTTAAAAATATTGTGACATAGGTATGTTAAAAAAGAATTATTTAAAAATTAAAATAAATTTTTTAAAACTAACCAATAGTTTTTTTATTCCTAAAAAACAATTTAAGAAAACTATTTGACATAAGTAAAGAAAGTATTTTTGAAAATAAAAACAATTTTTTTATTTTTATAAACAAATTTGGTAAAAACATTTATTTTAAAAATAAAAAGATTATCCTTTTGATTTTAAAAACGAGACTTTTCGCCTAAAAAATATATGTATATTTTTTAGATTTTATATGTATATTTTTTTATTTTTACTGGTTTTTTTTCTCAGTGACACATTGGTTACTTGTGGGTAACAACAGTTTACCTTATAAGTATATTTATAGATTTTAATACAAAAAAATCGTTCACATTTTAAGTTGTACGCAAACTTTTGTGAATGACCGTATGTATGAAACTAAGACTGCGGTCCAATTCGTGACTTATTTTGTGAAGACTGACTTATTTGAAAGTCTACAATACGTTTCCTGTCGAACAGACTTTTTGGAAATATACTAGAATTATTTTATTGAGTTATACCAGTTTAGGCGCAAGCCTCGTATAAAAGTCAAAACAAGTCTACAATAAGTTTAGCCGGAAGGAGCCTTATTGTAAACTTTCAAATAAGTAGTCCCACAAAATTTTTAATTTTGTAAATTTTCTGAAGAAAAAACAATTGTTTTATTTCTCAAAATTGTTTCTCTCACAGCCGGTTCAGAACTATGGATAAAATTCAGGATTTTTCATACCATCGTTTGAACCAATTAAATCACGTAAATTATACAAAAGAAAGACACGCCTCTCTTCACACAAAAGAATTGCAACAATTAAAAATCTCGGATGTGGGATTTTGGGATTTTTATCCATAGTTACGAACCGACTGTGCCTACTACATTCTGTAAGGGATAAGTGTTTCTCCATAATTTCGCTGAACTCAATTATAGGAATTTCGAAGAAATTTAGGAAAGTATTTAGAAAAAATCATGACATTGTCTGGCTGATTTATCAATTTTGTTTAAACTTTCTAATAAAATAACGGTTAATAACAGTTTATCATACACCATTCTAAACAATACCACCCATTGCCGTGTGCACACTGGTTCATCGAAAGTTCTTCGAAAAACGTAAAACATTATTTTGCCCAAACTTCCCAAACAACATTTACGTACCGTACCACAAGGATTTATTTATGTTGCGGAGGAATGTATCGTAATAAGATGTAACATCCTCGAAATTGAATAACAATAAAGATTAAGACAGATCGCATTCTTATAAATTCAAAGAAAGTTTGGCATAGTCAAATCCTAAGCACCTTATAACAAATCAATCAAATTTTTGTTTCTGTTATTATGCTCAATATGGATATTGTTTTGGTTTATTAATCATCAATTCCAAACAATGAAGCTGGAAGAGTATTAAAATGAATCAATCAATCAAAATCCATCTAACTAAAATAAATAAATAAATAAAAAACATTTTAAATTATTTATAGTGACTTTCCAAAAACAAACAATAAAATATTCATAAATAACAAATAAACCATTCAACAAACCAGTCAAACTAGGGCAGCAGCAGTATGTGTATAACGAGTACTCAGTACATAGTAGCAACAACAAAAAATTTATAAAATAAATCATCACATTGTTTGCATTTTATTGAAAACAGATGGAAAATTGAAAATTTATTTTGTGGGTTTTTGTTAAACGGAAAATTGTTTTTCTACCCTAATTTACACGTAACTCGCTTTTTCATTTGCCTACATAATCCATACTGTATATTTGTATGTACATATCAATGTGGGGCATAGGGAAGAGATGGGTGGGTGTAATAAAATAATCATAATAGGCATTCGGACCCCATCCCTCCTCGCGCACATAGTACACATAATTACATACATAAACTCCTTAAAACTAAATTAAAAACTATTACACAATGCCAAAGCATACATTTTTATTTCGGCTTTCGTTCATTCCTTGTTCTTAATTTCCCTGGAACAAAAGAGATTTTTCTCTTGTAGCATAAAATACACAGAATCCTTGGAGTTTATAATCCATTTAATGTTTTTTGCAAATACGAAAAAAAATTAATTAAAAAATAGAAACAGTTTTTTATTTTATACATCCATATAAACAATAAACATGTATGTATGTACATATTCATGTTGCGATACATAATCATGTTAGGGTGGGAAATAAAATGGATAATTAAAAATGCATTTATTAGATTTTGTTGTACGACTATGCATTGTGCTTTGTCTCATAAAAACTTCTTTCAAGACAAATATTTGTAAATGTTGTATTGTGTAGCTGACGAGGATGATGAGCACAGTCACGTCGAGGTTTTTGAAATGAATTACATTGCTAGAGTCAACTGACTTGCTGCACGTGATTTTTTTTTTACGTGAATATTTCTAACTTTTTTTTACTTAGCTCAATAAAAATGATTTAGTAAAAACTATTTGACGTGGCGATAGGTGGGAAGGAGACGTTGCTAAGTATCGCGATAGAGGAGGGACAACAAGTGGGCGTGGCTTGATCTATATGCCTTATTAAGTCAGATTTCTGCTCACCACTGGGCATTATGTTATAAAGTTCAATAGATTTCGACGTGCCATTTACCGAGCCATCAATGTAGGTACAATGACATTTTGATAACTCTGGGTTTTTTAAATTTTTAATTTAATTAATTTAATTTTTTCAGCTATAAGGCATACACACAAGAATCATCCATTTTCCCCAGTCACTCATAATAACACATTTTAAGTAAATATGTTAGAGAAATTGTTTTACTGATCTGAAATCGTCGAAATAAGGGTTCTATATTAACGAAATGGTTCACGTTTCACCCGACCGAAAATTTGGTATGGTTTTACTACCTATAGTAAATGAGAATTCTGTTGGTTAGCTGCCGCCTTAACTGTCACGGGTCAATAATCAATATACTACGATTATTACGGTGAAAGGATCAACAACCATGTCGGTAGTAGGCACCACATTTACAAGCGATATTTAACGTGTTAACGATTTAAAAACATATTTTTTTCGCATGTTTACCGATTTCATCCTGAAACCGCAACATTAAGAATAATGTTCTCCATGTTCCATTAAAAATCGAATCATAAGTTTTTTCACAAAAAAAATTATTTTCAACATTGCATACATTGTCGATGCCAATTTTTTAATTGTCTACTTACATTGTCTGCCCTTGTAGAATATTAACGCGGTGTAGACATTACGCCACAACACTGCACAAACTACAAACATCCGCAGTAAATGACTCAATTTGCGAATAATGTATTTAAAAATCTGGATAAATAACGGAAGCGTCTAAGAAAAGAGCAAAGTGGAGAGTTGAAATTCCTTGAAATCAAATTCAACAGTCTATTTAAAGATATCAAATAAAAAATCTTCAATATAGATGGAGCGCTACTGAACCCATATTTGTTGGCAGAAGATCTGTTGCAAATCGTGCATCGAAACAAAATTGTTTGTCTTTTGATGCGATCCATTCGTCGAGCCATTTTTTGATTTCTTCGTGGGTTCTGAAGTGCTGGTCTTGAAGATCGCTTTGCATTGTTCGGAACAAATAGTAATCTGATGGGGAACAATCTGGTGAATAGGGAGCATGCGGTTGAATTTCTCATTTAAGTACTTCCTGCGTATTTTTTAGTTGTTTTGCGACATTTTTTGCAAAATCACATTACGCTGTTTGTTGGCTGAAGTCAAACGATTTTCGTTTAATCCATGGTTCAAATCTATCAATTGTTGTTGGTAACGTTCACCAGTAATAGCTTCGTTCAATTTCAGCAGCTCATAGTACATCACTCCTTTCTGATCCCACCAAATGCACAACATAACCTTACTTCCATAAATGTTTTGTTTTGTTGTTGATGTAGATGGTTCGCCTGGATGAACCTAGGATTTTTTGCTTTAAGGTTATTGTAGTAAATTCATTTTTCATCGCCAGTCACAATTTGAGACAAAAAAATGCCATCTTCGAGGTCTTGTAAGCAAAGAATTGCAAACCATTAAACGATTTTCAATGTTGGCTGCAGTCAGTGGTACCGATTTTCCTTCTTTTTGAATCATTTTCATGGCATGTAAACGTTTGCTTATATGGCTGTTTGAGTGACATTTAACTATTCTACAAGTTATTTTTCTATTTGAGCTGAGTTTTCCTTCAATAATGCTTCCAATTCTTCATCTTCGAATTTTTTTGGTTGACCAGAACGTTCTTTGTCACTGACATCAAAATCACCACTTTTGAATTGTTTAAACCAGTTTTCACAAGTCTGTTGATTGCTTTTGCGGCTACTCTCCGGGCAAACGGAGAGGATTCTTTAAAATTCAGACATCTTACGGGACTTTTTATGCTGTGCACTAAACTCCAGAAACACCCTTCGTCATCTCCAAACTCAAAACCTTCACTCACCTTAAGAGAAAAAACAATGCATTGTAAAGCACGATAGGACTATATCAAAAATAACTATCTTGATTCAGAGGTAGATTAGTAATATTTGACCAATTAATAGTAATATTTGACCAATCTGAATAATAAAAAAAATTGTCAGAAAAAAATTTATAAAAACTGTTACTTTAAAATTAGCCAAGTGTTATGTTGAACCTTCGTCCTCTTGGTTCATGGTTGTCAAGGTAACCTTCGGGATTACGTCCAATGAAGATGAAATCAGCTACTTTCGTCAACAAGCAATTCTATATATGCGGCTCCTCGATCACTCCACAGCCACTTGGTACAACTGCATAAGAATCCGATATCACTTAACCTTTGGTTGCCACCTAATGCCACCTAATATAATGTTTAGTACTAAAGGTGCACCATCTCTTAGAAAATCCGAAAAACTAAGTCGTATACCCAAAACGTTTATATGATGCCACAATCTGTAACCATTTAAATTTTAAAACCCCAATTAAAAGCGTGAATTACTGATTTTTATATTTATACATCGTGAACAAAATTATTGTTTCGACTGTACGTATTTACATTTTATTATCAACATTCAGGGGTAATCAATAAAAAATTTCTTGTTTTTTCTTGCACTTCTTCACATGAAGGGATTTCGCCGCCTCAGATAGACGCGATACCCACAACCCACCAGTGTGAAGGTCCAGTTCTACGTCGTCCTCCAGAGCCTGTTTTATGGTACAATTTTGGGAACGTAGAACGTGTCCGAGCCATCTAATCCTCATTGATATAATTATTAATTATTCCAATTATATAAAAGTTATTCGAATTATCCCTGATTTCGAAATTCAGACGCATACAGTACATCTCTCCATCCTTAATAGGGCCTACCATCATACGTACTAATTTGCGCTCAAACACAAGGTTTTCGCTGTCCCGTTTTGTTAGCGTCCAAGACTCGCTACCAAAAGTGAGTACTGGGGCCTTACTATGGAATATGACTTTAGTTTTAGTCGGCTATCGTTTTCCTATAGCAAGCGTAGGAACAAAAGCGAAAAGGATAGTAAAAATAAAAGTCTACTATAGGAAAATGATATATTCGAAAATGTAAGGTTGAATTCGGAATTTCTGTCGGAATTGTAATCCGATTGTATTCCGATTGGGAAAATTTCCACCAATTTCAAGAATACGGCCTCTGGTCTTATGAGCGCTTTGTAGATACATGTTTAATTTTGTATTTCGGTAACTGGCTGCGATCCGTTGTGCTACATCTGAAGAGACTGAGTGTTGCACATTTACCATCGATCCCAGGTATTTCATTTCATTCATCTTTCTCTATTCTGTGCCACCTGTTAAAAATTCCCCAAGTGTTGCCCTTCTCGCGATAGCCATGTATTTGGTTTTTGCTTCTTTCATATGGAAGACGATTTGTTGGGCTCCTGCTTCCAACGGGAATGCT
This sequence comes from Nephrotoma appendiculata, assembly GCA_947310385.1. Classification (NCBI taxonomy): domain Eukaryota; kingdom Metazoa; phylum Arthropoda; class Insecta; order Diptera; family Tipulidae; genus Nephrotoma; species Nephrotoma appendiculata. The sequence goes on from OX371224.1 coordinate 165,182,697, forward strand.
CAAAGATTTATAATTTTTCATTTTTGATATGACGCTTCTCACTTCATCGTAAGATGGTGCGAGTTTGTGATTTCATTAATATCAGATTGATACAATAAGGTTGGCTTTTTGGTGGAAGATAACGTCGGTCTGTTTAAGAGTTACGAGAAAAAATTTCGCATCACTGTCAGGACTGGGTCTGTGTCCATTTGTAACGGGTAGCGATTTCTTTTATAGAACGATATCTATCTCTTAAACTGGCTCTTTTGATTTTAAACACTTGTTGATCATTCCACACATATTTCATCCTTCTACACAGTCGGTATGAGTGTTTTCTCGCGACTATGTATTCGGAGTGTGATTACCTCGTTGATTTCGAGAAATTCCGTTTTCTCGCGATTCTTTTCTTGAAATGAAGTTAGATCATTCTCTCGTGAGATTCGTTGAAATCGTTTATTTTACTCGTACGTGGTGGATAAACGAATGGCATATTTCGCAACTATTATAAAGTGGTCTTAATATCCTTAATGCTAGAAAAAGCCTTTTGGATACGAGGATGTGGCAAATCGACCATAAATCAATCGTTAGGTTTTCACTTGCCTTTGTCGATTCGCTTACGTGGGAAGTATGTGCTGGCTACAACCAGATTATATGTTTGATGCTAGTGTAGGGAATCACGATGAATATTGTTTGCATGACCGATTTATGCGTTGAGGATTTTTTTTTTAGTTTCGAGGTGGTTGGGCATGTACGTTCACCTCAAAAAAATTTTGGATAATTAAATTTTATTTAAAATGTCGATAAAGGCAGGTGGCACAAGCTTTTGTTGATATAGAGATGATATTGTTAATAATATAAAACTGTATAAACCATTTAAAAACTGAATGAATTTTGAGTGTTTTGGCTCTAATATTTTGATATGTGTAGCGTTACGGCAATACACACAGTTTATGAATTAGGCATTAAATGTCAGTTGGTCGAATGGTGAGTGTTTGATATTATTGCTAGGTTAAAATTAGCAAGTTAATTTCTTTACGAAATTAGCGATAAACTGTCAAAATATAACAAGAAGCCACCAGAAAGTGGCAAAACAAAATCATTCACCATTCCATCAACGCTTTGTAGATGATGAATTTAAATTAGAATATTTTAGTATATAAATTACTACAAAATACTTAGTTCTCAGACGGAACCTTATGCAGCAACAAAAAGCAGGTAACATCAAATTGCACAAAATTCACTTGGTGATATTGAGAACAAAGATTGCTGGGTACAATCGGTAGTTTCATTGTTTTTTAAAAACTGCCTGCAAAAACAGAAGTTATTTGAAACTATCCAATGCAGGAGATGGAGGAATCCTTTAAGTTATTATATTTTTTCACAAAACTCCTTTTATAAGCATCAAATGCTTAGCAATTAAGGATGCACCGCCGTACAAACCAAAACAAGGAAAGATGAAATTTAACTCATTTTACATATCCAACCATGAATGGAAAGCTGGAGTCTATTAGAACTATCCAGAGTATATTGGGATTTCAAATTATGGAAAATTTATAGGGGTGAGCCCTAAGGAACGTCGAGAATTTATAAACGCTATCCTGCTGAAGAACATTAAGGCTGCATAAATGCAAGATATTAGGAGGGGAGGATGTGGCAATTCTATGCTATTGTGTTAGTATAGTTGTCACTATCAGCATCAGAAAAACTAAGACTGGAAAGATATAGAATTCAGACCGAAATAACGAGGACTAGAACTACGAGGCAGGAACGTCAACAAGCAAAGTTATGGTCATAGATAGTTTTGAAAGGACATATCAACAATGTATTAGTCCTGAGTAAGCAAGCCAAGGTCAATGGCGTTCATCTAGAACATCTGGATGGTCTTTTATTAGCTGATCCAATGGACGGGACAGAACCGATGGATATCATTTTAGGGTCTAAAAAATATGTAGAAATCACCAAGGATGTTTTAGGGCTCCCCGAATTAAAAAAGGCTGACTTAAAAATGGAGTTTTATCTGACTTGAAACCAACGTTTTTATTTCATTTTAAAATTGACTTAAAATCAGTAATGAAAATGCTTTATTAATGCATTTTGAATTAAAAAATATATTTGTAAAATGACATAAAATATGCTTTTCTTGTGTCATTTTGAAATTAAATTTGTTTTTGTAAAACACCTTTGTTAAGGCAGAAAATTTGTTAAAAATACTTAAAAAGGTCCCATTTTTTCATATAAAACACCTTTTTTAAGGCCACCTTTTTAATTTCAGCCTTTTTTTAATTCAGGGAGCCATGTTTTTGCAAAAGAACACATCTTGGGCACAGCACACTAAATTTGGTTGTATAATTCTCGGGGTATGTGAAACAACTGTTCCTAAAAGCTCAAGTGCAATCAATTGTTTCGTCTCGTTGTTAGAAATCAAACCATGCTGAAACGGCTGTGGGAAATAGATTAAACTTCCAAGTACGCATTTACAAAACAAGGGAGAACGTATGAGGAACGTTTTCAAAAAATTGTAGATCGACAATGAGATGTCCTAATGATTCACCGTTAATTCATATTTTCATATTTTTAATTGGAAGAATGCCTATAGCAACAGTTCGATAGAGCTCCACAGTAGGAAACAGATGAGGCAGTTTATACATTGCTTTATAGCACTTATTTTGTAAAATCTGCAATTTATTCTGTTTCTCTTTAACGGCTGAGCAAAAGGTAGAAGAAGCGTACGAGAATCGGGTATGAAAAAATCAGAAATAATTTTTTTACACATGTACTGGAACAAAATCAGCCAATTTTCTAATCAAGCAATTCAATATATGGTCATCCCACGTCATATGCTTTGGTGCAATTTGCTACTTGAAGTGGTGGTAAATCAATGTATTGTAGGCGTGGGAAGTGAAAAATTATATATATTTCGTTTTGTTAAAATTTACTAAGATTTTGTTCAGATGCAGAAAATCTAAAAGTAAAATAATATCATCCCTCATTTGTGACATTACTACCTGACTATCCCTGGATTCATAGAAGAGGGCCGTATCGTCATCGAACATTCTAATATGACCCGTGAGAGGTAAATTGGCCATATCATTTACATAGATTAAGAATAACAAAGGGCCAAGTACACTCCCTTGAGGAACACCACAGTTCACACCAAAATTGGAGCGTTTTGCATCATTTGAAATCACAAACTATTTTCGATCACTTTCTAAGAGTTAGTTCACTTTCTAAAAGTTTGTGTGATAGGCCACGGAAGCCATAAATTTGAATGTTCTGAAGAAGTAAACTGTGATCTATACAATCAAAAGCTTTACGAAGATCAAGAAATAAGCCATATTGTTTTGCCTGTAAAAATTACGACAGATCAAATCAGTAATGTCTGTTAGGATCAAATCTGTACCAGAACCTTGTCGAAACCCATACTGACAAGAATAGAAAAAATTAGATTTATTTAGAAAATCGATCAACCGTGTAGCAATAATTTTTTCTAAAATTTTGTAAAATACCGATAAAACTGAAATTGGGCGATAATTATTAGCTACTAGCTGACCCGGCGAATTTTATTTCGGCCTAAATTACTTCGTCCGAGCAAACACTTTTCTCCTTCACGGAAATTGATTTTGATAAGAGAAAAAATCAAACAACTCAACTCAATTGAGTGGCCAGTCACTTTTCATCGAATTCAACACTAAAGAGAGGTTTATGGTTGCGTTCGTTCGTTCGGTCATTTGTTCGACCAATGATCTCTTTTAGAAAAATCCAGAAGAAAAAAATCGTCATTTTTGAGCAATATGATTGGTAGAAAAAATTGTCAGAACGAACGAACGCATTCATAAAGGCGGCATAATGTATTGAAAAGTGAATAAAATGTCGATTCAAACTTAGGCATCTATCGAAAATTTAGTGATTTTTTGCAAATTGACTTTGTGATTTGTTAATCGTCATATAATCGAACGCCCAATGAACGGGGAACTGAATGCACTTGTAGTCGAACGGCATGCCAGTTGGAATCAAAGGAATTCTCGGAGTTAGAACATCCTCTTCTTTGAATTTGCCGTTGATGATCGGATGGTTCAGATTGCGTAGCATGATTATCACAGATCCGACCTAGATCATCAAGCGGTGGTATTTCCGACAAATCAAGCGCATTCAAAAACTCGGTTGGATAGTTTTTTACCTCGTCTTGATTGGTCACACAGTCAACGGATTTGTAACAATGCAGTTCCCCAGAGATTTGGTTTTGAATCAAATAATTCAGACATGTCTTTCCGATTGTGATTTATATAATTTCGGCAGATGTCCGGAAACACTTTCGTGATAAGCTCTTCCTTTGACGTCGAACATGCATAAATTCGATGGAAACGAAATCAATTCGGTCAAAACATCAAAACGAATTTGACAAAGCGTCAACAGTTCTTTAGAAAATTTGAGTAGTTCTGTAACGTGACTCTCATATTTGTGGTCAACTGCTACTTCTTTACATTGTGTCTCAGATTCGACAATTTCAGTCATGCGCTGAGTTTACCTGCAGTTGTCAATCTCGGAATGACAGGTAGCGTTTGACGAAAATCGGCGGCCAGCAGAATCATCGGTCACCAAAGCGTCTTAAGTCACTTCGTAAATCCGTTATCGCTCGTGGATATTCATCGGCAACTTTAAAGCAGACTGTGCTGTCTGACCACCGTCCAGAAATGTGGCTGTAATTCCCGATTATGTAACAGCTAACGCTATTTGAGATCTAGAATTGTGGCTAAAAGCAATTAAATCAGAAAGGTTTTGCCTGTTCCACCAGGAGCATCGAGGAAAAATATTCCGCCGTTTAATTCGTCAACTGCCTTCATCAATGCATCGTACACGTTCCTTTTCTCTCCATTCAAAAGTGGAACATTCGTTCGTACTATTTGGCTCATTGAATTTCGATCGTACACTGGCTCTTGCTGGTGGTGGCATACCCAATTTCAAAAAACAGCTGCCACACATAACCACGCACATGTCTTCGATCATGATCATAGCTTCGTTGCGTATCTCGTCGTTCATTTCAAGCTCATAATTCGATGTTGCACTGCGAATTCGATGCAAAATGTCGTCAGCCATCTCGTCTTTGTATTTGTTCTACAATTACAATGCGTTTGATGGATGACAAGTCGCTATGATGATCGCGTCCAATGTACGAATTTGATTTGCCGGCGCAGAAACAGTGGCATCAGCGATTGTTGAGTCCCACTGTCAGTTGTTTTCCAGCAAATCATAAATTGGCAAGCCGCTCGATAAGTGGCGCACAACACACCAACTATAGTACGAAGCGATTTGAACGAAATAGAACCAAAAACATGGAACAAAAGCAAACGAAGATAGAAGGTCTTGTCGTGGATGGAGGATGTGCACACGGCCAAGCGCATCAGTCAAATACACATCGACGCATCCTGCAACAGACCTTTCATTTGTCGTTGAAAGTTCTTCGTCGAATGGTTCCAAGTATAATAGAGTGGCATTTTCCAATAAAGCAATATTCGTTCGACCGGATCACTTTGGCAAATTTCGAAGAAACTCGTGAGTGTTGTAGCTGGTGGTCGGTCTGCTCGTTGCACTGCATTAGCTTCCGTGAAATAGACATGTTGTCCATTGCAGTGTGTTGCGAATGTTTTCGATAGAAGTTTGCAATACAGAACGACCCCGACCACGACAACTTTTCCTCTCACCGTCATCGTGACTGTTCTGCCACCATATTCGGATTAACGACGCCGATATAGTGGATAACCGTCGTTTCCACTAATTGTATATAATTACATGGCAGCAACGGACGCGGATATTGTTTTGTGCATTTCCCATCGGCCATACACGGTGAATCTAGATTGTGATCTCGGCACGGACCGTGCATCATTTTTGTTGCGACTACCGCGACAACTCCGGATCGGCTTCTGAATCTGGTATTTCGGCACTGATGATTGAATCGATTTCGTCTGGTCTGATTTTCTCAATTAACCACAGCAGAATGTGTGCATGTGGTAAACCACGCTTCTGCCACTCTACTGAGTACATCCAACAACGTGACTGTCCGAAAACCATCTGCTTAACGATGAAGTGCATTAGCGTTCTGAGTTTTGTTTAAACACACGTGCGGTGATGTTGTGGTGATCGCTGGAAGTTTGTCCTGGCAGTAGATTGCCGGTAATTTCAGACCATTTCGAATTGCATGTGAACGTGGTGAACAAATCTGGCCGTCCGTAATGCCGCACATACGTCATAGCATCCTGCGCATATTCATGCATATGTCGTGGGCTGCCAACATATGTTGCTAGGAAAATGATCAGTTGACCGACCTTGGTAGAATCTCTGTCCGAAACAATGGCATTGCGCAGATGAATATACTGCTCGAAACGTATAGTTTTGATTGGTTGAAGCGGATGAAATTTAAACGTTCCGTTCTTATTCGTTTCTTCACCTGCAAAATGAATATGTTATTTGAATAGCAATGCAAGTACAATTGACAGCTCAATAACTAATCGGTTAGCGAATTGACCATCTTTATCTGGAAGTGGTAGCCATCCTCTCCATGACAAAGCATCAATGGATATTGAAGTGCAATATATGGCCGATGAGTTTCATATACGCGCTGCACTCGTCCGTCTTCACGCCGCTTGATCACAATATCGCGCGACTCCACATTTTCAACAACAACCACAACTGCGACTTCGCCGATAGTGGGAGCATTGTACTGACGTACATGGCCTCAGGAAGGTTGGTCTTTTGTCTGCTCTAATGATTATTTTGTGATCATCGCAAGATATTATCTCCAAAACAGTTTTAAACAAACGAACCAGCGCATTATATTCATAAAAAAGACATTGAAGTTCCCCGATTATCTCTCGTTTTGACGCATTGACAAGCGCAAGACGATAACTCAAATATAATTCGGAATTTCCAACGAAATAAATTTGAAGGAACTTGGGTTTTATTGGTGGCTTTTCGACACCAAAGTTTTAACCACTGCACCACCTATCACATACAAAATGTACACACAAAATTCATATAAAAAAGTTTTTTATTTTATTTTTCGCAAACCACCACTATATTGAGACTAACAAAGCAAAACAAGAATTATCCACATTGATCGTGTCGTTCTCCAGTTTTTGCGAGACTAACGCACGGCAATTGATTTTTATATAGATAGATAGATACATATAGATAGACAGAGAAAATAAATAGATAAAATAAATAGATTGGATAAAAAACAAAATACTAATTTGCATGCAGCCTCCGGTGGGATTCGAATCCATTACCTCCCACCCCAAGCGCCGAAGCTTTAACCACTGCACCACCTGTCTCATAAAACATGTTAAAGATTGGCAACACTTTATTAATTTTACGACAATCGGGGTAAGCACCGGTTTCCAAAACCACATTAAATAGATCAGCTAGTAATGGTGAAAAAATTGGAGAATAATTCTTCAGAACCCCCTTACGAAAATTATCATAACCACCCTTTGTATTAACGAGAGTTGAAATTAAATTCGATATTTCGCTGCAGGAAGTGGGCGAAAAGAAAAGGCATCATAGTGTGAAATTTATTTAAATCATCTGAGTCTGGCCTAGAACTACTTGCTGATACAGAAGAATCAACAATCTGTTTTTCTTTTTGGCTCAAAAACAAATTGTTAACATAATGCTTCTTTGCAAAATATTTTCCATTTTTGATCTTCATATTTAGCAAATCTAATTCATGTTTCAGTTCTACAGTTTATTCTTTAAGTTTAATCAATTCCCAGACATCAAAAGTCATCCAAGGACAAACACTTGCATTTTTAATTTTTACATTTACTTCCTTCAATATACGGAAAACTGTAAAACAAGTTTATTATACATGGCAAAAATCCGTTATAAAGTATAGTCTTAGGACTTCTGACGTCAAATGCGGTAAACATTAAAACAAATTTCAAAGGACTGATTAACCTTTTTGTAATTAACGTATCTTTTCGTTAATGTCCCAGTAAAATATTTAGGCTTGAAGCGAAATTTTGAGCATACAAAACTATGATCACTTATGTCGGTTTCTTTGGTAAAATTCCGAACTTGCTCAATATTATTAAAACTACTAGCAGAGTGGTCTAAAATATATACGGCTCACAGGTCTGGTAAAGAAAGTATTTGTTACAATCATTACATGAGAGAGGGAGAGAGAGAGAGAGAGAGCAAAGTTGTATTAAATTCTGTCGCCATAATGTCACCAACTAAAATAAAATCGTGAGTAGATTTATAGTTTCGGAGAAGTTATTCTAGAAAATCAAGAAACGATGCAGGGCAGAATTCAGAGGTCTATATATTCCATAAATCTTCGTTAGATTAAATTGCAAAAGTTGAATGTAATTTTAAACAAATGTTTCCGAAACAACTACCATATGTACATATGTGAGTGTTTTAAGACTCTCAATAAAAAGTAATAACTTATCGAACTTAAAATTTAAATGTTACCTTGGGGCGTCATGATTGGACCTTTATCTGCATTTATAGATTTTGTAATAAACCGGTAAACGCGTTTTGTGTCGATATTGAGGAGTTACTTCTATCAATTAATAATAATAACATAGTTATTCTGGGAGACATCAACATAAATTTACTTAATATCAATGAATGCTATAGTTATCTTACCATGTTAGCCTCCCACGGATTTCTAAGTCTTTTAAATGAAGCTACTAGACATTCATCTTGTCTTGATCATGTGTTCATCAAATCAACAAATTCGTTTATTTTTACTGTGGAAAACACACCGATTCATCTATCTGACCACAACTTAATAAAGCTAAACATTTTTCGATAGAAAAATACAGATCCCTGTGCTTCAAAATAGTGTAGCTGCTAATTTTTCGAGAGTTGACTATAGCCGTCTGAATGCTCGACTACAATCTGAAAGTTGGGCGACTGTTTATGGTGAGAATAACTGCAATAACGCTTGATAGGTTCTTATTTATTCTGAAATCGCACATTCGTGAATCTAAGGTCGAATCTTCTGCCCCTACATTAAAAAAACTGAAACCGTGGATGAATTCTTATCTCCTTTTGAAGGTTCATAAATTAAAAAAATTCTCTAGAAAATTACGCCATAATCCCTCTAATGCACGTTTGGAAAAATTTGTCAAGAAACTCTCCAAGGAAGTAAATGCTAGAATTAAATTTGTCAAAAATTCATTTTACAAGAAGAAATTTGAGTATGTTAAAAATAGTTCTAAACTCACATGGAAGGCTATTGATGAAGTTTTGGGAAAAAATAAAGACAAAAACCGAATCACCAAAATTTACAAATACCAATCTGATGTTCTTATTTCAAATTATCAATCTAAAGTAATGAATTCAATACTTATTTCCTCAACGTTCCATCGGAGATAACAAATAATTTGAACAACACTAACTTTTCGCCTAATTCTCCAGGCTATAGCAGATATGTTTTAGGCTCGACCACTTCACCTAGTATGTCTTGTGTGTTTGATTCGATTAGCGCCAGAGAGATTATAAAAGAGATTAGTAGTTTGAAAAATAAACACTCTTGTGGAATTGACGGAATCGACAACCTAATCTTAAAAAATTGCGTGTGGTATCTAGTAGATGTTTTAGCTTACCTCTTCAATTTCAGCCTAGAAAGTGGTGTATTTCCAGATGTTTTCAAATCAGCCCTTGTAATTCCAATTCATAAGAAAGGTGATGTGCTATTACTAAATAATTATCGACCTATTTCGTTGCTAAGTTCATTCTCCAAACTATTTGAGAAAATAATAAAACGTAGATTGCTCGGTTATCTGGAGAAAATCAATTTTTTTAGCCGTAGTCAATTTGGTTTCTTAGCAGGAAGATCCTCTGAAGAAGCACTACTACATCACCTCAGTTATGTTTACTCGGCTTTTAACAATTCGCAAAAATCCGTTTCGTTATTTTTAGACATTGCAAAAGCGTTTGACACGGTGGACCACCAGGTTCTTGCAAACAAATTATTAAATATAGGTATCAGAGGTAAAGTTTTTGACTGGTTTGTTAGTTATTTCAACAATCGTAGCCAAATTGTTAAAATAAATGATAAATTTAGTGAACCTGGTTACTTAAATTGCGGCGTTCCGCAGGGATCAGTATTAGGACCTATTCTATTCTTAATCTACATAAATTCTATATTCGACAACGATCTTCTGGGGCACACCACTGCATTTGCGGACGATTTAGCATTAAGTTACACTTCAGCAAACCCTTCGGAATTACAGAACCTAGTTTGCATAGACTTAGTGAATCTTGGTAATTGGTTTTACTACCATCGCCTGGCTCTTAGTAATAAATCCAGAGTAATGTTTTTTGGTCAGGCCGCATCTCCCAATTCTAAGGTTTTGTATCATGTTCCATTTTGCTCTGGACACTCATGTTCATCGCAGTGCTTTGAAATTTCCCTCGTAAATGAGTTTAAGTACTTAGGAGTTACCATCGATTCGCAGTTGAAATGGAATTCTCATCTCACCATTGTCAGAAAAAATGTTATTACTGCGGCTTATAAATTCTACCATCTGAAGCAATTATGCCCACCGTCAACACTGCGAGTTCTATATCATGCACTAGTTGAATCTATTATTATGTATGGTATATCAAGCTGGGGTGGGATTTATTTTTCCAATATAGAGGACCTATACATTTCACAAAAACGGATTATTAAATTGATTTATTGTCGGCCTTTAACAACTCCAACAATTCCCTTATTTCGAGATTTGAAATTATTACCTTTAAGATATCTCTATGTTTATAAGGTATTAAAGATGTTTTTTGTTCGGAGTTCCAGTTTCCATAGTCGTATTCATCACACGTATACTTTAAGGAATCCGAACAACTTTGCCGGTTTACGTTGTAATAATGAAAGGTTCAAAAGGTCTTACTTTTATATGGGATTGTATTGGTTTCACAAATTACCAATAGAGTTGAAATCCATTCCGATTGGCCGCAAACACTATTTTGATAAAATGATTCGACATTGGCTGATTAATATAGACAACATTGAAACCTACTTCTAATTTTTCTTTTTTGTATTGTATTCACTAAATATGAGCTGGAATTTTAATTTTATTGTATGTATTATTTATTTATTCTTTTATGATAGTTTTTAATTTATTATTTTTATTTGTACACTTTTGGCAACCTAAATTTCATGATTTTTTTCTTTCTTGCTCCCCCACAGGTTCTAAAAACCTATTAGGAGCTCTAACTTTATTAGAAATAGTTTATGATTTGTATTAATGTGTGTGCTAACGCTTAATACTTACCTTCTTTTCTCGTTAAAGTTAATTTACACAAAATCAATTATTTTAATTTATATTATACATTTAATTTATTTAATGCCATAATTAATTCATTGAGGTCATAAATTCCGGTGAATCTGAAAAGAAAACATTTATTAATTAAATTGTATTCCTGTGATAAAATCGCTTACCTAATGTGAAACCACTAAATTTTATTACGTAACTTATGTAACTTAAGTCTTAACGTAAAACCAAAACTTTGTTTTCCAATTGATCTGCACGTAGGGTTAATGTTAAGTTATCTCTTTCATATTTCTATATTTAAGTTATCTCTTTCATCTTGTCAATTGTAACTGTTAGTTGTGAAAGACTAAAAAATTATTGTCATTAAAATAATAAAACACTAGATTTTGTATTCTCGAACAAACCAGTCAACCATCTGTATTGTGTCTTTTAATTCTACGCAAAAAATATATTTTTCAAGTCAGCGATTTGGTTGATGTTAACCACTCCTGCGATATTATTCAATTTATTTTGGTACGCCGCTTCATTTTTTGGTGCCGAAACCCGGGAATCAGCCTAGGATTCCATAATTCACACGTGAGTAAAAACGTAATATATAAATTCTTGAGCATTCGTCCTTTTTGTTCAACTAAAGAATTCTATCAGTGTTACGAACATTATTTTGGAAGGTGTACAATTCGCCATTTTTTGTACATACGATATTTGTGTTCATGTGTGAAAAACATTCTAATTGGTCGGCGATTGAACGTCGAAGGAGAAAGACGTGTTTGTCTTTCTTCGTGTTAAACAAAAAATAAAAAACAATAAAATAAAATAGTAAATAAAATTAAATATATGTTGTGTAGTTTTTGTTTTAATACATAATAAATAAAATTATAATATAATAATAAATAATGAAAGTGATTAGTGAATTGGATGTGTATTATTTATACATGAAGACGTACCTATGTACAGCCGGTGAATTAGAGAATTAGTATTAACATTCAGTTTAATGTGAAAATGTGCTAAAATAAATAAAAGTGGTTTATAATACAAATTTGTTTGTTTATTTACTTTTAATATTAGAGAAGTGCTATTAACGTGTAATTAAAGTGTGGTGTCCAGCAGAAGAAATGTTTTATATACATAGACCGTGTTGAAGTATTTATAACGGGATATATTTCTATGCGAAGTATATTTCGTTTTAATTTTTCGATATCTGGATATGTATATGTATGCATATGGAAGCTCAATTCAGAGAAGTTTCCTTTTAATATATTTTTTATTTACATAAAATGTATATATTTATGTGTGATGTGTCTGTATATGTGTGTGGATGGGGATGTAAATACAGTGAGGCTTCTGTAAGTCGAAGTATTCCTTAAATCTAATTTCGATTTATGGTAGGAACATTTTTCGATAAATTTCCTGTCCATAAGTATATAATATACATATATAATATCTATGTATACGGGAATTCGAGCGAAATTGGTTTTTCATCTATTTTACTCAAATTTTCGCTATCTCAAGCAAATTATTTTGGCAAATAATGGCTCGACTTATAGAAGTTTTACTGTATGTTAACTAGGAAGAATTAAAAGTGTTTGTGTGTGTATGGATATTGTTTATATGGAAATTATAAATTTCTTTTTGAAGCTACTTCGTTCTCTCTGCGTTTTGTATTTACACACAACGATAATTGTCTTATCTACTTTTGTTTGCAAAGGATATGTATGTATGGTATCATGGTATGCATGGTAAAGGTTGATTTGTGTTGTCGGCGCGGCTCAGCACAGTCATGCATCGTCTCATGCATCAACAATTTATATTATCAGCTCGGTTCAGCTCATATATTGGGTTCGTATTTATTCCGGTGTGCGTTCGTGTCTATCATTCTACGAATATTTGAGTTGTATTTATTTATTTTATTTGTATGTATTTTGATTTTCTTTCGTATCTATTCGTATTCAAATATTCTTTTTGGATTATACGATATGCGCTGTACTGTACCGCACTGAGATGCACTTATAATATAAATACTCTCATAGTAAATGCATGTAACAATATTTTTTTGGTATGAGATGTGCTGTGCCGTGCCGATAGTATAAATCGACCTTAAAAGAAACGAAGGTGGAATATTCCCATATTTCATTTTCGTCGTTTTGTGCGCATTACGTCAAATGTGGACAAAAAACACTTTTTGATGGTTTGATAAAGACGTTTAACTAAACACTTTTTGATGGTTTACCCTTTATATTTCATTCTATGGTCGTAATATTTGAGAAAAGAATCTGCCGAGATATATTTTTCAAGTCGACGGAAAAAAGGGGATATAATAATTATGAGTATATAACATAAATCAATAAAATTGTTAATACATAAGTTTACTAATAAAATATTAAGTGGGTACCTGTCTGTAGCTTTTATTCTTCTGCTTCTAAAATATTCGTGTTCTTAAGAATTCATTTAATTAAATACATTATGCACTTTAAATTACAAATTAAAATTAAATCTCGATTTTATTTCATTTGTTATTTTATGTTTTCCGTTAGTTAAAAAACGAAGTGTTGATTTCTGTCTTTATCAGATATATGTAATTGATGGGTTTTTCTACAAATTGAAGAAGGCCCCAATTTCTGAGTTGATGTGAATTTGGAGATTGTTAAATGATTTATTTAAGTAAAAAATTGTTTGATTTTAACTGAAAATCAGAAAATAATTATAATTAAAAATTTCTTCAACTATACTTATCAAACTTAAATGAGCTTTTTGTTTGAAAAAATGCGTTTTTTATCCATTTGTTTAGGAAAATAATAAAAAAAACCCGAAAGTACGTTTCTTGTCCACATTGACGTCACATTAACATGCGCAATGTTGCACCTTCTTGTCTATACATCGTGTATGGTATGGGCAATGCCTCCTAAACTACAGGCCTCTTACTACTCTCATTTTTCGCACATGACGACAAGTTATGTCTAAACCGAGATTGCGCAATAATAATATTAAGATATTTTTCACTAACAAAACAACTAGAGGAAGCAACAAAAACGTCGACATAGCATGTCGTCATCATTTGGTGTAAGCGGCCTGTGGTTGGGAGGCATTGGTATAGGTATGGATATATTTCTATAGATGTTTGATCGGTTATATATATGTATATATGTGTATGTTATACATATACATGTATGATTGATTATTTTTATTTACAATTATTTTAATATTTTAATAATTAATCTGATATTTTATTATATTAATATTATTTAATATATATATACGAGTACTATATGATTATGTATGTTTGTATTTTGCTTTTCCTGTATGCATTGTGTGGGACGAGTGGCCATAATGTTTCATCTATTAAAGCGCAGTAAAAACATTTTATTTATTAGAGTTAGATAAGTATATTCGAAGATTATTGTATGTTGCTTCCGTCATTGTTTAATGTAGCCTGCGGCCCCATTCCTGAATGCGGTGCGGGGGCGGGGGTGCAGGATTCATATTTGAATTGAATCAGATTCGTACGATTCTTATTTAAAATTGAATGAGAATCTTGTACGTTCGTTTTCGTGTCGTATTCAGGAATGGGGCCGCTGGTTTTTGTAAATTTACTTGTATAACAACATTATAGAGTGGAGAGATGATTGAGGTGAACTCATTTCAGCTTGATTGAGTGACAGCTTTTGTTGTTTTATTGTATTTATTCATTTACTTGATTTTTTAAATATTATACAGATGTTTATGATAAATTATATCACATTATTCTATATTATCATTTATTAGTTTATTGTCTTATTTGATTATTTTAAAATTGTAAAATTTTTTATAATGAATTTTGTAACGTGAATCCGAATGAACTGCATAAATTTGTTAAAACTATGGTTTGTAAATGGGCATACCCAGAGTAGAGTAATTTTTCGTTATTCATTTACATTTTGGTGATTTCAAATTAAGGGTATGGGAAATTGAACGGAATTCAATCTGATAGAGGATTTTTATAAATCGGCAGCTTGAACTAATGTCTGTAAGTCTACTATAATATCGTCCTGTGCGGGTTTAATGTGCTCGATAGCAACTCTAACTTGTGCATCTAATCTCATCCAATGTTGCAGGCAGCCCAAATGGAAAATGTCGTCTTCCTCTGCTATGGCTGGTGATTGCACCTCTGTTAGTTTTAAGATATCAAACCAATTAGAGATTGGAATGTACCGCCATCTATTCTGACTAGTATCTCGCCGATATTGTTTTATATATGAATAGTTCCTCGCATCCGTTCATTTTGTTTATAGCATCAAAGATTTCGGAACAATATATAGACAATCTTTCGATTTCTGATCAGATTCTGCACTGTTATATCGCTCTTTGGCGGTTTTTAATGAGTAATAGGCCTGGGGATTTTGCGAATATATATTCTGTATTGAATGTTCCATGATATCTTATGATATAGGTTAATACTAACAAGTAATTTTTGTGGATCTCTTCTGAACTAAGGTGTGCATTTAAGTCCACCAATAGAACAATGTAGCGTGACTTAGGATAGCGTTCTTCCATTGACAAATTTAGTGCTCGGTGGCGCTGGAGCTTTTGACCATGTTTGTTTCTTATTTACCACAAAAGTTAATATTCCATTGATTTAGATTGATGTCAATATTGTTACGTTTGTGCTCACTGCTGAGTCTACGAGCATTCCAGATCTCAAAGCATAGTGAGGAGGAGGCTGATCTTGTTTTACTCACAACACATTTAGGGTGTTGTAGCGGATTTGTGACATTGACTACAAATCTGCTACAATATTTAAAATGTATCACTTTAAACCCGATATTTTTTATTTCTTTTTTTTAAATTTTCGTTAAATTTTTAGAAAACCAAGAAAAAGAGCGAATGACTTCCATGGAAATACAGTACGGCTTCAAACCTTAAATATGATATTCCAATATTTATGTTTTTGCAGCTGTCTTGTTTTCGTTTAGTTCCACAAATACTATATGTGCTTGTTGGTTTTTAGTGTTATAGAATATAGAAGTATTAATCCAATCTTTATGGTAGAAATCTTTTCCGTTATATAGCGGAGGTCCAATTTTTATGGCAGTAGTAATTCATGTCCATTTAGCGAGGGTTAATATTAAGCGGTATGTGGCGTATTCCAATTTCAGTTGCTCAGGTAGATGGTTTAATAAAGCGGTATAGTATATCGAGATATAGCATTATTTTCATGTGAATATTGAGTCTAAATGACCGTTTTTTCAACGAAAGCTTTTTATTTTGGATTAACGTTTTAAATTTCATTTATTCACTATTCTAATTTCTAAAATTATTTTCTAGGTATAATTTATATTATTTAATTATTAAATATTTAATTTATTAATTTCAGGTAGATTATCAGATATGTTACTATGGGATCATGGAATTCTACTTCTAATTAGCTTAGTTTACATTAATGACATTAGTCCTATAATAAGTGAATATTGAATGTCGTCAGCGGGGAGTGCGGAATGGATGGGGCCGGAGTAGTGGATTTTCGAGACGCGCTTAGAGCGTTCTTGCTATCGTCTTTGCGGTTGGATGGTTTAAGTTTTTTATGAAGATTTTCTTAAAACTTAGCCTGTTTTGGGAGGGTGTCTTGGGGGTTTGCGGTTTTGAACTTGTTAATTCTGCGTTTCTCGCTGGCGATTGAATGTTCGCATGTGGTATAAATTAATTGCTCATTGCGTAGTTATAAAGTGTATTATCTTTGTGTTATTAACTATCGTCTTTATTTAGGTGTATGTAATCGGGCCGATTCAATCAGTAAATTCTGTTTAGGAAGTCGAAAATTATTAATATAGTATTCAATTTCAGGTTATTTCCAGATACATGTGAAATAATAACATTTTTCTTAGGTTGCGGTTTTAAAGAAGCAATTATTGATGACCAACACCATCATTATCCATTTAACCTATTAAACCTTATCCTTCCCCAAGTAGATTAGTTTTGTGCTGTCTTTGTGTTACTAACTATCGGCTATACCTAGGTGTCTGTAACCGGGCCGATTCTGTCCCACTTAACTTACCTATCCAATCCTTCGGTTTTGTTATGTGTAAAAAAGAGTGTACGGTGGGCCCGGCGTCACCCGGGAACTCCTGTGTAAGAACTTGGTCGTACATTCAGAATCAATCAATCAATCAATCAATGTGTGAAAAACATTCTAATTAAATTTCTACTGAGTTAAAAAGTTTTCTAATGAATAGTGCCGAAATATTTATAATCGCGGAGTTACATTGAGACCAAAAATTTGTGTTAATTGCTATAGTGAAAATTTGTGCATATTGTTAAACGCACACGTAACAGTAAATAGCATCGAACTGTAGACCAATTTTGTCGTTGATTGAACATTAAATGGGATATGATCAATTCGCCAATTTGATCAATCCACGAAATTGTGTAGTTTATAACATTAAATTTTCAATTGCTATATTGAATCATTCCGTGAAACAAATTGTGTTAAACGTATATAACTGTGTATGTGACCTTTGCAATGACATTACAATCGATTAAAATTATTGTATAGTGTTTAACTCATACCGTTTAAATAAACAGTGAACCTTATTGGTAACGAAAAGCTGATCGGTCTCGCTAGTATAACGGTTACTCACCACATCCAACAGCTGATCATCGGCCACGTGTTCATTTTATATTTGGTAATTTCAATTGATCGGGAATTTGTTCTGTGATTTAAGCGCCGAACACGAGCGTTGTACCCATTATGGCAGACATTGCGAAATTAAAGCAAACTCGTGGAACAATAAAAGCAACGTTGACAAATATTAGAAAATTCGCCGATGACAGAACCAACGAACCAGCTGATAATCAGGCATTAAATAAAGAACAAATCGAAACGAGACTGGAGAAACTCGAGAGGGCTTGGAATGAGTTTCATGAACTAAATGATAAAACCGCCATATTGTCGACTGTTAGTCAACAAGTAGAGAATGATGCGTTTGAAGATTCATTTTTTGAGACACAAGCAATGCTGAAAAAATTGTTGAAGGATCGTACACCGAGCATTGTTCCAGTTTTTGAAAATAATACTACGGGGTTCGGTCATAATCGGACATTTTTTGATACTGATCGATCGATAATTCATGGTGATATACGTTTACCACGACTCAAAATTCAATCATTTGATGGCAATTATTCGGAATGGCCATCGTTTTACGACCAATACGTAAAAACGGTACATAATAACGAATCAATGACGAATGTGAATAAATTCCACTATTTAAAGACGTTATTAGAAGGAGATGCTGCAAAATTATTACGTCATTTGCCAATGACGGATGACAGTTACACTGAGGCATGGGATAAATTGATGAATCGATTCGATCGGAAGAAAAATATTATCAAGGATTATATAGAGTTACTCATGAATCTGCCAAATGTACAGCAATCATGCACATCTTTAAGAACATTATGTGATGTCAGCGATCAAGCATTAAGAGGCATTCGCTCTTTAGGGAAGGAATGGGAAGGCCGTGACCCTTGGTTATTGTATATTACGATAAAAAAATTGGATCCTGAAACCCAGCAGCTATGGGCAATTCATTCGAGCGAGAAGACGAATCCAACTATTAATGATTTGTTTCAATTTTTGAGTCGAAGATGTGATGCTTTGGAATGTACGTCAACAAAGCAGCAACCTACAATTAAGCCTCGACAGTCAAACATCAAAAGCCATGCCGCTACGAACGAGACAACTAAGTTCAACTCCTGTCCTATGTGTAATAAGAATCACCCGTTGTATAGATGTTTTAAGTTTAAAGGTCTAAAACCTCTGGCACGCAGAAAATTTGTATTAACCAATCAACTATGTGGGAATTGCTTTCGTGTAGGTCATTTTTCAAAGAACTGTGAATCTGAACGAAAATGTTTAATATGTGCAGAAAAACACAGTACTCTCCTTCATATTAATGATGATTCTACTACCAACCATACTATGATTTCTGCTCAATCAATTAATTCTTCTAACAGTGGAACTATTAATGATCAACAGCCATCAATTAAAGACTCAACTTACGTTTTTGGGGCAGGCGACCCAACTAATAAAGTAAACGTCGTGTCATCAAGCAAAGCTACATCCGTTAATGAAAGTAAAGTCTCGCGTGATAGTAAAGGTAACTCCGATATTTCACAAGCAACTTGCGCAACCACATCGTATATTTGTGAGGAATTTGCAGCTCAAGCTCTATTATCAACAGTGCAAGTTAATATTATTGATGGAAGCAATACAACGCAAACAGCCAGAGCTTTATTGGATAGCGGATCCCAATCAACATTAATCACCGAGTCTTTAGCACAGCGTCTTAAACTAAAACGTTTTCCAGCCTCTTGTGTAATAAGCGGACTGTCAGCGAAACCAGCAGCTTCAGCACGAGGATGCATGAAATTGCAAATAGCGTCAATATATTCCCATGAAAATCTAATGAATGTAGAAGCGTTAATACTGCCAAAACTTACTTCACAGATTCCTGCTCGCCAAATTAATAAATCCAGATGGAATGTTATCAACAATCTTAAACTTGCAGATCCGAGTTTTGCAAGTCCAGGAGTGATTGACCTGATCCTCGGTAATGATGTGTTTTTTGATGTTTTGCTACCAGAAAAAATTGTTATTGAACCGAACATAATAGCGCAACATACATTGTTTGGATGGGTTATTGGTGGAAAACTTATTTCTTCGGATCAAACTGGAAATGTTCAGTCGTTTCACATATCAACAACGACAAATCATGATGAGTTGAAAGTGATGGAAAAATTCTGGCAGTTAGACGAAATTGTTGTCGATAGACAAATTAAAGCGGAAGATCAACTGTGTGAAAATTACTTTAAAGCCACAACACAACGAGATGAGAGTGGTCGTTTTCTAGTTCGTCTTCCATTCAAGGAATCAACGGAGGTTTTAGGCTCATCTTATATCAATGCTGAACGAAGATTATTGGCGATGGAACGAAAATTTACTAAGCAACCACGGATCGCCGAGCAGTATCGTAATTTTATGGAGGAATATATTTCTCTCGGGCATATGGAGCGTATACCAGATGATAAACTACAATTTAACAAGCCACATTTTTATTTACCTCATCATGCTGTATGTAAGGCTTCTAGCACCACTACGAAATTGCGGGTGGTTTTTGATGGGTCATGTAAGTCATCATCAAGTGCGTCAATCAATGAAATTTTGTTACCTGGTCCTACTCTACAAGATGACCTTACAAGTATCCTGTTGCGCTTTCGTATTCATTCTATCGCTATATCGGCAGATATAGAGAAAATGTATCGCCAGGTGAAGGTACAAGATGCAGATTGTGACTTTCAAAGAATCTCTTGGCGTGATGATCCCAGAAAGCGATTCGAACACTACAGACTGAAAACGGTAACATACGGTATCAGCAGTGCACCGTTCTTAGCTATTCGCACCATGCTTGAGCTAGCAAACATTTATGAAGCAATATATCCCAAGGCATCCTCAATACTTCGAAGGGATTTTTATGTTGACGATATGTTAACTGGCTGTGAAGACTATGAGACAGCAATAATAATTTATCGCCAAATTTCACATTTATTAGCCGAAGGAGGTTTCAAAATTAGAAAATGGATATCTAATGATCAAAATTTATTGCAAATCATACCAGTCGTTGATCGAGGTACTGATGAGTCGTTCTCGCTCGATGATGATCCGACATACTACAAGACATTGGGATTACACTGGAATCCGTTACGAGATTGCTTCAGTTTCAAGGTCAGTTTACAAGAACATATTAAATTATCTAAACGAAGTTTATTATCCGAGGCATCTAGGGTATTTGACCCGTTGGGACTGTTAGCTCCTATTACCGTCAAATTCAAGATGTTATTTCAAGAAGTGTGGAAACGTAATATTGATTGGGATCAAGAACTTCCTTGTGATATTGCTGAACATTGGACAGAAATTAAGTCGTCATTAAAATTATTAGAAACACTACAAATTAGTCGATGTCTGAAAATAGTACAGCCTGTTTCAATGGAACTGCATATATTTTGTGATGCTTCACAAAAAGCTTATGGTTCAGCAGCTTATTTAAGATCAACAGATTCATCGGGAAATAGCGAGGTACGCTTAATTGCTGCAAAGAGTCGAGTAGCACCCTTAGAAACAACTTCTCTACCACGTCTTGAATTGTGCGCAGCTGTTTTGGGAACCAAATTATACAAGTATTTACAACCAGCACTTAACCTGTCCTATAATAATGTGTATGCCTGGACTGACTCGCAGATTGTTTTGGCTTGGTTGGCAGATCATCCTAGCAGATGGAAGAACTTCGTTGCTAATCGTACAGCTTATATCAGAAAACTATTACCAGAAGTTCATTGGAATCACATAGAATCTAAACTAAATCCTGCAGATCACACGTCACGAGGTTTGACTCCACGTCAATTATTAAATAACACATTATGGTGGTCTGGTCCAGAATATTTGCAGTTAGAGAAATCGTGTTGGCCAATGAGTTCAAGGGAGTTAGACAGTGATACTCCGGAACAACGAAAGATGAAATTAATGTCAAACCATGCATCATTAGTTTGTGCATCAAGCACTGTAAAAGCAACTTCCAATATGTGTGAGCATCTATTCAACCATTATTCATCGATACAAAAGATTTACCGAATTATAAGTTTTGTATGCCGTTTCTATATTAACAAAATTTTATTCAGAAGAAACCATCGAAACGATCAAATCTTAAAATCTAACGCTGTTGATGTCCCTTCAATACTACCACCAAACGTGCTGGAAATTGCAATTGCTGAAAATATATGTGTTAGATGGGCGCAGTACGATGCATTCAAAGCCGAAGTCATATCATTACGAGAGAAAAATAGCGTATCCAAAGTCAGCAAACTAATTATGCTCTACCCATTCATCGACAAAAATCAAATCATGAGAGTTGGTGGAAGGTTATCAATGTCAGATTGTGAGTTTGATGCAAAACATCCAATAATTTTGCCAAAGGATCAATTTATACAAAACATTTGATTAAATATTTGCACGAATTTCATTTACACGTCGGTGCCACCTCTCTAACTACAATTATTCGGCAAAAGTATTGGATTGTGGGCTGTAGAAATATGGTGCGACGTCATATATTAAGATGTGTCAAATGTTTCAAGCTTCGAAAACATCAAAACGCTCAAATAATGGGCAATTTGCCGGCATATAGGGTTACCTGTGGTAGAGTTTTCATGCACACAGGGGTGGATTATGCAGGTCCAATCTGGATTCGTGATCGTTCTGGGCGTGGACCGTCTAAACCGGTGAAAGGATATATAGCACTGTTTGTGTGTACTAGAGTCAAAGCCATTCATATTGAGGTCGTGTCAAGCCTAACCACCGAAGCATTCGTTATGGCGTTACAAAGGTTTATTGCAAGAAGAGGTAAACCAGCTGAAATTTTATCAGACAATGGCAGCAACTTTGTAGGGGCACGGAAGGAGCTAGACAAATTATTTGATCTTTTCAAATCGGAAGAACATTTCTCGCTTGTAAGTAACTTCTTAACGCCTCTTAAGATTAATTTCAGATTTATACCGGCCAGATCACCACACTTCGGAGGTTTGTGGGAGGCGAACATCAAATCCTACAAATATCTATTGCAAAGATCAACGGGGACAGCGCCATTAACATTCGAGCAGCTATATACCGTGAGCTCCCAGATAGAAGCCATATTAAATTCGAGGCCTATTTGTGCAATGTCTGAGTCGCCTGATAGCTACGATGTCTTAACGCCTGGGCATTTTTTGATCGGGTCACCACTAGTCTCATTACCAGAGCCGTTTGTTGAAGGAATTAAAATAAATCGGTTATCCATGTACCAAAACATTCAACAACGAGTCGAGATATTTTGGAAGAGGTGGTCAAAGGACTATTTGTCGTCACTTCAGCAAAGGTCAAAATGGAAAGTGGCCCAACCGAACATAAAACCAAATCAATTGGTTTTGATAAAGGAAGACAATTTACCGAAAGGAACTTGGTTAATTGGTAAAATTATCAATGTGTATCCAGGAAATGATGGGAAGGTACGGGTTGCAACCGTAAAAACCCCGAAAGGAGAAATCACTCGAAGCATTGTTAAGCTTGTGGCGCTTCCAATTGATGAACACCAAACAGCTACTTATACGGCAATTGTTATTAACATATAATTGTTATTGTTATTTATTTTGTATTTTGTATTTTTTATTTATTATTTATTTAATATGAATTAGTGCAGATTAGATTGAGTTCACTGGCATTTATGGGCTAAGAAACCATTTCTTAACGGGCGGGAGTATGCTAACGCTTAATACTTACCTTCTTTTCTCGTTAAAGTTAATTTACACAAAATCAATTATTTTAATTTATATTATACATTTAATTTATTTAATGCCATAATTAATTCATTGAGGTCATAAATTCCGGTGAATCTGAAAAGAAAACATTTATTAATTAAATTGTATTCCTGTGATAAAATCGCTTACCTAATGTGAAACCACTAAATTTTATTACGTAACTTATGTAACTTAAGTCTTAACGTAAAACCAAAACTTTGTTTTCCAATTGATCTGCACGTAGGGTTAATGTTAAGTTATCTCTTTCATATTTCTATATTTAAGTTATCTCTTTCATCTTGTCAATTGTAACTGTTAGTTGTGAAAGACTAAAAAATTATTGTCATTAAAATAATAAAACACTAGATTTTGTATTCTCGAACAAACCAGTCAACCATCTGTATTGTGTCTTTTAATTCTACGCAAAAAATATATTTTTCAAGTCAGCGATTTGGTTGATGTTAACCACTCCTGCGATATTATTCAATTTATTTTGGTACGCCGCTTCATTTTTTGGTGCCGAAACCCGGGAATCAGCCTAGGATTCCATAATTCACACGTGAGTAAAAACGTAATATATAAATTCTTGAGCATTCGTCCTTTTTGTTCAACTAAAGAATTCTATCAGTGTTACGAACATTATTTTGGAAGGTGTACAATTCGCCATTTTTTGTACATACGATATTTGTGTTCATGTGTGAAAAACATTCTAATTGGTCGGCGATTGAACGTCGAAGGAGAAAGACGTGTTTGTCTTTCTTCGTGTTAAACAAAAAATAAAAAACAATAAAATAAAATAGTAAATAAAATTAAATATATGTTGTGTAGTTTTTGTTTTAATACATAATAAATAAAATTATAATATAATAATAAATAATGAAAGTGATTAGTGAATTGGATGTGTATTATTTATACATGAAGACGTACCTATGTACAGCCGGTGAATTAGAGAATTAGTATTAACATTCAGTTTAATGTGAAAATGTGCTAAAATAAATAAAAGTGGTTTATAATACAAATTTGTTTGTTTATTTACTTTTAATATTAGAGAAGTGCTATTAACGTGTAATTGGTTCGAGGTTGATAAAGTAAACTTAAAAAATAAAGTAAACTTAAAAAAAACACACAAAATATTCGGAATGTATTGTAATTTTTATTTCATTTTACAGATTGGTCCTTGCCATTTTTAGTTAAACAAGATATCATTCAAATGTCCTCCACGGGACTTCTTACAGGCCTTGATTCTTTTGAGGTAATTTTCAATGACTTTTCGGCACATTTCGGGCGGTATCTCGGCCATTACCTTACGAATATTAGTTTTCAATTCGTCAAGAGTTTGAGGATTGTTTGCGTAAACACGATCTTTCGCGTAGCCCCACAAAAAGAAATCCAAAGGCGTTAAATCACAGGATCTTGGAGGCCAATTGACATCAGCCAATCGCGAAATCAAACGTCCAGGAAATTTCTCTTGCAAAAGATCTCGATTTGCTCGTGTTACGTGACTGGTTGCTCCATCCTGCTGGAACCACATATCGTCAAGATCATAATCTTCGATTTTCGTAAAAAAATAATCGGTTAACATGCGGCCATAGCGCTCAGAATTGACGGTAACGGTTCGTCCATGGTTGTTCTCAAAAAAATACGGCCCAATCACACCACCAGACCACAATGCGCACCAAACAGTGACTTTTTCCGGGTGTAATGGCTTCTCTACAATCAATTGTGGATTTTCTGAGCCCCAAATTCTACAGTTTTGCTTATTAACGTATCCACCAAGCGAAAAATGAGCTTCATCACTGAAGAAAATTTTGTTCGAAAAATCAGCATCAGCAGATTTAATAATTTTAACGCGTTGGTTGATTGTTAAATGCTCCATATTCTTAAATGGCAGAATGTCAACTAAATAAATGACAGCGTACTTGTCGTTTATCTTTGACAGATGTCGGTATACAGATTTCTACTTTATCAACCTCGAATTGGATAACTGTATATTTAGATTAACACAATTTGAACGTGATACATCAATATTTACCGAATAATCATTAACACTTTCCAAGTAGAGAATATGGCACTTAGATTTTAATGATTTAAAGCTCATAACCACAATAATAAACATCTAAACTTGCAACCATAAGACAAGTAAAAACAAGAGATATAAAACAAGAAAGTAGTGATAAAAAACATAGAACCATTATCAGAAGATTAATAATAATAAAACTATTACACAAGTAATTAGCACACATAATTAGCACTGTTAGTTGTAATCGTTTAAACTGGAAACCCATAAAAGGGGATTGAATAACCCAGAAAATCCTGTATTAGCCACACGTAATTTTTGATGGGTCTGTCAAATCAAGTTACGCAGTGAGCTTGAATGGCACAAATGGGATCCGTGCTATAGCAAAATTTGATATCTGTTTTGCTCAGATGGCACAAAAATAAATATTCGTTTACGGCGTACATCGACCAAAGGCACAGGCACATATTCGTAATCGGACAAGTGTTTTTGCGATATACATAGCAAACCAACTATCAATATCCCAATTGGAATTATTAGGAGCAACACTTTTAAAAGAGAAATTTCAGAAGTGACAATAAACGCATGGATGGACTCTTTGATAGTATTAGTGTGAATTCGTGAAGCACACATATTCTGTAGAACATTATCGAGGGGATCTGCTAGTCAATCACAGTTAAGAAGGCGCGCATTTTGGAATTACTGCAGTAAAATAACGCTGAATTCTCTTCTTTACATGTAAATATTCAATTTTCGAAAAAATTTACCTTTCATTTGCAATCCTAAACGATTTCTATTTTTTTAGTTAGATACGCATAAATCAAAAGTAAAGTTGTTTTCAAAATTACGTGACAGTATAACTAATTAGGGCTGTATAGAAAAAGTGTATGAATACCAATGTATGTATTTTAAAACATGGCTAGAACTTTGAAATTAATAACTCACGAAATTTAAATACCAAACTATATATGTATTGGGTTGTTCGGGGAGTAATTTCGTTTTTTCGCAACAGCGGACTAAATTGTAATGTTTCATAGCCAATTTCAAACTTAAGCCACATTGTTATTATATATTTTGACAACTGTCAACTCGTAACATCGCCGACAGATTAAATTTATCCAATTCGACCGTTTACGATCACGTAAAACACCTTGGTTTAGTTTCAAAACTCAACATATCGGTTCTACATGGTCCTACAGAAAGAAATTTTCTCCATCGCATTGTTATTTACTTCTCAAACGTCAACAAAATCATCCAATTTTGAAGCGAATTAATTGCTGGGGACGAGAAATGGGGTATCTATAACAATGTTATACGCCATCAAAGAAAAACAAAATTACTTTCCGAACAACCCAATATATACAAACATACCAACCTCCAAATATTTACATGCAAATCATAATAAACAATACAAAAGCTATAGCTCTACGCCAGTCTGCGGAATCCGCATAATTACAAAACCAAAAAGCAAACATGGCATATTTATCTCAATCACCAATCTGGGCTGAATTAATTTACTAATTAAAATGCATTCAATCAATTCCGATTTCGTAATAAAACATTATTTATCTCGTAATGTACATAAATTTGTATGTAACGTGTGTTTACCGAAATTTTAACTTACCGCAAAACATAACGAAGGTGTACGGAATGAGTGATAAAATCGCACCATACGAGCGCCTTGTCTTCTTCCCCCGAACAACAACTCCCCGACGCAAAAACCGATGATAATATTATTTTGAAGTAAAATTAATTTAATCATGTCATTCCAATAAATCATCCACGAAGAATGGCACACAAAAAAATAAATCGAATCGAAATCGGATCTCGCATGTATTTTATGTGTATCGAACAACATACACGCGAAACACATAAACATATACGTATGAACCAAAAAAAGAGCACGTTTGGAAAATTGAAATGACAAAGCAATATGCTTCCGATATTCCCGAACAAACATAAAAAAAATTTAACAGCATATTTTTCATCTTCAATTGGTGTATCGGTATATACCGTTATACATTACAATACGGATTGGAAATTGAATGTGAATTGGATATATAAGCGCGTGAAAATATTAGTTTTTTGTGGAAATGTACACGTCACAAAATGTGTATCGTTTTCGTTTATTTGGGCATTGCTAGTGTAATCCTTCATTTGAAGCTGATTTTACTCGATAATCGTTGCTATAAATTATTAACCCTTTTTCCTAACATCTTTTGCATGTCCGGGCATTTAAATTAGCCGTCCATGGACCCCATGCCCCCTCGACCGCCACTTCGTACTTCCCACTTTCAAACGACACTATGTGGGTGGAGCTAACATTACACCCAATTGTGGTTTCAATATTACCTGTACTTGTCCAAAATTAACAGACAGATCTTGTATACCGCTTGAATCGCCAAACGGATACTGCTGGGTCGTTAACCGTTATCATATTAAGTGCAATACCACAAAATGGCTAAAAAATATGCATTCTGCTTCTTTTGAATTCTAGTTCTGTATATTCGTTTATCACTTAATTATTTTAAACAATACATAAGGCACGATCGTGAAATGTGCGCGATACTTTACAGAAGGCGTAACATGGCGTCAAATCACGCACGATCTAGGTGGCCATCTCAGCTTGCCATTGCGGCGATAACATAGTCCGGAAATCTCTGGTGCAGTAACTGGATTTTTGGAGCCACCTAGTGATGGGTTGCTCCGTTCACTTGAAAGCATGTGTTGCCCAGATACACAGTAGTACAAGTAGTCGCTGCGCTTGGTCGCCGATTTGTTTTTTTCTTCCTGTGAAAATTTTTATTATTTGAAATATTTTAATTCGTTTTAATTTAATATTGTGTATATTGATATAAATAAAATATAGTCGTTTAGTGTAATTTAATATTTTATGTGTTTTTATAATGTAAATAATGTAAATAGTGTGTAAATAGTGTATATATATATATATATATATATGCTGTTAACAGCTGTATAGTGACGTTTAACAATTATACATATATTTTGGTGTCAGTTATCGTTATGTATAGACATACATCATGAATTGTGCTAAGTGTGGAGCTAATGTGGATAAGGACAAAACAACATGTTCTGCTTTTGCCGTAAATTTTTCCATTACGGTTGTGTGAATGTTGATCGTTCGACTATTAAGTGTTGTTCTAAATACTCCAACATCTTTTGGTTTTGCGATGAGTGTAGTGACCTTATGACCAACGAACATTTTATAATATTATTGTGGATTCCTCTGCAAATACTACTCCGAACTGATATTTTGAATGTTTTGAAGCAAGAGATTTCTACAATAGGATACTAATAGGTGAAATTATAGAAAAACTCAATACTTTAGGCTATAGGTGTGCTGGAAAAGTTGCTGAGTGCCCTACTGTTGGATTATCGTTATAGCATCGACATCAAGTGGTTATGCTGTAGTGGGAGCTTCATCGACACCTACTGTTGATGTTTGCAAATTTACACCTAATTTAAGTAAAACCTCGTCATCGAATATGGTTTCAATAGTTTCAGTTGAGTTGACATTATCTTCTGATGAACCTTTGAAAACTGTAAATACATCATCTGCATCATTTGGTACCATATCTCATGATGAAGTTGCTGCATCTATGTCACCTTGTCCTGCGATTCCATTGATTTCCTCTGGAACCTCGAGGCCACTTGTATCAATTCCGATGGTTAGTCGTCGGCAAATTGTTAATACAGTGATAAATATTCGTATAAGAACAACAATTGATTTTTTTTATTAAATAATAAAATAAACAGATACGTATGATTTTTTTAAATAAAATTGTTTATTTCGTAAACAGTAAAGAATTACCCTAAATTTAATTGGTATTTCAACAAAGCAAAATATTAAGATACTTCTAATATTAATTCAGTTAAAAAAAAAATACTCCAAACTGCTTAAATATTCGTATAAGAACACTTCAAATTTTTCAAAAAAAAAGCTACATAATAATAAAGAAAATTTTAAATTAATATTTCGTACGACGCCCTTGTTGTTTCAATTTCAAATATGCGCTCTGACATTGAGTTTGATGTTTTTTTGAAGTTTTTGCCTCAATTTTGCCCGAACAGCCCTTAATGCACTGTTTAAGTAGATGACCGTTTTGAATTGTCGACCATTCGCTTAAACCTTCGCCGCAAGTATGTCTCATAAATTCACTAACGATTATAACCGGGACTACATACAGGCCAATCAAGAACATTAATTTGTTTTTGACAAAACCACTCCATTGATTGCTTTGATGCATGGATGAAAGCATTGTTTCGTTAAAAATCAAATCATTGTCATTGTGATTCTCAAGAAAAGTTATCAAATCGTTTTCTAACAAATCATTGTACATGTCTGAATTCATTCGGGGGGCTATAAAGCAAATTGGTAGCTTCCCGCCATAGTGAAAAGCTCCCCACACCATTACTGTACCTCTACCGAAATTTCTTTTATACTGTAATATATTTTCATCAAGTATATCGTGCCAGTAGCAAGAGTACTGGCCTGGGCCGTCTTGGTTGAATTTTTTCTCATCCGAGAAAATCACTTTTTGCCCTTTATCTTTCCAATGCATGTGTCGCTTGGCCAACAGTAGCCGCGTTTCAATATGTGTATAGGAAGAATTAGTCTTAGTCATTTAATTCATAAATTAGTCATTTAATTCATAAATCAGTCATAAATTAGTCATTTAATATTTTTTGGTGTTCGAATGTTAAGAGCAATATGTTGTTTTGTAACAGGTAAGCCCAATTTTGCTTTAATTTGATTGGCGGGTAACTTGTTACGAGTTGTTTTCTTTCTTATTTTGTCCATTTGAAATTTGGGTAACCTCCTTTTGTTTTCTTTTTTAGACCACAACTTGGAGCTTTTTTTAGGAAATCGTGGACCACAGTATCAGATTGACGCATGGTAAATCCTTGTTCTTTAAAAATTCTTTTCTTCTTCATTTAAGAACTTTCCCTTTGGCATCACTATAATAAAATATTATTACAATAAATAATAATTTAAATAAAATTCCATTTTATAAGCATCGTAATATACTTACTGAATAGGATCGAATATCAAAAATTTTAAACAAATATATATTTATTAAGTGCGTAAAAAGACGTTTTTGTCAGCTGTTCTTATACGAATGTTTAACTAAATTACTCTAAATTTTATTAAATGATTTTTCTTCCATCCAATACAGTACCGTTAGTTGATCCCTACTTACGAACATAATATTCGAACACAGGATGACAATACAGTATACTTTTAGTTTTAATAGTGGACATAATTCTTGTCCCAATCATAAATTTTTGAACGACTTTACTTGTTCTTATACCAATATTTATCACTCTACATCTTCCGTCGATCATGTTGTTAACAGTTTATCATATAATCATGACAGAAGAATTTGTGGGACTGGAAACTTACCTGTTGATATTAATATCAAAACATAGTTCCTTCAAAGTGTTGGTTGCACCTCTCTAGATTTGCCGCGGATGCTGCTGAGTGTAATATGGCCAATGCGTACTTGGGAATGGACTGCTGTAGTGTTTCTAAGCTGATTCCAAAAAATTTCAATGAGAATAGCTTAGAGTACGTGTGTTACAAATAGGGTATTACGTGAGAAGGCGATGAATCCTGATACTTGGCCGTTTGGAGTTTTTGTTCGAAGCTGTAATTCATCAAATTTTCGGATACTTGGGCCTAAGTTCGAAGTCCGCACAGTTAAAAGCTACAGTAGTCAACACCACACCATCTTAAAGGACATAATTTTATACGATAAACCGTATCCAATTAACAATTTGTGGGCAAATAAAAATTAAAATTTGGTAAATGGCCGCGAATGAATAAACGAAAAATAAATCATAAGCTATACCCTAGTAGGAACAAACAAAGATAATTTTCTGAGTAACCCAACAAGTGGAGCAATTTTCTTACTTGTGATATTGATGTAATCATCCCAAAACATATGTTCGTCAAATGTAACTCCCAAATATTTGAATGAAATAACTCTCTCAATATTAATGTTACTAACTTCAAATAGAGGTAAACTAGTCATCGATTTATATGGGGAACGAAATACCATATATTTGGTTTTAGATATATTGAGAGCCATTAAATTGGAATTAAAATATTCTAAAAGTATGCTCATGTTTCATATCAATCAATATACTGTCATTTCTCATATCAATCAATATACTGTCAGGATCATGGGTTTCATAAAATAATGCAGTATCATCTGCAAATATTCTAATATGACCCTTGAGCGGCAAATAGGAAAAATCATTAATATAAATTAGAAACAAAAGTGGTCCTAAAACACTACCCTGAGGGATACCACATTTGATATCTAACATTTCACTTCCTACTCCATTTATTATCACATACTGTTTTCGATTTGACAAATAACTTTTCAAAAAATTGTAGGGATAAATAACTTGTAAGGAATTCCACGTACGCCGTAACAGTATAATTTATTTAGAAGTAACTGATGATCAATACAAACAAATGCTTTCTGTAAATCCAAGAAAAGCGCACCAACACATCTTTTTGAATCAAAAGCAGTATATACTATATCATACTCCCAATTTCTCCAATGCCAATTCATGCTGTCCATAGTGTATTTGCCCAAGTGATCATGTCATCCGCCAGCTAGCGTGGGGCATGAACATTCCATCCGGACCAGCTAAGGTTAATGACTTATACTCTTTAATAACCCATTTTATCTTCCGAGGATTTAGAATATCCTCCGTGTGCAACAGTTGAACGTCGCAGTCATCCCTAGACCCGCAGTAATCCAAGAGTGAGTTTCCATCAACAGATCAAGAGTCTCTTTACTAGAAACCGTCCATTTGCCATCCGGTTTTATCAGATAGCCTGGAACGGCTTGACTGGTTTGAGAGAATCTTTCTTAAGCGTTCTATTACTAATAATAAAGGTGGTGTTGAATCAATGTCAACATGCAATAATACAATATTCCAAGCGGTCGATGACACAGTATCGACATGGGTGGAATATTGTATATTGTAGCAAATTCAACAGGTTTAATGTTTCTTTCTTTTTTATATTGTACTTTTGTTGTATATAATTATTGTCGAATTCATGCGTAAGCAATATTTTATGTATAAAACCCGGTTTATTGAGGTAATAAAATCAGAATTGAATTATAACGCATAAACAACAGTTAGTTTAATTCTCAGTGAATATTTGGAACTCACCAGTGGCAAACCAAATATTCACATAAACAAACCAAAATCTAGGCAGAGGTCAGATTTTTACAGGTGGGTTTGTGATCTATATTGCTAATAGTGAGGTTAGTTCTTAAAAGGAATTTGAAATGTAACTCACCCCTATCATTTATGTGTGAGCTACCCCAGATGGTGTGGTGCGCGTTCGCGCCACATCCTAGAATAGCTCACACCTCTCACCTTTCCGCATCCGACAAGTGCCCCAAGTACAGTGGGTCACAGCCAAAATGATACAAGCCATTTTTATTTTTTTTTTAAGTAAATATCCAAAAAATAATTATAAATATCTATTTTTAATTTACATTTATTATAAGCTTCAGTATTAATTATTAATTTCATAAAACAAAACAAATAAAAAGTTTCAATTTATAACAAAATAGTAACAAAAAACGAAAATACAACATAAAAACATGTCACAGCTAAAATGATGCACACTCTTTGTTTTGAAAATATGTAACGGCTCGCTGGCTTCGGATCCAGATGATTTACGGGTGTTGCTCGCCCTGAGCGGGTTCGTTAAAATCTCCGAAGCAATGTAATAGAAGCCGGTTACGTGTAATACACCTGGTTTAAAAAAAAAATAAATGCACACTAAGTTCCCAGGTAGTCATCACCAATCTCGATCAAAATTAATATTTCATGTTATTCTTTGTAGTTTAATCCCAAAAAAAATGATACAAGAAGATACGCGCGAGAATTAAGATAAATGTGCGCACCTGATTGCAAAATTGTGAGATGTTTACAATAGATACGAGAACATACAACTAAGAAAAATTCTACAACAAAAAAAATATGGGGCTAAATTCGTGGCTATTAACTACTAGTAGAAACTTAATTACGAAAAATAGTTTATGGAGTGATAAATATTCCCGTTAAATATTAAATAAAAAAATATACCTTTAGAAAATGTTTCGGTCATGCGAGATATCCATTTCCGCTTACTTGATACATCCATACCGTACAACAAGGTTGATATCCCATCTTAGCAGTGGTGTACCGTATTTCCGTTGAGTCCAAAAGGTACGCTACAAGAATCTGCCGTAATTTGTTGTTGGATACAATAGGTGACGAGTTATTTTCGATGACCAAATCACTAGAATCACCGCTCGACCATAAATTCAGGAACCCCGATGATCTTTACGATATACGTATAACAGTGGAATGATATTTTGTGGATTGAGAACGTGATGCGTAATTGAAACACTATGTAGTTACGTTATTCTTCGTTTACCAGATATTTTCTTCCATAAGTAATTTTTATTGCGAAAATATCTTGGTTAAAATTTATTAGGTTTTCATAAAAAATTTTTATCTTGAACACTTAATATTACTAACAAAATTTTAGTTTTTATTATTTTATTACAATTTTTAGTTATAATTGCATCAACACAGCGGCGTAACTACAAGGGCGCAAACCCCGTGCTGCGGGGTGGGCCCGCAATGATGAGGGGCCCAAAGCAACGTGGTCTTTGTTCTTGTCATGAGAATTGTGATTGAAGTCTGTAAGAGCGATACAAGAAAAATATAAAGAAGACATATCGGAAGAGTTTCCGCTACAAATACTGATAGTAAAGTCAATGCGTAAGGAGGATATTTTGGAAATATCAGCAATATGAGAATTAGATGAAGTTCTAGTAATAAAATTTCCAACAATAGCTTCCAGTGTTTTGCAAGTAATAACATGTTTATTATTGTTTCTTACGTTGCCTGTTACGGTCGCAACAGTGGAACGATCTAAATTGAAAATAATAAAAAATTATTTGCGCAACTCCATCGGTGCAGATCGTTTAAGTGATTTAGCCATTCTTTCTATTGAAGCAAAGGCGGTGGGCGAAATGGAAACATATATTTTAATTAGGGATTTTGCCAATATCAAGTCAAGAGCAAAAAATGTAACATTCTAACGGGTGGGGCAAAAGTCCCGCTACCATTTTGATTGCGCGCTATCTTGGTTATATGACGTTTAGCTCAGTTTCTCTTTAACCATTATGTTGTGTAGACGACCAAATTTTATATTGGATAAATATACGCCACAAGAACGAGCAGAAATAGTGACAATATTTATTGAAAACAATCGTTCCATTATTGCCACTTAGCAGAAATTTTGTCAAAAATATCCTAATCGTCCATAGTGCTTCACAAAACCACAATTTATCGTTTACATGCGAATTTTCGACAGTACTGTACGGCAGCAGACAGACCTCGTTCTGGAAGACAAAGGACGTCTCGTAACGCTGAAAATGGGTGCGCGATAGTGTTGCAGAGTCTCCAGAAACATCAATTCGGAGACGTGGTTCCCAGTTACACATTTCTGCATGCAGTTTAAGGCGAATTTTGAAAACAGATTTGAAAATGTTCCCGTACAAAATTCAATTAGTCCATAAATTGCTACCGAGAGATCATGATCAATAAGTTGAGTACAGTAATGCAATCCTAAGGCTGTCTGGTGAAATTGAAGATTTTTCGTCTAAACTGATAATGAGCGATGAAGCCCATTTTCTTCTCAGTGGCCACGTCAATAAACAGAACAGTCGGTTTTGGGGAATATACAATCCTCAATTAGTTCATAATCATTGCATCCACTAAAAACAACTGTCTGGTGTGGTATTCATGCTGGAAACATTATTGGTCCCTATTTTTTGAAAATGACCGAGGTGTTGAACGGTACTGCTGAACGGTACCAAGACATGATTCGAAATTTTCTTGTGCCTGAAATGGAACAACAAGGACTAGAGGACATGTGGTTTCAGCAAGATGGGGCCACAGCACACATAGCCAGTTCAACAATTCAATTATTGAATGACGTTTTTCCACGAAGACTAATTTCGCGAAATGGTGATTTAGCATGGCCAGCCAGATCTCCGGATTTAATAGCACCAGACTTTTTCTTATGGGGTTTTTTAAAATCAAAAGTTTATGTGAATAAGCCCAACATCTTAAAGACAATATTCGTTACGAAATTGAAGAAATTCAGCCTGAGATGTTGCAGGATGTCATGAAAAATTCCTTAAAAAGAGCCGAAAGTTGCATAGCGAATCGCGGTCACCATTTAGCCGATATAATTTTCCAATCATGGAAACACGGTGGAGGTCATGTTATGTTATGGTATGGGTTTATATCTTATATGGCGAAGTTGAATATTAAGGATCATTTTCGGATCTACCAGGACAATAATCCGAAACACAAATCTCGAATTATTCAAAGTCGGCTCATTTAGAATACTCCTCATGTCATGAAAACGCCTGCCGAATCACCAGACATCAATGTTATTGAAAACTTATGGTCTAAACTTGAAAGCGAAATCAGAAAATATGAGATTAATAATGTAGCGGACTTAAAAAAAGGATTGTTAGAAGAGTGGAGTAAAATAATTTCGTACGAAACAACCCATAGATTCGATGCCAAAAAGACTCAATTATATTGGACGCAAAGCGGCGTTCAGTTTTAATTTTGGTAGTGATATAGTTAGGTTTGATGGTGCAACCTTTGATTTGGCTGCAATTGCTTCTGATAAAATTGTTGTTTTGGATAGACGTTTAAACTCTGACGCGTTTTACCGGCGGATTTGCAATTTGGTTGTCGGTGTCCTTCAATCTCTTCCATATATTAGCAATGACCCAAGTTTCTCGTCTGTATTCTTGGAACCCGAGTATGTGTTGGTCCGGGCTTCAATACTGCCTTCTTTAATTTGCTTCCAGTGGTGCTCAACAATGATTGCTTGGAGGCAGAGATTGAGCACTTGGCAAAATGTATTTCTAGAGTTTACAATAAAACTTAAACAAAGTTATCAAAAATCTAGAAATAGTAAACTAACAGCGACAAACGGCCTCGCAAGTATGACTTTCGATTCGATTCGAAAATGGGCAAAAAATTATTCAGATAAAGTAAATATATTCGCTCACCCTTATGGTTAAGGTCTTTATATCTATAGAGAGAGGATATAATTGGTCGCACGAAATTGATGCCTAAAGAAATCTAAGAAGATAGTTCCAACCAATTAAATATAAATGGCGTGAAGTTAGAGAATAATCAACGAACATGTAAATCAAGAATAGGCACCTGGCCATGTTCCAATGAATGAAAGGACACTTAAAGACAGGGTGATTCATTACGATTGAACTTTTTATTTTTTTTATTATATTAGCATTCTGTTCTGGCCGATGCATTCTCAACTCTTTCGCGAAAAATCATGAAAATTTTTGCAGATTTACTATTCGCTATATACAGCCTCTCTATAGCCCAGGCTGGATTGACTAATTTGGATGAAACTTCATAAATGGTCCAGATCATTTCCCAAAATTTTAGCGTAAATGACAATTTTTCATAATAAACTGTTTTTCGCTAAAAATCGGTTAATTTACAGCCTATACAGGTTGACTGATCGAGATAAAACTTCCGAAAGTGGCAGTTTCCATGTTCTTTTTTATGGTAGATATATTTTGAAAGATACTATATATAGTATAGCATTTACTGAAACACAAATATCGTAAATTATATTTGGAAGAAAAGCAATTCCTGTTGATTTTCTGATAGTTAAGAGGAGATTCTAAATTAAAATGTCAACAGAATTGGTTCATGTCATGTTTCTAAAATTTAAGCGGAAAATAGTTTTTTGCCAGAATACGGAATAGCAGAATAGAATATTAACCGGAAGATCCCTACGGTTCCTTTCATCCATAGTTAAAAAAATGAAAAAACAATGATACAGGTAGTCTGAAAAGTTCCCCGACCTAACAAAAATTTAAGACATTTTACTTCAAATACATAGACATTTCTGTACATAGCGATGCCCTCACCTCTTCAACCCGCCCAACTAATTCTGAGCATCTTGCTCTGCAAAATTGTTGTTTACGAAGATGATGGCCCCCTCATTCGATGAAAATCTCTCGCAGTTCAAACCGTAATTCGTGGAATTTCACCATGGCAACCCCTTTAAGTGTGAGACGGCGCATTGTCTTGGTTGGTGGAAGATTTTTTTCGATTTAGATAACTCCTCGACTGTCCCAACGCATGTGCAAACACACTCCCCTACTTTTGATCACGAGTGCTGCTATCTTCATTTGAGGTCGGAAACTTTTCAAGCACCCCGTATATCAAAAATATGGCAGTCGGAATGAAAATTTTCTATTGAATTCTGGGAACTATAAAATTCTTTAGTTGTATTTTAGTCGAAGCAGTGTCAAGGCGGTTATGTTATGTTAAAGTTCAAGAGAGTAAGTTTGAGTTTGTGTTTTGTTTTCGTTTTAATTTCTGACTCATGAAACACCCTCGTTTAATCGCAGTAAATATTTGCTGAATAATTGTTATTTTTCGGACCTTGACTCGCTAAAGGCAGGGAAAAACCGGTATTTTTGTATATTTCAAATTCAAATAAACAATTACGGACTCAAAATGAAGTTTTTGCACTCTATTTTGAAAGAAAGGTGTATTAAGATAAAATCGGCCATTCTATTTATAAACATTTATATTTAAAATATAGGTTTCCTATGAAAAATTTAATATCTTTGGGAAAAATGAAAAGAGATCAATTATTTTTTGCACCAAAGAACATGAAAAAAGAAAAAATGGTTTGTTTACATTTGATTAAAGGGAAATCAAAACAAACAACAACAAAAAATGTTTTACACGTAAAAAGAAAAACACTTTTAATTACACCAAATTCACTTTAAATTACAAAAAAATTAATATCATTTATAATATTTAGTTTAAATAAACACTTATAATGCACGTTAAAATATAAACACCAAATTATAATGCCGATAATGAAAATGGCGCGTTTTTTGTTTCTTTGTTTTGACACTGACGTTTTTCTTTTTTTTTGATCACAAAACAAATCCTCCAAAAAATTAGGATTTCGAAATTTGATCACAAATCAAAAAAAATGATGATCAAAATTTTTTGATCATAATCAATTTTTTTGTCTTCGAAAGAATTTGATGTAAGGCTATAAAAATGTTTTGTCGTGCATTAAACGTTCTCATTATAGTACACTGCAAATTTTATTTCCGTGCGTTAAAATATGTTGGTTTGAGTCTTTGATATGTTTATGTATTTATATTCTATCTCATTTTATTACATAATAAATGTAGTGTTGTCTCGATTGCGCAACGCATCAAACTACAATTTAGAAAATGCTCAGTTGTCATACAACCGCCTGTTGAATATGACGTAAAGTTGTTTTATTTCTTCTTTTATAAGTGTAAAGTGTCAAAATATTTTCTCGCCGGTTTTTTCTGTTGATTACTTTTTGGAACTAATTTTCTCAAATAAATTAAATTAAACTATATTGTATCTAAGTCTTTATGTAAGTAGCTATATTATTATTATTCAATAACATCTAGTATTTCGCTCTAGTATCAGTTAAATTAGTGTTATCACCACGTGCTAGTTTTTATTTTATTGGGGATTTTAATTACTTGTTTTGTGCATTTTCTAGTGCTACGGCCCCAAAAACCAACAGCAAAAATGACAATCATACGATTTTATCATTTGAATGCGTTCAATGAATCAAAACTAGGCAATCTCCTGGATCAATTAAAACAGGCAAGTAAACATCTCGTTTGTATGTAAATAAGACGTGTTACTAATGACCTTTCTGGCCCGATTTCAGATTGATCCCAATATAATTGACTTGAAAACAGAAAAATGTTATCATATTGAAGTTAATAATGATTATAGCAATTCAATCGATGATAACAAGGTAAATATTTTGAAATGGATAATAAAGCGACCCCAAGAGCCCTTCAACAAATTGCAAACGAGTTCTTCACTACAGCAGAATGAGCGGAATAATATTGTCATCGAAATTGGGCCTCGATTTAATTTTTCTACCGCAGATTCAACGAATTCTGTGAGTATTTGCCACAGCGTTAATTTGAAGGAGGTTACACGATTGGAGGTCTCTGTGAAATATCAAATGTTCTATACAAGCCAAAATGAGTTGCCAAACGAGGCCAAAGTCACTGAAATAATTGAAGGTCTTGGCGATCGCATGACCCAGTGTCGATACACAGCTTTAAATATTCCCAAAGAAACATTTTTTGAATCTCTTCCCAGTGTACAGGACAGCTGGTATATTGTACCTGTTTTAAATCATGGAAAAGCGGCGCTCGTCCAAGAAAATCGCAAACATGGCCTTGCATTCGACGAATGGGATCTCGAATTTTATACAGATTTATTCCAAAATCGATTGAAACGTGATCCAACCAGTGTCGAATTATTCGATTGCGCCCAAAGTAACAGCGAACATTCGCGACATTGGTTCTTCAAGGGCCGCATGATTATCAATGGTGTGCCCGAGCATAAATCTCTAATCGAAATGATCGGAGATACACAAAATTTCTCCAATCCGAATAACACAATTAAATTCAGTGATAATAGCAGCGCAATACGAGGCTTTACGCATGAAACCTTCCGATCAGAAAATATTTGTGGTCCTGGGAAAATGGTGCGAGTAAATGTCGAGTCGGATTTAATTTTTACCGCTGAGACGCACAATATGCCAACGGCGGTAGCTCCGTTTAGTGGTGCTACGACAGGAACCGGTGGTCGAATACGGGATGTCCAAGGCATTGGTCGCGGTGGCTTAACCATAGCCGGCACGGCAGGATATTGTGTCGGAAATTTAAATATTCCCAACTATCGTAAGTCGTACGAGAAACAAAATCTTCCTTACCAGCCGTCATTTGCGACGCCCAGGAAAATCATAATCGAAGCTAGCAACGGAGCTTCAGATTACGGAAATAAATTTGGTGAGCCCGTGATAACGGGATTTGCGATTTCGTATGGTGTTGTTAATGAAATGAACGAACGTGATGAGTATATAAAACCGATTATGTTTAGTGGCGGCCTTGGCATCATGGATGCTCGCCATCGATCAAAATTGCCACCTAAAGCAGGAATGTTACTAGCAAAGATTGGAGGTCCAGTTTATCGAATTGGTGTCGGCGGAGGCGCGGCAAGTTCAGTCGAAGTTCAAGGCGACAATAATTCTGATTTGGATTTTAATGCTGTGCAAAGAGGTGATGCTGAAATGGAAAATAAAATGAATCGTGTGGTTCGAGCTTGTATCGAAATGGGTGAGAAAAATCCAATTCTTGCTATTCATGACCAAGGTGCAGGGGGAAATGGGAACGTTCTAAAAGAACTCGTGGAACCTGGATATGCGGGCGCGATCATATTCGCTAAAGAATTTCAGCTTGGAGACCCGACTATAACTGCACTTGAGTTATGGGGCGCCGAGTATCAAGAAAACAACGCCATTCTCTGTCGACAAGAAGATCGAGCAATTCTCGAAAAAATTTGCCAGCGAGAGCGATGTCCAATATCATTTGTCGGAATCGTGACTGGCGACGGCTACGTAACTCTTATCGAATCAGAAGCGAACTATCAAAAATATTCCAACCGATCGAATCGAGATAATTGGGGTATGGTGCCATTCGACATGCAGCTTAAGGATGTACTTGGCGATATGCCGCGGAAAGAATTTAATTTGGATAAGATTCCTAAAAAATTGGCACCACTACGCCTACCAACCTCATTAAAATTCGATAATCTGTTAGAAGACGTGCTCTCGGTCATGACGGTCGGTAGCAAACGCTTCTTAACAAATAAAGTTGATCGGTGTGTTACTGGATTAGTGGCTCAACAGCAATGTGTCGGTCCTTTGCATACACCCCTATCCGATTACGCCATCACGGCAGTTTCATATTTCAGTTATGAAGGAATTGCCACTTCTATCGGAACTCAACCACTTAAGGGGCTGGTATCGGCCAAAGCAGGTGCACGAATGTCGGTCGCCGAAGCCATTTCAAATCTCGTATTTGCCAATATAACGGAATTGGCTGATGTAAAGTGTTCCGGTAATTGGATGTGGGCTGCTAAACTACCCGGTGAAGGCGCTAAACTTGTCGAGGCATGCAAAGAAATGTGCGAACTTATGAAGGACCTCAACATTGCGGTTGACGGTGGTAAAGATTCTCTATCCATGGCCACTAGAATTAAAAACGAGACTGTTAAATCTCCAGGAACATTGGTAGTGTCAACTTATGCGCCCTGTCCAGATGTACGAATTAAAATCACACCGGATTTGAAATCACCAGCCATTGGAAACAAAGGCGAACTGATTTGGGTAAATATCGAAGGTAATTTCCGACTAGGTGGCTCAATCTTAGCCCAAACGCTAAGCCAACAAGGTAACGATACCCCAACACTGGAAAAGGCTGACATCCTTAAAAATGCATTCAATGTAACACAGAACCTTCTTCGCAATGGAAAATTACTAGCCGGACATGATATAAGCGATGGTGGCCTAATTGTATGCCTGCTCGAGATGGCATTTGCTGGAATGTGTGGCCTCAACATTGACATTTCTGACGTTATAAATTCAATTGGTGAAGATAACTTCCCGTACAATCCATCATTGAGCTTATTGTTCAGCGAGGAATGTGGATGGGTACTCGAGGTAGAAGAAGACAATCTAATGACAGTTTTACTAGATTTCGAAGAAAAAAATGTTCCCGTTTATCATATCGGCGAATCGGTTGGCTACGGGTTGAATTCTATCATCGAGATAACCAATGGTGATTCCGTTTTGATTGAGAACACAACACTTGCCCTAATGCATCAATGGGAACGAACAAATTTCGAGTTGGAAAAATTACAAATGAATCCGGATTTGGCGGTGGAGGAGTTTACAAGTTTGACGTACCGTCGGGGACCCCACTACGAATGTACATTCAATCCGGATCAAGAGATCGTATTCAAAAAAGTTTCACCACCCATTCGGGTCGCTGTTATTCGAGAGGAGGGAACGAATGGGGATCGGGAAATGATTGCCACACTAATTAAATCCAATTTTGATGTGTACGACGTGACAATGAATGATTTACTCAGTGGAAAAACGGTACTAAATGATTACCGTGGAGTAGTATTCCCTGGTGGATTTAGTTATGCCGATACGCTTGGTTCCGCCAAAGGATGGGCCGCCAGCATAATGTA
This sequence comes from Nephrotoma appendiculata, assembly GCA_947310385.1. Classification (NCBI taxonomy): domain Eukaryota; kingdom Metazoa; phylum Arthropoda; class Insecta; order Diptera; family Tipulidae; genus Nephrotoma; species Nephrotoma appendiculata. Next base: position 165,225,567 of record OX371224.1, read on the forward strand.
CAGTGCGCAGCTGGGAGCCCAATTTTTGAACTTCAAAAATCGTTTAGATACATTTTCGCTCGGCGTTTGCAATGGTTGTCAACTAATGAGTTTAATCGGTTGGATTGGCACAGATACATCAACCTCACCTGTGGTCTCTGTACCCACGATAGCCCTGCTGGAAAATAAATCGGAACGCTACGAATGCCGATGGGTAACATTAAAAATTAATGAGAGTAAATCAATAATGTTTAAAGGAATGGTTGGTTCAACCCTTGGATGTTGGGTGGCTCACGGCGAAGGCCGGTTTTCATTTCAAAATGAGAATGTTATAAAAGTGTTAAAAAATAATAATCTTATAGCGGCAAGCTATGTGGATGATCATGGTAACGCGACCGAAAAATATCCATTGAATCCGAATGGAAGTCCTGGTAAGATCTTTTTGTTTTGTTAAAAAAATAGCGACAGACTAATTCTATCCTAATCCGTTTCCAGAGGGGATTGCTGGCATTTGCTCTGCAGATGGACGCCATTTAGCAATAATGCCACATCCAGAACGATGTAGCATAATGTGGGAATGGCCGTATGTCCCACCAAATTTCAATTATGTCAAATCTCCATGGCAACGAATGTTCGACGAGGCATTCCTTTGGTGTACCGAAAATTAATGAGCTTTCTAAATTTTTCTGTTTTTAACTTTTTTCTATTTCTAATAAATTTTTTAAATAATTTAATTTAGCGTTTGGTATATTCATGTACATCGAATACCAAGTGTTGTAATTTATGTGGATCACTTTGAAACCTAAAATCTCTAAGTGTCTTTGTTTTAGGTATTCGGAACCATGCAAATAGTCTGGATTATTTTCGCATAGTGATTCGAGTCTGGGTAAAAGAATTGCAATTCTGAAAAGAAGAACACGATTTGATTTAAATTTTAAGTTGTGTAGCCAATGGACTTACTTTTTTAAAGAGCTCTGAACTAGTGAAGTGTTGCTCTCTCGTTTTTGGTCTGGCGATGGCACAAAATTCTTATTCTTATCCAAAAATAATGCAAAATCTATTCGATAGCCGTACGGTGTGACTAAATCACATTTCAGCCGGTCCGAACCGGGAATTATAGCATCAAGAAATCTCTTTACATCAACATGGAAAGGAGTGCTGACCTTAGGTTCTAAAAAATAGAAAATGTATTTAACCAAATTAAAATATATTTTATACACTTACGTTTACTTAATTGAGCCTCAATATAATTTTGCTGAAACCAAGGCACTCTCACCTCGGGATAATCCAAACAAACCGCCCGATTTAATTGCATGACTTGGTTCAATACACGCTCCGGATACGTTGCCTTTGAATAGCACATCGTAATCTCATCTTCAACTCGTTGTATAAAGTCGATATTAAATACTCGATTAATTAAATTATCCGGTAGCGCCTTGAAATAGCTAAGTGCTAAACATGCCTGAATAATCGACAAACCACTCATGTAATTGAAATCTCGGTTAATAATTGTAATCGAACTTCGCAAGGCATCAAAATTATCTGGAACATATCCTAAGTTAAAACAGCAGTACAGGACTTTTTCGACTGTATCTCCGGTTACGTACTCTCGATTGACATGAATGTAGACGAGCATTTCATCCAGCAACCGTTCATTACGGTGATTCGATGCGGATAAATTAAATGTAATGTCTCGAATAATTCTGGACGTTAATTTTGCACCGGGGAACTCGTCATATTTTGTGATTATTTTATTAAACAAATTCGTAGTACGAGGTGCCTTTCGATTATTAAATGACCGAATAATCGAATTCAAATCCGTTAAAGTTAAAGTTTCTTGCTCGATAAAGCGTTCAGTACACGAATTCAAAACAGATTCCACTCGTGCCAGTTGAGACGCGATTGCTTTTGGAATGAACCGTCTAAATCGTAATTCATATGCAATTTGTAGTCCTCGAGACAACTGTAGACAATCCAAAATTGTCAACTGATTGTTAATCTCATCTATTTTCGTATATATAAAGTCGGGATCGGTTACTGACTTATCGAAATCTGCCGTTCCATACGCGATGATAAATGAGGCAAGTTTTACAAATTTTGACGGTATGTAAAATGTTATACCGTTCTTTAACTCATCCATTATGATACTGGACATAACCCGTTCGAACTCCCTGTGGCGATACGTCCCACCTAAATTGTTATTGAAATGCATGTACCGATGGCAATTTTGAGCCATTCGAAAGCTTTCCCTCTGCGAAGGATTTAATTTTATATCCTCGACGACTTTATCCCAGTAGGAATCGATTAAATTTAAGTTTGATATTTTTAGCAGCCTGATCACCTTAAACATGGCCGCTAAACGGGTCGGTTGTAAATCAATCGAGTTCAATATCGATTTTGCCACTTCTGTTAGTTCGACACGTTTTGGCGGCAGACTATAAAGTACCGAACACGTTAGTAGTTCGACCGATTGTGATGTCTTTAGTAGAGTTTGGGCATGATTTGTGACTATCGGTATCAATGCAGCCGGTTCCATATGACTTTGAAGTAGTTTAAACAAGGCGATTAACTCCCGCGTTTGAAACTTTGGAATTGAATCTTGAATCATTAAACTTAGTCGCCGTATAATATTTAGATTATCCTGGGACCAGTATGGATAATTTAAAAAATGTACAACCTTTAAAACCGCTCGAGCTGAGTCTTTATTCAAAACGCCTTGCTGCAGCAGCTCACTCACTTTTTTCTTGTATAAATTTAGGCCGTCTGTAGTGATCAATTTATGCAGATTATTGAGACAAATTGTGATCAGTCGCAAGTCCTCTTCAGTATCGCATATGTGTAAATGCTCCAAAATCCTTGGTAGTAGGTCCTTACACACTAGATACATATAAACATCATTTTGCATGCTATGAAGTGCCACAGAAAATCGTGACAAAGCAGTTAAAGGAAACTCTTCCGAATTATTGACCCGTTTTAGACATTCGGTAATAATATTCTGCAGCCATTCCGTTTTTACGTGTAACCCTAGTTTATTTAAGTATAATAGACAGCAGGTCAACTCATCACTACTCATTTTAGTCAAATGTTGCTCAAGTTTGTTCAAAATCCATTGAAATTCTGGACTCTCTAAATACTGGTTCTCGCCAACTTGAAGTTTATTCTCATTCCCTACTAGTTCCCACCGCATCAAAATTGATTGTACAATATGCCTGTGGTCGAATTCATCACCGTACTTGCAAATCACATGACGCAATTCAGTTTCATTTTGGGCATTACTCAGCACGGACAGTAACCGATCCCCTTCTGTATTCGAATATAGAATTAATTTTGGTGATATTAACGAAATCGACTCGGAATCATGTAACAAGCTGTCTTTAGTATCAATCTCTTCTAGTATATCTATTTCGGGATCATAATCGTCATTTTTGGTGCAAAACGGACTTGTAAATACGTTTGATGACAAAGGAAGAATTTGTGGCCAAATTCCGACCCGTTTTGGGCGCCCAAGCAGTTTATTCGAACCGGTGTAATAAAACTTGTATATTAAATGTGGGTTTCTTTGACTAGATACTCTTAAACTACGTATTATAAACATTATCGTAAATTTAATTTTCAGTCGGACTTTTTTTTACTTTGTTTTGACGTTTGGAGCTGTCAAATGCACATGGTATAAACATATGTGAAGTTAGTTGTGATTCAATGCAAGACAAATCAAAATCGGCAGCGTTCTTTAAACACTATTTTCTGTGGTACACAAATTTTGATCTATTTATGATCTTTTATTGATTCAAAATGGATTTGTTTACATTTTTATCATTTTTTTTTGCAATTGGATCAAAAACAAAATCCAAAAAATTTGTTGGATTTTTTTTGATCCATTTTCAAAAGAAAAAGACAAAAAATGTAAACAAATCCAATTTGAATCAAAAAAAGATCAGAAATAGATCAAAATTTGTGTGCCACAGAAAATAGTGTAAGGATATCATTGCCGCTGTATAAATGGCCATGTCCACATAAAAAATATCGTTGAGTTATTAGTGTTAGTGAAAGAAATAGTGTAAGGATATCATTGCCGCTGTTTAAATGGCCATGTCCACATAAAAATATCGTTGAGTGATTAGTGTTAGTGAAATACAAACAATGATTAGACTTTTCCATAGTAAACAAATTCGACTATATGGGATTTTTTGCCAGGCAACTTTAATTTCGTTTATATTTCCTTAAATATTGAAGTTTTTCGAAAGATTTTTAAATGGCATAATCATAAGTTATCCAAGTACAGTTTCAGACTTTCTAATCCAAATTTAAAAACTTTTATTTCATAATTTCTTTATTTTCTAATGTTTAAATCTTTATAAGAGAAAAGATCAAAAAAATTTGATTACAATCAAAAAAATTTGATCACAAATATCTTTTCATGTTCTTTGGAAGAAAATAATTGATTTTTTTTATCTATGAACAAATTTCAAAATCCCAAATTTTTGAAAGATTTGTTTTGAGATCAAAAAATATGACACGTCAATGTGTCAAAAACAAACAAAAGACGCGCCATTTTCTTTAACGGCATTATAATTTGGTGTTTATATTTTGACATGTACATAAGAAAATAGTGTTTATTTAAATTAAATATTATAAATAATATTAATTTTTGTGTAATTTAAAGTAAACTTGGTGTAATTAAAAGTGTTTTTTTATGTGTAAAACATATTTTTTTTGTTGTTTGTTTTGACTTCCCTTTAAACAAATGTAAACAAACAATTTTTTGTTTTTCGTGTTCTGTAGACCACAAAATAATTGATCTCATTTTATTTCTTCTTTCAATTTTTTATTTTTATTTTTTTATTTTTTATTATTTACTTACTATGCGATCTGTTTTGGGGCTCAAGACTCGCCTTGCTCTTTCGCGGTTATGCGTTTTACGTCCTTACCTTAAACCTATCGGCCAACTCGAGGACGTATGGCTATAGGACCGATTTAAGACCATCTGCACATTGCAAGCTCAATGCCAGCCTATACTGGCATGGAAGATGGGTAAGCTCATGGAATTTGCACACCGTCAGGGGGTCATAGATGTGTTACATTTCATCACAGATTGTAATCTGTTGATGAAATTTCATTTTCCATCCTGCCCCTATCGGGATTCGAACCCGGTACCTCCCGATTCAAATGCCAAAGCTTCAACCACTGCGCCGTTTGGTCAGTCATTTTACTCTTATTTTCAAGTCATTGTATAGACCAAGAAAAAAATTACCTACCAACCATTTTCCTACCTTATTTTTACGACTCTGAAGTGTAATTATTTTAATGGAATCATTATTATTAATATTTATGATTTATTTTAATTAGTTTAACAGTTGTACAAGTGTTATGAGTTATATTTTTTTTTATTTTTATTTTAAAGCTCAAAAATAACGAATTTTGGTTACCACACTGTGTTTAAAAACGAAGAAATGTTAGGTTATATTTGATTTTTGTTTTCAATTTACAATGTTTTATTTCATTTCCCCACATTTGAAAATGACGGATTCAAATAGCAACCAAATTAACATTGATTAACATTGGCCAACCATATGTCGTTTTGCGATATAATCGAAAAAATTGGAGATGCAAAACATCCTTTACGAGAACGTAAAAAATTACGTAATTTTGAATGCTAACTAGGTTTATGCTTTGGGAATCGCCCCTCCTCCAGAAAGTCGTATAACGGGGCTCGTATTGCAAACGTCAGTTTTGACCAATATCCAATATAATAAATCTATACATATACCAGTTTGGAAACATTTCTTTGCCTTAGTCGATTATATCTAGCTCGAATTTTTTTTGTACAGTTTTTTGCTGCTTGACCGCGGAAGATTCTTTGTTGGAAAGACAATGCTTAATAGTCTAGATTTGACGCGTTTTGACCGCAAATATGTACAATTATTTGATTCTTTTTAACGTGACAATGGCAAATTGAAAAATATTTAGGACAAGGTTTGCCCATTTTTAAAAAAATTTCCCGCTGCAGCAGCTCCTTCCGGTTGTTTAGAACATTAGTTGACATTTTGTGCAACGAAATTGGGCCTCGCCACACTTTAATTCTTTCAGCGTGATTCTCTGATTTCAAAAAATCAATCGACGTCCACATTTGATTTCTTTGCGCATTTGTAGGGGGTACCAAAAAATTCGTTCGGATTGTTTTGTTTGCTTATACATATTAAAAATAATTAATTTAAAACTGTAATATTTAATTAATATATTTTATTTTAAATTATATATTAAATTAAATATAAATTATATTTTAAATTAATCATTTTTATTTCTATTTTTTATTATAACCAAACCCGAACGATTTTTTTGGTACACCGTTTTTTTTACTATAGCCTTTCTTTTTTATGTATGTGCGTAAAATTATGTTTCTTGATTTATTCGTATAGTAAAAATATTTATTATTTGCTGCGAAAATTGCTTCTCCCTTGGTTGAAAAAATATATTTTTTGCACTCGAAGCAAACATTAAACTAAAATTAACCCAAAAACGACAAATAAACAAGATGTCCTTGAAATATTTATTACGTAATAGTGCGAAGAAATCAGTGAATCAAAAAGAAATATTGACGAAAAAAGAATCAACAATTTCCCCGCCAAAAAATTAGTTTGTGGGTGAAGGGAAAAGAAACGAAGAAAGAATCACGCTGAAAGAATTAAAGTGTGGAACCGCGGAATAGATGGTTTTCTGTATGTATGTCATTGTGGCATACTGTAATATTGCCCCCGAGATCTCATACTATAAATGTTAATAGTAGTTGTCAATCCACTATAAAAACTAATCAAAACATCAGTTGAATATATTAAAACAAATTTAATACTAATGAAAGCGCAAAGTAACATTTTATTCTAGATTAAAATATTTTCACCAATTCTTGTTATATAAATTCAACACATTATGTAAAATACTGGTTTTAAAAATACTTATTAGAATTTTAATATGAGCTGTCAAAGCTTGTGTATGAAATTGTACCTAAATAAAGCTTTACGAAGAATCCGCTAGACGTTATGTTACCTATAATACTATTTCAATTATTTAACACTTCCAAATCAAACCTGCAATGTAAAAGAAACAATGCCATATACATTTTTCCATATCTTCCGGACAACTCGCGCTAGACAGCTCAATTTTTTTATGTGGTACATTTACAGCTTAATCTTCATGAGTGCTCAAAAATTTCTAATCCAATGTTATGATGATCTTTTTGAGTTTAAATTCCGAACAGGGTATGTTATGGTGTTTTGGATCGTTGTCTTTTTACAAGATCCAATTAGAGTTCCTCGCTCCAAACCATTTAAGGACAGATGGTAACAAACCTCGTGAATAAATTTTATTCATGAAAACCCGGTTTAGGTTCCGTGTGGAAACGATTAATTTACCAAAACCTTGCTTGGTGCAGCATCCCCATACACGGAGCATTGGGTTTTTTACAGTTCATCCAATCTTTTTTTTTGATTAGTCGATCAAACTCGCCTTTAACATTAAGGGGTATATCTTCCATCCGGAACATGGCTACGCATATAGAAATAAAAAGCGACTACAGTGGGCGAATGAACATAAAAACAAAGATTTTACAAATATTGTGTTTACCGATGAAATAACCTCGCTTTTAGAGAAGGGGTATATCCTCCATCCGGTCGCAAATTAAATATTTGCGATCAGAAATATGGTTACTAGATTTATTTTGCCATGCCAATTAATACATTTTTTTAAAATTTAAATTTGTTTTGCGATTTTAAAGTAGAAATACATGAAAAGATTGCTACGCATTTTCCGAGGTCGCAATCTTTTCATGTATTTCTACTTTAAAATCGCAAAACAAATTTAAATTTTAAAAAATGTATTAATTGGCATGGCAAAATAAATCTAGTAACCATATTTCTGATCGCAAATATTTAATTTGCGACCGGATGGAGGATATACCCCTTCTCTAAAAGCGGGGTTAACTCATCGGTAAACACAATACATATTTGTAAAATCTTTGTTTTTATGTTCATTCGCCCACTGTAGTCGCTTTTTATTTCCATATGCGTAGCCATGTTCCATAATTCTATTTCGTATGGTTGTTTTTGGTTTAATAACGTTGTTTTTCGCCAATTTTACAGGAGCTGCATCCAGCGTAAACGAAAAATTTTCTGCAAATAACTGTATGATGGCCTCATCCTTCGTTTTTGTAGTGGTTCGGATTTTGCCTCCATCTCACAAATCGTCAACATTTTTATACATTGAATAATGTGTAATCCTCTTCTGTATAGAAATGTTTTTAACTTTTTTTATATATTTTGCTGCACTTGCAACCGACATTTTTGGTCCTTTCGGATGTGCACTTAAAAACACCGATCGTGCTTTTTATAAATCGCACTCATTTCTTTCATTCTTCACCCGCTAAACAGTTGCAGTTAAACTAATTTTTGTTTTAGAGCATCCAAGAGGAATCAATAGAAAACTGATTTAAGCCCCGCCCATATTTGTTCCTATAGTTTTAAGTACAGTTATGCCGTACACGCTCTTGTTGAACCAACTGTAAATACATACATCAACAACTATATTGGAGAAATTTATTTTACATTTACCCTCGAAACCGATAAACGATTAGAGCGGCTTCTTTAGATTCCTCACTGAAATTATTTGCAGTTTTACTATGGAAAAAATGTAAGTATGTAAGTAGTAATTTTATAAAATACGCTACGATCACAATCGATAAAGCACAATTGACAAATGAAACAACCGAAAATTATATTAATTTCGAAAGTCTTGATTTTGAAAGCAGAGAAACAGGTTGCTTAACCTGTTTTACTATTAAATTGGGACTCGCGTGTGATTTTGGTTGATAAAAAGTTCGTTATATTTACGGTTACATTGGAAGAGGTTTTAAAATTTGAATTAGGATTTCAGTTTACGTTTATTTTTAATCGGGTGCAGGGTGGAATTTTAGACTATCCTAGTTCCTTGTAACTGTCAAAGCTCCTGCGCCCAACGCGCGATCCTTCAAGTAAATGTTAAGATCTGTCTTAAATTTGTGCAGTTTATAGCCCAACTACAATTTGAAACCGTTTAGCGAATTCCACTTCTTGGATATTCGATAAATAAATTTGCACTTCGTTTACTTAGTTCGAGATTTCGGCAGCTTCACAGTAAACCTATGTACATTGGCCGTTCCTTTTATTATTCTTCCTTTTCAAAACGAAAGGTGGTATTTTCTCCTTTGGTTCCGCAGAACATTTATCATGCATTAATATATAGAATCTGTAGAAGAAGCAGAGTTCTATGAGAGACTGGGGTACGTATTATTCGGATTGCATGTCGCTGAATCATATCTAGTAACTGGAGGGCAATACCTCATGCTCTACTTAAAATTTGATAGCAATTTTCTATACATGGTCCAATGAAGATCTTATATAGGAGGGAGGGGCAAGATGACGATAGTAAGCTTTTTTTTATTTTTTCTTATTTATGAAATACAGATAATGTCCTATTTCTTGTATATTTTAATTCGTTGTAGTTTTACTTTTAAACATTATTTTTGTCGTTTTCATTACTTTAACAGTTTAGAAGATTTTTGACCTTTTTTGAGTTCAGGTCAAATTCGTTATCTTGCCTTCTCATGCGAGTAAGATGACGTTACTAGGCGGGTAAGATGACGCACGATAGGAAATCAAAGTAAACATAATAAACAAAACAAATAATTGTATTTCACTTCAAAAATAATAACTAACATGGACTCTCCACCTGCTATTGCTATCTAGTTATGCCAGAAAATTTCGATCAAATAGCAAGTGGAGACTCGCAATAATATTTATATGCTATCAGTATGCTATGAATACATGCTATGTCGGCATAACTTGATAGCATGTATATAGCAGGAATATTTTGACGTTTCTTCTATTTCAATATGGTGTCTACTGACATTTCAAGTATTTATTCAAATGACTAGTAGTCTAGACTATCGACAAAAGAATGATTTCTAAACGTCAAATTATAGCAAGTTTACCACACCAGACTCCATCTTGGCAAATTTTGATAGAAAGAGAAAGTAGATTGCAATATAGCATTCAGATAGCAGGTCGAGAAGCCGTGTTAATTAAAACATTAATTCTCAAATTAAACAAAATATATATTACTTTAGCAAAAGTCACAAATATATGCTTTGCGTTTGGCTTCGCCAGGGGTTAGCCCACTACACGCTGCATGTGCCCATTTCTGGCAAATAGAACATGCGAACCATGTTTCCCTCTTTCCGGATTCGTTGCACACGAGGCAAAGCTGCTCCTCTACTACATCATTATCACTATCATCATCAGTGTCTATATATAAGAAACTGAAATCGAGGAATCCGATGATTCATCATCATCGTTATCCGAAAATACGCGTCTGACATGTTTATTATTAATTAGAGCTTTCTTTTTTGTGAGTTTGTTTTTCTTTTCTGCCCTTTTTCTTTTGTTTTCCTCTTTTTTCTGTTCTTTTGCCTATTTTTCAGCTTGTTTTTCTTCTAACGCATTTTTAACGGGAGTGCTTGTTATGTGCATCGAAGGTAACTTTTTCCTCTGTTTTGTTTCTTTTCTGGCAGCGTGAGGTAATGGCGGAAGGCCAAACATTGGCTCTGCATTTAATGACCCCGCTTGTTGGCCATTAAGAGGTAGCTCAACTAATTCCGGCAATTCAGTAGCTAAGGGGACTCCCTCATGAGATAACGAAGCTTCTGCAGTACTTTCGGCAGTTAAAGAAGCGTGAAAGCTTGTTTGTGATGCTTGTTTTAAATTATCGGCAGAAACTTTAGGCGAATTATACGAATTTTCCGTAGTTAATGATGGCTCAAAATCAAACTTATGAAATACTTCAGAGTTTAATGGAACCAACCCAGTTGCTTTAAAACCTTGTACAACATTATTGATTGTAGCAACCCTACTGTAAGCCACATTAAATATACCAGCTATATCCTTAATGTTTATAACATTTCCCGGATTTTGCGTTAGGTAGTCGTTACACGCCCGGGTATAAGCGGTTTTGAAAGGTCCATAAAATGCAACATCCAGTGGTTGCATTCTGTGACTAGTATGCGAGGGAAAACCTAGGACACTAATGTGATGGTCACGACATAAATTTACAGCTTGAAGTGTTACATGAGAAGAATGGTTATCCATTAATAGAAGAACTTGGTTATCCTCACTAGGTCTTACGTTTTTTATGAAGTGTTCTAACCATTTAATGAAAGTTTCTGCATTCATCCAACCAGATTCATTGCACACGTCTAAAGAACCAGGAGTGCATTATTCATGAAATGTGGCTGCATTCGTACTCTCGGAAAAATGAAGAATGGTGGGACGTAATGGCCAACCGCACTAATACAGCATGCAACGCTGACATTGGAACCTCTTTCGGCAGATAACACTTTGATAACGCGTCGTTGTCCCGTTGGACTTAACACGTTAGGGGTTTTGGTGGGAACGGTCGAGCAGCCTGTCTCATCCACATTAAAAAGTTGATGGGATTGGTAGTTTTTATCAGCTAAAATATTTTGATAAATATCAAAGAAACGTGCAACGTTTATTTTATTGAAGGCAGATAATCTCGCTGCAGAAGTTGCTTCCGGGTTCCTGAATGAAAATTTAAATTTACTCATGAAGCTTTGAATAAAATCTTTATCCGCTTTCTTCTTATCGTTGTTAAATCGATGAGGAATATTAAGAACAGTAGCGTAATCAAAATCAATTCTTGCGAACTGATCGCTCGTTACGCCAAAAGCTCTGTTGTCTAGGTTTTGTACATGAGTTTTAAGGTTCGCAAGTTGCTCGTCAGAAAAGGTTGATTTGAACCGTCCCGCGCTGGTTGGAAAAGCCTAATAAATAATCAAATTTTCAATTTTATGTATGAGGTAACCTAAACTTCAACTTCGAGGATTCTTCAGAGCATACTTACGTCCTCAAGATATTTTTTAGCATAACGCCGTAACGTAGCTTCGGGTAATTTGAATTATTTTGCCATCGCATTAACTGCTGCACCATCCTTCACTTTCTTTACGGCTTCGGTCATTGACTCACGAGACCATCCCTGCCTGTTGGTCTTTCTTTCGTACACTTTAACCATGTTATACTGTAAAATTAATTAACAGGGAAAACATTAAAATAATTTATAAACAAAGCGGCTAAGACGACGAGTTCGTCATCTTACCCGCCACGTAAATTCACCAACTTACCCGACCCGCCATTTTAACATTAAAAGTTGAAAACATATTAAACTTTATTTCAAGTTTATTAATTATAGTTAATAGACAAAAACAAAACACTCAATTCAAAATAAAATTAAATCAAAGCAATAGTACTTACCAAATTTTATTAAATTATTATTCAATTTCAGTTTAATTTTACACAAAAATCGATGCAAACACTAAAACAGCTATAACTCAACTAAAAAATGGCAGTTCTTGGTGGTTTTTATTTCACAATGCGAAAAAAAAGAAAAAAGAAAAAAGTGCTTACTGTGCGGGATTTCATGAAACTAATGATTCGTCATCTTACCCGACTCGTCAACTTACCCCTCCTACCCCTATATCTGGAGACCTGAGGCGTTTTAAAGGACTTTCTGCATATATCGAAGAACCGAAGTTTTCGTGAAGCTGCCTTGCTAATCCTATAATGTGTTCATGCAATTCACGAGTATATGGCCTTTTCCTACAAAATGATATTCTTTGAGACTTCTTTCTCGCATAAATGTGCCTATTTGTGTTTAAACGTGATTTGATTTCTTTCTCCGCACTCAAATATTGTAGTCAAATCGGGATTAAGCGAAATAGCAACTTCTTGCAATTTACCGTTTAGTTCTGAAGGAGTAGATTCAACCTCGCTCGAATCTAAGAAAGTGCAATGGAGCTTCATCAGCAAAACGATAGATAAATTAACCTATCCAGTAATTAATTTTTGTATAACAAAAACAAAGTCGGTGGCAAAACTGATGCCTGAGGACTACGACATTTGAGTAGTGCGTCGTTAATGATCTTCCGTTTAGTAAAACGTTGATCTTTTGGTCTTTGAGAAAGTTTTCCTCTCTTATTGTTGGCTCTCTTCGCTTCCTTAGCGCAGATTATTTTACAGGTGTTTCGCGTGGCCTTATATTATTCGAAAGAAACTTCGTTGGGGTTGTATTTCTTGTGAGCAGTTTTATTTTATCTGGCAGCTTTGGCGGCTTCTTCTGAAAAGATTTTAAATTTTGGATTGAGATTGGAAAATGATTTTGGGATATATTTATTCATTGAACACGGTCTTTGTGAAATAGAAAACGGCTTTCCCAAGGGAAATATTGAAAAAATGTCCGTAAACCTGCATATTTAAAATTCCAAAGATCTTCTTGATTGCTGTCTAAATTCAGATGGTATTTCGGCAGATATTTTTATAGTTATCAGGTAATGGTTGGAATTTCTAATTCCAGCATCTACATATTCTTCCATGGAATGGGGATTGATGTAAGACAAAGATCCAAAATATGAATTTTTGTAGAATTTTAATATTCAAATGTGTAATTACTAACAATCTGTGGATCATGCGAAGCGACAAACCACTCCGCTTGGCGCCCAGCTTCGTACCTTGGTAATTGGGCGATCTATACAAGTTAATTAAGAAAAGGAGTTTACTACCTAGGGATATTTTAAGCACAGTATAGTTTGAGCGGTTTTGTAACGGTGCAACTCGAATGCTTGTTCGAACTGGTAGCGCTTGAAGTAGAACTCGATCTCGTAAATATTTTAAGATATTTTTGTTTCCGTTAGTATTACCATATTGGGTCTGTGTGATTCGAAATGTTGATGTGCGCAATATTTTTTTAGTCACGAGTCCTTGGACATTGGCAAAATGAATCATAAGATTCGCATTGTTACTTTAAGAGGATTATGCTTCGCCCGCGACACGATCCGAAGAGACATTGGATTGGAAAAGGATGACGAGCTACCACATGTCACGCGAAGGGACTGTTGTTTTCATCAACTTTACTGTAACAACAAAATGTCGAAAAAGAAAGCATTATGCATATTCTTGTAAAAGAGTCAGCCCAATGAACAAGGAATTGATGTGTCACCATCTTCTGTGTCTTCAATGATGATATCATGGTGTTATGTATTTTTGAAACGTGTTCTTATTGATCAACAGAATAAATTATAAATAACTGTTCTTTTCAATTATGTTAGACGTAATCTTATTCGTATTTCGTACAAGTCATTGTTCGAAATACAACACTAGAATTAAGGGCCACCATTATTGAAAGGATTAGGTCCCTATGTACGACTTTTATCCATTTGGATTCCTGTAAACTATAAGTGGTCTGCAACAAATCACGTTCCCTTACATTAAAACTAACATCCGACTATATTCTTATTTCATATTATATTTAATCATATGTTTTGCACATACTTCATCTACAATTCAGTTAACATCCTATTTTTATTACCAAGGATTATGGCAGTAAAACAATTAATAAATTAAATATCAGTTTTTTTTGGTTCAATCTCATTCCTCATTGTACAGGATAAATGTCCGAATTTCCATTGGATTCAGTGTTATCTCAAACTCTTGCTGTTCTCGGACCTTCTTGCTACGTGGATGTTTATGCTTGGGTGAACCACGGTCGTTTACGTAGACACTTTCAATTGAAACTGTTGGTGCAAAAGGTGTAGATGAAAGAGGAGTTGTTGAAGGTTCGGCGCTATGATCATTTGAATCCAATAAGTTTTCGGCTGTGCTCGATTTTTCTTCTTCGAATTGGAATCGGTTAACATCGTTCAGCCATTGATTAGCGGCTAAATTTGTCTCACGCATTTCGGTGAATCGTAGGTTAAGGAAGACTTCTTTTAGGTTTATTTTTACTGGTTTGGAATAGAAGGTGTCTTCATCCTTTTCGAGAAGGTGTTCAAAACGTACTAAATACGATTTGTCCTGCCAAGGTTCAAATGTTAAAAGATGTACGTTTACAGGTACGGATAGTGAGATTGCTGATTTCTAAAAGTATAATTAAAAGTAATTAGTAAAAAAGTCAATAAAATATATTTGCTCAACAATCCTTACAATATTAATAAATTGTTTCGTCCAGTCCTCATACGGCATTGGTGACACATCACTGAAGAAAGGCCATGGCGAAACTAATTTTTTCGCCTGTACGAATCGTTCGCGTGCGATTACACTCGGATTTTGTGTTGATTTCTTTCCAACGATCAAGTAATGTGTGCCCCTTGAAATTAAACCTTTACCATAGGCCTGCTCGTTCAAAGCCTCTCCAACTCCAAATGCGTCATCATGCAATAGTCGTCTGTGTAGCATAAGTTCTAATTCTCCATCATTCATACTGGACCCACCTTGTGCACGATCGGTTAATACAGCCATT
This sequence comes from Nephrotoma appendiculata, assembly GCA_947310385.1. Classification (NCBI taxonomy): domain Eukaryota; kingdom Metazoa; phylum Arthropoda; class Insecta; order Diptera; family Tipulidae; genus Nephrotoma; species Nephrotoma appendiculata. The sequence continues at coordinate 165,240,939 of OX371224.1, forward strand.
CTCCAATTATCATCTTCGAGTGCAATTTTTGTGGTAACTGGATAGTAATTTCCAGCCGTTTCTTCCATAAGCTTAACTGTCCATGTTGGCCGATAGTTTCGTACACGTTTAATGGTTTCTCGACCATTTGAATCTGTATAGAATGCACCATGTGAATTTATTTCCGATGAAAATCGTGTTATTATTTCCTTTCCTTTCTTATCATCTATCGGAATTGGGCCAACCATCCATTCAAACTCAACGAGATTTTCATCTTTATAGACGCGAACTACTTGGCTTATCCAATCGTTGAATTTCTGATGAACCTCGTCGACTAAATGTCCTCTCGTTACATACAGTTTAGCGCTTTGAGCACTTTTAATAGCAGTACTATTCGGTCGGAATATATACGCGCCGGACGAGCGATTTCTAAATTCCCGATTATCACCGCACGCCGCTTCGTAGTAGTAGAAATTTTGCGATAATGTTAAGTTTTCGTCCTCAGTAAATAATCTTGAGACGAGGCCCTTTTCATTAAACGTGACGTTCAGGTATTTATTTCCGATTGTGACAGTTTCCCCGTCAGCTGGGCTTTGTCCTAGTGGCGGGCTATCTGATTGTATTTGGATCACAGTAGGCGGTGGAGATGATGATCCAATTTTTATTTCGTCTGCTTCCCGATTATTACCGATGTTCTTGGCGACGTAGTACGATTTGTATCCCATAGCTGGAAGTTCGTTAGCCAAAAATATTAATTCGTATGCGCTACTACTAAATCGATAGTTTAGCTGTTTGACCGCATCGGGAATTTCGACAAATTGAATTGGAGTTGCAACGTTACGGTAATCTGTTACATCATAGTTCATACCTGGTACGGGAACTCGGATGTAAGCAAATGTCGAATACGCTAGAGGATTGTATACGGTAACCATAAAATTAGCACTTTTTTCTGAAATTTCGCATTTACTAATGTTCAACTCGAGACAGTTACTAAATGTAAATGTATAATTTATATGATGTGGCCTGTCTGTGTCATGATAATCCTGATTTGATGATGACGCCGAGTACGATGGCAATTCACCAGTTGTGAATTGATTCAAAACCGATTTAATGTTGGTGGAACACGCATCAATTGCTACCTGTAAACGCATCGCGTAATCTGCAGCGACATGTTGTTTTTCCGTACCAGTCACAGCATCATGATGTTGCATGACACCCATTTGCTCGCGCAAAAATCGTAAATGTGGTTCAAAATGTTCCTCGGATTCGGGCGCAAGTGCCGTAAGCTGTTTACAAATTTGTAAGTATTCATTTCCTATACGCTCGAAACGTTTAAGCGTTGTACGTGAGGTGAAATAGCCGGTCCAAAATGAATGTGGATCGGATGCGTACGGAAAGAAGTCATCGGATTTTGTTGGCCATGTTAGCTTCGAGTCGTGCAATGATTTTAAATAGCATGACGGTGTGGAATAGAATAAATTAATCTGGCTTCCATTCTTTTGACGATCGTTTGAGTATCTATAGTTCAAAAAAAAAAAAATTTTTTTAAGTTAATATGTAAAACGAATAAGACATTTTGGATAAAAGTAAACGTATTCAACATAGACAGATATACATGCAACATGAGATTCACTCACTTAATTAGTTTATCGAGATTTGTGTACCATATATTGGCATTTTGATAATTAAAATCTTCTCCCATTGTGATTAAGACGTTATTCGAACGATATTGTGTCGACATATTTGTGACGTAATCAAAAAAATTATCAACCTAAATATTAAAAAACAAAAAAAAAAAAATGAAAAATTTAGTTTTCGCGACAGACACGGAGGCGTCGTTTCAAGTCCAATCAAAATACTATTGAATACGTTTATTTTAATTTATATCTTTGGGATGACTGGTACCTGATAAGCTTGTCCAAATTTTTGTAGTAAACATTTGCGTCCATGTACGTAAAATCTCCCCCCATCGTCATGATAATATTATTGGAGCGATAGTATTTTGATTGTTCTTCGGCAAAAGTCAAAAATTTATCTACCTTTTCTTTAACATTATTATCGGGTGACCACTTCTCATCAATGATTGGATCATCTGCGCACAAAATGTCGAAGCAAAAACCTGGCGGTGGCCCATAATTATTGTACAAAACTCCGGTGAATAAATCAGCAGCTGATCCAAGACTGGAACTACCTTTCCAAATCATTTCTGCGTTTTGTTGCTGTAGCCGTGTCCTCTTGTCTTCGTAGTCAAGTCGCCCGAAGAACATACCATCAAATCCCATGCGGGCAAATAATGATGCCTGCTCCCTTGAATGTCCAAACGGATCGATTTGCCAACCAACACGCGGGCGTCCACACTCACCAAATGTATCATTCAGTCGGCGTAAACCCCATGTAAATTGATCGATAATACTTTGGTAATGTGCAGTCGCCTCATCATTCATGCTCCAAGCCCCGCCGATAAATTCGAGCCTACCTTCATTCACCAACATTTTGACCTGCTCCTGTAATTCGGGCGTTTGTTTTCGCCACCACATAAAGAAGAATGCTGATTCCACATAAATAAATCGTTTTTCTGGATCATTAAGCAATGCTTGTATCACCGAATCGAGAATGTACTGTACACCGGCTTTTTGTATTAACGTCTTACTTCCGAAATAGTATTGGTCTACCGTTTTGAGCCAACCCACATCGTCGTGCGTATGTGGCACCAAATGTACATTCAACATGTCTGGTTTCGGTTTTGGACATCCCTAAGTAAAGAAAGTATAATAACCGTTTAACTAATTTTAATCTAGTAATATAATACTACTGCGACATTGACTTTTGATACTAGATTATATAGCACGATAGCGATTTTTTTCTCTTTTCTTGTCGTATTAATTCAATAAATTGTAAGTAATTTTTTTAGAAGACATCACAAAGATGCAGTGTATCCGCCAATTAATACACTTTGAATTAATTAATCTCTAGCGTTAACCTTGACATAATGCCACAATAATAGATTTGTAATTATTTTATTGATTGATTAAACCCGCGGTTCATTGTGAACACTAACGAACAACAAAATTCTAAAAACCATGTAATCAATTCATATTAAAACTAACACTATAGATTTTTTTAATCACAGGCACATACAAATACACACAGCCCTTACCTCATATCCACACTGTCTCTGCTCGCCATTCCCCAAATGCTTAAATTTCACACTAATCCTATCTGCATGCTCATTATTTAACTCATCATCATCAGTAAGATCAATATGATTCCCCTTGTTCCGTTTCGATTTGCCGTGTCGTCTTACACCGCACTGTACACAACTAATGAGAACAGCACTAATTACAACTATTACGCACAGTTTCATTTTCACTAGATTTTCATTTATATTTGATTTAATATTTTTTTTTATTTTTTTTAATTTCCTTCACGGTTCACACACTTGTTAATTGTTATTGAATTATATAAATGTTGTTAAGCTCACTGTAGCTTATGGTAGACTGTGCTAGTTTGCGTACAAGATTTATAATAAATATAAATTTTTAGTTTCCGATCGCGCTTGGGTTTCAAAATTAAACGTTCGTTGTATATAGAGAACAGACGATACCCAACTCAAATTACATACAGAATATGATTTGTATGCGTTTTTAGGTTTTTTTGTCGTACTATCAACTTTGTATTATAGCTCTCACTGACCAGTTTTTTTGTTGTTTAATTATATTACAGTGATAACGCAGAAGCAATAGCGCGAGAGATGAAAACTAACAAAAAATATAACGATCACCTCAATATACAACAATTTTTGAATGTTCTTTTGATCATCATCATTCTGTGGTGTACACTTTGCCTCTCGCCAATATTATTTTTTAAAAACTTGTCTTTTGTTTGTTTATCTTTATAGGTTCTTAAACCTCAAATAGTTTGGTGCTCAGTCAAATCGATAACCAGAAGTAATAAGCATAAATATAGTAATATTATGAATACAACCACAAAAGGGCGATAAACAATTGTTAGAAACGAATTCAGAGAAGAGTAATCGTATAATACAAACAATTTTACATGAAAACAATTCCACACTGAACAATTTATCGAAAAATCAATTATGCGAAAGAAAGTAATCGAAATGAATTGTAATAAATATTAAAAAATATTGATCAACCTTATATTAATGGTTTAATTTTGTGATAGGTAAAGCAATGTAAACCAGTGACGTCATAACGACCCATGATGCTCAAGGATTAACTTTTAAGAATCAATTTTCAACCAATTAAGCTGTTCGATTGTGTACTATATCCACATGTCATAGTTGCAATAACACGATACACACAATCATTTAGATATTTTTCACCACTGGCCAATGTTAGACTACACCCACTACTCATGAAGTCTCGTGGAACCTATACTACTGCCCAAATGGTAAAATAACCGAAAAAATTCTAGCTGAAAGAAATTAGGAGTACGCCAGTGATAGCATACATTCTTAACTCTGAAATGCCCCAGTAACCTTAGCCCGGTCAAGAGTCGAACAAATTGGCGTAAAAATCAAAATCAACCAAACAAAATTATTAATTATCTACGCAGGCAGTACCACCTCAATCCTATAGTGATCGATTATATTGATGAAGTTATTAATACAACACACTAGTCAGATATAGTCATTGTGCTTGGTGATTTCAATGTTCCAAATATAATCTGGTTATAATTTGAACCACATAAACACCATTGCTAATAATCGTAACAGATTATTGAATCAGTCACCTTTTCTCATAAATGATATCAATCACAAATCTTAACGTATTGTAATTGACTTAACTAATTTAATGGCGAGTTCAGAACATCTACAACCAATCATATACAACTTCAACAAAAGCTGTGTTGCTTTTAAAAGATTACAACAACAATTGCATTGTATTCAAGCCGATTGTTTTAGAATGTTAAGAAAAAAATTTTTAGGATTAGGGGAAATAAAATCATTTTATGGTTATGGTGTTTACCGCAAGGCGTTAGTTTTTCTATTTTTCTAAAAAAAATTATATTGAATAATAATTTAGCATTTCTTATTTGATAGCAAAATACCGAATTTAATTTATTCTATTTCTTAAAATAAAAAAAAATAAAATAAATATTAAGAAAATGAACCAACACAGAAAAATTAAAACGCATTAAAAAATTAAATCCAAAAGTTGTTGCTTTCACATTTCTTAGCTAAGCTAAGCGGATTAGCGAAAGCAACACTACTAAAGTAAACCGTGTGAGGCTACAAAGTTACCTAGAATCCATCTATTGGCAAATAAGTGCAAGGCTTCGAACTTTATATACCTATGTGCTGAACCTCAGATGATTCGTAGTAGTCACTGCGATTGGTCGTCGATTTGTTTTTTTTTCTTGTGAAAATATTTATTATTTGAAATATTTTATTTTAATTTAATATTGTGTATTTATATAAATAAAATATAGTCGTTTAGTGTGTTAATTTAATATTTTATGTCTTTTTCTATTGTAAATAATATAATGTAAATAGTGTGTAAATATAGTGTATATATATATATATATATATATATATATATATATATATATATATATATATATATATATATTGTATATATATATATATATATATATATATTTGCTGTTGACAGCTGTATTGTGAGTTGACGTTTGATAATTATACATGTACTTTGGTGTAAGTTTTTGTTGTGTATAGACATACATTATGAATTGTGCTAAGTGTGAAGCTAGTGTGGATAAGGACAAAATTACATGTTCTGGATTTTGCCGTAAATTTTTCCATTACGGTTGTGTGAATGTTGATCGTTCGGCTATTAAGTGTTGTTCGAAATACTCCAACATTTTTTGATTTTGCGATGAGTGTCGTGACCTTATGACCAACCGATCATTTTGTAATATTATTGCGGATTCCTCTGCAAGTACTGCCCAGAACTCATATTTTGAAGTTTTGAAGGAGGAGATTTCTACCAATAGGATGCTAATTGGTGAGATTATAGAGAAACTCAATAGTTCAGGCATTAGGTGTGCTGAAAAAGTTGCTGAGTGCCCTACCGTTGGATTAACGTCATCTAGTGATTATGCTGTAGTGGAAGCTTCATCGACACCTACCGTTGATGTTTGCAAATTTACACCTAATTTAGGTGTAAACACCTCCACATCGAATATGGCTTCAACAGTTTCAGTTGAGTCTACATCATCTGCATCATTTGGTACCATATCTTATGCTGAAGCTTCTGTATCTACATCTCCTTATTCTGAGATTCCATTGATTTCCTCTGGAACCTCGAGGCCACTTGCATCAATTATTATTGGTACAGCTACGGAGTATACTTTACGTACTGTGGAGCCGCGTTCACAAGTATTTATTTCAAGATTACATCCTGATGTGAATGTAGATAATGTGAAGCTGTACTTACGGGATCATTTTAATATAAGTGATGTTAAAATTCATAAATTTAATCCAAAAAGTGCCAATGGGTTTATTCAAGATTATTCATCGTTCAAATTATCAGTTTCCAATGTTCATATGGATAAATTGTTAACTGTATCCTCGTGGCCGGCTGGTATTCTAGTGAAGAAATTTGTTTATAAGTCTAGAAGTAATCCTTTTTTAGTAAAATTGCAACCTCCACAAATTGTGATATAGAGATTCAATTTGATAAATCTCCTTTAGATGTTATTGATCATTCCATTTCAATTGATAAATCGCATTCTAATAATATTTGCTTATTTTTTGGTCATCTGAATGTACGTAGTTTGACGTTGCATTTAGATGAGATAATTATACTTTTGCATACATTTAATTTTGATTTTCTAGCTGTGTCTGAGACCTGGTTAAATAACAAAATTTCAACTTGTTCTCTTCAAATTAATAATTACAAATTTCTGAGGTCTTATCGTATTAATGGTCGTGGTGGTGGAGTGGGATTATACTCTCGATCTAATTTGAATTTTAAAATGTTATCATGTGGCTTAAATGGTAAAGTCGAATTTATGACATTTGAACTGTTTGGTAAGTTTAGTAAATTTCTTATTGTTGTTTTTTATATCACACCTCCCACTACAAGAGGAGACATTACAAGTATTTATGATATTCTTACTGATTTATTACAAGAGTATGAAAAAGTGTTTTGTTTGGGTGATTTTAACTTTAATATGCTAAATAATAATTTTTTGACTGATTGTTTTAATATACTTAATTTACATTTTTTGCCGTTTAGTGCTACGAGGTTAGAAAGCCTTTTAGACTTGATTGTTATTTTTAAGCCTGACCGACATAATATTATCAGTTATGGTCAATATTCTGTTCCTACAATATCGGATCATGATTTAATTTTTGCTTCTTATAAATGTTGTCGCACTAGAGATAAGTTAACTTATTCTATTGTGCCCAATTATAGGGAAATTAATCATGAATATTTTGTAAATTGTTTTTTCTCATTTGATTGGTCTAGTCTTTATTGTTGCTCTGATGTAAATATGATTGTTGATTTATTTAATTCAAATTTCTTACATTTAGATTCTATGTGTGTGCCCCGTAAAAGAACTATTAACAATTGTCCTACAGCTCCGTGGTTAAACCAGACGATATTGGATTCAATTCAATATAGAGATTTGAAGTATAATATAATTATAAAAGGAGTGGATTAGATGCTGATTTTAGTTCCTATAAAAGGGCTCGAAATAAAACTACTAAGTTTATCAATCAAGCTAAGTATAGTTTTTATTTTGGTAATGTTTATAACTCTAAAATTACTTGGAATAATTTAAAAAAACTTGGTATTTCGTGTTCTGTTGCTAAAGTTGACATAAAGTTCACTGCTGAAGATATTTTAAATGATATCTGTAAATTTCGCGAAGATTTAGTGGTTCTGCCATTGCCAGATATTGGATCTGTTGATCCTGATGATAATTATAAATTTGCTTTTGATTGTGTTGACGAGCTAATTGTCTTGAGTGCTATCCGTTCAATTAAATCTAATGCTATTGGATACGATAAAATTGATTTTAAAATTATAATATTATTTATTGATCTGTTTCTTCCACAAGTGACATATATAATTAATCAATGTTTGTCAAAATCAGTTTTTCCGAATTTGTGGAAAGTTGCTTCTATTGTTCCAATTCCAAAAAATGATATTGTTGCCAGTCTTAAAGATGTTCGACCAATAAGTATACTACCTGCCCTTTCTAAGGTGTTAGAAAAAGTTATGCAAACCCAGATTCTGCAGCATTTTAAAGGTTTTGATTTTCTTTGTAAATTTCAGTCAGGGTATAAGCATGGTCACAGTACTACAACGGCTTTGGTACACATTGTTGATGATCTTTCTTCAATCTTTAATGGGCATGGTTCGCAAGCATTATTGGTTTTATTGGATTTCTCTAAGACGTTTGATAGTGTTAATCATATACTTCTACTTCAAAAGCTTTATTTATATTATAAATTTTCTAGCTCTGCAATTAATATGTTGTACTCTTATTTGCATTGTAGGGAGCAGTTTGTTAAGCATGGTGTTAACTGCTCTGGAATGGGTAGAGTAACTCTAGGTGTACCACAAGGATCAGTTCTGGGTCCCTTGCTTTTTTCTATATTTATAAATGATCTTCTATGGCGAATTCGTCATTGTTCTTTTCATCTCTATGCTGATGATTTACAACTGTACATCGGATGTAAAGCATTAGGATTGAATGAAGCTACAATGAAATTGAACGAAGATCTTAGGGATATCTTATTATGGTCTAAATTTAACTCACTGGCGCTTAATCCCAATAAAAGTAAAGCATTATTTTTATGTAAAAGTAATTTGAATATTATTAAGCCTACTCTTGTTTTGGGTGATGACACAATTAAATTTGTTCCGACTGTTAATAACTTAGGACTGATATTAAATTCCAAACTTACTTGGTGTGATCATATCAGTACATTGTGTCAACGTGTCAATTATAGTTTATATTCGCTAAGATTAATAAAGAAATTATGTCCAATTCAGTTGCGAGTATTTTTGATTAAAAGTTTAGTTGTACCTTTGTTTACGTACTGTGATGTGATTTATAGTGGATGTGATAGTTCCTCTCGACGTCTACTTGAAATTACATTTAATAATTGTATTCGATACGTTCATGGCCTCAGAAAATTCATATTTCTAGTTTAAAAATGTCTATTTTGGGATGTACTTTGTTCGAGTATTATCATTATAGAACAGCTGTATTTATTTTCAGAATTATTACCTCTGGATTGCCTCTATATCTTTATGAAAAATTAAATTTTTCCAGGTCTCTGCGCACTAGAAACATCAATTTGCCCCTTAACAAAAGTAATATGTATAATAATTCGGTTTTGATGAATGCGTTTATTGTTTGGAATAGTTTACCCTATGAACTTAAAAATATTAGTTCTCTTAAAATTTTTAAAAAACTTGTATTTTTAACTGTACAGAAAAATGTTTAATGTAATTATAATTTGTAATAATATTTTTTTTTTTTACCCCTTTGTAAATAATTTTGTATATTGATGAGATTGTTAATTTTTTTTTCTTTCTTATAATTATTATAATGTTTTTTTTTTCTTCTTTTGTGATTTTTTCTTTTTCATAGTATAAAAGCTTCGGCTTATGCTTGTAAATAGATATGTAATAAATAAAATAAATAAATAAAAAAATAAATAAACCTATGTATTGTAATTTTTGTATTAAATTTAATAAATATAAATTGTGAGGCCCTTCCCTGGCTCTTTCCTAGATTTGGTTAGGCTAGGTTTCAGTGGCTACTATCGCACACTTAGTCTATAGTTACGGCCCATTGTGATACCACAGGATGAGGATCCGACATCATAAACTCCCTTAAACCCATTTAGTACTATTAATAAAGCCATTAAACTAATTTAGTACTATTATTACAGCTTTCAAGATCACAGAGGCTGTCCATGTTGTATTTGGCCAAGTGACCATGTCTTCTGCCAGCTAGCGCAATACACAAGCAAAGGAAGTGAACAAGAGTCTCCTCCTCCTCCTCGTTGTTCCTGCATTTGCATCCAGACCCAGCCTTCTCGCATGATCTCCGAAAAGACAGTGCCCGGTAACTATCCTTACAATTCTACCTAAATCACGCTTACTCAGTGTGATAAGGATCTTGGATCAATTCAAGTTCAGCTCAGGCCATACTTGTTTTACTACCCTGCCAGTTGGACTTGCGCTCCGCCTGGCATTTGCCATTGCAACTGCTTCCCTATGGCTTACTGCTTTCAGCACAGACATAGGCCTTCCTACACATTCCCTCCCTGATTCCAGTTGGAGAGTCGTACCGCACCTTGCTAACTCGTCTGCCCTGCAATTTTCCTCAACATCAGAATGGCTCGGAACCCAGACCAACTTGATATTGAAATGATCACTCATCTCGTTAAGAGATGTGTGACAATCCAACGCCACCCTTGACGCCAGGGAAACTGAATCCAGCGAAAGAATGACCGCCCGACTGTCCACAATGATATCAGTTAACGATATTACATTATGCTTCAACCAGTTCATGACCTCTTCAATCGCTATAACTTCAGCCTGGTACACACTGCAGTACTCGGACAGACGAAAGGATAAAGTTACATTTAATTCCCCACAGAATACACCAGCTCCCACTCAACCATCGAGCTTGGAGAAGTCGGCGAAGAATTTAACTGTCCCAGTCTCCATAACGAGATCACTATTCCAATCCTTCCTAGAGGGGAGGATCACTTTGAAAATCTTGTCGAAGCACAAACGAGGTCTTTTGTAGTCAAGATTCACCAGTTCATGCCTCACTGAATTAATTATAGCTGAGTGCCCTTTTTGTAGGCACTTCCAACCCGAAGTCGCTGAGAGCCGGGCGGCTATGTTAACCGCCATTTGCTTGTCGATAATATCCAATTGGAGAAGGTACACCAAAACCTCTAGGGCACTAGTGGGAGTCGTTTTCAGCGCACCACTAATGAGCAAACAGGCTGCCCTCTGTACCTTCGCCATCATGTTTCTATATGATACTTTCTCCTGAGCAGGCCACCATACACTCGTGTTTGGTTTCCAGCTGAGCTTACTGTCCAGAAGAAATCCTAGGAATCTCGCCTTATCAGTAAGGACCAGCATAGTACCATTTAGGCTTGGTAAAACCATTTCCGGAATTTTATGCCTCCTAGTGAAGAGGACCAGTTCTGTTTTAGATGGGTTAATCCCCAATCCACATCTGCTGGCCCACCCCGCAGTTTTTGATAACGCATTTTGCATCATATCCCTGATTGTACCCAGGTGCTTACCCGAGACAGCTATCGTGACGTCATCGGCATAAGCAACCACACCTATTCCTTTCCCCTCCAGTTCCAATAGTAGTCTATTAATTACTACATTCCAAAGGAGGGGAGAGAGGACTCCTCCCTGGGGAGTTCCTCGAGCAACCCGACTTCTGAAGGAGGCTTCCCCCATCCCCGCTATGACCCTTCTGCTACCTAGCAAATGAGTAATTAGCTTGATTACTGGGTTTTCGATCTCACAAGGTAGCAATCCTTCCATAATTGCTTCCACCTTCACGTTATTGAACGCGCCCTCGATATCGGGAAACGCCACCAACGAGAATTCCTGAAAATCCAGTGACTTCTCAATTCCACGAACCAGAGTATGTAATGCCGTATCCACGGACTTACCCTTATGGTACGCATGTTGTGACTGAGCCCAGTTACTGGGTTCAATTCTTGAGCGAATATAGACATCCAGCATCCTTTCCATGGTTTTCAGCAGAAAAGATGACAAAGATATTGGTCTAAAGTCCTTAGGGTTGCTGTGCAAGCTTCTTCCCGCCTTCGGGATGAAGATCACCCTACCCTCCCTCCATCTCTCGGGGATGTACCCTAGCTTCAGACACGCTTTGAAGATAACTTCCAGCCAGAGAAGCAAGAACTCCAGGTCCTTCTAAATTTCCACTGGTACAATCCCATTCGGACCAGCTGACTTAAAAGGCTTGAACCCTTTAATAGCCTATTCTATTCTCCGTGTGCTCAGAATATCCTCTGTACACAACAGTTGGACCCCGCAGTTATCCCTAGACCCACAACCATCCAAAGGCTTCGCAGTCGACACGTCCTCACTACCAGGGAAGTGAGTTTCCATCAAGAGATCAAAAGTCTCTTCACTAGAAACCGTCCATTCGCCATCTGTTTTTAACAGATAGCCTGGAATACCTGGATTGGTAGAGAGAATTTTCCTTAAGCGTGAGGTTTCCGAAACCCCTTCCATTCTATCACAAAAGCGCCTCCACGGATTCCTCTGCGCCTTCCTTAACTCCCTTTTGTATACTCTGAGGCATTCCTTATAGAAGTCCCAGTCCTGATTATCTCTAGATCTTTTCGCCCTATTGAAAGCAGACCCACAGACTTTCTCTCGACCCACGTAGACTAGAAGTGCCGGATTCCACCAAGCAGGTTTTCGCTTCTCACAGGCTACTCTCATATAGGTATTGCAAGCCCTTGTCAGAGTGTCCACCATTGAATCCAGTTTGTAATGTAAGTTTATCTGCACAAACCTAATCATTGATAACATTCTCCACTTACCTTAATTGCGACAGCAGTGCTACGTCGCTTAATTGGACTCGACGGAGTGGACGGTATCCTCCATCCCACTCCCACCGCAGTCCCTGAAGTTAAAGTGATTCGCCTCTCCTCCCTCCGATGTATCCCTTCTGTCAAGGGATAGTCGGTCCCTAAGGTCACTAGTCAAACCCTCACTCGGGTTCGCCACTGGCTGCAGTGTCTCGCCTGGTGAGATACCACTCCTCGCGCTTCCCACAGCAGGCTGGACTTCTACCTCCCCCTTCTCAGGCTGCGCAGTAATCCGTTTAGCTCTGACCTCGTCCTTCCTGAACACCTTCAGTGTGACAGAGCCGAAGCCGATGTTGATGACCCCTTTGGTTTTTGACAGGGGCGCCAGGGATTCCTTATTGATCACCATAATTGATGATCTGAAATTGCCCTTAGGCTCCTCCTGCTTGACAATTTTCCAGTCCCCTGTCGGGAGATCCGGATTGCAAACCTGGATAATCCTTAGGGATTCATCCGGGTTAGCCGGCTTCGTAGGGAGCCAGACCATTGCCCAAAACCATTGTCCTAGATCAAGGTTTGAAGAATTTTATTAGTAAAAAGTATCGTTTGTTTAACACAGTTTTCATTGCCGGTATTATGGATCTTTATTTCATTTCAGATTTTGACATTTGGGGTTGCATTTGCGTGGCGTGGCGATCGGGGTCCGTAAATCTGCATTTGAAGACCAGTTAATTTAGGTGGGGTTAGCGAGCATATAAAATGCAATGTTTTATCGGTACCTCATGAATTTTTAAAAGACTTGTTTCCCTCTTAGAAAAATCCGTTTTAGAGATTGAGTGTCTTTTTTAGTTATTTTTCCTGCTGCCGGTATGATGAGGCTTCCATCTCGGATGATTCTAATTTTGGTAATTTTCTCGTAGCTATTTAAATATTTTAAAAAAGCAATAACCTTTCGGTCTATAATACTGTAACCCCGACTTACACTTACTCAATCTATGTCATGTCTTGTTATTGTGAGAATAAATCACCCAAAAATCAGAAGGAGTCGATGAGAAGTTTGCGCAAAATAACGTACTGAGCAAGTGTTTTTTCAAATAATTCACACATCGTTTGATATAGGTATGCAAGATTGGACCTGAGAAATGAATTAAGAAATTAAACAAATCCAAATAGGCAGCGAAATATAGACGAAAAGTTTGTAGAGGTACACGTCGAAGTGAAAAGTACAGAACGTAGTTGAAAACGATCAGTCGAATATTCAGATTGTTGAACATAAGTTGCATTTTGATGTTCAAAGTTTCGAAAAAGTTGTTCTTTGCCCGAAACCAAATGGAACGATACTCGAATAAACTCAAGTCACCGACATTTAATGGCACAATGGGTATGCACACTCATTGTGGATTTTAAAATTCCAATTTGGAACGTGTTCTAATAGAAATGCTTGAGATGAAGTGAGTCGTGTCGCAGGGAAATTGTAATATGTACTTAAAGGTGACCGCCGAGACATTGTATAAACACAATGAGATAATGAAGGTGCTGGAGAATCGAAATGTTGTCCATCCGTATTATGGAGAGTGCGACAATCAATGCTTTCATTGGCGGCATTTGAGGACAGAGACTCACAGAGCGGTTGTTTTGTCGCCACATCTTTCACTGAAACCATTGCTTGTGTTTTAATTAAAGAGACTGCACAACCTTTTATCAAGCCATCACTTAAAGCACGACGGGTTGAAATAAACACCGAGAGGAATATCAAGCGGCCAGATTACGTGACAACCAGATTACGTGACAGTAAAATTATTTGTTGGACTTCGGACAAGATGGGACGCATCTCGCGGAGCTCCTGGGAAACCGACGAGGCCTTCAAAGGAAGAAAACGTAGTGGGAATGGACGAGGACCTAAGTAAAGGGCCATTAAACTACAATGAGTCAGCTTAAAAGGAGAGAAGCTTACTCCCACGAATACGAAGTGGTGACAGCTTAACAGTAACAGGTGATATTGGTGAAAAGTTGGATGATTAATTTAGACACACGAGCAACACACACGATTGTTCGAAAGGATCTCATCAGTGGAAGCACACAACTTCTCGACGAGTTGAAATTGCAAACAGCGATTGACGACGGAGCATTCATCCTAGGGTAAGAAAGTAGTGAAAATAAGAATTCGAGATACTAGTTTTCAACACGAAGTACTGTAGTACTGATATTGTCGATGACTGATGAGGTCATTATAGGTATGAACTTTATGAGAACGAACGGCTTCGTGTTAGATATTTAACGAAGAGACCTGAGCTGCGGTAATATCGAGATGCAACTTCAGCGTTTCAAATATAACAATCATCAGGCGATAGTAATATCAAATATTAAATAGTATCAATATAAGACACCGCCATGTAAAATCGTGTTCCAAGATTTTTTTTCTGTAAGACAAGATTGAAGTTAGGTGTTTTAGTACAAGTTTGAAAAAAACTCCAAAATCAACACAGCTGCATGTCGATTCTGGTTTTCCTTAGGAATAAGAAAACGAAAAAATATTTGACATTTTTCTAGCAATTTTGAATTTTTTCCTAAATGTTTATTCTGGCAATACGGAATAGGAAATTTATTTTTCTTATTTAGGTATGGCAGTTTTGACATTTAAAATTACTTACATATTTGAGGTACGGAAAATAATTCCTATTCATTTATTGCAGGAGCTAACGAGATAATATTTAAATTAGTAATTTTAAGATTTAAATAATGCTAAAATGTTGATTGAATGTAATGCTGATTGAAAATGTAATGCTGATTTTTGTTAAAATTATTTAATAAATTAAAATAACTAAGTATTACATGATATTTAAAAATTAATAATTTAAATAAAAAACTTAAAGTTTACTGAAATATTATTAAAGAACCAAGTGATTCGTAAACTCCCAGAAAATGCAGCCTTCGCTTAAGAGTTTATCTAAATGATTGAAGATACACCTAGAACCCTTATATTCAAAAATGCAAAAACGCCTTAAGAATTATGAAGTTATCCATAACATTATAAAATTCTATCTTAAAACATTATGTAATTGAGTATTATGCACCTTCATCTGAAAAGCTTTGCACCACTAACATATCAGATAATTTTTTAAAATAGAGCTGATTCGTTCCGTAAACGTTATAGCTAAATCCGTAATATCTTGCTTGCTCTCAATCATCTAATATATTATTTACCGTTTGTTGTTACTACATATACTATATGTATAATATTATACGCAAATCAATTTGGCAAATTAAAACATAATACGTAACGTTTAGCCACTTTTAACTGATATTATTAGAGCCTTGTCGCGTTGAGTACTAAAACTAAAAATAAAAATTCCTAAATTTTTTTTTCCTGAGTATGCCAGAATAAACTATAGGAAATATTGTATAGGAAAAAACTGCAATATTTTTTTATTCTTATGTAGGAAAAAAAATCAGAATTCCTATGGTAGCCAGAATTGACATTAAAAAAAACTGTGTGTCAAAATAAAAAAGTAAATGTCATGTGCATGTGTAGTCAAACATAGCCTTAATTTTTAGTGTAGTTATGCTAGTAAAATGCTAGAAACGTTGAATAGTTCCCCGTTCTGAATATTAGTTCCTAATTAAAAATCTTAAGTTCATCATGGTTTCTTCAGCCATCCACAACGAAAATATATGCATGTTACTGATTTCATATTTTTTGGTTACCGGTGGTAAGTACATACCGCCTCGTTTAAAAGTATAGACCATGCCATTATGTTCGATTCTAATCCATAGGAATTATTTACGATGTAAATGTTGTGCTCTTAACTGGTGAATCAACTGCAGACGAGGAAGATGGGGAATACATTATGGAAGGTTTGGCAAATAGTTTTCTGTTTATGTTGATGATTCCGATCTTTAACTATAGATGGCGGTATAGTCAAATAAAGGAAATAGTTTTGCTTGTATTTTTCTTTTCTTTTCGTGAAATGTTATTCGTGGTCAAGAAAGTTGTAATTTCTGAAATAATAATAATTAAAAACGATAATATGAGCCATTGGTAAGAATTAATATATTACATTGTTAGTAAAGCATGTATTAAACATGTTTGTACGTGAAAAAAACACACGTTTGGTATAAGTTTTTAGCAAAAGAATATGATTTTTGTTTTTAATATTTTCCGCCATTATGTTTTGATTATTACTTTTTAAGAATATAACTGCCGTCTACAGCTCAGGAAGGAAACTGTTGACATAAATGTAATGACCTATCAAGCAGTACTGCCTGGTACTGAAGGTGTAGTGATTTAGCCTACCGACAAAATCGTTATAACGTCTAACCAAAAGTATGTAGAAGCTAAAAGGAAATTTGTCATTTGTAATCGGTTTTTATAAAATTTAATTATTATTAGCAAAATTCTTAAACTTCAAATGGGTACTCAATGGATTCTTAACTACATCATCTCTTTTTCTAAATAAAACTTTAGAAAAGTGTTACGACTGTGTTGTCTTAACAAGACATTTTTTGTTAATTTGTTTCTATTCTCCATGGTTTCTTGCGTCCGAGTTTTTCACTGTGTGAACGTGGTGTCTTGGTGGATGGATTCGTGTGTGTTTTCTTCTGTTATGTTGGCAACGGAACGAAAATGGTAGAGAAAGAGAGAACAATGCGCATCGAGTGTGTGCAAAGTAAAACGTTTTGAAAAAAATGTTTTTTCTTATATGTCTCTCTTTTGTACCAACGAAAATTTGGTATAAAGGAGAGATAGAGAAGAGAGATTCATTTTCTTCTAAAACGTTTTACGAGCTGTGCGACGCTAGAATATGTTTTTTGGTTTTGATTCATTCGGTTTTTGATTTTTGTTGAGTCGAGTTTGGTTTGACATAAAAATCAGTCTCGTTTTTTTCTGGTGTTGAAATAAAATGATTCATTATTGCATTGTGAATTAAAAGTTGTCTTGTTTGTTTAAGAATATATATCATGCGATATATAATTAAGATAAAAACTATATTGTATAATAAAAAATAAAAATATATATTGTATAACCCAATAATATAAATAAAATCCAGAAATTGAAAAAAAAAAAGTTTTGTTTTTGGGAAGTGCATCGTAGTGTTAAAATGGCGCATTAGATGTAAAGAAAAAAACAAATAATAAAAAGTTTTAGAATATTTTGAGATTACGTTAAAAAAAAAATAAGGAAAGAGTGTCTCCTAAGTGGCTGACCCAAGTGAATATAATTTATTAAAAATCTGCATTGTTGGGTCAACCTTTTTGTGTGCTTACGGTTGGCGAGACAACGCCCAACCAAATAACTGCGGCGGCAAGGTCGCAACAATCTCGGTTAAGACAGGCGGACGCCAATCAAAGGAAACTAATACATATTTGTACATTTATTGGGCGAGACAACGCCCCACAAACAGTTATTTTTCGGGTGGCCAGTTGAGGCTACTACGTTGACGACGGATCCGGCGGCCAGGTGAGGCCAGCCGCGATTGATTTGGTTATCGGTGGTCTGCCGCAACAAACAGGTGGCCAGCCGGCCAGTTGTTTGATTTGTATATATATTGGTATCGGGGAGAGGCCCGCAACGGTCAATTTCGGTGGTCTGCCGCAACTCACGGGTGGCCAACCGGCCCCTCGTTTTATTTTATTTGGTAACGGTGAGAGGCACCGCAACGGTCCGGGGGACAGGAGTCCCTTGTGGCATGACGGCACCAAGGCCGCACCAAAAAAATTTATGTTATTAAGGTACAATTTTTTAAATTTTTATTTAGATTTTTTATTATTTTTCTTAAATTTTTTTTATTAAATTTAAATTTTTTATATTTTGTAATCGAGCGCCGCACAGCGGGTGCGCGCTCGATGCGCATTGTTATCTCTCTCTCTCGTTTTCTCCTAATGCGGGTGGAGGGGGAAGTTGTTTGTTTTTGTTGTTTTTTGTTTTCTTTTAAAAAAACAATATATATAAAATGAAATACTAAATTATTTTTCGGTGTGGTGTGATGGGAGCGGAGACTCCCTCTATGGCGGTTTAGTGTTTGCGGTCCCTTGGTGCCCGCATCCAATTCCGTAACCAGGGCTCGGCCCCGTTTGAATTCGGATGGATGCGCGCACCAAGGCACCTCTCTCCCATTTATAATTTTTTGAGTTGTTCGTTCCTCAGGTTCCGGCCGACGAATTTCGGCGGAACCCGGGTATTATTATTATTATTTGCGTTTATCCAATTTATAATTATCTGTTAATCACGGTGTAGGCCAGGAGCCCTGCATGCCTCAAACCCCACGACCCTCGCACTTCTCGCTGAGAACGTAGCCGGCAAAACATCACCGTGGAGGCCTCTGCAGGAGCTTAGTGAATATCTGCAGGTTGGCAGTAGCCAGCCGGTAACAGTGGCGCCCAAAGCATTCGCGAATTTTGATAATTTTTTATTTTTTTATGATTTGTAGCTGCACTCCCTTTGGCGTGCGCGTCCAGTGTCGAAACCGGTGTTTGACACTGTTTGAATTCGCATGGACGCGCACACCAAAGCCAGTCTCCCGGTTGACATTCCCTATCTACGATCGCAACCAGCACGGGCTGTTTGATTGCGCGTAGATGGGGGGTGTCATCCCCTATTCTTTGGACATCCGACTTCCGAGCTCTTTCCCATTTCCACTATGTTGTGTCTGATTGTGGTGGAGCTCGGATGTCATTTGTCTGGGGTTTAGCTTAGCTTCATTTTCCCTTGCCCCGAAATTTCTCGACCGAAATTTGAGGAACAACAATTTTTATTATTATTATTATATTTCTTTATTATTTTATTATTTAGCTGACACGGAGTGGGGTTTCCACTCTCATCATGCCATCCGTATCGTGGTATTAATTAAAAAATTTTCTATTTTTTTTTTTGATAAACTTTATTTGTTTATTTGATATTTTGATATTGTTTTTGATTTTGGTTTATAGATCTATGGGTTGTATTGGAACCCTCGGGTTTATTAGTATTTCATTTTGATTTTATTTTCCTTTTTCCTTGGTATCTCTTGAGTATCAGCCTCCTGCCTGCATACCGTTGGGTGTGTTGGTAGTTGCTTGAATTGTTTTTTTTCGTATCGTTTCAAATTTCAACGAGCCCCTCCAAATTAGGTTCTCATCGAAAAGCGCCACTTTGGGGGGTATCTCGTCTTCCGTCGTTAAACTAACCGTGGGAATACTGGACCCACAAACCACCACAAGGTAACCATTCCTTTCTTCTTTTATTATTATCTTACTTGTATTTTTTTTCTCTTGTTACTTTGCCTCCTTATCTGGGTGTGTTGGTAGTTCCATTAACTACGGTATTATTATTATTAACTTTTATTTATTATTATTTTGTATGAATTCAAATCCGTGGGATACACCAGAAAGACCTCAAAGACGTACAGTGTGGGATAACTCGGACGTAGAACCACGTATCCAACGTAATCATCCGTGGGATCGAGTGGAAGTTAACCAAATTCATATTCGAATTGAGTATTATCCAACGCACGGGGTAACTTTCTGGTTGTTTTTCGCGATTTGATATTCATTGGTTGAATTTTTTATTTTTTTTTTCGTGTTTTTTATAAAAATATTTCGTGTTTTTTGATATCTAGTTATAGTGGGTGTGGAATATCTTTAGTTGTAATTTCCTCTAATTTAAAACCTTCCGTTTGAATTAGAGTTATTTTGAATTGAAATTTTTGTATTTTTGAATAAATTTAATAAAGACTACGTTTTTTTTGTCGAATTATTCGATCTTACTCAGTATCCCTACCTAATCTAAAATGGACGTAACCTTACTGCAACCAGACGAAGTGGAGGTGGAGTGTCTCCTTCGTGATATTCGCTTCGACACGCCCGATGCAATTCATCAACTCGAGGAAGCGGTCCGAAGTGAGCAGGCCGAGATTAAACCAACGCCCGGAAAAATGCATACAAGCGCATCGAAGAAACCGGATATCGAGATTTCAACGTGTCTCAAGAAATTGGAGGAGATTCGGGAAGAAATCACCCTTTTGGGTCCGACTACGAAGGATCCCCTATTATTGGCTCAACGTTACCATTCCCGGTTGTTGCATTTGTCCGGCCGGCTTAGTCGCGCATTCAAATCACCGAAATACGAGCAGCTCGCGCGTAAGGTACATCAAGCATGTTCCGAATTACTGACTAGTCTGCAGATGTACTTGGATGACCAGGAAAAATTGAACGTTTCCATAGAAAGCGCAAAGGGCGTACATCTCACGGTGGAAATACCTCCTCATGAGGAAATAAATGAAGAGATTCATGTTCAAAACCTCGGTAGCGAGGATGATTCTGATAACCCACCGCAGCCGGAGCGAAGAAGTACTTTGGAGGATCTTCTTGGCCAGATCCAAACGAATCACGCGGCGGTACAACAATCAAATGCACAGACCACACTCTTGGAATCCATGCTGCAA
Source organism: Nephrotoma appendiculata (assembly GCA_947310385.1). Lineage (NCBI taxonomy): Eukaryota > Metazoa > Arthropoda > Insecta > Diptera > Tipulidae > Nephrotoma > Nephrotoma appendiculata. The sequence continues at coordinate 165,261,897 of OX371224.1, forward strand.
AAGTTCGAAATGGTATCACAACAGCTGGTAAAGTTGGATCAACGGCAAAACAACCTCCAGACTCAAATCGTCGGAAATAATCTGTTCTCACAAGACATCCCGATTCCCACCGTACAGGATCGCGCGCCTCCGACGTCCACCAGTTCGCCAGTATCGCCAAAATTTGTCGATCGACGTTTGTTGTCCGGTAGTGGACTAAGTTTCACGGGATCTCCATCGGGAATCAACATCGATATGTTCCTGTTTCAAGTTGATACCATCGCTTCATCCCGGGGATTATCCGAGCAAATCTTATTATTGGAGCTCCATACCATTCTAAAGGACCTCGCGTTGCAGTGGTACTGGACATTTCGTAAACACAACCCGCACGCGACCTGGTCAGAACTACGAAGCGGAATTATCGAGCGCTTTCAAGATCGTCGCACAAATTACGAAATCCGCAGAATGCTCGAGGCACGTAAACAACAACCGAACGAAAGCTTCCTGGATTTCTACAACCACGTATGGACCCTCACACTACAATGTCGCACACCGTATTCCGACGAAGAGCTCATTCAAATTTTGATGAACAACATGAAGCCTACGCTACAATACCACCTTACAGATCGTCAGTTCAGCAGCATCAATGAACTAATAAAAAGCTGTTCTGCTTGGGAGGAGTCTTTTCGGCGGCTCAAAGCTCCGGCGGATCCTGCAATCCATCCACGACGCGTGATCAATGAGTTATCAGGCAGTCCGTATGATGATGCTGGAGCATATGACTCTTATGAGAATTATCCCTTAACTGATGTTCTACCCGATAACTCAGTATCCGCCATTCAAACGGAGAGCAGGTATCAGTCGGCAGCGGCGAGACGTTCGGGTGGACAAGTCCCAGCAGGCAGTTCGGGATTGGTTTACAAACAACATGCCAATCATAGTAAAAATATCGTCTGCTTTAATTGTTCGGATATGGGTCACACGTTCATGGATTGTCAATTGGCTCCCGTTGGATTGTTTTGCTATCGATGTGGGCTACGAGGGACGATATCTGCGCGTTGTCGACGTTGTGCCGAGGAGAGAAACGCTCAATCAAGATTGTCGGAAAACCGGAGCAGTGGTTCTTGGAGGACTGGGCCACGAGAATCACCACAACCACAACCGCAACCCAGACTGATGTTACCACGGACAAATCCACTCAAACCGATTCTGGAAGATGCAGCGAGCAATACGGACGCGGAAATCCGCTCCTATTTGAATCCGATGAAGAAATAAGCTCGTCTGCCAGTAATGATTCCTTTCCCGATCCTTCTTCCCCATCCAATCCTTCCTCCTTTCCTGTCGCTCTTAAATTTTTCTATAATGCCCCATCATTGGCAAAGTTAGATCGTTTAAAGCGTTCAAAAAAATATTGGAACCGTCGCGTCGCAATGAGAAATGATGTGATTTCCTCCGTTCTATTCTCCGAGGGTAGTGACACTCGGCCTTACGCCCAGGTCTTTATAAATAAGATACCTTTTAAGGGTCTTCTCGACAGCGGGGCGAGTGTCAGTGTTCTCGGGAGTGGATCGGAGAAACTTCTGTCAAATCCTTTTGTTGAATTCCATAACTTTCCTTCCACTATAACTACCGCGAGTGGCCAAGTCCAACGAGTCTTTGGTTATATAAGAGCTAACGTCGAATTTAACGGAGTCACTAAATTTATGAATTTTCACGTTGTCCCTTCCTTGGAACAACCGCTGTATTTGGGTATCGATTTTTGGAATCGTTTTGGAATTTCCCCAAAAATCTCCGCGTTAAATAATTCGGACGAATTAGGTGAAACTACCAACACACCCAAATTCCATATTTTAACATCTGATGATCGTCGTAAATTGGATCTCATTCGCGAATATTTCCCGAGCAGCGATATTTTAGGTTTGGGCCGCACATCCCTCATCACTCATATGATCGATGTCGGTTCCGCAAAACCAGTCAAACAACGTTTTTATTCCGTGTCCCCAGCTATCCAGAAACTCATGTATGCCGAGTTGGATAGGATGTTGTCTTTGGGGGTTATCGAGGAGTCACAAAGTTCCTGGTGTTCACCGGTCACGTTGGTGCGTAAGGCCAATGGGAAAGTTCGTCTGTGCTTGGATGCTAGAGAACTGAATAAGGCAACCGTCAAGGATGCGTATCCGCTGCCCATAATCAACGGATTGTTGGGTCGTTTGGGACACACCCGATTCATTTCGGCGATTGATTTGAAGGATGCCTTTTGGCAGATCCCACTCGACCCAGCATCCCGCGATAAAACAGCGTTTACGGTTCCTGGACGGCCCTTGTATCAGTTCAAGGTGATGCCGTTTGGCTTATGCAACGCACCACAGACGCTTTGTCGCTTGATGCACCGCGTGATCCCGTACCAACTGCACGATAAGGTCTTTGTGTACCTCGATGACCTTCTGGTCACATCCTCCACTCTGGCTGAACATTTCGATTTGCTACAACAGGTTGCTGGATATCTGAAGGACGCTGGTTTAACAATCAATTTGACCAAAAGTAAGTTTGTGTTGAAAGAAGTAGACTATTTAGGTTATATTGTGGGTGATGGTTGCCTCCGTACAAACCCAGATAAATGTAAAGCTATTCTGGAGTACCCTATTCCGAAAACGACGAAACAGATTAGACGTTTTCTGGGAATGTGCGGATGGTATCGTCGCTTCATTCCTAATTTCGCCTCCTTAGCTTCTTCTCTCACCGATCTTACTGGTAAAAACACTAAAGTATGTTGGTCTGCAGCTGCTGATTCTTCTTTTAACGCTCTCAAAACCGCCTTGTCAACTGCCCCAGTTTTAACACATCCTGATTATACAAAACCCTTTTTTATTCAGTGTGATGCCAGTGCCGTTGGGGTCGGTAGTGTCTTATTTCAGGTGGACGCCGAGGGGGTAGAGCGGCCCATTGAGTTTTATTCCCATAAGCTCAATGCGGCGCAGCGAAACTACTCGGTGACCGAGCTGGAATGCTACGCTGCCGTCCTCAGCGTGCGAAAATTCCGTCCCTACGTGGAAGGTTATCCATTCGTCATTTATACCGACCATTCCAGTTTGCGCTGGTTAATGAGTCAAAAAGACCTCTCCGGACGTTTGGCGAGATGGAGTCTTAAACTCCAAGCGTTGGATTTTCAGATTGGATACCGAAAAGGTTCAGTTAACGTTGTACCTGATGCGTTGTCTCGAGCTTTTCCGGATGAATCCGCTCCTTGTGAGGATGATTCCGAAAGTAAGAGCACGCCTGATCCTGGTGTTCAATTTGGAGATCCAGCCTTGTCGAGTAAAAACATCGACCCTTCCGTGAATGCGTTAATACCTTCTTCAGTCCCAATTCTGCACGTTGATCAAAATTCGGTGGCGTTTCAAGATCCAGATTACGTCGATCAGATCGCGAAAATTCGTTCCTTAAAAGATTGTTCGCACAACTATAAGATCCAGGATGATAAACTATTAATATCCCCTTCCTTCGGTTTTAAATATACGGATACCGACCTTTCGAATTGGAAACTTGTTATTCCTAATTCCTTAACTTCAACGCTTATTGAACAGGCTCACGTACCTCCCACTTCAGCACATTTAGGCGGCAGCAAAACTCTCGAACGCCTTCAGCGTCAATTTTACTGGCCTCAAATGGCAAAACAAGTTAAACAATACGTTGCTAGCTGCACTAAATGTAAAATGAACAAAGCTGTTAATTTCTCTACACAACCAGCCATGGGAGCGCAGGTTACGTCAACTCGCCCGTTTCAAAAACTATATGTCGATTTTTTGGGTCCGTATCCACGTTCGAAACTCGGAAATACCTGTATCGTTATCGTTCTGGATCATTATTCGAAATTTGTAGTTGTCAAACCCTTACGCGAAGCGTCTGCCTCTTTATTGTGTCGATTTTTGGAAAATGAGGTATTCCTTTTATTCTCCGTACCCGAAATTGTTACCTCCGATAATGGGAAGCAGTTCACCTCGAATCTATTTAAAGACCTGTTAGCTAAATACGGTGTAACCCATTTACGTACGCCGGTGTACTCGCCCCAAAGTAACGCTTCCGAGCGTGTTAATAGAACATTAATTGCCAGTATTCGTTCATATTTGAGCGATCACGACCATAATTTGTGGGACAAAAATTTGCAGGAAATTGCGGCTGCTTTACGTAATGCCATACACGATTCGATACATTATTCCCCTCATTATGTCGTGTTCGGTCAACATATGTCGATGCACGGTTCGGATTACTCACTGCGACGATTACTCGATGAACATGATCCCGGTGAAGTCCATGCATGGGCTAAGCCAGATCGAGTAAATCTGTTAAAAGATCGTATTATACATTATCTGCGTGTGGCATACGAGAAGGGAGCTCAGCGTTACAACTTGCGTAGTACTAAGCGCTCTTTTCGAGTTGGACAATCTGTCTTTATACGATCTTTTGCGTTGAGCGATGCGACGAACAAATTCTCCGCGAAATTAGCCGGAAAATTCAAACCCGCGGTAATTTCTGGTAAAGTTGGTCAGGTGGCGTATACCGTCGAAGATTTGAATGGCAAATCTCTAGGCACTTATCATGTTAAAGACATCCGTGTTTAATCGTTTCTCTCTATCTTCATTTTCGTGTTGTTTGTTTTAGGCCCGGCTTATGAGACATCTCAGGGTGTGGGACGTTCCCACGTTTGTTACGACTGTGTTGTCTTAACAAGACATTTTTTGTTAATTTGTTTCTATTCTCCATGGTTTCTTGCGTCCGAGTTTTTCACTGTGTGAACGTGGTGTCTTGGTGGATGGATTCGTGTGTGTTTTCTTCTGTTATGTTGGCAACGGAACGAAAATGGTAGAGAAAGAGAGAACAATGCGCATCGAGTGTGTGCAAAGTAAAACGTTTTGAAAAAAATGTTTTTTCTTATATGTCTCTCTTTTGTACCAACGAAAATTTGGTATAAAGGAGAGATAGAGAAGAGAGATTCATTTTCTTCTAAAACGTTTTACGAGCTGTGCGACGCTCGAATATTTTTTTTGGTTTTGATTCATTCGGTTTTTGATTTTTGTTGAGTCGAGTTTGGTTTGACATAAAAATCAGTCTCGTTTTTTTCTGGTGTTGAAATAAAATGATTCATTCTTGGATTGTGAATTAAAAGTTGTCTTGTTTGTTTAAGAATATATATCATGCGATATATAATTAAGATAAAATCTATATTGTATAATAAAAAATAAAAATATATATTGTATAACCCAATAATATAAATAAAATCCAGAAATTGAAAAAAAAAAAGTTTTGTTTTTGGGAAGTGCATCGTAGTGTTAAAATGGCGCATTAGATGTAAAGAAAAAAACAAATAATAAAAAGTTTTAGAATATTTTGAGATTACGTTAAAAAAAAAATAAGGAAAGAGTGTCTCCTAAGTGGCTGACCCAAGTGAATATAATTTATTAAAAATCTGCATTGTTGGGTCAACCTTTTTGTGTGCTTACGGTTGGCGAGACAACGCCCAACCAAATAACTGCGGCGGCAAGGTCGCAACAATCTCGGTTAAGACAGGCGGACGCCAATCAAAGGAAACTAATACATATTTGTACATTTATTGGGCGAGACAACGCCCCACAAACAGTTATTTTTCGGGTGGCCAGTTGAGGCTACTACGTTGACGACGGATCCGGCGGCCAGGTGAGGCCAGCCGCGATTGATTTGGTTATCGGTGGTCTGCCGCAACAAACAGGTGGCCAGCCGGCCAGTTGTTTGATTTGTATATATATTGGTATCGGGGAGAGGCCCGCAACGGTCAATTTCGGTGGTCTGCCGCAACTCACGGGTGGCCAACCGGCCCCTCGTTTTATTTTATTTGGTAACGGTGAGAGGCACCGCAACGGTCCGGGGGACAGGAGTCCCTTGTGGCATGACGGCACCAAGGCCGCACCAAAAAAATTTATGTTATTAAGGTACAATTTTTTAAATTTTTATTTAGATTTTTTATTATTTTTCTTAAATTTTTTTTATTAAATTTAAATTTTTTATATTTTGTAATCGAGCGCCGCACAGCGGGTGCGCGCTCGATGCGCATTGTTATCTCTCTCTCTCGTTTTCTCCTAATGCGGGTGGAGGGGGAAGTTGTTTGTTTTTGTTGTTTTTTGTTTTCTTTTAAAAAAACAATATATATAAAATGAAATACTAAATTATTTTTCGGTGTGGTGTGATGGGAGCGGAGACTCCCTCTATGGCGGTTTAGTGTTTGCGGTCCCTTGGTGCCCGCATCCAATTCCGTAACCAGGGCTCGGCCCCGTTTGAATTCGGATGGATGCGCGCACCAAGGCACCTCTCTCCCATTTATAATTTTTTGAGTTGTTCGTTCCTCAGGTTCCGGCCGACGAATTTCGGCGGAACCCGGGTATTATTATTATTATTTGCGTTTATCCAATTTATAATTATCTGTTAATCACGGTGTAGGCCAGGAGCCCTGCATGCCTCAAACCCCACGACCCTCGCACTTCTCGCTGAGAACGTAGCCGGCAAAACATCACCGTGGAGGCCTCTGCAGGAGCTTAGTGAATATCTGCAGGTTGGCAGTAGCCAGCCTGTAACAAAAGTAGTACACATCGACAGTAAAATCACTGTATGTCACGCTCTTAAACCTAGCAGGAAAACCGACAACTATGGCTGAGTTATTAGAGATACGGAAATGTAGCTCGGAACACTTGACCACGAGGTCAAAAAATAATGTATAGCCGGAATGTTTGCGTCTCCACAGGTACAGCGCAAGCCGGTGTATTCTGTATAAGCTACAAGAACGAGGAGATGAGGATACTCCTGTCCACTTTCATTAGTCTTTGAAAATAAAGGGTATTATGGCGAAACGGAAAAATGCGAAATACTTCACAAAATAGGTCATAATGGCTCTAGTAGTCAACGGTCTTAGCGTGTGGATGCATTCATTACAACCTAACCTAATATTAACTTGTAATTATTTTAAATAATTCTAAGCAATTTGATACAGTGATGAAAAATATCCTCGCACGTAAACCTGATTCGAAGGTCATTAAACCTTAATTCAATTAAATTTTTTTAGTATATTTCTCTCGGTTACAGATTATGAATCCAATGTCGGGAACTAAAGATTATCCCAACCAATAAATTCCAGTTTTTGTCAAGGCCACTTTAAAAGTATTTACTTTAAAATGTCAACATTTCAACTTTAAGCTAAATGGAATTGTGAAGACTACTAATGAATAGGTTTCTAGAAATTGCAAATGTATATGCGTCTTGTATGTCATATATCAGCAAAGACAAAAAAGTTGCCTGCATATCTGATTAATTTTAGAATAAAATATTACTTTAAAAGTTAGTACCAAATAATGATTAGAATAAAAATGGTGGTACTACGTATAGATTCAAAATACAATAATGAAGGCATTGTCTAATATAATTACTATTTACTTTTGTTCAGTCTACAAAGTAAATGAGCACACAATGCCAAATTTATTCCATTCATCGTGGAACCAAAGATAATTATGTACATTTTTAAATTTCTTATGCTTTATAGAGTTTTAAGGCAAAAAATTTCTTCGCTCACACAAACCAATTTGATAAGGAGTTCAACGATCTTACATTAACCTTAAAAAAATGTATACCCAGATTAGGTAAGAAAACACCATATCACAATTTGGTATACAAATAAGTTTTGGGTTATAAGATCATTAAATCAATACTAACCATTTATAATACATTACCTTCACCATTAATTGGTAGAATCGATGTCACTGTCTCACATTATGTCTTATTCTTATAAATGGTTTTTCTTTTATCAAAACCTTATTCAAGATTCTACGAGTAGCTATATGCAACAGAATTAAGTTATTTTATATGGTTAAGTAATATAAAATATAAGTATTTTATCAATCAGTTATACGGTTCGGTTGGCCCAATTAAGATAAAAATAGGACCCTGCTCATTCTTCAATGTAATCACGATTTAAAAATAATTTAATTGTAACATGATTGTTTTAATGGCATAGTCTTGGCGTAAGGCTTACCATAAAACCCGGAAACCCGGTTATCAATGTAGTATGTATACCAACTCGAATTTAATATCTGCAATAAATTAACAAATGTTTTAAACTTTGTATTAAAATTCAGAACATAAAAAAATTATTAGGTAATTAATTAAATAGGTTAAAATGCTTAATTGATAGCGGCCACAAGCTAGAGGCAAACAAACTGACAAACTGATTTAATAAATCTGCAAGGTTTTATAAACAATGATTGAAGTGCAGCAAAAAATTTTCTCCATCTATTCTTTAAATTTCTTAAGACGAAGTGTATTGAAATACAAAATCAATTTTTATCTCACTGTAAGAAATAATTTAACATCGACCAAGCGGCGCAGTGGTTAAAGCTTTGTTGTTTGGATTGGGAGGTACCGAGTTCGAATCTCGATAGGGGCAGGGATGCAAAAGAGATTTTTCATCATCAGATTACGATCTATGTTGGAAATGAACACACCCGTGTCGAAGTGCAAAACTCATGGGCCTACCCATCTTCCATGTCAAAAAGAAATTAAATTTCTTAGATTAGAACTCTAAATAATTGGCTGTAGTAGTTCTATGTTTTATAAACTTGATTACATTGTTTTATTCAATTTCGAATTTTCACGAAATCTTGCAAACCATTTTTTTACTGTTGAATGTCTCACAGTATGTTCACTCAAAGTCGAATTAATCAAATCAATATAGCTGGAGCAGCATATTTTTCTTTTGAAAACCGTGTGCGGTCCGCGCACATTTTAGTGGAAAAAATACGATATTATTTCTGGTAATTGCTAGAAAAATGTACATACATCCAACTTTTATTAAAAGTAATGAATATTTTTTTATAAGTACCCTCCTATGTACTGATAAAATTTTGACTAAATTTATTTAGTTTTTATGTGGGTTGCATTCACTTGCATGCACAAAATTTGCAGTTTTGGCTGCATACATATATTTCGATTTAAACGAAGAAAAAAATTATCGATATTTTTTTCTACTAAAAAGTGGGCTTGGTTCCTATACAAAATAGAATACAATGACGTAAACGTTGCTTATCGGCATCTATCTCTTAAAATTTATGCACACGGAACGACAGCCTTTAACGACATAAGTTTCTGTCATAAAAACGGCGATAACTAAAAGTGGAACCAGTGAGGAACAAAAACTTAACTTAATAAAATAATAAGAATGCGAATCAATCCGCCATTCCACACTTTCATTCTTTTGTCGTGATTCTTTCCTCGTTTCCATCCCCTTCACCTACAAACTATTTTGTATGTATCGTATTATATATATTTAATGCACGGTACACGCTACTTTCAGCTTGTTAAAAAAACACATCTCTTCTCCTCAGCTCACAAATCAGATCTCCCTTTTATTCAACCCTTTCCTTATACAAAATTCCTCTCACCATCTGTGGCCCTCTTCTTGTTTTCCCCGGGAATGGGGAATTGGGAATTAGTGACGTATTTCTAGCAGTTGGGAATTTTTTTTTTTTGGGAAAAAATAATTCCATTTTATAGCAGCTTTGACGTAAATTTTTCCCCATATGATTTTTTTGGGAAATTGTAATTCGTACATTTTCGAGTTTTGAAACATTATTTTTTCTTATAAATATATATTTAAAAATAAATTGAACTTGTAATAAGGTCGCAATATGTGTTTTAGTTTATGAAAAGCAAAATAAAAAAATTTCCCGAAAAATTATTCCCAGTCGACCAGGATATACATTTAGGAACGGGAAATAAATATTTGGGAATTAGTAATTACAATTTGTAATAATAGCAAAACATTTCCCCAATTCCCAACTCCCTGGGAAAGCCAGAATAGGGCCACTGGTGTTCAACCTTAACACTATTATTAAAGACTATAACACAATAGCACTTAATAACTTAACATAAAACTTAACGTACATACATAACACAAACTAAAAACAGTTTGTTGGTTAAGGGGAAGAAAACGAGGAAAGAATCACGGCGAAAGAAGCAAAATGTGGAATAGCGTAATGTTATTAAAGTGGAACCAGTCAGGAATAAAAACTTAATAAAAAAATAAGAATGCGATAAATGGCATTTCAATGTTATTACCTAATCAAACTTAATTTTCATGTAAGCAACCCAACGATGCCTTCGTTAAATTTTAGCTGTCACTTAACAAAAAAATAGTGCGCACTATTTCTCGCTCGAAACTAAGAAAACCTTAAAAAAATACGATTTGTTGTTGTGGTTTATGTACAGCAGAAGAAGATAAATTGTTGATGCGGTAGGAAGCCATATTTATTTTGCGTACATTTTTTTGTTTTCTACTTTATTTATTAAATTAAATTATTTTAATATTTTTTCAGATTCTGTGATAGGTTTTAATAATTTGGGATAAAGTAAAAATAGTGTTTTAGTGAGTTTTGTTAAAAATCAATTTGTTAATGGTATGATATTTTAGTCGTGGACCGTAAACGCTATTTTACTACTATAATACATTAATTTTGTTTAGTTTATTTCCTTTTTCCATTGTGATGTAAAAGCATATGAACATATATGAAATTTCTCAAAAAGACATTTCAAATTAAAAAACAGCTGTTTATAAACGAACAGCTGTCACTTAAGATTATTATTTTTGGATGTCTGGAATATCAAAAAAAAGAAGAATAATTGATTTCGTTAAAATACTTATTTTTTATTAAGTTTTTATTCCTGACTGGTTGAGGTTTTAAGCCGCAGCCACACGAATGCAATTACTTACCAACATTGGCGTATTTGTCCAACTAACAAATCGTCACGGTGAGGTTACATTTGTCCAACATTGGCGCACATTCACTCAATAGGCGGTTTTTCAAAAAATATCAAAGGAAAAAATAAATACTACAAATCGTGTAGACAGTTGAGTTTGTCAATTGTCATATTTTACCAATATTTGCCAAACATAAAATAGACCAACGTTGGTCGATGTTTACATTCATATGACTGCGGCTACTTGGAAGTTGGCGACACTTTGACAACCAAAAATCAAGAACAGCATGATTACTTCGAATATTTTTTCGAAGTTTGAAAATAAAAACGAGAAAAGTGACACCGTGTCAAAAAATCTAATTACGATAGGATAATACCATAGAGAGACACAAACTAGATAATCATGAATTCTTGATTATCGCGATATTTCTCCGGTCTGTCATATCACGATTTTCATCAAAACAGGATTATTACGTTTATAGAACAAGATTATTACAATTCTGGTATGGAAATACTTGGCCGATTCTGGTATAGAAGTATGGAAGTGCCAATTCTGGTATGGAAAAATTATTCCCAATTTATAAATATTTACATCAAACTTTTTTCCTCAATAGGCCGGAAAAAAAAATATTCAAAGAGAAATTACATATAAATTCTTTCCCCAGTTCCCTATTCCCGGGAATTGCCAGAATAGTGCCACGGGTGGCGAATCTAGTAGTGAAATCTCACTTTGCCATTAATGTAGCACTTTCCGAGGACTCACCTTTTTACTTATATTGACAGAGCAGTGACCATTTGTTCATTTAGCAATCTGAACATTAGGATAATTTTGGTAGTCGAAATGCAGATCAGATAGATCCAATTAAGCCTCTGGCTAAACGAATTCGGTTCCAGTTTCATTCCACGCTGCTCATTATTTTCTCTAGCCATAGACTTCCGCTCTTCAGGACCTTGAAATTTTGAAGCTTCCTGATGTTTCATTTTCATAGTCTATGGAATGATTTTGCAGAAACATTTCGTTTTTTAAGGTATTTTGTAATGCACATTACCCATTTTATATTTTTCTGAAAAGCATGTAATTTGTTACTACAATAATTCCTACATCTGTGCTCGATCGAGGAAGCATATCATGTAGCTTTTTCCTGAATTTAAAGATATCGAATGCAAATAATGTCTGCTTTGAAATGCAGCTACTTTGACATTCGGAATGACCCAGAAGCAAGTTATTTCAAAACGCCTTGGATGGAGCTTGTCTATTTGAGCTCTTCAAGTGCGGGTTGAATCGATGGCAGCAAATCATTTTTAGCAACAAGTTCCAGTTGCAAATACTGCTTAAGAGTAGTATTTTGTGTTTATGACGTTTACTCATTGAGCATAGATTTCACGTTGACGTCGTAATCTTGCTTCACGTACCTGACTTGCTTTTTTAGCGCTTAATTCAGAGTGTTTCACTCGATCTGATTCCCTTCCCGTCGATATATGTGCTTCGGTCGTATCTATGACTTTTGTTTGACCATGACGAAGTGTGTCACTAGCAAAGTGAGAGGTCGTGGTCTTTGCCTTTCAAGGCGGTAAATAAGCTGATCAGCTGTTTTATTTGCCCTTGCCTAAATATGTCATTGGCAAGTCGAGAGGAATGTGTGTCCATCATCTCGATCAATCTCGCTTATCGTTTTATTTCTTTTTGAGCTATTCGTTCCTGGACATTTACGTGTTTGACATTGCGCATGTCTTCTTGACCATCGTAGAAATTGTCACTAATGTACTGATTATCAGGAAAATCTTTATGAGATTTGATATCTATATGCGGTTACAAATCTGTTTGGTGCTAGGAGAAATTATTTTATATTTTTAGTCTTCTCGGAAACGTGTTATATTGTATTTTTGTTAGTTCTGCGCTATGTTTAAAGTTTTAAGTCTTTAGCTCATCAGGACGTCAGTTTAAAATTAATAAAAACTAGTTTCTTTTGAGTTTTCTGTTTTTCATTGAGATATTGAGTTCGCAGGAACCAATTTGTTTCTATTCTGCCACTATCGACAATTTAAAAGTCGATTATCACCCCAATTCTGAAGCACAGTCACTGACTGAAAAATGGCCTTAGTTAAAACTTTTTGTCTTTGTTTTGGGTTTAATCTTAATTATGCAATTTTTCGTATTCTACTCGTAGTCTGTGACTAATAAGACCACCAAATTTGTATGTACGTAAGACTTTTGACTTTGTTTTGAGTTTTGTCTTAATTATGACACTTTTCGTATTCTGTGCATAGTCTTAGTTGGCATTGGTCTTAAAAAAAGTCTGGCGTAAGACATACAAATTTGGTTGTCTTATTGGTCACAGACTACGAGCAGAATACGAAAAGTCTCATAAATAAGATTAAACTCGAAACAAAGTCAACAAGTCTTACCTAAAGCCATCTTTCAGTCAATGACTGTGCTTCTTTATCGGGGTATAAAAATGTTAATCTTGGCATTATTGTTAAAGCTTACTCCGATATTGTTTAAAAAATGATACTTTGTTAAGAATAAATAACGAAATAAACGAAAGACATCAATCCCTGCATAAAATGAAAAAACAACGAACCTGATATTAGACACGTAATGATAAAGTTGTTTATTCAAAATGGTGTCAAATACTGCGTCCAATAAATCATTCCAAGAGTTGCATTCATGCATTGCCGTCGAGTCGTCAAATTTAAGCTCCCTAGCGGAGGTGGGAAGTGATTCGAATTGCAATTCCACCCGGACAAAAAAAACTTGGTTAAATTGACTACAACAAACAGTCAGACAAAAGAACGAGTTAATAAAACGTGTTAAAAAAACTTCTAATTCAACCAACTCTGGCCGAGCGACGTTTAGTGCTTCAGGGATTATATTTTTCATCTCTGAAAATATGTAATCCACTTATTTGAAGTTCTCTTAAATTGTATTACTTAAGTAAGAAATTAAACTTTTATCGTCGAATAAGTAAAAATTTACAGCTTGGATATTACTATAACGTTCATTTACCTTTAGAACTACAAAATACGTTTTATAAAATCTAGCGAAGCAATAACATTTAAATTTTAAAATTTTGTTCGCGATATAACTGGTTAATAGCACAAATATATCACTACGGATCATAACTATTATAACAGACCAGTACATAGTGAAGGTTACTATTCTTTATCTATCTATCTATCTATCTATCTGTCAAATAAATCTATATTTAAACCGTTCGTTTGAAGATGGTATTAAATTACCATGATTTGGGTAATCGCGCGCATATCGAAGATGTATACAACCGTATTGCAATAAATTATATGATCCAACATTTTGTTGAAGATATTCAATTTTAATATTTTTTATGATAAATTAGATTTTGTTTAACTCATATTTGTTACGAAAGTTTATATAATTTATGATTTGTTTACCAGATTTATAAAATCCAGTTTGACATTGGGAATATCATGTCGTTTTTTCTGTGATGTTACACACAATACGAGTATATTAAAAAATATTAAAATTTAACGTTCCCACCCCCGCCAATATCTGAAGACTATATAATAAAGCTAATGCCAATATAAAAATATCTAATCTAAGACCCGGAAAAATATAAATTCTATTATTTTATTCGCTAGAATAAACAGCTATATATAGAAATGCTGGGCAACAAGTAATTTATTTACCTAGCTATTCGCAAATACACAAAACAAAGGTGATTTATGTTCATTAATTTAGTATTCATTATGATTAACTCGATGGTAATTATTAATTATCATCATCGTCGTCATGATAAAACGGGCACCAAACAGTCTAAACGCATAATTAAAAGGTATGATTAATTTAATGGCTTGATGTATAAAAGCCGTTCCGCAAGGTTAAACGTTAGACACAAAAATAAACAACTTCTTACGTTTCAAAATATTGTGTTAATGTATCGATGTTTCCAGTTCATTCTCAAGAAATTCAAATTTTCATTAAAGTTGTAATTTCACTGAATATACAAAATGCAACTTTCTGCCTTGTCAACATTAATGGTGTATCGACAGCAAATAGCTTGTTCAAAGTCTGATACTGATATATGGTTATGATATTTCCTTTCAATTTGCACATATACAGAGTACAGAGGCGGTTCCTGTTTTTTGGGGGCTGCGAAAATTTGAATCCATGAACGAAACTTGGATCATTAATATTTTTTGTTTTTTTTTTTCTAAATAGAGTTTCAGTCTTATGTAATTATTGTTATATAAGTAAAATGCGTATAACGTAACCCAATTAGTCCATAAGATAATCCGCCTGTGACAGGAACATAAAAATTTTATGCATTTTGCTTTGCTGCAAAAAATATGCAAATATGTATTATAATTTGACGCGCTAAATAGTTAAATTTTTAATAATTAATACGCTGATAAGATACCATGTTAATATAATATTACGCACACTTACCCTAAATACAATACATGTTGAGTTGCCCAATGGCATAATTGATTTGTGATGCTTCCGTTAATTCAGTGATTCATTCAGATTTACACTGGGTTAAAGATAAAACTCGTATCTATAAAAGATAACAAGGCTGTCACTTCAGACAATGAAACGAAGACAACATAAAAATTTCATTAAACACGTGTAACATTAATATTTAACACTGGGTCATAAACTTGTAAGCTTTATAACTATAGATATTATGTAAAACACACCTCACCACCAAACCAAACCGGAAACTAATTTATTAAATCGAGTAATTAACTAATAAACGTGATTTATGATTTCAGTAATAAAATTCGCATTAAAATAGTAAGAGGAGCATTGTATAGTTTACGAGGTCTGTTTAAAAAGTTAAACATATTTTGCTCTTATTAACCGAGAGGCCTTATTGTTAATGCAGCGCAGTTGTAGTTTACTATATTGAATAAATGATTTCTGATAAATCGAGCACTGTTAGCCGATCGAGTTCCGCATTCGAATGTAATTGCTTCCTCACTTATACGATATATAATCAGTTGTGTGTTATCGTTATGCAGATCGCTGGAGAAAATCTTTGTTGTTAAACTGTTTGGTCACAAGATGTTACAGGTAGTCGTGTTAGGCATCTTTTCACGACGATCTGCAGGTTTACTATGTTTACTATGTATTGCGAAACGAAAGTCGTTTTATTAGAATCCGTATACATTTCTTACTACTTAATTCGAATTTCAATCGAAATACAACCAAGCAACACCTCCGCAATCGAAAATAACTTTTGTTTCGGTATACGGTCGTTCAAAGTCTACGAACGCGTTCAGGTTTGTGTTGAAAATACACAGTTTAGTTGCAGCGGTATTTACCGTCAAAACGTAATCTTACTCTTTCATTAGACAAGCTAATCCATTGTCAGAAATATTCCCTCGAAAAGAGTAAATATTTTGATTATGCGTATTCTCCAATCCGTTAGAATCGTGTATGGGGTGCTGTGTTCCCCAATTGAACAAGAGCTTGCTGATTATTTTAATAGAGATACGGACTATGATGGGGAAATATGATTGAACCAATTGGTGGACGAGGTCATCCTACAGCTGCTTTATTATCGGTTGATGTATCCAATCCTAGAGATCACTATTCTGATAACGACGATGATACAACTTCTTATGAACCGGATTCCGACAATTCCGATTTGAATGGCTCATATACAAATGATGAATCGCTTCAAGACATTCGTTTTGTAGAACTTGTTCAGAAAAGTTAAAAATATTGATGGTAGTGCTAACGAAGAAGAGTCAGAGCAATCGAACACAAGTAGCAATCGAGGCGAACCCGAAACAAACGGGTCAAGGTAAAAACAACAAAACCATTTGGTGGTCAATGTCTTCTGCTGCGGAGAAAGCGAGAACTGAAGATTTGAAAAGGAAGAGATTAGGTTCCATTCCAGTGGATGCATTTTACGTTAATCGGCACATTAATTTACGCTGGTGCAGAGAAATCAAATTTAGTGGCAGCTAAAGATTTATTCCACAAGTCTCATATGCCATTTTATAGAGAAGAGATGTCATTAGAGAGATCCGAGCAAATCAGCCGGTTTTTTCGTCGGCGATTCAAGAACTCGTGTAGATCGATTGCGAGAAGATAAGTTGGTTCCAATTGGCCATATTTAGACTCTCTTCAAAATAAATTTAAGTTTGCTTTTGGTTTCATCGAGCACTTGGTCACTTCCAAAATAGGTGCAGCCTTCGCCTATAGCTACATACCATCCAAGAAGCCAGGCAAGTATACGATTAAAATATTTTGGCTTGTTAATGCGAATATAAATTATCCTGGATCAGAAGGAATTTGTTTGGGCTCCCACCCAAAGTAACGCGCCTTGCTCAACGCTATTTAGGTATTGGGGCGAATATTATCATAGATAACTTTTTTACAAGTTATTTATTTGCAAAAGATTTGTTGGCCCGCAATACAATACTGGTTGGTACAATTAGATCAAATAAACGCGAAATACCCTGACTGTTTGGATCGGTCGGAGAAGCTAAGAAAAGAGGTCCATTTTCCGCTGCTCGCATGAGGTGCCGGTTGTGAGCTACACTTCCGATTAAAAAAAAAATGTGCTTCTAATGTCGACTGCTGAACAATAAAAAAAACAATTAGCACAAAAAATTGCAAAAGGAAAAGTAACCGATGGTCATATTTTAATATATGGTCATATTTTAATATAAATACGCTTGACGTGGCTGAACTTGCAGCTTACCGATTGTTCGATTTATACCAACCGGCTTGGAACAATAACAAATTCGAGTAAATAAAATATTTTCTAAAAGAATTGGTGCTGAAATTGGTTTAGAAACATCTAGACAACCGAGACAAACTTTCACTGAAACCATCCGTGAAATAACTGCTATGAGCTTTTGGGTTACAAATTTAAATCCGTTCCAAAGCAACCGTTCCCAGAAATGCATGTAACTAATCTATGAAATAGATTAGTTACATGCATTTCTGGGAACGGTAAACCCAGAAATGCATGTAACTAATCTCCACTAATGCAGATAAACAACCCTTCGTGCAGATGTGAGCAATGTGAAAGATTCCGGATGACGGTCAGAGAAACGAAAACAACTGCCGTTTGTGATTTATGCCTCAGACCAACGTGTGCCAAGTACCATATTCGGGTTTGCGAGCCGTGTTTCATACGAAAGTTGAAGGAGCCTGATTCCGACGAAGAATTTTCTGATGAGGATGACGCTAAAAACAGACCAGGTTCATCCACGGCAGACCCACCAAAACCAGGTCCATTCACACCAGATCCAACCGCGTTTGGTCCACCATTAGCTAAACGAACCCGAAGAACGCCAAGCCAATGTCTTTTTTAATATTGGAAAATTCAATTCCTCGACACTAGATTAAGCTGGTAGAAGAGTACACGATTCTATAAGGTTATTGATGGCAATGCCCCTCACTCAGTGTAGTTTTCAAAACACACCTATAATTACCTGCTTTGAACTTTGAGCTGATTAGAATATAATCAATCTGACAATGCAATGCCCATACGTTAGCGCTACAATCGTCAAGATGATTTTCGTATTGTCGTACAGTGACTTTCGCTACTCAACAGTTTTATTTCGGAGAAGATGAATTCGAGTAAATAGCATTCCATTAGTCGTTGAACTTCTTTCGACGTATTGTATATTCACGAAGTGTGCGATAGGTAAATCCTAATCCTTTTCAGAGATAATTCGGAATTATCCCGTACCTCCTTAAACCCTTTAGACCTCCCACAACCGACTGAATATACAAAAAATACTGTTACGAACAATCTTGCCTATTGTTGGTTGGTGGACAACAATTCCGCGTAGATTGGTCACTTGGGCGGGACAATTAAACAATGATTAATAAATTAATGACAATGACATCTATGTTTAAGTATTAGAAGTAGTTTTATAACAATTTACTGGTATCCAGTTTTATATAAAAATTAGCAGTATTATAGTGTAGAATAGAATATTTAGCATGGTGTTTAAACCACGGGTACGATGAGCGCGATCAGTTAAGCCTCAACCAGTCAGGAATAAAAACTTAATAGAAAAATAAGAAGTCTGTGACGAAATCAATTGTTCTTCTTTTTTTTGACATTCCAGCCATTCAAAAATAATAATTCTTAAGTGACAGCTGTTCGTTTACAAACATTTAATAAATCAGGCCAAATTCTTGGATATGCACACGATATCGTGCTTCTTGGCCGAAGACCTAATCACGCAAGCTCGCACTTTATAAAGCACTCATAAGGCCTGTGCTGGCTTTCGGAAGCGAGAGCTGGACCATGACCTCTAACGATTGTAGATTGTTATCTACCTTCGAAAGAATTTGCACAATCTTTGGTCCAATTAAAGTTGCAAACAACGAATATCGGATTCGCATGAACCACGAGCTAAAGCAACTTCTTGGAGATTGCGATATTATCATATTCATCAAATCTAATCGAGTTAGATAGCTCGGCCACGTTACAAGTTCCCCACAACAACGGATGACGAATAAAGTGTTCCATCAACAACCAGCTGGTGTGCGTCGTAGAGGAAGACCCCGACTGCGCTGGCGTGACGACGTCGAACAAGATCTACGAACATTAGAATGTCGAAACTGGAGGACGAGAGCGGTGGACCGAGACGGATGGAGGACCATAGTGCGGGCGGCAAAATCCCTCCATGGGATGTGAAGCTAGAGAGAGAGAGAGAGTTTACAAATGCGAAATTTCATATTTGTTCATACTGTTATCTATTTTTATATTATAGTATGTTTCATATTTTAAAATGTACACATACAAGAAATGCTTTTACACCACAATGGAAAACGAAGTAAACTAAACAAAATTAAAATATTATAGTAGTAAAATAGCGTTTACGTACCACGACTATAATATCATACCATTATAACAAATTAATTTTCAACAAAATTCAGTAAAACACTATTTTTACTTTATCCCAAATTATTAAAACCTATCACAGAATCTGAAAAAATATTAAAATAATTTAATTTAATAAATAAAGTAGAAAACAAAAAAATTTACGCAAAATAAATATGGCTTCCTACCGCATCAAAAATGTATCTTCTTCTGCTGTACATAAACCACAACAACAAATCGTATTTTTATAAGTTTTCTTATTTTCGAGTGAGAAAAAGTGCGCACTATTTTTTGTTAAGTGACAGCTAAAATTTAACAAAGGTTTCGTTGGGTTTCTTACATGATAATTAAATTTGACTGGGTAATAACAATGAAATGCCATTTATCTCATTCTTATTTTTTTATTAAGTTATAGTAAAGAGTGGTAAATTAGTAGGGGTATTTAAAGTGAAAATAATGATGTGATAAGCGGGAAAATTATTGTGGGAACATTTCCGATATTTTCCGGAATATTGTAGTAGTGGTGTAAACATTTAGTAAATATTAGGAAGATAGGGGCAGGATGCAAAAGGGATTTTTCATCATTTGATTACGATCGATGATGGAAATGAACACAACTATGACCCCCTGTCGGAGTGCACAACTCATGGGCCCACCCATCTTCCATGTCAGTACTATAGGCTGGCGTGGAGCAATGCAATGTGCAGATGGTTCTACGTAAATCGGACCTATAGCCGTACGTCCTCGATTTGGCAAGCAATGCGTAAAGTAGGGGGGTAAAAGTAAACTGAGAAAGAGTTGGG
Source organism: Nephrotoma appendiculata (assembly GCA_947310385.1). Lineage (NCBI taxonomy): Eukaryota > Metazoa > Arthropoda > Insecta > Diptera > Tipulidae > Nephrotoma > Nephrotoma appendiculata. Next base: position 165,282,289 of record OX371224.1, read on the forward strand.
AGTGCTTCGGCCGCAGAACAGATTGCATAGATTAAAACATAAAAAAAAAAATATTATAGGCAATTTTCAGAAATTATTTCTAATATATTCGGGAATATTCCGGAATTGGAGTATTTTTCAAGAATTGTTGTTGTAAACCGTCAAATACATAACGATATTCAAAATCCAGTTATCGAGCCGGATTTGGCATGGCAAATCCGTAACAATAGCAAAGATACAATCTGCATTATCGACTTTATCATTTTCATCTTTAACTAGGAGGTACTCAACTTATAGAAATGTTCAAGTTGTGTAGGCATTTACGCCAGGTTTGTTTCCAATTAGCTCGCAATATTTACGTAGGTTTTCCTTCTTTTATATTCAATAGGTTGACCTGACCGCCTCTGATGATTTTCAGGTGGTTTGGGACCCTGAATTTAACTAGGCCCTTAAAGTAACGTGCTGTCCAATGGCGATAGTTGTTTTACTCATCGCGATAAGTATCGCAACACAGTTTTTTGTTGATTAACTGGAAGAGTTTGGGTTGTGTTGTGTCCATGCTTGAAGACGCTACATTATTTCAATGCAGAAGTGTATGATGATGTCCATTGCAAATAATACATGATGTCGATCTGTACTGACTTTTTTATGATGGGCAAGACCCAGTCATTCACTAGCCTCGCTGTATCTAATATTGACATTTTCCGGAATTGCTCGCATTGTTCGTGCCTTGGCGTTCTCTACAAGCCTTAACTCAACATTGGTGCTAACCGTGGCGGCATGTATATGGAATTATGAAGGCATATGAAATCGAAATACTCTGATATTTTTGGTATTTTTCTTAGATTAGATAACGTTGTTTCATAAAACCTAGCTAATTCTAAATCTATTATTTAATTAGAATGATTGTTACAAATGACTTGTTCGGGGATCTCATCTGCAGCCGCCCTATGGTGTGTAACATTTCTTTCGCGGTGTCCTGCAAATCTGGTAATGCTCGCAAGTAGAGCAACTTTTGAAGTACTACTTGCCAGCTGGAAGTCGTCGGCTGTTGTATTTTGATTGTAACAAGCTTCAAGCCGTTTCATAAGTGATTCATCAGCTGAGCTGCACTTTTCTGTAAGTGCGACTTAAGATACGACATTTTTACTCTATCGGAAATACTATTGTTCCTTTGGATTGAGCTCGGTAAATATATCGTTGAATGAATTCTAATTCTCGTACTCCCCAGAGAAATTTGGTTTAGGGCGTTGTTTGTTTTCTTTAGGGCGAATTTTTCTCGGTATGTAAAAAAATCGAAAAATTTCATAATAGCAACTGGCTTTAGGTTTGATTCGTTGTTTGATAAAATACCAAAATCCTGACTGAGTGATGATGGTTGTGACCGGTCGGGCATCGATAAAGTCGGAGGGAGTGTTCGGCGGTCCTTTATTATTATTATCATTTTTATTTTTTTATTTTAATTTAAATTATTACAACTGAATACAATTCATCTAGTAATTTTTCTTTCTTAATTTAGTCACTTGTGAATGAGAAGAGGCCCATTGGCCAGCTCCATTTATAGGTTATTTACTGAAGTAGTCTTTGCTCTGGTGTCCTTAATCCATTAAATCGATTGGTTTCGTTCTCTGCAATCGTCTTACTGCATGTGAAGTGTCCAACATACCACGAAGCTCTTCATTTACGTGTTGATAGATACGTTGTCCATGAATTACTGCAAATTTTTTTATTTCTTCTTGAACCGTCGGTATATTTAGGTCCCTATGAAGGTCATCATTCCTACGTACCACGGAGCGTTAACTATACCACGTAGCACTTTGTTTTGAAAAGTTTGTATTATTTTGGTGTTGGTTTTCTTTGTACAGCCCCAGAGCTGTATTCCGTAAGTCCATACAGGCTTTAGCACCTGTTGATACAATAGCAATTTATTTTTGGTTGACAATTCCGATTTTTTCCCGAGAAGCCAATACATTTTGCGATATTTGATATTAAGCTCATCTTTCTTCTTTTTAGCGTGTTCTTTCCATCTGAGCCTGGTATCTAAGGTCATCCCTAGATATTTAGCATTATTTGCATACGGAATCTGCAGACCGTTAATGATTACAGGTTTGTAACTGACTTTTAGATTGGTGAAATTCATATGCGTGGATTTCGATCCATTGAGCCCGACACGCCACATTCTTGTCCATTTTATGATTTTGTCACATGTTTTTTGGAGTTTCGTTGTCGATTCCTCCATAGTATCTCCTACTGAGAGAACTGCAGTATCATCAGCAAATGTTGTAATGGTAACATCGTTTAATTGAGGTAAATCTCTGGTGTAGAGCAGGTAAAGAATAGGTCCCAAAACACTATTCATCTTCATATTTCACCCTAAAGTGGCGGTTCTCTATGTATGATTTTAAAATCATATAATATTGTTTTGGTAAATCTCTATGTAGTTTGAAGAGTAAACCTCTGTGCCACACCTTATCGAAGGCCTGCGCCACATCTAAGAAGATACTACAATAGAACAAACCTTTTTCCTTTCTAATGTATTCTCAATGACATCTGTAAGCCTATGAACCTGCTCAATAGTTGAGTGTTTCTCTCTGAAACCAAACTGATATTCTGGGATAAGGTTTCTTTGTTCTATGGTTCTTTTCAATCTTTTGAGCAACAGTCTCTCAAACAATTTCGCTAGTGTTGATAGAAGTGAAATTGGCCGGTAGGATTTTCTATCATTCGGTGGCTTGCCTCGTTTCGGAATCATTATTACTTCTGCTACTTTCCACTGCATTGGCATATGCTTTTTCCTCGCATTAGAATCGCATTGATTATGTGCAGTAATTTACGGGTACCTTTTTCAGGCAGCTACTTTATTATTTGCCCTGTTATCAGATCATAACCAGGAGCCTTTTTTACTTTTATGTTCTTAATTTCAGCTTTTAGTTCTTTTAATGTCACAGGCCTGATCTCTTCAAAATCAGATATTTTTAGCGTATCAGCAGTGTATTCGTCATTGGTCTGCTGACGTAGAGGTTGAAATGTTTCTTCAAGATGTTCAGCAAACAGGTCAACTTTATCTTTGCACTTCTAGCCCATTTCCCATCGTGTGTTGTGATTATGATGAAGAGGTTCCAAATAGGTTTTTGTTTTGCGTACTTGGCCGTCTTTGTTGTAATTCCTTTAGATCCGGTTATTTTGTCAGCATCTTCTTGCATCTTCACTTCGAAAGCTTTGTTGGTTGCTCTTAACTGTTGTATATGTATGCTGGGTACATCTGGCTCGAAGGACCAATGAAAAATCTGGTTTCTGCTCTGATTTTATTTAATACTATGATTATTTAAATTACCACTAAGGAGAGAACTATACGGTTGTAAATTATTTTTAATCCTGCTTTATTTTTGTTTTAAAGGTCTTATATATAAAATTTCTGCTGTCTAAACAGTTTATATGAAATAGATAAAAATAAAAACTGTAAGCAATTAATCTTTACTGCATCGGATTCCTGTGGCTCTATTCTGGCTTTCCCTGGGAATAGGGAATTGGGAAAAATATTTTCATAGCTTTTTTGTCAAAATTATATTTTTCTGGCCTACTGAAAGAACAAGTTTAGTGCAAAATTTTTCAAAGCAAAGTGAATTGGGAAACTTTTGTTCCACAAAATTTTTATAGGGAAAAATATTTTCCCATTTAACTTTGTTTCCAAAATATTAACACCAAACATGTTCCCTCAGTAGGCCAGAAAAACACAATTTAGACAAAAATGCTATGAAAATATTTTTCCCAATTCCCCATTCCCAGGGAAAGCCAGAATAGGGCCACTGGAGATTGCATTCCCAACATGTGTTGTTGCCCCTGTTGAGCTTATCTCAACCAACTTTAAAAGCTTTGTTGGTGAAATGCGAGACGTTGATGTTCCATGTCAGGATGGATTATTTGCAGGTTACCTTGGACGGAACGTGTCCTAGGACGGAAAATTGAGATTTTCTGCAGTTTCTAAACAAGCTGCGTAGACGATTTTCAAAAGCACTTTGCATACGTCCGAATATAGTACTCTCTAGTTTACCCAGAACCTGTAGGGCTAGCTCACCAACATAGCTAATGTTCGTAATGAAGGTATTTTGTAACCTGGCGATTAACTGGCTGGCCAACAAAGAGGTGATAGTGCGATAGTGATGGTTGCGTTACCAAAGAAGACAAATTAATCTAGTTTGTATTTTAATTACTTAGCTGTTTGTATATTAATAAAGACGCACTGCAAGGTTCCGAAAGGTATCTTCAGTTTATTTTGGAAGCTCGTGTAGATTTGCATGTCTATATATGAGATCTGATATAATAACCAGCGACTTAGACCACTCGAAGCTTTATGAAGAATATCGTTGTTGACAAAAAATGACCTAAAGTATATTAAGATCATAAAAAATATTTCTAAAGTTAAAAACAATAACAATTAAGAAAATTTCAAAATATCTTTATCGTCTCTAATAAACACCTGAGAGTACTTAAGATTACAAGTATCGTATCTGTATATGTATTATGTATGCACCTATGGTATATAGAATTAAAACTTTCAAGATAATCACATTTTTAATGTCTTTACATAACACGTATGATATTTTATTGGTAATGACCTACAATTGACGTTTGTTGTCCGCGTTTTTAGGTTCTGTCTTCCCAGGTTTGTACGTCGAGACAAGAGACGTTTTATAAATAAACGTAACATAGGTAAATAAAAGTAAAAGAAATACGTTAAGTTGTGTTTCGTATTCTGCTCACATCACACTCGTAGTTAGCTACTGTATGAAATTAATTCGTTTAATTGTAACAGTTCGTTATTATTATAAATCTTATAGCTTGGTACTTTCTTATTAGGTGGTACATCACATGCGACAAAATGTAGAACAATAAGAATTTTTGTATCACACTAAGACATAAAGTAGTCATTCGCTGTTATACTTATGGTGTATCACTCTAATATGTGCATTAATATTTTATTATTGTGGTAATACATCAATTCTTATTTTTTTTTTTTATATGTACATCTTATCAATAAAAACTTGATTAAAACTTTATAAGTATTTTATATAAAATAAATTATTATAACTTTAATAATAAGGTAATGTTAGTTGCCTGTATTGGTTATGTTGTCCTAAAATTCAATATTCCACCGATTCCGCCAGTAAAACCACCTTCACCATCTTCTTTCATTTGGTGAATTTCTTCGGCAAATATCGCAATAAATGTGATTAAGGCACAAACTATACAAAACAAAACCGCTATGATCAGTAATAGAATTTTTTCACATTTTGTCCACGATTGGCATTTACATGACCAAGTCCAATACTGTTCCCGGTAAACTCTGAAATTATATGTAACAAAGTATTAAACTATATCGAATGTAATGCGTTATTATTAAACGATAAGTACTTATTGTGAGTATTTATATCAATTGTGCTCCCAGAATCTCGTATATTACTTGTGCTTGGTAAAAAGGCCGGATTAATATGGCCCACTGTTGTTATGGTCGCTATATTATTATGCCGTATTTGAACACGAGGCGTTGATTTTTCACTTTCGCTACAACTTGAATCACTAACCGAACGCTTATGACCATTTTTGGTAGCATTTGAATGCCTAATATCACTTCCAATATCGCTTTCAACGGACGAGATTGTAGGTCGGGGTTCTCGTGAAAATCCTACTGCGTCTGCAAATTCAGAACTACGTCGCTGCCGATGATGATAAATGGTCGGGCTATATGGTGTTATTGCGGTTGAAAAGGATTGTGGTGATGCTAATGGTGGTATTTGATGGGAATTTTTATTTGACGGAGGATCAGATTCTGTGGCTGGTGTAAGGGCTAAAGAAAATTTCTTTAAATTTTCTTTAATGTATTCCATATTTTCTAAAAAATGTAAAAATTATAAAATGTAATTAAAAGATAATTTGCGGTAGGAAGTATATACTGTTGTTTTGGATTGGAATTGGGAGTTTCATATATTTATACAAACGATATCTTATCGTGTCTATAGATAATTCCCCCACAAAGTGATTTAATAATTGTAAAGCTTAGTAGAGAGTGCTGACGTTGTAGTTTAAAATAGTTTCACTATCGTTTGCAAACAAACTATAATACCAACCTTTAGTTATTGATAATTTTTAACATGTTGCACAATTAACAGTTATTTTTTGTCGGCATTTTGCAATATTTAAATTGTTATCTGATAACACAAATATTTTCACTTTTTCCCGATTAAACAATAAACCTTCAGCTTGTTCCGCTTATACCAAAGTTTCGCCGCTGGTTCAAGATTTTCTGAGGCAACTGCAAATCTTTAATCCATTGATGTTGTAAATCAATACCAGCTAGCGCAATACAAAATGGCGTACTAATTAGCTAAAGGTACCCAATTTCGGATATTTGCTTGTAATCAATATAATATTTAACATTAACTGTCTCATTATCAATTTTTGCATTTTTGGCTCTTTCATGTTTTTTGTATTTTATTTTTCCTTATCAAACTTGTGTGTGATATCAATATTTAATTTTTTTATTGGAAATGATAAAAATCACCGTTTCGTTTTGTTTCAAATTGGTTTTTCTGTAACAAATAAAAAAAGTTTGTCAGTATTATTAGAGAGTGTATACTGTATATACACACGAAGAAAAGATTTACAAGCCTTGTTTGAATTAAGAGGTCAACACTATTTTATACTCGTAACACAATAGTCTTTCATTCATCATTATTAGTTTATATTACGCCAATCATGATATCAATTAAATGACGTTCGATGCAAAAATATAAATAAAAAATTTCTTATCATAATCTACTTCTATCAAATAAGTGTGGTGGAAATAAAAAATTTACTTGCGCCTTGTGTTTTTATTTATTTAACTAAAGAAATCGATTTAATTAAATTACAGTTAAGATTTCGAAATTAAAAATATAAAAGCAAAACATTTAAAAATAAAAGTGAAATAAGAATATACAATTTTTGTTATAATTAACAAATGAACGAAAAGGAGAACTGAGCCGCCGTTCAGAAAGACACAACTGCATCGACCAGAATAAGTAGTAATCTGAAAGAGCTATTTCTGGTGAATACGGCGGGTGGGGTAGAACTTCCCAGCCCTGTCCTTTAAAATAATTTTTCACAACGTTTGCAACATGTAGTTTTGCATTGTTCTGCTGAAAAATTAATTTGTTGTGTCTATTCACCCATTCTGGCCGTTTTCCCTCTATAGCTTGCGTTTTTTTTTAATAAGATTTTTTATTTTATTTGCCATTATTTAAATTAATATTTACAGTATTTTACAAAATCTTATGAAAACAATACTAAAATTCACAATATTTATCTATTAAGTTTTAAAGTAATCCTAAAAACCTACCCTAGATACTATGTTTAATTAAATATATAATTTTATATTATTTATAATTAGTGCTAATATTCTTCTATTGTTTAATTAATATTAAATAAATATTATAACAATTAATTTTTTATTTACAATTACTTATAAAAAGGTGTGGCTAACCAAAAATTAAGTTAATTTAACTGCAGTTTTTGTACAATACTATAAAGTATAAGAACAAAATTTATTTGACATATTTAACTATCCTATAAAATCCTAAACCTAGCTATATACAGTATAATAGAAAAAAAAACGCATTGGGCAATTGACCAAATTAATGGTGTTAATAATTCGTTTATTTTTTTATAACGATTAAGATTAATGAAGTGTTCGGTTTTTATTTGTAATTTTTGACGTTTTTACTAATTATTGATGCCACCAAAATTGTCTAATGCTTTTATTATATATTTCTACATCCTTCTTCGAGATATCTGTTGAAAATCTAATATCTGCTTCGTTCTCGTATCTGTCTCTATTAAAATTTTTAATATTTGGTCTGTTCACATGATATATTAAAGGAATCGCTTCATTGTTTTGTATATAACCTTTAGTATCTAGATAAACAAATGCCTCTGGCGGCGTTACCTTATTATGTACTATTTCATCAATAATATGATCTTCTGTGTTGAAAGGGCCGAAATTATTTGAGTTTTCAGTATTTAATGTGGATCGATGTACATATGTGTTTCCGAATATTATTCAAAATAAAATTATCAATTCTAATAATTTGTGCCAATTTGTAAATTTTTTTATTTGAAATAAAATGTTTATAATTAATTGCTTTTGCTGCTCCTGTATTGATTTAGACAGGCCCTTAAACATTTTCTTTCAAATTTTCTTAGTTTTTCCATATATGAAGGACTTATATATTATACCAAATCACAGCGCCATATGTTAATATTGGTCTAATTATTTGTTTATAACATAATAATTTAACTTTGCTTGTAATATGTTTACTAAAAAATAATCTCGCTAACATTTGAAATGCAATGCGAGCATTCTTTAATTTAATTTTGATATGTTCGTTATAATATAAGAAGTGGTCTAAATTTATTCCTAAATATTTTACTAAATTTTTTTGTTCTACAGGATCATTATTAATATGGATGTCTAATTGTTTCCAATTTCTTTTGATATTACTATTACAGTTAGATAATGGTTTTCTAAATAATATAGTCTCACATTTTTCAGTATTATATTTTATTTTCCATTTATGAAAGAAATTTTCTATAACAGCTAATCCTTTATGTAATGAATTTCTAATATTTATAATTTTATTACCATGGGAATATAACAATAAATCATCGGCAAAAGCTAATACATACTTGACTTTTTGTATCATTCAATTGTTTTTTCTTCAGAAGGTCTGAGATATAAATTAAAAAGTATTGGAGCTGCTGTTATTGTACCTAGCATTAATCCATCTGTTAGTCTAAACTCTTTATTTGATATATTTATTCCATCCGTGACAACAAATTTTTTTCCACAAATCATATTATTTATAAGAATTAATAAATTTTTATCTATATTTAATTTTGATAATTTATAAATCAGCCCATCTAACCATATAGAATCGAAAGCTTTTTATACATCTATCAACACTGCACCAGTTGAATTATTACCGTTTAACTGTCTGGTGGTATCGGAAACAAATTTAGTTATGGCATGAACTGTGGAGTGTTGATGACGAAAACCAAATTGATTGTCGTGTATAACTGAATTTTGTTTTACAAATGAAAATAATCTGTCATAAATTATAATTTCAAATAGTTTTCCTAAATTAGACAACAGACTGATAAGTCTATAGTTGATTGGTTTTGATTTATCCTTATTTTTTTCAAAATTGAAAAAATTTTTGCAACTTTCCAAAATTTGGGAAAATGATGATTATTTATTAAATGATTGAATAATTTTTAAATTTCATCAATTATTTTTAAGGGCAAATTTTTTAGTGCAATGTTTGGTATTCTATCAATACCAAATGATTTTTTATTATTTAATGTTCGAGTAATGCTAAACACTTCTTCTGTTGTCACAAATAATTTCCCAATGTTTAATTCGTCATTGTTATTTGCATAGTCATCAAAATTGTTTACACTTAAATTTAAAATTGGTAAAGTGTTATAAAACTCTGCGTTCAAATTGTTTACTTCGTCTATTATTGAAAAGTCCTGATGTTCTATATTTATAATATGTTCGGAAAACTGTTCGTAAAAGGCACCAATTGCATCTAGTTTTTGAGTTGGGTCTGTAATCTTGAATGTATTATTATTATCGGAACTTAATTGTGAAGGATTTAAATTTGCTTGTACTATTAATGTTTGATTGTCGATTTCAAGGTTACCTATATCTATTTTACATTTTGGCCTGAATAGTTTATTTATATTTGGGAACATTTGATTTTAATCAGACTTAATTTTCCAAAGACGCCTTTTCCAAATATCATTGTTAACTAATAAAATTTTATCTCCAATTAATTTGTCTAAATGTTTTAAATTATTTTTAAAATGGTTTAATTTAGCGTTATAATCCGTTAAATTAGTGACATAGTTAAGTGGGTTCCGTTTTAATTTTTTTATTTCATTGACAGTTTTTGTTTTATTAAAATTCAAATTTTTTATGTCTTTATTCCACGCTAGCATATTTAACAAATGCTTCTTATTTGTTTTAATGGTAACTGTGTCTATAGATTCTATGATAATGTTATTGAGAATATGTACGTATTCTTCAACTTCTAAATTAGTCAAATTTCTGTCAGGTGGTACAATAAAATCTTTGTTAGATGACAGCAAATATGAGTCATATTTATTAAGCATCGAATTTTGTAATGCATGCCATTTAACTATATTAATTTTATTTGAATCTTTAAAGTTATCATTAAATATATTTAAGTTTTGAGAATTCAGATTAATTTTAATATCCATTACCACAGCTCTATGATCACTTTCGAAATATAACGTTGTGACTTCGTTGTAACTATTAATATTTTTGATATGTATCCTACTGTCGATGAAACTAATATCTAAATATGAATTACCCAATGTATACGTGGGTTTAATTGTTTTAACCAAATTTAATTTGTAAAATATATCATTGTCCGTCAACCATTTATATAATTTATTTCCCCGTGTGTTACAAATACTATTGTTCCAATATGAGTGTTTTGCGTTAAAGTCCCCTGCTAACACATAAAATACATGTGGACTATTAAATTTAAAATTTAGACAAAAATTTTCAAAATCCTTTATGAAATACTCTTCTTTTGACCCGTTGTCGTAAATGGCAATAACAACCAAAGATGTATCATTTGACAATTTAAACTCTGTTGCGGTATATTCAATTTGATGTATTTCTGATTTTGAAAAAATTTGATTAAATTTATATCGTTGTTTAACTAATATGGCTGTACCACCTCCTTGAATTTTGTCTTTTCTGTCTGTTCTAACTATATTGTAATTAGGAATATCTACTTTATGTTTACTAGACAATTTTGTTTCGGATAACATCAATATGTATGATGAATCTATAATGCCGACAGCGGCAACCAAGAGGATTATTCTATTTTCAAGAGTACAGCGAGGTTATAATTCAGGCATCTGCTCTTATATGGAGGTAGTCGCGTCACATTCGCTTTCTATTTTCATGTCTCCAATCAGTTTTCTTAAATAAAAACGAGAGAAACTTTTTTCGCACTTTCGGTTCTCTTAATGTGAACAGAATAGTAAGAGCTCCTGCGTAAATAAATGGTTGTTTGAGTTTGAATGCGTACGACCGAGTTTTTACTCAGCAGGATCTCTCGGATGACACCGGGCCCAATGTACACTCCATTTGTACATAACAAAATCGAAGGATTGAATTGGTTAATTAGATGGGATACAGTCGGCCCAGTCACAGATACCTAGGTATAGCCATTAGTTAGTAACTCAAAGACAACACCACTATGATCTACTTAATCATCGATTAATAACCTGCTCCCTTGACCGGCACCATACCTTTGTAATAAAATTGTATAATTAAATTTTGTATTAGTTTCATATAAAGCTAGAAAAGAATTTTCTTGAATCGATTTTTCTAAAAAATTAAACGGTTAATTTAGAATTTTTGACTTATAGATGGCTAATGTGTAAGAATCATAACAATCAGTTTCGAACAAATGAGACTATTGATTTGAAAAAATCATTCTACTCGGTCGCGACGACTGACGTTGTATGACAATATTGAAATATTGTCTATATATGGATTTCAATTTCAAATTAAACCATTTAAAGTTCAATGGCAACTTTTCCAAAACAAAGTAAACCTTTTCCTAAACAAATAAAACATTTTCAAATTTATACTAAACTTTTTCTATTTCAAAATAAACTTTTTATATAGGAAATTCAACTTTTTCAAATTCAAATTAAACTTTTTCAAAAACAAATTAAACAATTAAAAAAAAATTTGTTTTGCCGTATTAGTTTTAATATTATAATGAAGACGCTGCCTGTCAACAACTTGCGGTAGATTCATCAGCATGTTTGTGACATAGTATTGCAGTCGTTTTAAGTTACTGTTGCCAACGCCTCAGTTATAACATTTATCATATCTGAATGCCGGTTGTTTCCGCTTAGAATTCTTCTGGCAGCCAATTACGACTACAGGGATTGTGTATGATATAGGGAATAAATGTACATACAAGTTACTTATGTAAGTAATAAAATGGTGTTATAGGTATATTGGTGGATAAGGTGGATAATGTGAAAGAAAAATAAGATTAGCAGAACTTGAATTGACGAACTCTCGCTCTTCCGAGGTTTAATGGATCGCTGCGTTGTCCATAACGAGCCATACTTTCCTCATAGTTTGAGAATGTATTTTTTCGAATAATTCTCGTAAAAATGAGCGAAATATGGTGCTATTGCAATTTGAGTTTGGAAGTATATTATGGTGTATAACGCCTCCAACACTAATAGCGGCAATCAATGTAATGTTTCTTTCGTGAACTGTGGGTACCATAACAGTTGCATTAGTTCCTATATGTGATCTAGCATGTATTCGCCTTAGATGCAAATTGAATCCACTTTCGTCAAGAAAAATATTTTTGCCAGATTTTCTGGAACATTTTCAGAAAAGTTAAAACCGTAAGTTCTTTTTAAATCAAGAGTCATAGTGGTTCGTTTATTCGATCGAACTCAATTGCAGCTTTTTTAAAGTTATTTTCAGTTTCTTTAATGAATTGCCTACCGTTTGTATACTAGAATTTATATTTTTTACTTCGTATAATTTGTCCTTGATTGACGTTAGCGTGATACACGGATTTGTTTCAACAGCATCCTCCACAAATTGCAAAACTTCTTCAGCTAAAACCATTGAAATAGTTGCTCTTGGGGACAAAACAACTTTTTATGGTGCTAAACTAATACGGAAAGTGCTAAATTTACTCTGGAAACCAATTCAAATGCAATTTCAAATGCAAATTGGAAAAACTTTTATTGCTTCAAAATCTAGGAAATGAGAGTCCTATATTCTCGAAATGGTTCATCCTTTACACCACGAAGTATTTTTTATGGTAGCTAAGCTACCGCAAGCAGTTGACAGGCAGCCTCGTCATTAGAATATTAAAACTAATACGGCAAAACCGAACTTTTTTTTAATTGTTTAATTTGTTTTTGAAAAAGGTGAATTTCCTATATAAAAAGTTTATTTTGAAATAGAAAAAGTTTAATATGAATTTGAAAATGTTTTATTTGTTTTTGGAAAAGATTTACTTTGTTTTGGAAAAGTTGCCATTGAACTTTAAATGGTTTAATTTGAAATTGAAATCCTATATATAGAACAATACCATGTAGTTGTATTACTAGCGAATGACTTCGTAGCGTACGAAATTTGATTCTTTCACATTTCCATCTATATTCTATTTTAACAATTAACTTTTCGTATTCACGAATTTTTATATTTTGCTTTGGTTTTTTCAATTGTAATGGTGTTATTGTAACTGTTCCGTATATTGGTCGATTTCAGTACTCCCGAATTAAATACACAATCGTAGGAAATTCTTCCATTTAGCGTCACAATCTATGTAACAACAATTATGATAATCGACACCTACTTATACACAATCAACTTCCCAACCACCCCTTATTTTTTCTTTCCTTTAACGCTGGATTGCGGATAAATTTGAATTTCTGACGTATAGATGGCTGATGTGTAAGAATCACAACAAGATGGAAATGTGAAAGAATCAAATTTCGTACGCTACGCAGTAATTCGCTAGTAGTACAACTACATGGTATTGTTCTATAGACAATATTTCAATGTAACAATACAACGTCAGTCGTCGCGACCTGATGAGAAGACTGATTTTTTCAAATCAATAGTCTCATCTGTTCGAAACTGATTGTTGTGATTCTTACACATGAACAACAATAATTCTGATGTATTCTCATATCATTATCATAAAGCGATAACATGAATGCTACTGCTACATAAAAGATATATGAAAATATTCTAATGAACAGTGGCGTGAAAAGGTCATTCCCCAGCTGGTGTATCCTAAAATCAAACTCTACTTTAGAGCAAAACCGCCGTTTTTGTCTGAAACTTGTCTTAAATTAGGAAATCGCCTAAATTCGCCACACACGCGTCAGGTGCGGCACACTTACATTACCAACAAAATAAATCTGGTGGAATATTTTGAAAATAGAGCCATTGGTGGTCAAATCCCAAGAAGTTCGTTTTTATGTAATAATAAACTTAATATTTGAATATTAACCAATTAAATATTCTTTATAATTTAAATTATTATAAATATTATAATTAATATGAAAAATGATGTAATATTGAGAAAATTTTATGAAGCTTTTTTCGTATAAACAAATACCACCATTTAATTGCATAGAATGTGATGCCATCTAGGCGTCGTTGAAAGCCAATAAGAATCTTTACCTACCAAACTTTTAGCAGATGTCTCCTACACCGCAATTACTTTCACAGATTGGCGATAGAGGGCATCAATAATCAGTCTAAGTGTCGATTTATTATTTAAATTTATCACAATATCAAATAAAATAACTAATTAATATTTTAAATAATAAACCAATAAACTAAAATGGAAGTATATTCAATCGCGAAGGTTGGAAATTGTCTCTCTCACGCAATTATTACTCAGCGGCTTTTAAAAAACCCACAATATTCCGTAACCAAATGGTCTCATCGTATCAACTTATAAAACCATCGAAAGAGCCTGGGAAGATCTGGCAAAGCTCAGTAAGATTCGGTTGGCGAGTAGAACAGACTAGGGATAAGGAAACGTTCTCTGATCATCAGCCATTCATTCTGTACAAAAAGGCTGTAGAGAGCTAAGTGAAGTCTGGGCCTGGTGCTAGACTAGAACAAGTCGCTAGAGCGGGTATCTCCTGCAGACTTAGAGCGAGAGCTTGAGTCCCAGCGCAACCCAGCCCCCCCCCAGTCGAAAGAAATTCTGAAAATTCTACAAAGTAGCAATCATGAACTGCAGACCGCAAACTGGAGAGTGGCCAATTTAGCAGAATCAAAGGCTTATTATAGGTTAGCTTTGGTCATATTAAATAGAGTCGCTGGTTGCACTGGTGAGAACTAATTGTTTAATTAGCTTATGGTTTCAGCACAATCACACTCAAGATATATAAGAAAAAGGACGGTGGCATCTTAAGGGCGCCGATATCAGTAGAGGCCCTGGCTGACATGAACATTATGAATTGGAAGATGTCGGAGGATCATTCCTCTTTTCCGATCATTGTTATCTCCAATTTGTATTGGAGAAAAACTCCATCAGAAAACCTATAGAAACAGAAGGATAGATGACTGGGATATTTTTAGAACTCTTCTAAGTAATTTACTATCAGTACCGGTTCCAACCCCCCCCCCCCCCCTCCCTCCCTTGAGTCTACACAGAGCTTGATGTCCTAGTGGGCCAGATATCAGACGCCTTTAATAAGGCGATATTAGGTGCATGCCCTTCTAGTAGACCTCTGGGTAAACCACGAGAACAATGATGGAGTGGTCGAAAAGACTTCAAAACACCTGTGAAAATACAGTAGGCTCTTTAGAAGAGTAAAGGAAACTAAGGCTGCAAAGGCCTAAGATCGCTACAAGGAATTCCTCAAAACATACAAACACCAATTAAAAAATGCTACAACAAATGCCTATACTGTAGTATGCCTATACGGGAGCGCTTATAAACATCTGCGCCCAAATTCCGGTTAAATGATAAATGACAATGAGTAATAATTGCATTATTTATTGGTAATTTCTGTCTTATTTTTCAAATAATCATCGGTTTTGTTTCTTTAACCAGACTTATGAAGCTATCTTAAAGGACCGGAAATATAAATATTTTAAAAATTCAAACCAAATAAATGACAAAAATACAAAGTCATTAGTCATTCTCATTAGTCATTGAACCGGAATTCATGCTGGACTGCGTAAAGTACTATCTCTAAGTCGGATCATTCCGAGTTTTCTCCAACGGCGGGATGATTCTTAGACCGTATTAGTGCAATGGAGGTTCTACTGCTGGAAACTCACTTCCCGAGTAACTCCGAATTTTCGCCACAAAGACCAGAGACAACAGAGTCGTATAGGCAATGTAAGCCGCAGATTATAAGAAGGAGTCAAATAATATGGGCTATAATTAGCTTAAAGCCTTGTAATTCGGCAGGGCTCAATGGCATTCTACCGGCGGATTTCCAACAAACGATTGGCTTAACTATATCTTTGCTGGAAGTTATCTTCAAGAGCAGCCTATAACTCTGTCACACCCTAGTAAACAGACTTTAATTCAGTAATATTTATACCCAAAGCGGAGAAAGGCTACCATTGCAGTCCCAAAGACCTTAGACCTGCTAACTAGGAGTTCGAAATCGTAACATGCATACTGCAAGGGGAAATTTGTGAAAACTATGTTCCACATTTTCTTATTGCTCCTATCGAGAAATCCTTTGAACATAACGAATACTGTATGATGTTTTCTGAATATAGAGTGAGCCTTTAAAACGTCAGGCCAGAAGCGATCACGCATGCACTCTTCTCTTTGTGCGTGGACGAGTCACTCAGGGGCTGGGTAAATCAAATGGTCAAAAGTGGGGTTGTAACGACCAGCCTGGGTGGGTCCCCCAAAAGCGGATTCCCTCTTCTTTGGAACTTGGTAAAGTTATTAAAGCCTGGAAGAATGCGATTGGTGTCTTCGGCAAATAACATTGCACCTTAAGAGAACGCACCCAAAGTGCGCTTTGCAATCTCTCCAATTGATCTAATAGTTACGTTTTGAATGTGAATCCTCACAAAAGTAAGTTAGACCGTTTCTCCGTTGTGAGGAATAAAATGTACATTTCTCTTTTCGTCTCCCACTACAGCGCTTTAAAGCTGAACTCGTGACAAGGAAAGCCAGTGACTGCGGTTGAGGTATAATGTATCTGCACAGGATAATCTAATTTTTACGGTGCGTCAGGCTTCAATTAAGACGCTCAAATAATATTTCCTTAAGTCGAAAGTAGCTCACAGTTGTTTCTCATCTCTTAACGAGATAGTAGATGGATGTTATACTGATCCACCTGATGTGGGTGCCAGGGCATTTCAATATTGCGGGGAATGAAAAGGCGGATGAACTCGCCCGACAAGCAACATCCTGCCTCATTTCACCAAGCAGGGCGGATGTTGATATACCGCTCGCTTTGTGCAAATTACTGCTTCAAGAGAACGCTAGAAACACAACGAACAATACATGGTCCATCCACTAGGAAGATCTGGCCAAAACTAGACCTGTCAAGATCCAGATCAAATAAAAAAAATGCTGGTATCGCTACAGCTTCGGCATGTCACCAAGGTGGTGGGTGCTACTATGAAACACCGTCACATAGAATCATAAGTATGCACGCGAGCAGAATGGGAGACTCGTCACATGATTACTGAGGATTACAGAAACTGTTCTTCATTTGCTTTGCACTTGTCTTCGTCTAGCGCTTAGCAGACTGAAATTTTTGACTTGACAGACCTCGACAAATTGGACGTCTAGGATATTCTACGCTTCGTTGAAAAGCTCAAGACGGCTCGATGAGTAGGCGAGGAAAGCAAACAAGGTAGCACGGCTACGGAAAGTGATTGTGTCTATGCCAGCCTTTTAGGATAATCACTCTAACCTAACCTAAGATTATTATATAATTTTATGATCAAGTTGATGCTAAATTTTTTCGATGAAGTTTTGTAACAAGTAATATCCAGTTTCGATCTGATAAGATCATGCAATTAATTAATTAATTCAGTATTAATTGGTAAGGGAAAAATATTAAAAATATAAGATTATTATATATGTAGTACAAGATTAGTCCTTAGTTTATATTAGATTGAAAATTTGTTTGTGTTAATGTTACTTTCCCTGGCATATAATAACCCCGGAATAAGTCGCTTTGCGTCGTTGATTTATAAATATCTGACCGAATCACTAGCGCTAGCGCAACAGTCGTGAACTTCAGTATCGACCATTATCAAACCCATATGGAAATGAACCGATAAAATTTATCGTTTATGACGTTATAAACTAAAACTTCCCGTTGAATCTGCATGCTGAAGCAGATGTTGAATGAATTGAAGCTTGGCTGGATTTGGTGGGATGCCGGTTTCGGCCAAGCTTCAATTTATTTAATTAGGTAGCTCGGCCCACTTCTACTCTCTCTCTCTCTCTCTCTGTATTCTGTAATAGTTCATCCAATGAACCACGTATTTCTTTCAGCTTCAGCATAAACTTGACTGCACATAAGAAAGAACTGGCAGATGTTGAATGAATTGGTTAGGCGGATTTGGTTGGAGGCCAGTTTCATCTATAAAGTGTAACTCTGCCAAATTCTGGCCGATCGAGCATTTTGCTAGCATTAGATGAAACCATATTCTTACATTCAACTTAGCTTAGAGGCGCTCGAGATTTTTCAACTTCTTAGAATAATCATTATTCAATTCCACTTTTAGAAACTGGGAAAGTTTCAGCCTCATCAAGTCCCGTCGGCTAATCGTTGGTCATACGTATACTCACGTCCTACTATTTCACTACCACGGTCGGAACAGCTTACTCTGAATAGCTGATTGGGTTGATAACTAATATGACGTACAACAATACCCTGCTAATATGACGTACAACAATACCTGCTCTTCAAACGCCAAAGATATAGCTAACATGTTCGCGTCGTTTTTTCAATCAGTCTATAGACCAAGCGTTACTAGTGGATTGTACGAACAACCCAGCAACAACAACACATCAATAACTCCTCCTATTATTTTTGAGGACAACATTTTATCGGCTTTAAGGGGGTTTGGAGATGGTTGCGGTCTTGACGATATTCCCTCCTCTATTCTGAAGGAGTACGCTGAAATTTTAACAATTCCATTATGTTATCTATTCAATCATTCCTTAAACACCGGCGTGTTTCCTGAAAAATGGAAAATTTCAAAAATTACTCCAATTTTTAAATCGGGTAAACGTGAGGATATCTCATGCTACAGAGGAATATCAACTACATCATCAATTCCAAAATTATTTGAGTTAGTATTATGCAACAGTTTTAAATCCACAATTGCACGTCATATATCAATAAACCAGCATGGGTTTATGCCTGGCCGATCCACATCGACTAATCTGGTTGAATTCACCAGTAAACTAATTAACGAGATAGAAAAACACCGTCAAGTTGATGTAGCGTACACGGATTTTAGTCAAGCATTTGATTCTATCTGTCATCATAAAGCACTCCAGAGTTTATTCAATTTTGGGTTTTCTCTCGATTACATAAATTGGTTTAAATCATATCTATCAAACCGGTGCCAATTTGTGATAATGGGAAATGAAAAATCAAACTGTATTAAAGTTACATCTGGTGTTCCCCAAGGATCACACCTCGGGCCTTGGATTTTTATTGTTTTCATAGACCGAATAACCGAGATAATCAAAAACTCAGACGTGCTCATATTTGCAGATGATGTGAAAATTTTTCGTACTATTAATGGATTGTTAGATACGGAGAAACTTCAAGAAGACTTAGATAGATTAAGTGAGTGGTGTGATCGGAACTCACTATACTTAAATATTAAGAAATGCAAAATCATGTCTTTCCATCGTAAACGAAATCCAATAATTACTTCATACAAAGTCAACAACGAAGTACTGCAAAGAGTCAATGAGGTTATAGACTTAGGTGTTACATTTGTCGAAAACGCCAGTTTCAATAGGCATATTGAAAATTGTATTGCGAAAGCGAATGCCATGTTCGGATTTGTTAAAAGATGGACAGGTGAATTTAAGGATATCCAAACCTTATGTTCACTCTATTTCGTTTATGTTCGATCTCAACTGGAATACGCTGTAACGGTCTGGAATCCATACTATGCTGTACACATAAAAAGAATTGAAAGCATTCAAAAGAAGTTCCTGATTTTTTTGTTAAAGAAGAGTGACTGGGATTACGACCACAACTTACCATTCCATGAAAATGTGGCTCGCTTACCTCCATACACAACAAGATGCACAGATTACAAAATATGCACGCTTGAAAATAGACGACTTCTCTTGGGAGCAGCTTTTATTGGTAACGTTTTGCTTGGTCACGTAGATTCAGCTTACATCTTGGAAAACATATCAATTCACGTGCCATGCAGAACATTTAGAAACCATAAATTTTTAGCACTTGAACACCATTCCACCAACTATGGAGAAAACAACCCAATTAATAGGATGTCTAAATCTTTCAACTTAATTGACGATGTATTTGACTTCAACTTATCAAAGGACAACTTTAAAAATATCCTTAAAGACTTTTTTCTAAATTTTTAATTGTTTAAACCAAAATTTGGTTTATATTTTTTTTTTATTCTGTTTTAAAGTTTTTTGTTGTTTTAATATAATTTTAACTATAACTGTAAATAATCTGAAATCATACATGTATATTACAAAATAGATTTCTTTAAATAAATAAATAAATAAACACTATGTCTTGGTCGACAAATAGGTAAGTTTATTTTCGATTACCTTTTGATGCCACATGTATGCTGATGGTAGACCAACTTTCCATAGCTGGATTGAAACACTTAAATATTTGAATTGGATTACAGTTAACGCGATGTTTCTGATTCTTCGAGTTGCAACAATTTGCTCAAGAGATGATTGTAAGATCTGAACCACCAGTTCATTAGGACGCATGCGATTACGTTTTCGATGTTGTAGCTGAAGATTGCGATTCTTAGCAGTTAAAATAACACTAGGTAGGTTGAACCAATCAAGAATAGTGAAGGACGTTTCTCATATAATTTCATGCTAAAACCCCATACTACCGCAAAAACAAAACACAAGGAGGCAGGAAGGAAAATACTCTAAAACTGAAATTACCCACCCGCATATGAAACTCCAGTTCAAAATAAAATAAACGTTTTATTTCATGCAATTTTTATTCACTGAAATAATTACGTTTTTCCAATCCTTCAGGCATATAATGTAATCCTGATGCATCTTTATGTTTCATATTATAACCGGATCCATATCCTAAATTCTTCATTAATTTTGTTGGCGCATTACGAAGATGTAGTGGTACTGGCGGAAGAGGTCCTTTACATGATACAATATCCTTTTTACATTTATTAAACGCATTTTCCATTTCCCGACTCTTTGGCGCTCGAGCTAAGTAGATCGCACACTGTGCTATTATAACATTTGATTCTGGCATTCCAATCAATTGCACAGATTGGTAAGCAGCCACTGCAACCTGTAATGCATTGGAATCAGCCAAACCTATATCTTCACTAGCTGCTCGTATTAATCGCCGGCAAATAAAACGTGGATCCTCACCGCCTTCCATCATCCGGGTACACCAGTATAGGGCTGCATTATCATCTGAAGCACGAATCGATTTATGTAGTGCTGATACACAATCGTAATGTTGATCACCCTTTCGATCATATAGAAGATGCGACTTTTTAATTCCTTCTTTCAAACTTTCAATCGAGATCATCCTAATCGATTTATTATCCTCTATACGCTTATGGTTCTCTTTTATAACTTGCATTGTAATTTGTAGGGTATTTAAAGCAATTCGAGCATCTCCATCGCACATCTCCGCTAACCACTTTACGGACGATTTCTCTATGGCCATTTTTGGTACAAAACCTTTGGTATCGATATCATATCCACCCTCTTCGAGAATTATGGTATCGTAGTGGCGCAAGCCCCGTTCTAATATTTTGAGCATACATTCTGTTTGTAATTTCTCTAGCACAATTACTCGGCATCGACTAAGAAGTGCCGAGTTGAGACTAAACGAAGGATTCTCGGTTGTGGCGCCAATCAAAACTATTGTGCCGTTCTCAATGTGTGGCAGAAAAGTATCCTGCTGTGCTTTATTAAATCGATGAATTTCATCCATGAAGAGAATTGTGCGCCGTTTAAATTTGATTTCATTTTTGGCCACCTTAACTACTTCTTTGACATCATTCACGCCACTCATGGTGGCTGCCAGCTTGACGAATCGGTATCCACTGGATTGATTTTCTTTGCATCTCGTTGCTATTATATGGGCGAGTGTTGTTTTTCCGCATCCGGGAGGACCCCATAGTATCATACTTGGTATTTCATTTGATTCCAATGTCGTTCTTAGTAGTGTATTCCGATCCGTAATATGTGCTTGACCGTAATACTCTTCCAGAGTAGTTGGCCTCATTTCCTCAGCTAGTGGAATATTTAATTTAGCTTCAGGTGGTTTTTTCACTGCATCCACTACTTCCACAACGTCATTATCGTCCTCTATATCAATTCGCGCTTTTTTACTTGTTGATGGTAAACTCTGCGGTCGATTAAAGATATCGAAACTTCGTTTCCCACTTTCATTTGAAGTATGCTTAACTGGGGGGAGTAACTTCTTTTCTGCCGATGGAGAAACCAAAAATAAGCACCGATTCACATGATCTTCGATTTTGCTGATCTCAAAGGATTTATTACAAACGGGGCACTCAGATTTTGCTATTTCCATGTTTGTTTACCAATTCGAATTTTGACAACAAATCTCCTGAGTGATTTTAGCGCTGATGCGTTTGGTTGTCAAACTAGCAATTATATGTAATGCAGAATCCCACTACAAAATTTGACATTTACAAGAACAACGACATAACAGTATTTCTAACAAGAAATTTAAATTATGTACGTATACATATTTAAATTGAAATTATTTTGTGTAGTAAGCAATTAAAGTTAAATAAATTAAATATGTGAATATTTTGTATCAATAGTAAGTCCTAAAATGAATATAATATTTAAAATATGATTGTGATAAAAGTAGAAATTTCTACAATAAGGATATCTATCCTATACAATTTTTGGAAAAGTTCTCGTCATTTTTACCGGCAAAATTTATCATTTATACAGATTGAAGGGAAGCACCTCTATATGTAAAATGGTTTTATAAAGGCCTTGTGAAAATTTATTGTATATTCAAAAAACGAATTCTTTAGACATCGGAAATAGGTAGCAGATTATATAGCTTGCCATAATCTAGCGAATTTCTCTAAACTGCAAATTCTAATCCAGCGATTAGGTCTAACAGTCAAGCACCTGTAAATTGCACCGACCCGGAATACCACTTTGTACCCTTGCACTTTTGTAACCCTTTGGCGATTATGGTAAGGTTATTGATCGTGAAAGTTTAGTTATTTCTCGCCAAAAACAAACTAGATAATTCTTAAGGCTATCATCGAAAAACATATTCTTACAAGCTGGAGCCACAGAATATATAATAGCAATGTATATAATATATGCTGGAGCTGCTAAAATGACAGGATAAATTAGTATTATGAAGCCCAAAATACCGATTAGTAAATATGTACTGTAGCCAGTATATTTTTACTGCACCTGATTTTTAAATAAACCATTTCTTATAGTGGCGTGTTACATAATATGTATCCAAAAAAAATTTACTTTAGGATCGTTTATGTTATCCGTAAATAATAATGAGGCATTTTCGGTATACGATTTATTAGTAAGAAGTTCAGTGCACTGAATATATTAATTTGCGTTGTGATGTCTGAAAATGATATTTGTTTGACGAACCCTTTATGCTAGACATTTCTAAATTGGTCCATGTATCCATGTAGAATGGAATAAAATTATCGGAATGCCATGATAAATTCTTTCGATTGTACCAAATAAAGAGCCATGAGAGGTATAAACTTTAATGTTTCTGTGGGCCAGAATATCAGATCGTGCCAATCATTTGCATATTACCACATTTTTTGTAGATCTGCTATACTATCACACTCAAACTTCCATAACACAGTTTCTTTAAATTTCAAAAACGATTTGACGAGTTCGTTTAACTTATCTTACTGCAGGTTAACTACTTTCCATGTAGCTCTCTAAACGAAAATATATCAGCATCAACGAGAATTGTTCGCAAATACCCGGGAAGTGGTTGTATTGACTTAATATGAGTAACCAGCCATGTTTATCTGACCCGGCATTAGAGGGGGGTTGAAACGGCCAAACTTGAATTAACGAAGGAATTTTTGAATTTAAAGGTTGAATAAATCCATATATTCTTTGATTTTCCGACATACAGATAAAATATCATTTGAGTGCATCAGAGCCGAATGACAACGTTGTACCTCGTTCACACAATGACAAATCTTCACCTAAATGCAGAATCTTGTGATGTGGCACATGAGACTATGGCGTTAGAATTCTCTCAGAAGTAGCTGTAAATTAAACATAATATTTTGTCAGTTTTAGCCATTAGAAACAAGTTTACACTTATAAATTGTAACAACCGGTGCTTTAAATTTATATTTCAATGCCAGGAAACATTCTTGATACGTGTCTCTTATTTATTATAAGATCAAATTGTAAATCGCCATGTTTATTGAAATCTTGAATCGTTTTATTTTGTCTCGAGGTGACAGAACCTATCATAAAATATCCATTCACATTTTCAAAATCATTTGTTTTTTGTTTCGAATATTGATCTCACTTCCTACCGTGATAAACTTTATGTTATTTAATAAGTTTGATTTACATTACCCTTATCACCTACAATAAATACTAACATCAACTGATGGGACTATATATACTGTATTCTGATAATAGCAGTAACATGATGACCACGATTTACTAGTTCCTTAATAAATATTTTAAACATCGATCAATGATTAGGGCCAGGTACCTAAACCAATAATAGTATATTTTAGCCCTGGACAATAGATAGTAAGCTAAATACAAATATTGTCAAATTTACGTTCTTATTTACAAACTTGGCATTCTTTTTTAATAGGCTAAAGCCAACTGATTATTTGTTATCATTTTTAGTTAGTGCCTGTGATTAGTTTGATAACGGTGGATGTTATCAATATTATTTTCTCGAGATACGGAATTCATGCATTTCTACCTCAATCGCGTTATTTATCGGTTTTGATATTAGCCTTATTTCTTAACGCTTGATCTGATCCAGTTCAGTTCAAATTTCACGAAACACCGGTATGGTGCTTAGATTTCATTTCAAAAATTGTGATCCAAAATAAAATTTGAAACATAAAATTTAAACTATCCGGATCAATGA
Organism: Nephrotoma appendiculata; assembly: GCA_947310385.1. Taxonomy (NCBI): domain Eukaryota; kingdom Metazoa; phylum Arthropoda; class Insecta; order Diptera; family Tipulidae; genus Nephrotoma; species Nephrotoma appendiculata. Next base: position 165,307,255 of record OX371224.1, read on the forward strand.
GCGTTATGAAATACAGCTCTTAGGTTTTTTAAAAAGAAAAATATGTGAATATATAAGTTTGAAAATCATGTGTCCTTGCGCAGATGGTAAATGTACTTATTTCTCTGTACTTATTTTACACAGTTCTTTTATCAACTCGCTTTGTAGAAATTTCGGTTTATGATTTATTGTACTTCTCGCGAGATGAGTATCAACGATTTAACGTTCACACTGATTATAAATGCATATGGAACAAATATACTACCTATATATTAATTCAAGATCTCGATTCAGAAGTTGCTCGACTCAAAAACAAAAATTAAAATATAATATGCTTTATTTGGCTAAAAAAACATCACCAAAATATTAATTTATCTTCTGTCGTATATCAACATTCACTTTTTGATTTTTGAAGCATAAGCCTATAACTTTTTTTACTGACAAAAACACAACGGTAAATATGAGAAATATGAAACCCAATATATCAATCAGTAAATACTGTACCCAATTTAATCTTACTGCCGCTGATTTTAAATGATATGCACCTTTATGCCGTGCTACATATTCAATCCAAAACATTGTTGTTTCCATTGGATTATTAATGTTATTATCCCTAAATATAAAAGAAGCGTTCTTGGCATTTCTGCTATACGATTTATCGACCATTAAATCAATGAGACTGTCATGTAACAATTGTGAAGTTATATCCTGAAAAAGTATTTGTTTCCCGAACCCTTTATTAACACACTGTCTAGCGTTTCTGAATTGATCCGTAAATAATGGAACAAATAGCATCGGAATTGTACCAAATAAACCGCCATGCGATATAAAAACTTTAACGTTTTTATGCCCTAGGATATCCGATTGTGGTAACCAATTACGTGTTACGATATTTTTTGTAAGATCGATTATACTATCATCTTCAAATTTCCATAGGACTGTTTGTTTTAATAAGGAAAACGCCTTGACGATGGCATTTAATTTATCCCGTGGCATTTTACTACTTTCCATATAGCTACCCAAACTAAAAAGTATTACGCCATGCTTAGAATTATCAAGAATTTTTTGCAAATCGTCCGGAATTGGTTGAATTGGCTTAATATGCGCTCCGGCAATATTCACTTGGCCTGGCATTAACGGTCGTGGTGGTGATAGCGCTAAATTACTATTGATTAAAATTAGCGATACTTCTTTTTCCAGATCGTAGATCGACGGTATTTTTGTATCGACCAGCGGTTGAATAAATTCATCTATCATTCTTTGATTTTCCGGTAAATAAAAAAAATCTTTGGAAAGCGTCGTAACCGGATAACACAACGTTATATAAACGTTCACAAAATGACATTACATCACCTAAATCCAGAATCACGTGATGTGGCACATGAGACCATGGTGTAAGAAGTCCCATCGCCCGATCCATTGTGTCGGCATGTCCAAATGTAGCTGAAATATATATTTTATTAGTTTAATTTAATTCGCGATACTTTATTTGCGTTGATACCTTACGTACATATCGTGATCACAGGTGCTTTAAATTGATATTTTAGAGCCAAAAACATTCTTGAAAAAAATGTTCATTTATTATTAGATCAAATTTTAAATCTTTCCGTTTGATAAAATCTTGAACAACTTTATTCTCCAGCGAGTATCGTGATATTAAAGACCCCAACATGAAATAATCTTTAATAATATCGAAATCGCTTGTTTTTTGTTTCTTGTAATGGTCTTCTATGCTCCCTATCATGAAAATGTTTCTAAATATTTTTAAAGCTAGACTGTCTATTGATTCTAAGTAACTTACAGTAAACATTCATATCCAATGATGGATCTATATAGATCTCCGTATAATTTTCCAACTTTTCTTTGTATTGAAGCACAGTGACAGCAGTGACATGATGTCCACGATTCACTAATTCTTTAATAAATAATTTAAACATTAACCAATGGCTAGGACCAGGTACTGGGACTAATAATAATATATTATAGCACTGGCAAATAGATAACAAGCAACAAATGTGAATAAAAGCACGTTTAAATTCATTATTTAACTTAAAGTGATGCCTTGTATTTGCTCGTGTGAAATACGACTGATTATAAATTATCAAAATTGGTATAACCGGAAAAATATTGACCATGAATTTGAACTTCCTAATCTATTCTACTTTTACATTGTATTTACAGTTAAATGACATACCGATGTTTATTGCGTCTATAGGATGATTTTGCGAAACAAATTTTTTCTTGATTGTATTCAAAATAATAATTCGGTTTAGATATTTAGCCTTCAGTAAACCTCTGTTTTTCTCTCTTCTCATCTTCTTAGAACAGGTCTGGTTCGCAGATGACATTTAATCGTAAAACTTATCTGGTAAATGGTTTAAACATTTGGTTGGCCCGATGTAATTTGAAGAATCAACATTTATTTTTTGGGGATATTTGAAATAGCGAGTATTTGTAATTACCGTCAAAACCTTGCTGAGCAATAATGCTAATACTCGTCATTTTGCAATCAGATATGAATACTATATATATATTTTATATTAAATAAATGATTTTGTTTTTTCTCTTTGTTATAATTTATATTATTTTATTAATTTTACAATAAAATACTAGCTTCGAGTATTTGCTCTTTGTCAACTTTAACTATTCCAGGGAATAGTTGAAGTTAACAAAGAGCGAATGCTCGAAATTTTACATACTTATTGTAAAATTTATAAGATATTAATTATCACAAAATGAAAAGAACAAACTCTCATGTATTTAAAATAAAATATATAAAACTAAAAGAGGATTTCTAGAAGTCTAGATGAAAAAATGAACTACAAGAGGTATATAAAAAATGTTAGTGTTATAAGGTATTTTGTTTGATTATTAGTAGGACTATTAGTTGCAGTTAAGGCAAAGGCACATTAACTGATGACAAATGAATTGTATTTCTTAACATTCACTCTTATTAATAGTAACAAAACTGTAGATAACAAAATGAAACGAAAAACGAAATGATATCCCCCCCCCCCCCCCCCCCCCGCCCCTCGCATGTGAGCTGGCCTTATCTAGTATCCAACAGCTCGAGAATCTGGCTAGGATTCAATCGATTATGTAACCTCAAATATAAGACGGCCAAATCCCTCTATTGGATGTCGCGCCAGAAAAATAAAATAAAAGTAGAGACCAGGAATATCACAAGTATATTTGTTTTAACTTGGATAAAATTCGTTAAAAGCTATCGCGAATTCGAGAGCTTTAATTTAAAAAAATGCAGCTATTATTAGAACGAAATCTAGTTTCTTACATTCGAGAGTATGGCGCACGTCCCTAGTGTACTCCGATCGTAATATGTACAGTCCCTGTTCATTGAATTATGGACACTATTAGTATTTTGGAAATTCCTAATTTCTGCTATTGTTTTATATTTTAAAATATTTCAAAGCAATAAAATGCATTTAGGATCACTACTCACTAGGATTATTGTTTTAAGATTATTTTACGACATTCTTAAAAGGTCGCAATAAAATTATTACCTAAAAAAGGACTAAAAAGATCAATAGCATGCATATTTTACAATTAGTTTATCCTTTCGTTTTATGTTTGACGCGCGGTTTGACAATGTGTTTTTAGAAATTTTGTGACAGCTTAAATAAGAAATAATCTACGTTGAGTGATTTTTATCATTTAGTTAAAAAGCTTGTGTTTAAGTTAAAGTATGTGTGTGTGTGTTTGGAAAGTTTTGGAGTGAAACATTTATTTTCAAAAATGAGTCAAAAAAGGACCTAAGCAGTGAAAAAAATGTTATCGGAGCATTATTAAAAACAAAAAACCATTCATACCGCGAGATCACAAAAATGAAAAAGTTTCTTGCTCATCAGTAGTAATTTGGCAAAGATTCTTCAATCTGGGGTACATTTTATGAGACCAAGAGAATAAACTGGAAGGTAATAAGGAAGACAACGCCCAGAACAGAGCGAAAAACTATTCAGTCGGCCTTAGAAAAGCGCGGAGCAACTACGAGCGAGCTACAAAAGCACCTTAGTGAAGAAGCGATAAAGATATCAGCAATGACATTGCGACGAAGGCTATATGAAAATAATTTGAAATGCAGGCATCCAGCAAAGAAACCCAGACTCACTGAAAAAATGCGGAAAAATGTTTTATTTGAGCTAAACTTTATAAGCACTGGACAATAGGCGACTGAAAGAAGGTAAATCGAATTTGTAAGCACTCATTATATATTTTCAAAGCAAAATCATCCTTTATAAGCACCAAATGTCAGACAAAGTTTGCATGCCTCATCTGCTATAAACGCCATCACACACTGCTCCTTCAAGTCGATACGCAGTCAGCGTTAAGTCGAGCGTCATCGAGTCATCACGTATTTACGAATAACCAAGTAAACGAAAGGATTGAGACTGCATTATTTACTAAATTCACTAATAAACAAACAGCACCAGACGGAAATCAGAACAATACCCAAGTATACACAATTTATTCTTTGCCAATCACGGTACTACCAACAGCGGTCGTATATGTGCAGTCACGTACCGCAAAACTCCAGTCAATACGCGCACTACTAGATTCCGGATATCAAACATAATTTGTTATCGTATTCCATCGACTGGAAAAAAAAGGGAAAAAGAGTAGTAAAAGAATCGACAAAGGACGAGTGTTCGAAACCGGTCTTCTGACCTATATTTTAATTTGTATATCATAAAAGATAAAATAAATATTGATATGACATTTCATTCACATATAGATAAACACTATAATTTAAAAGTCACTGCTCATATCATAGGCAGTATTACAAATATGTTACTAATAAAACCAGTTAGTTTTAATAAACAAACCATGGATTTAAAACTTGCAGATCCATTATTCAAACCCCACAAAATTGATCTTTTACTTGGTGCAGACGTTTTTTTTTTGAGATATTAAATCCAGAGCAACGGGTAGTAGACGGATTTCCAAAGCTACAGTCTTCGAAATTTGGTTGTTTAGTAGCAGCAAAGATTTATCGAATGCTATTAATTTACATACCACGAACGACCGTATTATTCAAATCACTAAAGATGACCTTCATCAACTATTTAACAAATTTTAGAAGGTAGTTCCCCAAGTCAACTTTGATGTACCAAAACATCCTTGCGAAATATATTATGAACGAATGAAGTAGCGTATCAGAGATTATGAGCAATGGAAAGTAAATTCAAAAAAATACCAGATTTTATTGAAGGTTATAAATCCGAAGAGAAGGTTCCAGTTCAAGATGATATAAGATACTTTTTACCACATCATGCCGATATCAAACCAGGAAGCCATTCTACGAAGTTGCGAGTTATGTTAGAAAAAGAAAGAAAGTCTAAAACAATCCGGTACGGCTTTTCGAGGTTTATTTCCAAATGCTACTTCTGCGATCAACAACGATTTTTATATTGATGATATGCTTGATACGCTGGGTGTCACAGCGTAGCCGAAGCGGTGTTGCTCAAAGATCAAGTAACGAAAATCCTACAATAAAGCGGGTTCAACCTCGGAAAATGTAAATCGAATTCATCGTTATTTTTGGAATCGTTTTCCAAGTATGCAATCGAAAACATTCCCAAACTAATCGAAAACAACCCGTGCATTAAAACATTGGGAATTATATGGAACGCAGAAACGGATACATTCTCTTTTAAAGTACACCAGATTAATAGTACCGTAAATTGAACGTGCTTCTGCGCAAATCTCTGAAAAGGTGTATCGCATCGTTAGGATATGAAAGGATAAATATTTTTGCTTGAACATACTCAATGATCGTTCTCCATTGGCTGTCTGATGTTCCACGAAGATCGTCCAGTTTCATTAGGAATAGAACTTCATGAATTCTGAAAACCATCTCACGATGGAAATGGCAACATGCAGATTCAAGTAATCTTGATGTTATAGGACTAAATCCGCTAGCACTATCGACATCATAGCAATGGTGGTGTGGCCCACAATGGTTAAACGATCAAGAAATTAATTTACCAAATTCAAAGGCAGTGCCAGTATGCAAAGACGTAGTGCGATTAGAGGAAAGAGCAAAATATGTCTACGTTTCTAGCAGCAATAGCTACTGATGATGATATCGTAGAAACTATTTTCTTCTTTCTTCAAAATAAAAAAAATATTGGTCTCTGTATGATTTATGCGATTTCATCGGAGGCATCACCAGGACCAACATAATAGTGAAACTACACCAGCTGAAACGAATGAATCTGAAGCCGTATTATTTCGCAATATTCAAAAATTATCATTCAGCACTGAATTGCACATCATAAAACAAAATCCGTTATCATCACTTCATGCATTTTTAGATTTAACAGGATTACTACGAGCAAGTGGCCGACTAAAGAAATAATCTTTATCTTATTTTATAAAACATCCGGTGATTTTAATAAAAACCATAAAATTTGTCACCTTAATTCGTGTTATACATATTAACCATATGCCGCATGCAGGAAACTCACACTGAGTATTGTCCGAAACAAATATTGGATGACAGCTGCGCTATATGTGGTCAAACGCTGCATGAAATTATCTACTGTGTGTATTCGCTGTCGACATCATAAAGTTGAACAGAAAATGGCAGATGTACTAGCAGTCAGGTGTACGCAAAGACGACAATTTCTCAATGTTGGCCTAGATTATGCTGATCCACTATATATTAAAACAAGCAAACGCAAAAATGCTTCAGTGGAAAAGGCGTGTGTTGCTCTATTTGTATGCCTGATTATCAAAGCATTTCATTTAGAAGTTGTAAACAGTCGGCATCTTTATAAGATTTAACGTCAGATATGCTGATAGACTGTCTTACAAACATAACTTGATCGATTTGGTTTTTCGTTCTTCCGTCATTCGATCTTACTTTATGAATTCTTCGGTGAACACGTTAAAAATTACCATAACTTGATCCCACACACAACCCACAACTCTTGAATTAAAAAAAAACTCTAAGTTGCATCAGCATTTACTTGTATTCATCTGAAATCGTTAGGAAATTTAAAAAAATGATCCATTAGGCATTCGAAATTTCTCTAGAAGACGGGTTTGAATCGCTAGTTGAGTCACTCTCAAAGTTTCAGCGAGCTACTCTTGAGTTTAACATGAATTTTGGTCAAATAACACCTCCAACAGCGTCTTCAAACTTTACAGGTCTTCCTTCGCGTGCTTTGTGGCTGATGTCAAAAGCGCCACCTTTAAAACGGCAGAACCAGTACTCACAGGTTTTTATTGATGGAGCATATTCCCCGTATGCTTTAGACTGAATACATACCTGCGGGACTGAGTGCGGCAGAAATACTGCAGTATCGCACAGAATGTATTAAAACAATAACAAAGTTAAAAATATTTCAACTCGATTGTGGCACTATGTAGGCGGGCATAAAGCATTTCACGAAATTTGATTGGTTTTGAATGCGGGAGCGTGTGTGACAATTTTTATTTTCGCATGTATGTATTCAGCTTTACACGCAGCAATCGATGTCCATCAGCTGCAATTTTCTTCAAATTAAAACAAATAAGCAGTGCTTCCCGAAAATTGTGTTTTGTTGGTACAAAGGTTGACATATGGTTAGAACGCAAAAATATGCTGTCTATACACTTCAGCGAAATTACAGATACTGATTTTTAGTGGTAAATGATGACGCTTTAACATGAATATGTTACTAGATTGCCTGATGCGATTTAATACTAGTTACGCCATCTTTTATAAATCCCTCAAAACTTATTTGTGCCTCAATATTTAAAGGGCTTTCATTTACTTTATTACAAGACTTATAATAGGTCTATAGACCTATTATAGGTCTTATATAAAAACCTACCACCTATAAAAGTTAGGTTCGCATATCAATACATACAGCATATACGGAGCATATTATGTCAAATTATCTCTCTATAATAAAACAAAAATTTATTTCAAATAATTTTTCATTATCTTTGGTATTTTTAAGATATTTGATAACCTAAATACTCCGATTATTTGCAAAAATATTGTTCTTGTTGCCTAGTAGATTATTTCCCTTTTCAATCGAAACTGAATTTCTAACTCACACATATTTTTCATTAGAAGAACCGAAGCTGTTTGGTATGATTATTTTTGTCGGAAATTTCCCGAAATCTCTAAATTAATTTTAAATGACAAATATGTTTAGTAAAGTTTTATTAAAAAATCATCCAACGATTCTAAAGTGTCTTTTTCTGTTTATCAACATCAGTTTTATGGTTTCTATGCATTAAAAAAAGGTATATAACTTTTCTCACTGATAAAGCAATAATAGTGAGAACTAATAATAAAACACCAAAAACATCTAGTAGTAAATATTGCAACCAATTTAATTTCACTGCGGCTGATTTCAAATGATCCGCACCTTTATGCCGTGCCACATATTCAATCCAAAACATTGCTGTTTCCATCGGATCATTAATGTTATCCCTAAAAATTATAGAGGCTTTCTTAGCATTTACTCTATATGATTCGTTGGTCATTAGATCAATGAGATTATCAAACATGGATTGTGTCGTTACATTCGAGAATAGTATTTGTTTTCCAAACCCTTTGTTAATACACTGCTTAGCATTTCTAAACTGATCCGTAAAGAAGGGAATGAATAGCATTGGAACGCCATGATAAATTCCTTCAATCGTACCAAATAATCCTCCATGCGAGATAAAAACTTTAACGTTTTTATGCCCAAGAATATCCGATTGTGGTAACCACTTACGTACTATGACGTTGTTTGGAAGATCAACTATACTATTATCCTCAAACTTCCACACTACCGTTTGGTTTAGTTTAGAAAACGCGTTTAGAATCGCGTTTATTTCATCACGTGGCATTTTATTGCTTTGCATGTAGCCGCCCAAGCTAAAATATATTACGCCATGCTCGGAATTATCAAAAATTGTTTGTAAATCGGTCGGTAGTGGTTGTATTGGCTTAATATGTGCCCCGGCTATATTCACTTGACCTGGCATTAAAGGACGCGGTGGTGATAACACTAAATTGTTGTTGATTAAAATTACAGAAACTTCTTTCTCTAACTCGTACACCGATGGTATTTTTGCATCCAGTAACGGTTGAATAAATTCATCTATCATTCGTTGATGTTCTGGCAAAAATATAGCATGTCTTTTGATTACGTCATATCCAGATAGCAATACGTTATAGAATCGTTCGTAAAATGACATATCATCGCCTAAATCCAGTATTGTATGATGTGGTACATGCGACCATGGGGTAAGGAGTCCCATCGCCCGATCCATAGTGTCGGCGTGTCCAAATGTAGCTGAAATATATATTTTATTTTTATAATTTAGAATATGAGCCTCGAGTTACGATTTAACTATAATTACATATTGCGATTACTGGTGCCTGATATTTATATTTTAGAGCTAAGAAACATTCTTGAAAAAAATGCTCATTAATTATAAGGTCAAATTTTAGATCCTTTCGTTTGATAAAATTTTGCACGGCGATACTTTTCAGTGCATATCGTGACATTAAAGAACCTAACATGAAATAGTCATCGACAATGTCGAAATCGCTTGTTTTTGTTTTCATGTATTGATCTTCTACGCTCCCTATAAATATATAATTTTTATATTACATTTACATACTGCGGTATTTCACTTATTTTTAATTACTCACAGTAAAGATTCATATCAAGTGGTGGATCTATAAGGATTTCTGTATAATTTTCTAGATTTTCTTTGTACTGAAATGATGTAATTGCCGTGACATGATGTCCACGATTCACTAACTCTTTAATAACTAATTTAAACATTAACCAATGGCTCGGGCCTGGTACTGGAACCATTAATAAAATATTATAACACTGGGCAATAGACAGTATACTAAGTGAGAATATTAACAAATTTAAATTCATTTTCGTACAGAGAATGATTCAGTTAGAAAAATTAAATTCTTTTAACTTAACGTTTACGTTACTGCTCCTATTATAAAGAGGAAGAATGAATGTATTTCATTATGATTAGTTGGTATATTGATTGATTTTACATTATATGCTCTTGGCAAAAAATCTTATCGTTCATGTCGAGATAATTCAATAATTTAAATGTTTTTGATAAAAATTTAGTTAATATGATGATTACTCATTTTTGTATTTAGTTAGGAAGGTTCATCCAAATAAGTTATCTACAAGTATCATCGCAAACAATTAACGGATTCACTGACACTGTTAATCTTTTTTTGATTTGTAAGTTTTTTTTTCATTACTGTCCAATTATGTTGAGTGATAAGAATTACAGTCACTCTGTTAAATTATCAGGCTCATTGTTATTGATTAACTATAATATATAGGTTGTGCACTCCAAATTCATCCTTTTACAAATCATGTTCATCAATTTGCAAATAAAATTCACCTTTTTCCAAAAGACTTTCATCCTTTTCCAAATCAAATCAAACATAATCATCTTTTTCTAAATCAAATTCAACCGGAGACGAAACAGAACCTGTTTTTTCATCAAGCAGACGAAACTTCCAACGTCTTGATAACCTCACCTTGATGTAGAAATACGATCTGGCTATTAATCCAGAATAATCCAAAATTTCACATAGCTAATTTAATGTAATTTAATAAATTTAATGTATTTAAATTCTAGATTCAAAATAACAAGTTATTTTTTTGGTTTTTCTATCTTTACAATTTGTTCTGAAGCTCCCAACTCTTTCGGTATTCACGTCCTACCTTACGCAGTTGCCAGCCAAAATTCTACTGTTATCAAAAATCGATGTTATCTATACATAGCTATAGGTAAATGATTAATTCTTGTTAGTTCATTTTCATTACCTCGAAACTATAGTAATTGCACTCAAAAAGCAGAATTACTGTGACATTTTTCGGTTTCTGGACGATAGGGGGATACCAGCTTCACATCCAGGTGAGGTTAACAAGACGCAGCTATAGTTCAACATCAAACATTTTGGTTATACAGTGAATTTACTTTAGTAGTTTGTTATGTTGGCTGACAACTGCGTAAAGTAGGGCGTGAAAAGTGGTTCGCGAGAAATTGGAAGTGCTTCGACCCCAGAATAGATTGCAAAGATTAAAAAATAAAATACTTGTTACATATATATATTTTGAATCTAGAATTTAAATACAATAAATTTATTAAATTAAATAGGTTCTGTTGGTTTAATATCGTCTCCAGTTGTATTTGATTTGAAAAAGGATGAATATGATTTGGATAAAGGTGAATTTCATTTGAATAAAAGTGAATTTGATTTGGGAAAAGATGAAAGTCTTTTGGGAAAAGGTGAATTTTATTTGGAAATTAATGAACATGATTTGTAGAAGAATGAATTTGGAGTGCAAAACCTATAGAGCTATTCTAGACGAAGAATTTCGAACGAAGGTTATAATAGAATTTTTAAATTTAGTTTAATGGAGCTCTGTATACCATATGCCAAAAGCAGATGCAATCACCCCACCTAGAACTTTCCGTATAAATTTGTAAAAATTACTCGCTTTTACAAAATGGTTTGCACGACATAATTTTGGGACCGCGACTACTCGCGTAAATCAAAGTTGGATAGAAATTATTTTTGAGCGGTTTCTGAGTTGAATTAATTAAAGCTGTTTCTTAGGTAGAGCAGATCGTAAATTGTAGTTGTCTAAATGGAAAAATGAACTGTTTTATTTGAAAGTGGTATAAGTCCAATTTTCAAAAAATTGAGTTAACGGTAATTTTAGGAAGATATAGACACCTTCTCTCCATATTTATAATCATACATTCAATAGAGTACGGTTTTCTAAAAAAGTAAGCAAAAGAATTTTGGCTATAAAATGTTTTCGCAAAAACTTTTTTTTTGAAAGTGGAATAAGTCCATTCCTAATAATAATAATGGGGAAAAATGCGCTCGTTAAAATGAATTATTCATTTTTTAGTGATCGAACACTGTTATTTGTAATACTGATCAGTAAGAATAATGAAAAGTAACAAAAAATATTTTGTTTTATTATTCACTTATGAAGAATAATGTAGAAAGAAGTTATATTCACTATTCGATCGATCAATGAAGAAAATAATATATGTAAATATTTTATCTATTCACTACTACAATGAATGTTAGCTTTATTGATTGTTAAAGTTAACAAACCGTCCGTTGTTTAACGGACTTTGATTTAACGGACGCTTGATTTAACGGACCTCGATTTAACGGAAAATTTTTTTATTTTCCATTTTTTGGTTATCGAGTATGATGGGATTGGGTATGTTGAATGGAAATGAGATTCTTAAACGATTTTGGGAAGAAATTCTGGAATATGGCCATCTGGGACGGAACTCGATCAATTCTTAACCGATTATGGTGGGATTGGGTATGTCGATTGGAAAAAGAACTCTTAAATGATTTGTTTAAGAAATTCTGGAATATCGCCATGAAACTCGGTAATTTAAACTAGGGCGGAACTCGATAATAAGCAGCCGTTTTTCTTGAAGCAAGCGGCTAATGATGCTAACATGTTTCCGGTAAGGCTGGATGCTTTAACATCTATCGCCAGTACGTAACCCACTCATGAGCGGCAGATCAACTACTTATGCTCCCCAAAAATCATGTTATGAACCCTACACAAAGGGCTCGGATAAATTTATATTATTCTTATCAACAACGACCTCGAAAACTGTTCACGGGAACATGGAATATATTGCCTTCTAAGATCATAAGATCATCAGAACCAACCAAGCGAAAATTTACACTTTTGAGGTGCTTGTATTACACGAGCGCATAATCCATATGGCCATATTCTAGAACTTTTTCCAAAAATTATTTGATAATCTCATTTCATCCATAATGCCCAATTTCTGTCCTAGGAGGTCATATTCCAGAACTTCTTCCAAAAATCGTTTAAAAATTCCATTTCAATCCAATATACCCAATCCCATCATAATCGGTTAAAATTTGAACGAGTTCCGTCGCAGGTAATCATATTCCAGAACTTTTTCCAAAAATCATTTAAGAATCCCATTTCCATCCAGCAAACCCAATCAGATCATAATCGGCTAAGAAATGTATGAGTTCCGTCCCAGATAGCCATATTCCAGAACTACTTCCAAAAATTGTTTGTGCATCTCATTTCCATCCAACAACCAAGATTCCTTGATAATCGGTTTAGATAAACGAGTTCTGCCCTAGGTTGCCATATTCCAGAACAAGTGTAAAATCTATAGTCGATTAAATTTAAAAACATTCGGATTTAACGGACATTCGTATTTTATGGACTCCCCAATTAGTCCGTTAAATCGAAGTTTTCCGTAGTAAATCCCGTTCGCTCACACAAACAAAAAATCATCAATCCTTTTATTTTTTTTTATTCGCTCACTATTCGTTTATTACTGATTTACTATTTACGTTTAATACTACTTCTCATTTTAATTATTTAATATAATTTTTTACATTAAAAAATTCATTTCAGTGAAGCTAATGTCTATAAAAATATGGACATAAATTTCTTCTTGTTTTTATTTCTTATAATATGTTATTTTTGAAAGTGGTATAAGTCCATTTGGACCTAAAAAACACGTTTATTTTTTAAATATTTTCAATAATTATTATTTCATAATAAAATTTAAAAAAATGTAAAAGTGTTAAAAACATTACGAATTGATTAACGTTTGCCAATATTTTTAAATTAATTCAAATGCAAACCCTTAAATATCTCGATACATGAAAAAATGGACTTATACCACTTTCAAAAATAACAGTTCAAATATATCGACCGCTTCGTGGCAATAACTCCTATCTGACAAAACTGAATTTTTCAGGATATTAAAAAACTTTGTAGTCATTCTCTACCATAAGTTTTCTCTATTTTTGATGCAATTCGATTTAATTGTTTTTTTGTTTTACCGACTTACTTTTATTATGTGAAAGCGTCAGCATAAACCTGCGATTTAAGATAGCCCCAAAGGAAGAAGTATAAAGAAGAATGTCCATCGTGACATGTACTTCGTGGCACATTGTGCCGTCCTGTTTAGATTACAAGAAGTTGCTTATTATCGATCTGTTTCTTACACACAGTAGCGACTCTCAGCAGACCTTGCGCTTCGGTGGCGTACGAGTGTTGCCTGATTGTGTATCGAACAGGTTGAATGATCGACATCGAATGATCGACTCGGTAGGACGATTGTGAGGAGGATAAAATCACTTAATGCCCGGAATGTTTCTCGATCGGAACTATATCTATAAATTTCTATGGTGATTTGCTATGCACTACTGAACAATTCACAAACAATTTGACAGATGTTGCTTTAACAATATGGTTGCTGTAATCTAACAAATTTCGAGCGTCCCTATTGAAAGACCCTTTACAACAATCGAATCCAAAAAAACCTTAACGTTATGCAATATAATGATTAAGAGAAAAATAATAAAAAACAATGTCAAACTTCATTATCATGGCTGATTTAAATTGTAGACTTAATAATTTTGTAGACATTTTTTCTCGCAATCATACTACGGCCTTGAACACGATATTGTACTTTCCTGGATAAAGTAGATCTTTAACAACACTAACATGCCCCTTTTGATAACGACTTTGTTTTAATACCACTATAAATTTGCGATGTGGTTAAATATTTCCTTACCCATCGACGCCAAACATGTTTGTTATAAATTTTGCACATACATGGACGTCTGATTGCTATGAGTTGAAGGCCTTGAATTCAAAATGGCCACAATTTGTTAAATAGAGTTTGCATATTATCAAAATTCAGCGAGGTATTGTTCACAACACGTTTCAATTGTGTTTTAGACTCCCATATACCATCAAAGTGTGGTGTATACGTAGGTATACATTTTTACTCAAGCTGTTTTGACACAAACACATTTTTATTTTCTTCACTGAATAATTCATGTAATGCGAATGAATAATTTATGTAATTTGGAAAGACCTGATTTAGCTCCCATAAATGTAGAATCATTATCGGAATGTAAGATGGAACTCCCTGAGGACTCACTGCAAAACAGCAACAAACGCCTGTGATGTCATGTGGTTTAAAATAAATGGCGCCCGCAAAATCAATTTCCACACTTTCAAATATTTATTTATTTATTCATTGGCATAACAATTTTGGTAAAGGAAAAGCGCATATGGAAGCATTATAAATGAACAACAACAATAAAAAAATACTTCCATTAGGCATAAAAACCTCAGATTTTTTCAATAAACAAATTCACTCCATGCTAATGCTAAGCTCATTTGTTACAGAGGCAAGTAGTGAATTCTTACAGACTACATACAAAAATAATACAAATGAATACAAAAATATTATTACAAAAATAATAGTACATGTATTGTCATTCAAGCGCACTACGCTAAATAACACGCTTTAAAAGATTTAAGTAATACTGGCCTCTTAATATTTAACGGGATAGAATTTCAAAGAAAAATACCCCTAACAGAAAAGGATGTATTTAAAGATCTGCACAGGTTTTTAGGGGGAAGTAAACGTAAATTTACTGAGGTTGCTTCGTTCTGAAAAGCTTAAAAATAAAAAGACATACACGAAGTTCATAAAAGTCAACCAAACTACAGCCAAGAATCAATCAATTATATTTCCTAATACTGAAAATGAAACGAATACAAGCATTGAAACATCTTTGAAGAACATTCATATTATCCTGAAGCATTCCAAACAAAACTATGTCACCATATAGAAAAAGTGGAAGAAGGGAGGAACATATACGATTTTTAAAATTACTATCAATGAACCCTACAACTTTATACAAACAACTAAGCATTCCAAAAACTGTTTTGCTTACATTAATCAAATGATCACCTTAAGTAAGAGTTTTATTAAAAATTAACCCTAAATTTCTAACTGTATTAGAGAATGGAATTAAAGAATCATCTAGAAAAATTCCAGGAAAAGAGGAAGTATCTATAGATTTCTTTCCGACTACTCCTATATATTTGGCGACTACTATATATTTGGACATCATCAGCAAATATATGAAAAGAAGAATGACAAATGGAACATGCAATGTCATTAATATTCATTGAGAATAATAAAGGACCAAGAACCGACTTCTGAGGAACGCCAGAAGAGACAGGTAAGAAGTCAGAAAAAGAATTATCATAAAAGACTGCCTGAAAGCGACCCGAAATATAGTCTAAAATCAATTTAGCAGCAGAGAGAGAAAAATTAAAGTTCGAAATAAGCTATTATACAAAATTTGGTGATTAATTGAATCGATAAATGTGTTTTCCTAATTAGCAAATTTTGTCTTGATTTAGTCTTTAAGTTAAAGGCACAACTTAAATCATATGATGGACGTCTTGACTTGTGTACTTCTCCAAGATTTTTTTATACATCGAATATTTGTGACTTCCGGCCAACGAGATTATGGTTTAGGAAGCTCAACGGATGGTATAGTATCGAAATATCATTATCTTAGTGATCATCTTAGTTACCTCTTCTCTTTAAAGCGATACATTTTGATTGTTGACTTACTCAATCAATGTATAATAAACGCCACCCAAATAACGTGGGATTTATTTATATTTCGCGTGTTTTTTTACAAACACAATAAATCATATTATGTTGTTATTATACTATAGTAAAGTCTAGGTTGTGGTTAGAAGAAGAAATTTGTGTGTAATTTCGTTTTTCACTGATCAATTCAGTTGCGAATCGATTTCGTGATCAATAACAGTGTTTTTTGTGTGAAAAGAAAAAATAAAGAAATATTTTTCATTTTTTAACTGTGTAGAGTTATTTTTTACAGTTTGTATTTAAAAACGGAAATATTAAAATAAATAAAGTTTCATCTAAAATTAAATAAAAAATTGATATTCGAAATAAACAAATTATAGCAAAGTAAATAATTGAACCGTGGTAATTATTATATCATTCACAAATTCATTTAATTAATTAATTATATAACCTATACGATTATAATTTTAATTTTAATTTGTTTGTTTATTTCATTTATAACAAAAACAACAACAAAATCCGATTTAATATAAATAGATGTTTCGACAACAATTAATCATATTGCTATACTTGCTGGCAATTTCGGTTAATTATACGAGTGGATACAAAATATTAATTTTATTGCCGTTCCCGGGGACAAGTCATTGGATTAATATAAAACATATTATCGTAGGACTACTCGATAAAGGACATGAGGTAAATATTATATAAATGGTTTGTGTTCGACTGTAATTTTCATTCACTATATATAGTGAAGTGTATTATGTAAAACCAAATGTTTTACTTTTGATTCTTATTGTTATAAATAAATTATTTTGTATTATTGAAACGCTTGTTCGCGCCAATGTTCTCTAGTATTTTCAAAAATATCAAATGTATGGCAATTCGTTGTTATTCTCGTGATCCGATAAGATATTTTTGGAAGATTTATGACTTTCAAAATTCTATCATAATTGATTCGCTCGTATGCAGCATGTGTGGTCGTAAAAAATGTCGAATGTTTTTCCAAGTGGTGAGATTCATAGATTAGAGGCCGTCTATTGTGTAGTAAAAACTGGCAAACACTTAAATTGTGATTCATTTTATAATAAATTTGTTTGGTGATACATGTGAGAGACTTGTTGACTTGTTAAAATGTGCAGTTCAGTTTAGGTTATTTGTTAGTTTATATAGTGATGGTAGTTGCCCAAAATATTTGTTATTTATGGTTTGAAAAGTGACAACTAAATTACAAGACAATTGATGTTTTTAATAAATTAATTAGAACCATTCGATATAGCAGGGTGCAAATGTGTGGCGCAACACCAAACAAAGAAAAAAATGATCGTCAACGTTTATCGATTAAAGACAGACTAGTAAAGTTAAGACTGGTCATTGGTTTCCTCAAAGCTATTATTTCCCAGATCGATTGTTTCTTATCTTTGTGTATCATACCGTTATGGTCAAATAGAATCGTGTATTAGACAAACCTATAAGAAAACGAACACGGCAACTCTGCAGGTACCAGAAAACGGCCACAGGCGGCCATTTTTCGTTGTGGACCGATTTTCGACAGTGAATTTTGTGTTGAAAAATGTACTACTGGTTGCGTGTGTGTGATTGTGTTTTCACACAAGTCGATCTTTTTTACTTGTTGCATCTTTGTCGATACCAATTATTTAATTATTGAAAAAACTATCACTTACAATGCAATTTGCTGTAAAGCAACGCCTTTTTTAAGAGTACTTTGAGTACTTAAGCGGAGTTTATGCTTGTTTTAGCGGGTAATCAAATGCGAGTTTAGGGTTTAGATACGCATCTTGGTAAAAATATGATAGAATAGTACATTTTTAATCAATAACATGGTGATTAAAGTGTTCTAGAGATATCATATATTTTTGTTAAGATGATTAGATTAAAAAACAAATCTAAACCCCGCGTAAAGAGTTATAAAATATGAATTATTTGGCTAAAAGTTTAAGAGAATTTTTTTAAAAAAACATCGCAATACCAAACCAAAATATCGGTTTAATAGATTAACTGAAATTCGAATTAGAGAATTGAATGATAACAATTATATGTATATGGAAGTATAAATTAGAATTGTTGTCAATAAAGGAAGGTTTATGGATTGCCCTCCAGTAACGATTTCAAAAAAGTAAAAGCTCGTTCACACATTTTGGCCTTCCTGTTGAATATAATCATTTAATTCACATCAAATGAAAAACATCACTAGAAATTACATGGGAACCTATATCGTGATTATCACGAAAACCCACAAATAAAGCCGGTTACTTAGACGTTTCTGTAAAATGCCGATATGGCACAAGGCGATGATCGATAAAGTCAATTGATGTCCATGGAGGAATTGTTAAATGAATTGACAACATTAATTGATGCGTTGACCGAGCTATTCAGCTATGCGTTCTATACTATTTAAGCATACACTTGAGAGTTATTCTACTCTTGTTACAGGCAGACTGCACGAAATCTCATAGCACATCAAATTACGTGAATAAAATCGAAATGACAAATCCGATAATGAGAACGCATGTATATGATTGGTGGTTAGCAAATCGCAACAAAGCAATATGGGTTAATGTTGTATAAATTTGGAAGCATCAGCTCATATCTGTATCGATAAAAACTTGTTCAGTCAAATTGATGAGTCATAATGGAATTCACGAGCCTTAGTTCAATGTAGAAAACTGTAAGTTGAAGAAAACGGAACAGTTAGATTTAGGACTAACACAACTTAAACCTAGTTAGAAGACGCGTTGTTTGTTTCTAAACTTTATTCTAATCTATTACCAGTTAGTTAACGCGCCAGAAGGAGGTGCAATATCGAATTTGTTAAAATTTAAAACCCGCACTTACTATAAACTCTAAAAATAATGTTTACAAAAAATCGAAATTCCAACAAATGTTCAGCATGTCGAATTTAAGCCATCGGATTTTACCAGACATTAAGTACAATTCCAAAAAATGTGAAAATTCTCTACATTAAGATGATTGTGAAATCTGCCTTCGGAGCAGATCAATGTTTGGTTTATTTCCGATAGAATTAGCGTCAGAAAAACTGGGTTGAAAAGAAGTGTATTGTGACTTGCAGCATAATGGACCGACTAACCGTAAAAATCGAACTTCAGTAGAGGCAGCAAATACCGTTAACCATATTTTGAATTGACTCCCAAACAAAAATTTAAAGAGAACGCCTTACGAAATATCACATAGCAGAACTCCTGATTTGATGTATGTATATGCTAGTATGGTACAACAGAAAAAATGGTATTCATTGTAGCCGAGTTTGGGAGCACCAGATTTTTTTTCCTAGATGTTAGACTATTAAGGTTAAAATTAGTTGTTACTTTCTTAAATAAAATTTAAGTGTGATTCATGTATGATTCAGTGATAAAGGATAGGCATGAAGATACAAGGTTACGTCCTAATTCTTAAATTTTATGATATGATAGGATGAAGAATTCAAGTACGGTGGTTGAACCGTTTAATGTAGAAATAAATGTAAATTTGAGAACAAAAGAGAGAAGAAAACAAGAAATTGAAATAGAGGAAATTTTTAGTCCCGTCCTTTCATTTGATAGCCGAAATAAATAAAGCAAACAGTTAAGGAAAGAAAGTAGAAATCTAGTACACAGACACATATATGTATGTTGTGTTTTTTTATTACATAAGAGGGAAGAGAGATCAGATAAGCATTTTCTAAAAATAAATGTTTATTTGTAACTATTTGTAATTTTGCAAGACTACGCATGTTAGGATGTCGAAACTGGAGGACGAGAGCGATAGATCGAGACGGATGGAGGACCATAGTGCAGGCGGCAAAATCTCTTCATGGGATGTGTTAGCTAGAGAGAGCGAGAGAGGATTATTATTATATTATTATTTCTGGATAGATATTCTTAATATATATTTCAAATCAGTTAATGTGCTCTTTGAATTAGAATTCACTAAATCCGTAATTCAGTAATGTAATAAAAGGTGACGGTGACGTTTCACTTACAACATAACAATTTTGATTAACATTGGTTAGAACTCGGAAGATAATTTAAATAATGAAAATAAATTACTAGAAAAAATAGATTCATAGTAGAATAATGGTGATGTTCAAATTTTACTCTTTTTAGGTTACCGCAATTACGAACTATGCATTGGAGACTAACCCCAACGTCACTCCGTACAAACACTACCATGAAATTTTAATAGACCCACCATTTAATATTTACAAATATGGTAAGTAGATAATAACTTAATTATATAAATATACGCAATTTCACTTACCTCTTTACAATTCTAGTTCCTCAAAAGCAAATCTTCAAAAATTGCGAGATGAGTGTAATACGCAAGTTATTTTCAGTGTGGGACTTGGGATTGGTAACAAGCGAATACGCTTTTGATACGGCAACTGTGAGGGAATTCCTAAAAAATGATAAAGTAAAATTCGATCTAGTCATTAGTGAGCAATTTTTTCAAGAAAGTTGGTTGATGTTTGCACACAAATTTAAATCACCAATTGCAAGTATTTCATCATTTGGATACGCCGATTATATGGATCATACAATGGGCCTGTTAACACCTTGGTCATTCGTTCCTCACTACTATTTAGAGCTTGATGAAAAAATGACATTTTTTCAACGATGGAAAAATGCTATTGTGTCAATGATTGATTTGATTGGGCGAAAAATCTATTATCTACCGCGACAACAGAGGATTGCCAACCGAGTATTTGGATTTTTAACGAATGAAAATACGACATTACCGTCGATTAGGGAGCTGGACAATCGTAAATCTCTTATGTTCATTAATAACCATATTAGTTTTGATCAGGCGCGTCCAAAAATGCCGGGCACCATTGAAATCGGTGGCTTAAATCTAAACAAGAAATCTACACAACATTTATCGCATGACATTAAGAAATTCCTTGACGAGGCTGGAAATGGTGTTATATATTTTAGTTGGGGGACCGTTATCAAGGCGTCCGAATTGCCAAAAGATAAACTGCGTGCTTTTATTCACACGTTCAAATCATTAAAACAACGAGTACTCTGGAAATTGGAGCTTGATAATTATCCAGGGTTACCATCAAACGTAATGATTAAAAAGTGGATGCCTCAAAATCATATACTATCGCATCCTAATGTAATCCTATTTATTACACACGGTGGCTTATATGGGATGCAGGAGAGTATATATCGCGGTATACCGATGCTAATCACCCCATTTTATGGTGACCAACATAAAAATGCGTTTCGTGCGGAACAAAAAGGTTACGCTCTAATTCTCAAATTTAATGATCTCAATGAGTTAACGTTCCGGCAAAAGTTAACCGAAATGTTGGAAAACAAAAGATTCAGTAAACGAGCAAAAGAAATATCGCGAATTTTTCGAGATAATTTGAATGACCCGCTAGATGAGATCATATATTGGATTGAGTATGTTTGTCGACACAAAGGTGCTAAACACCTTCGTTCACATGCACGGGATTTAAGTGTTTCACAATATTTGCTCTGGGATGTTTTTGGGTTTTTATTCATAATGTTCACCCTAGTCTTCATTATTGGTGGCTTAATATTAAGATATATAATTACAAAACATAGTAATGTTTTACTTGTAGAACGGACTGAAGAAGTAATAAAGAAAAAATTGAATTAAGAAATGAGGTTGCTTCTTGTTTTTTTTATTAGAAACATTTAAAGCAGAGTACATTTTATTGAGTTGCTTTAAGTCCATTATGTAATTTGACAAAAAGAAATTAATTTTGACTTTTTAAAATATTTATTTGACACACACTTATCATCATCATTTATAAATCAATATTTTTAATAAAATAAATATAAATCTTTAAGAGCACCCTATTGGATTCAGTTAACTGCCGGGATTTCGTACAAAATATCGCGCGACTAATCTTAATTAATATAAAACCTAAATACTATTTATTAAATTATTTTAACTACTACTCGGTACTTTTACTACACCCAATATTGATTTCGTCTTAATAGCGGATTGTTTCTTTGGTGTTGTAATGTTTGATTGTTTTGTGTGGTTTGCGCAATATTTGAGTAGCTAACTTCATTTTGTCCATCCAAATTTGAATTCCAATCGTCTGTATCATCTACGCCATACGGATATCGTCCGAGACCCGCTCCCGAATTATCATGGTTGAGTTCGTTTATCATTATTTCATCTGTTTCTGAATCTTGCATATCGGGTTCTAATCCGATTGGATATACTTTACAGTGTGGCACGTTACTTAGAACTGGTAATGGGGTAGATGCTGCTGTAACCGGCATTGAATCACTTTCTGAAGGTACTGAATATATACCACGACTGTTATTTGTGCTCATTGTCATTAAATCTGGTCGTGGTAATGTTGGTGGATGATCTTTCTTGGGCTTGCGTGATCTAAATATACATTTGGCCACCACTATAAGTACGATAATAATGACCAATAATGAAACGGCGATTATAACCCACAGTATATAATCCGAGGTTGTCACTCTACTTTCAGCCGGAACCACATTCACATTATCATTTTCATGCATTAATAATCGCTTATGGGAGTATATTTCAATCGGGACTACTTTTTGGCCTGGAGGAATAGATTTCATTTGCAGAATATACTCAAAGCTATCGTTGATCGAAATAAAATCATCACTCGATTGCTTCCGTGCAATGAAATAAATAATTCCACTTTTTAGTTCTTTGTACGTGAATGACGTTATGTCCTTAAGTTGGGTCTCACCCGGTTCTACTATTTCACCAGAATTTCGAATAATTTTTTTGAATTTACCATACTTGGGCTTTTTAGTAATTATAAATTTTGGATTGTATTTATTTATAGTCAGCTGACTCGGATCCGTCTGGAATGTTGAACTTAATCTAATCTTATCTCCAGCTAGTATCGAAATTGGCTTTATTATAATGAATGGCTCAACAATCACTTGTATATCAATAGCAATCCCATAATTAGTATTCGGTATATGAACATTAAGTTGGAAAGTATCATTCGATTTATTATTATCAGTCTGCGTATACGACACATCCTCTTTCTCCAGTTCCGTATGACTGAACCGTAGCGTTGGATTATTTTTCAATAGTATTAAACCTCCTGAGGGAGTTCGCGTCACATTGTACATTAATCGACCGCGATACACATTGGTATTAATCGAAATATGTTTCGGTTCCAACAGACTTGTCCGGAATCCTTGCTGCACATGCAATACTTCATTATTATTCGTATCCACATTAATATTGGCACGCAGTACGGTTATATTAAAAACCACATGTGATGGAGTAAATTTACCGTCAGTCACCCGAAAGTAAAAGGTTGTCGAATGTGGAGGACCAAAATGTGAATAAATTATTCTATTCTCGTTTATATCTTTTTGGCTAAATTGATTACCGTACGTAATTAAATCCACCGGTATTCGTTCATCGTTAATTTTTAAAAGCGTACCCAATCGAGGTCCGCTAATTATATCGTATAAAATGTCTTTTGAATCGGTATCGGCATCCTGCGTGTACAAATCCAATTTAGTGATTGTCTTATTTTCACCCTCGACAACCGATATCATTGGAGTTTTCGTAATCAAATCAAACGGCTGATCATTTATGGGGTTTATAGTTACCGGAATTGTGATGTTACATAAAAATATCTGACCGGGAAGTAAATAGATCGACATTGATAATTTATCCTCTAAACTGTCCGAGTGATCGTGACGATAGATTACCTTGCCTGAGTTAAAATCATTTATGTTAAATTTATTTGAATGTCTTTTATTTTTGTTCGAACTCGAACTGTCAAAGTCGATTAGCTCGATTTGGCCAAAATGCGGTTTGTATGACTCTACTGATAACTCAGGAGATTGAATTCCTGCCCGAGTTTCTAGATACTCTAATATTTTTGATAAATCTAATTTGATCGGTGAAATGTCGCCTTCATCTACGTTTATTTTTGGTACTGGAAGAAATCGTAATAAGCCACCAGATGATACCGATATGTCGATGTAAAATATTTGGTCGATTAAATTTTGGGCTAAGAATGACGCGACATCGAACGTGAATGAGTCATTGGATTTTAGTTCGGCCATTGAATGTGTATGCTCGTATACTATACGTCCATGATCAATATCGGATTGAGTAAATTCATTGACTTCAATCGATGAACCAGATTCGACGTGCTCATAAAATATTCGACCCATTTGTGGTGGTATCGTTATGATGTATTTTACTTCACGCTCGTTGTCGGAGCATCGATATTGAAGTTGGTCGCTTGTGATAGTCTTTCGTGTCATAGGGAATACATGTAAATTTTCATTTTTGATTTCTTCGAGAGCAACGGGGTTTGAGATCACTTCGAGCACATGTTCGGTCGTATTGTGCACATCGTCTGTTACATAAAATCGAATGTACGCCGAATGCATCTGGTTATTGTCGTGAATAAAATAAACTTTGCCTTCATTGATTTGAGATTGTGTGAAATTATTTATCTTGACTTTAAAATCATCGCTAAGTGCAATGTATCCAGCTTTAACCTGTCGTATCACAAATCGTAAATTATCCGCAGCCGTATCATAATCTTGTGCCATTAGATCGACACTTGTTATTATTTTCCTACCTCCAATCCAAACATGAAGGCCAGTATTGGTCACAACCAACGGTACTTCATCATTCACTGGACTAATCACAATATTTAAATCAAATGGTGCACTTTCTTTGAACCGAGTTATCGCGATCAGTTGAATTCGGTCGGTTGCATTTTCACTTCCATCGTGAACGTAGTATACAACTCCCGCTTCTAGTTGTTTTTGCGTAAAACGTTTCACTTTGCTTTTCCCAGATTTGAGTTCACCGAAAGCAGGTTGTTGAATAATTTTGTACTCTAGTATCTTAGAGACATAGTACTCTGATATCGGAATCATATGATCTGGTTGAATTAAAATATTTTTACCTTCCTCGACGACAATGGTTTTAGTTTTGATATAGATAAATTCTGGGATTATAATAATTTTAAGCCAGAGATCCTTTAACCATGTAATACCGTTAGTCACATCGAAAACGAAATAATCAGATGATTGATTAACTCCAGCTTGAATGTAATACATTTTTTCTGAGTTAATTGTAGACTGATCGAACACTTTGCAATTATATTCGTCATCAGAAGTAATCGACTGTATTTCTAGATACCCATGATGAGGTGATTGTCTTACTAAATAAGTTATGTCTCCAGGTGAAATGCTTGGGTGATAAATCTCGAGAATATTTCTCGTGATCTTAACACTGGTCGATTCTTCTACATACAATGTTTGGTTACGTTTAATTTTAAGTAGTTCCCAGTAAGCGATTGGATAAATACGAATTAAAATTTCACCTTCACTCCATATTCCTTTAGTGGTCACCCGGTATTTTATACGATCCATTGAAGCGACCTCTACATTGTAATATGCCAACTTTTCATTATCGATATCGAGTTGAGTAAAATTCTTAAGAGAGTTCAAACTCGTTTGGTTAAGCAACTTGATCAATCCATATTTAGGTTCTTCCAAAATTTGGTATTCGATTTCATCAGGCTTCGAATTGAGATTCGTTTCTACAGAAATTTCAGTAGACTTAATAATAACAAACTTTCCTTCTTGTACGACACTAGCGTTTGTCTCTTTAATTTTTAAAAATGGGTCAGATGCCTCAATTTCGAGTGATCCGGGCACTTCATAAAGTCCATCAGTTACTATAAAATTTATCCGTCCATAATCTCCACCAGTGTGCCGCAACGTAATTTTTCGACTGTCCAAATCCGACTGTGTAAATGAATCGCCAAATCCATTGTCAGTTCTTATTAGTTCGCCATTTGTTACACCAATTCGTGTATAAAATATGTCCTCAGCAGTCGTGTTAACATCGGGATCAGAATATTTTAAATCAAACCCCGATAAGATTTTACTTTCGCCCCGAACCACATGAAATACGTGATCAAACACACGATAAGGTCCGTTATCGTTGAGTAATTTTATTTCGACTTGAATCTGCGACACGTATTGGAATTCATTTTTATCGTTCGATACAATTAACAAGCTAAATTCATCTGTTGTCGTTTCAGAATCATCATGACAATAATAGACATCGTCCAAATATAAATTATCCAGTGTAAATTCTAAAATTGGCAAAATATTTGATGCACGATGATCATACGTACAAAGCGAACCATGTTGCGGTAAGTCTGATAATTTAAATACTAAATGGTTTAATAGTCTCGGGTTATTGTTGAATAAAATATCAAAATTTCGACGTGACACTAACTGGCGATCACCTTCGCTCACAAAAATATTCTCACGATTTTGGTACGTTAACTGGTTGATTAATACATCAGTTGGAGAATAGACGATACCGATTTTCCCATCGATCACTTCGCACTCGGGCACGGAGACAGTGAATTCGAAAATATCGGAGAAATTTGAATAAGACGTTTTGTACGTGCGAAATCTTAGTAGGTTACGGTCAATTTCGTATTGTGTGAATGAATCCATAGGCTGAAATTACATAAAAAATTATTGATTATTTATTCCATCATGCATTCTAATTAATTTACCTCAGCTATTTCTGGATGTCCTTCTATATAAATAACTCCGTATTTCGGTGGGTTCATAACGGTGTAAATGATGTTTTTAGAAAACGTCAAAATAGGGGTTGTCTGATGATAAAGAAAATCACAAGAGATTGTTGCTTCAGATGTTCCATTGAGGTGTATATCGATTTGTTGTTGTATTCCAATAACAAGCTTCGTGAACGTGATGCGAAAATCATAGTTGCCCGTTTTAATTGGTCCGAGGGATACTGTGAACTATTATTTGAACGGTTAATCAAAGACACTAAATATAATTTTTAGAACTTACCTTAAATTCGTCGTATTGTGGAAGCTCTAGTGTGTGTAGATATCTTATTTGGCCTAATGCTATTTGACTGGTCGTAAATGAGTCGACTGCAATCCAGGATTGATCCACTGTTCTGACTTTTTGTAGAACACCATACTGCGGTTGTTGCGTGATGTCAAATCTAGAAAACAAAAAATATTAGTATTTTTCTTAAAACCACGATCTGGTTTACTTACTGCATATTTACATTGTCGTCTTCTGAATTGGTGATAAACGACAAATTCCATGGCGTGATCAATCCTTGAGATTTATGGACGAGCACCAGACCTGTATTATTGATCATATGCAATTGCAATGGAACCACAAATACTTTTAATAATACTGAATTACTCGTTTCCATGCCATCCGAAACTGTAAGTTCAATTTCATAATTTAAATCATTCTCGTTGGGCCCGGGCACAAGGTACGCAACGACACCTCGATTAATTTCGTCTTGCGAAAAAGTTAATGTTTGCTTTCCATTTGCTTCGAAAATGCCATATGGTGGTGTTTTTATAGTATATATTAAAGATGCTGGTGGACTATCTGGATCGTCAGCGTGCAATACATCGTTTTCGATAATTTTCGGTATGCCTTGTGTAAGGCGGAGTATTCGATTCGCTGGGATTTGTATGTTCGGTTTATCATTTACTGGTGTTATATTAAAGTGTAATACAAATCGGTGTTTTCCCTGTAGGGTTTCGGGAATTTTATTATTTTTTGTTTCGAGTTGAAGATCAATGGTTAAATGGTCAGAGAAATTTTCGCCACCATTATGAATGTATTTCACGCGATCGTTAGATAAATCGGTAAATGAAAAATATTTTGTATGGCCCCCAGTTGAGCTGTTATCCTGCGCAATAGCAACACTGCCGAATTTTGGGAATTGTACAATGTAAAATAGGATTTCATTCTCTGGGATTGCTAGCTTTGAGTAATCGAATAAAACTTCAATGTTTAACGGCGATAGATATATTGAATCGTTCTCTAGCAATTGTATTGGATTTACTCCAATCAACTCAACTTGATTTTCCTGCGCCACTCGTGAAAATATTTTATATCGGGATGTAAAATCACCGCGCATGCAATAGGCCTGGTCGCACGAACAAATAAATTCGTCTATACCGTATTGATGGCAAGATGCGCTTATAATGCACGGAAGTTTTTCAATGCATGAATATTTCCAGACACAGTCGACTGTAACGCCATGTGTAATTTTCATAGATGGGAATCCTATTTGCTGATTATTTGTGAATATATTTCGTAAACAACCGGTGAAACTGTATTCAGATGACCTAAAACCTTTAAGGGTTGCTCGTCTTCGTCTCGATTCATCTATGCCACCAATGAAAAAGTCTTCACTCAATTCGATTATTTGGTTGCTACCATTTGCAAATGTGGCTTGGTTTACTAAATCGTCGAGTACGATTTCGACAAAATGAGGATTGAATGAAATGGAAATGTTATGCCATTTGCCATCAGAAACAATTTTATCCGGTACTAATTCTACTGTGTTAGCACCTTTCGCCACTAATAATCTTAGCTTACCATCGACTATTTCGACTGTTATAAAATCATGCCGATTACTATTCCCAATGTTGCTTAAAATAGTACCCATACTTTCAATCGTCCTTAATTCTAAGCTCCAGGTTTCGCCCGTTTTACTTCCTTTCTTTTGCATCATCATAAATGCATCCTCTTCTATGAAACTAATACTTTCGTGTATACCTGCATCAAATTCAGCCGCGCAATTCCACGACACCTTTACACTTTCGACATTTTTTGACCGTTCTCTCGCTCGTTTAAACACATTAATATTATTATAGTACACATCCGAAATACAACCACGATAACTTTCCATTGCGGTTAAGTACGATGCCGAAAATTCTCCCACTCCCCCAATGAATACACCAAAATGTATATTAAGTTCGCCAATTTTTTGCGGCAAAATCTTTTTAATAAAATGCTCGTTCACTTGCATTGTAATATTCGATTCGTATCGTGATATCGCCACATCGTGCCATTCTAAATCGTTTAGCTGTAAAGTCTTAGGTGACCATAACTCGGCATGATGTTCGTTAATTTTGTAAATTAATTTTATTCGGCCACTTTCCAACGTCAACAGACAGTAATCGGTTCGCCCAGCCGCCAGTAATATTAGGGATGATGTCTGTTGTGTCCGAAATCGTAATCGTATATTTGTTGATATTTTTGCCTCTTGTACTGGCATTGCAATGTGACTAGCGCCATAGAATGAAACTGAAAATACAAATAATCAGAGATAAAAATACATAATTTTATAAAACCAGATGTGATGCATCATCGGGTCATAATTTTTTTTATTTATGATTTATAGATTTATTTATACTCAATATAATGTCGCAAATTTTGAGATGTTTTACGGAATGATAAACGTTAAGAAAATGTTTAAGTGCGTGTGTGCGTCGCGGTAACAATCACTAAAGCATTTTGAATGAAAATCATTTATTTATTTTTATTTTTCAATTAAATTTTTATATTTTTATTTTTTTTATAGTAAATGTCGCGTGGGTTTAGTAGTATTTTCTCAATTGTAGTGTAGTATAGACTCATCGCGAATACAGTGATGGTAAAATTATGCGTATCAATCTTAGACAATGTAAATACTAAGATCTGATTTTTTGTTCATCAACGAGCTATCGATAGTCAAACACTCAGAAGTGGAAGTATCAGGAACTATTACGTATGTAGAAGTAATGTTAAACGGATTGCTCGTAATCTTATCTAACTATCTTGATGGAAACCATTTACAAATGTTAGATCAGAAGCTGGTTACTGCCAACTTTGATATTTGCAACAAATAATGATGCCGAAGTCTGATAATGATGTGGGAAGGCATTTTAGACACCGACAAAAGTGTTCGTGATCTGTTTTTTTTTAACCGAATAAGGGTTCATGCTGGCATGCTATTTCATAACAGATCAGGGTGGGTATGTTAGTTTTTAACTTGAGACATTATTAATTAATAATGCATTAAAACTTCCATCATTCTGATATTCATAATTCTTACTGAGCATTGCTTTAACCTTACCCAAGAGTATCATTAATGCACGTTCTTGAGGTCATCGCTTGAACTTCAAAGTTATATTTATCTTTACTATTATTCATAGTAAAGAATACAATGTGGACATGTGGGTGCTTTGAGAAAAATTGCAGTTTGCTCTGCAAACAATCAACAATAATTGAAATTTGTTTAAATTAAAAAACCGATTAATTTATGAAAAAGGTCGATTCTTATATTTTTTTCTGTGTATCCTTGGGACCGGAAAATAATAATAATTTGCAAAATACATTACGACCGCCCGGAATTGGTAACATTTGGTGTCAGAAGTTTTTAATCATGAGAGATTTTAATCATGAGAGTCAGAGGTAATGAGCCATAAGGACCAAGTTCTAAAGACTAGTTTTTCGGTAAGACGGCGATAGCGACGAAAGAAAACTTCAATTTTACCAGTGGAAGAGTAAACGGTTCAGCCGGATCAGTTAGTCTCCCACAAACCTTATTAATACGCTCACTAACTTCTGAACAACCAAAACTAGCTATGAATTTGGAAAATATAGTGGAAGATCTGGATAGGATCAAATTATACGGGCCCAAGAATACGAAATAGAATAACTTCGGTTAAATCTCTTGTGGAGAAAGAGCAAGAAGTTGAAAACAGTTATGACGTATACATAAGTTGTACAAGCTTGACGCATTTCTCACACACCAATGGGAGAGGTCTACATATTATAAGGGACGTTTAACATTCGATGGTAAACCGCCATTCGAAGACTTCAAGTTGCAGTTATAAGAGGAAATGCAGCGTAATTGTTACAGAGGCAGTACAGCAAATGTGTTGCCCGCCGTATCCAAGACAGAGGAAAATTACGCCCGAATCATATAAAAGAGGGCACTGGGATTCGACGCTACCGAGAGAGCTCTGTCTGCTAAAATAATACCAGTGAAAATGTTCAATTCGGACGAAATTGCAGTGAGAGGACATAACAGGTAAGGGGAGTGGTGATTGGGAATACCGAAAACCACAGAGAGTTGAAAAATGAAACCAGACAAGCAAGCGTTCAGTTCAGTATCAAACAGTTAAAGATCACCAGAGAAAGGTGCATAGCAAGCAACAGAGGGCAGAATGAACAAATTGGCTTACCTAGTAGAGAAAAGATCGTTGACCCAGTGTGGGTATGCAATCCGACGAAGCAAAAAGGAAGATCTCCAGAGATATAACGTAATTGGGAAGTTCTATACAAAATTGTTAAAAGAATCAGCGACAATTTGTATTGGATACTAGAAAACCTTGGAGATATAAGGAAAGAAACCGAACCGTTATCGAACCAAATTTTTCTCCAAACTTGTTGGAAATTAAATTTTTTTTCAATACATTCCATATGGAGGGGAATACTGAGAAACCAAGTATAACAGGCGGCGCACAGTGGCGCGAAGCAGTAAAGTGAGAATAGTGAATATGTGCAAGCTGTGTAAACGGTGTTAACAAATATCGGTTAGAATTTTAGACTGCGATAAAGCATTCTATTGCGAATCCCAATCGAACGAACGCAACTCGTAATAATATTTTGTGTATTATGGTGAGAGAAGGTTCATGTTTTACGGCCCATGAGTATGATTCGTTTATGAAAAAAAAAAACATTATAGAATTTGTTTGTGTAGTTATAAGCTGCCACAAACAAATTGGGTCAGGTTGAAGTTATGAATAAAATTTTAGTACCAATGCTGCGAAAGATATCTGAACCTAATACGTAATTCAATTCAAAGAAAAGTTCAAATGTTGATTTGTTAACTAAATATTTGCAAAATACAACTGATTCGATAAGTATGATTGAAAGTAAACTGGCATTCGACAAAAAGTGGATTAAAACTCTGAAACGCGCCCCCTATCACGTTCAATGATATTAGATATTGGGCCCGTCATGATGTGTTGTGCCCAATACACGTTTGGAAAGGCTTTCTATTAAAGAAAAATTACCATGCAATTGTTGCTATAGCCTAAAAAACGACACCTAAGTACAAAATCACATATGAAATTTCAAAAATACTATGAAGTTATTGAGATTCATCTGGTATCTCAGATTCCATAAAACGGTGTATTGTGAAGTTAGGGGTAATGTTCTATATATTCAATATGGACGAAAAATCATTTTTGACTTTTTGGGTTTCGCAAAAAATGCAAAATTTAAAAACCAGTTTCACAACAACTACTTAACCAATTTAAATAAATGGGGAGTCAAATGAAAGGAATTTAACAGAACGTTAGAATGGTAGTATAACAGAATGATGTATTTAAAAAAATGAGATTTTTCACTGCTCTGGATAATAGTAACTTTTTAGCAAAAACTTTTAAGTTTCATGTTTCATCATGAACGTTTAAATCCATTCCGAACATAAATATTCTTGCAGTATGGTCTGAGTTCCTGCAATTACATTGTGCGTATGTTGTTGTGAGAGCCCCTTGTGAAAATATTATTCTGACAACACTTGAATAATTTTGGTAGTAAAATTATTTTGATAATCGAAATTCGAAAGCAGTAGTATCGAAACTAACGAAATACGATAGCAAATATTTGAACGATAGACGAAAATGATCGAAACGATAGATGAAATTTCTGGATTTTTTTCAAGGGTTTTTTAATTGATTTATAGATAATTTTAAGGCATTAGTCTCCTTTATCCAATTTTGAAAATGTTATCCCTTTTCATGGTTGAAGTCCCCAGTGGCTTAAATAGGCCATCAGCAAAGATGATGACCAACAATGTATACATAACATTACAAATTTTCGAGTCGTTAAAAAGTTCTAAAGTCATAAAATTTGATTTAAATGTATTTTTTAGTAATGGGGTAAAGATTGAACCAGCCCATCCGTAAGAGCTTAAGTTGCAATCAATTTTGGCTGTTTGAGGTACAATTAGAGAGCAGAGAGACTTCAGGATGTGTTCATTGAATTTTGACAAGATGTCAATCATTCGTTGGTAAGAATTCATAGCGGACATGTTCCTAATAGAGGTCAACTTAAGCTCTTCCGGCTGGTTAAGCCATGTTTTGCAGAACTTGAAAAATTTCGATAATTCGGTTTTATATCATGATATGATTATTTTTTGATTAGAGATAGGCAGAGAACTAACATCATCAAACTTGATAAAGAAGAAGAAATAAAACAATGGTTTTGTAAAAAATCACATTTTTCTAAAAAAATACTTATTTACACAAGGATTATTACAAAATTTGAGACAAAGAGTGTATAATTTTATAGTTGTGCGTACAGCAAATAGGCGAGGGAATGGTGGCGAAAGAAGCATATACCTGCAGGTAGGCATGAGGTAGTCATCAGCAGAATAAGTATACGGGATTGGCTGTTAAACAAGTTTAAAAAAAATTTATTTGAACTTGCAACAGTTCTAGAAGTATATTATGTTAATTAGGAACGCTTATTACTCGATGTAACCATTTTTCGCCTTGATAGAGTAACAAGGCCAAAAATGATCGTTGCAAGTCTAAATAAAATTATTAAACATTTTTGTAACAGCTGATCTCTAGCTCACTAAACTGGAAAACGCTTTCTCGAATAACCCACGTTTTGAATATAATCAAATTTTGTTTATTTGAATAAATAATAAGAACAATCATCATGAAGGGACAAATATTTTGAAAGGTGCCTTCTAAATTCTAAGTGCCACGGTAACTGAGATATGATATTTTTAATTTTTTTTTAATTACCCAAAGTCTCGCCTTTAAATGGTCATAACTTTTTTGTTTGTAGTCATAAAGGCATGAAATAACTTTTATTGTATTCTACTTGTGATTTTTACAATTGTTTTAAGAAAAATGATTTATGGGCTTCCAAATCCTAAAAAATGTGTAAAAGTATTTAAAATGACACCTTCTAAACTCATTTAAAAAAAACTAAAGGTTATTTTTGAAATGTCTTTTTATTTAAATTCTCTAGTTTTTGCCCTTTCCAATAGTATACGCCAAAAAATCACTCATTTTGTGAACGAAATAAAAAATATTATTTTGCCAGGGTTATTTGTGTCAGGGTAAGGAAAATATCTTTTGAGTTAATGATAAAATAGTAATCAACTTCATTTATTACATTTTATTAAAATTACCTCCACCACTCCGTATACATGCACGGCATTTTTTTTTATCTCCACGGTTGTTATGCGGTTTCATTTCAGTTTTCATTTGTTAAAATGCAGCGCTTATCTTTTCAATTAAAATTTCTCTTGTGGGTACTTCTGTTGCATACACCAATTCCTTAACACGTTTCTAGACGTAGAAATTCCGTAGTGTTAGATCTGGGGAACGTCCGGGCCGAGGATTAGGGCCACCGCTACCAATTCATGAGTTTGGGAATGAATCATCATGAGAATGCTTGTCTTACCGTTCGTTGGTAATGTGCCGGACAGCCGTCATTTTGAAAACAATCGGCATATCTTCTTATAAAACTGCTAACTCAGGAAGATCATTTTGAAGAAATTCGAGATAGATATCTCCGGAAAGGCGTTCTGGTAAAAATATGGGCCGATAAGGTTTCGACCAATAATACCAGCCCAAACATTGACGCTGAATTTCCTTTGGAAAGAGACTTGCCTTTTCTTTTGTGGATTTTCGCCTTTTCTGCTCCAATGATGCAGATTGTGTAAATTCACAATTCCCTCACGATTAAAGTTAGACTCATCTGTCCACAAAATTTTTTCAAAAACCTATTATCCTCAACATTTGTATGCAGTATAAACCTTCAAAACTCCAGCCGTCTAGCATTATCACTCTCTTTGAGACTAGTAACAATTAATTAAATCCGTGAGTTTGTGACAATTGGTCAAATATGACACATTTTCTTTAAACTGAGAGAAGAAAAAACTGGATGTAATCACCATGAAGTGGAGTGCAACATTTCTGGAGTGTAATGGAATGCCTACCTTCCATCTACCCGTAGAACCGACCACACTTTCCAGACTGATAAGTTTAGTCTTTCAGCGACAACTCGTATGCTTGTAGTAGGATTATTCTCAAAAGCTTTTAAAATTGTTTCATCGACTGCAAAATTATGTTGCCTCACATTCACCGGTGGCTCTTGAAATTGTAACATGCAGGTTTCTCTCAGACGTCGATAGGTTGTTGATAAGGTTTCATGGTGCAATAAACGTCGAACATGATATCACGCCTGATAAATTCTTCTCGCTTCACGCCCGTTGCAATTAGCACTGCCATACGCAAACAACATGTCAGCATACTCTTCGTTACTAAAGTTGAGCACCGTAACAACAGCGAAGACAAACACAACAAAAAGTTTTTATCAATTTAACACGAACACAGTGCACATGAACGAAGGCAATTAACACCCAGTTTAATTATTTAAATTTAAATCTAATAAAAACTAGATTATTTTATTTAAATTTTTATTTTAACTTAAATAATATTTTCTTAACCCTGCACAAATAATCATTACAAAATAGTCACATGGATTATAGAACTCGCGGGAGCGAATCGATTGCGGATTGAAAACTGCATATAAAAACATAAAACAAAATTTTAAATCATAGTGAATCATAAAAAATCGATTCAATTTTTTTTGGCAACTTTATTGAGAGCAATTGTTTTCCATTTTATTTATATGCATTTTCCAATCAGCATCCGATTCGCTCCTGCAGATTCTATAATCGACGCGAGTAATTGAGTATCTTTTATTTCGTCCGACTTATTTGTTTTAAAATTAAACGACTTGTCAATTGAGGAGAATGTATGACCAGTCAGCAATTGGTGCAAGAAAAATAATTTTTTGGGGTGTTTTATTTTATTCGACGATTATTTCTAAGGCTACTCGATTTAAAATTTCTACAGATCTTGCTTTCAGTTTACCCGCTAGCAAAACGATAGTAAAATGGTTTTTGTCATTAGTTGGCTCATAAGTGCTTGTGAGTAGTTCAGCTAAACTGATGGTCGGAACAAACGTCTTGCATAAGTAATTCATAAAAGTGCCAACAAAATTGAATAATATATATGATATAATAATACATATGATAATATTTGCTGTTTAATTGTTGTTACCGCTTAATATTGTTAATATAAACAAATAAAAAATTGTGTTTTTATAAATGTAAAACCGAATAGTTCATTAAGCAAAGACACATACCTACATAATTACTCACAAGTACTAGCGGTTGGTCAACTGTAAAGCAACTATTCCGTTAGTGAAATGGAGCATTCAAAAAGTTTCCAAGAGTAAATCATAACCTAGAAATCGTTTTGTTCCATTATCTGTCACATCAGCTAATAATTTTTTGTGAGTTATTTTGTTACTAATTGACAACAAAAACTAATCATGAACGTGTCAAAAATTTATTGTATTTGACATAAATATCCAGCGGTTCTACGCTCCACCACCTAGCTACCAAATTATGCTTAACTAGTGCTTCTTACTACACATGGAAAAATATCAAATGCAGTTAGCGAGTAGTTCAATTAGGAACCAAAAACTATTTCTCTAGCGGTTGGTAAACTAGAAAGCACTTATTAATCAATTGCTTTCTATTATACGATTATAATTCATTAGATTTCTTAGAAAAACAGCAGAATAGAACAAAAGAATAGTAGAAAATTGTTGCGGATTCAACGCTTATAAAATCATAAAATAAAAGACATAAAATATACTAGATTTGACTCTAAGGCTGCGGGCCAATAGTCTGGTAAAAGTCAATTTTAAGTAAATTTTTCGGTAAATTCATTTATTTTTCAAAACTATATGGCAAACTGATCGAATAATTTGTTCTAAACCCGACTTTTACCATAGTAAATGATTTACCCGACTATTGGCCCGCAGCCTAAAGCGCGATTTAGATGATGAAAAAATGTTGGCCAGCAAAAAAAGAAGAGTTTGGTATATTAAAATTTTCGTGTGTATGACAAGAGAAAATACCATCGTGCAAAAATTTTGTTGTGCGGTTTTGTCTTTTTTTTGAGCAAATGCTGCCATAAAATAAAAATACTGTCATAAAATATGATCGACTCGAGTATATTTTATGGCAACAAATATTATTTATGGCAGTTTAAATTTCTTTCTCAATTCAACTAACGCGAAAAATTTATATTGTGTGCAGCTCTAAACACACAGCAAACATTTTGCTAGGCCAACATTTTTTCATCATCTAAGGCTGCGGGCCAATAGTTGGGTAAATCGTTTACTGTGGTAAAAATCGGATTTAGAACAGATTTTTCGATCAGTTTGCCATAGAGTTTTTAAAAAATAAATGAATTTACCGAAAAATTTACTTAAAATTGACTTTTACCCGACTATTGGGCCGCAGCCTAAATCGGGTTTAAATCTGCGTACAAATCCAAGCGTAAGAGTCAATTTTAAGTAAATTTCTCGGTAAATTCAATTATTCTTGAAAAACTCTATGGTAAACTGATCGAAAAATCTGTACTAAAATCGATTTTTACCGTAGTAAACGATTCACCCTTGGATTGGTACGCAACCTAAATTGGATTGGTCGATGTAAAAATGATAGGAAAAAGTTGGTCGTCCGGGATTAAACGATAAAACGATAGGAGAGTTTGAAACTGTTTTTTACTTTTTTTAGTCGTTTAGTATAGTCATAAAGCAAAATATATATAAGAGGATTCATGTAGAGATTCCGAGGTTAATCTATTTTATTATTGGCAACCTGTATAAGCCAGACTAGAACAATGAACTATAAAATAACTATGCCGATATGTTTATAAGATTCGTATATATGGATTAAATATAGAAAAAATTAAGTTTGTGTATATAAATATATTAAAACTATAAAATAAGATTAACCTCGGAAAAACCTGCTTATAAACTTTGCACTACTTAATTTCTCTTATATATTTATTGCTCGATGGTATAGTAAAGTATAGTAATAATTTGCTAAGTAAAATCCCGTTGAATTATCCTTTTCTGCGCAGTCGGAATTTCAATAGTTCAGTGTTTTTCGTTAATCTGTTGAAAATATTAAATGTACTACTTTTATTATTGACTCATCTAAAATTTTGCATATAGTACTTCCATCACTGTATTTGTACTAAATTTAATTTTTTTTATATGTAGTTTATTACCGGAGTTATACAAAATTATGACAATTCTAAAGTGAATCATAATGATGATAAATCTTTATTACCGTTTTAATTAACTTTGTGTTTAAAATTAGGTAATTTTCTATTACCGCGCGCGTTCGTTTAAATTAATTGCGATTAAAATTTATTAAAAGACGCACGTAAGACTTCGACCGCCGTACGCACACACCATAAGCAAAACAGTGTTTAATTTTAGAGTGTTTTCTGATTTGATTGAGATCACTGACATATGAAAATGAATATGTAGGGTGCGAGAATATGGCCTAAAAATAGTTTTTTTTAGCCATCAAAATTTTTTGATTTAATCTTTAAACATTTTGTTTATTATTTTTAATATATAACGGTTTTTTAATGAATTTTTATTTATTTGGAGAAAATCTCTTAATCAAATGGCGAACAGGTGTGGAAAATTCGTCTTAATTTTTTTTTTACTACTTCAATGTGCTACAATTTATCCAGATGTTGGATTTTTTGATCGATTGTTTATTTATTATTGTAAAATAGTATCATTCTCACAAAACAAAACATCAAATTACTTTTTAAGTATTTTCATATGGTAAAAGTTACTAATGTTATAAATCAATCTCACCTTTAACAGCTTCTCCGGTGGTGGTTAATGAGATAAAATTTATAATAAAAATGAAAATAAATTTTCCCATTGTTGAAATGTACATTTTTCCAAGGCTTAATTTAATTCTACTTATTATTTAAAATTTGTATATTAATTATCATTAAAAAAATAGTTTTATTGACACACTAAATAGAAATTTATATTTTTGTAATATTTTTACTGATAGTCCATGATTTTTTACTATGATTAAGCAGCATGATTATCGATTTAATCGGATAAAAATCGAATTAATCACAATTAAATAGCAACCCCACTAATAAATTAAAATAAATTTTATTAAGATTACGATCGAATATTTCGAATTTTCATTTAGAACCAAAGAATTGATAAAAGTGATCATGCATTTCTTTACATCTTTTGCTTAAAAATTTAATTTTTTATTTCTATGCATCATACGTACGAGGAGACATTGAACTACGGGAATGCCATAATTCTGTAAAAAGTCCATCTGTCCACTAATTTATTTATTATTGTTAAAAACGAAAATTTAAACATCAGAAATATACATACATATATGTATAATTGTAGATATTATATTGTGAAAATCAATTTTCTATTTTAAGTTTTTACTTAGATAGAGGAAAAATTAAAGTAGTTTTACTGTGTTTATTTTTATAAAAATAGAACTGAACTTGATTTAGTTAGTTAACATTTTTATTTGAGATGCGGGAATTGGAAAATCTTAAATAACTGCTCTGTTTGTGTGCGTGAGTAGATTGCTAGCAGGAAAGACTATAATTTATGGTTCATATCCGATAGATAAATGAGGCCGTTACGTTTTAGAAATGAAATTATGTTTAATAGCGCCAAGAGAAGAAGTTATATAGCTACCGGTATTTCGTCATTTTTAATGTTACAATAATCTTCAACAAGCATAACAAGCATCTTTGCATCTATTTATGGAACATAGATCGCTACCTTTTGAACAACAGGTGATTGATGGCCTTCCACTAGTCATACAATTGACCAACGGGCTAAATTCCAGATAGTGAATGAAAACGTGTAGCGAAAGTATTAGTTGCACATTTTTTTTAAATCGTATTGAGCGATTCGTATTGGATGCCGAAAAAGGATAAGACAATTGCGAGTATATCAAACGGTAGTATATCAGACGGTCAAAATGAGAAAAAATTTTATTTTATTAAACAATAATTTTACTGTAGGCACACACTACTTATATGTCGATTTCTTGACACCTGACCCTGATAGCTGAAGTGGTGAGATTTTAAAAATAGAAAATTTAATGAATTTCTAAATCTAATCTCCAACATTATGAAATTAAAATTAACTCTACGCAAGTGGAAGTACTTATTCAACCAGAGGCAGAATAAAAAAAATTCTTCAAGTGATTATGATCGGTGATATGGTACTTTCTTGGAATACTGAACACAGTGCCGACTTTTATAGCTTGTCAGTGTATAGGTTGACAAGGAGCTCGCAATCTTGTAAGTGGTTTACTGTAATTATGTAAGTAGATGAGTGGGTAGTATGTGTGAGCGAATGAAAAAGGGGTATCGATTAACCTTAAAATGAACATTCAATCCATTGGATAATCAATAATTTCATTCGAGAGTTATAATCTTTTTCGAATAAATTACATTGTTATCACCTGCAAGTTGTCCAAAATTCCTGGGTTTAACAATTCGGCGACTGTTCTCGCCAACAATAAGGGTTTTGTCGTTTTTTTAGGGTAAAATTGAAAAAATAAATATTTGAAGAAATAAAATACTATATAAGTTGTGTCAAGTTAGCACCTCAAATGCGAATTTATAGAAGTGAGTTGTAATGTTTCACTCATCCCAAAAGCTCTAAAATAATTGAGTGAAATTTGAGCATGAAAGAGACAACTTTTATTTTTGTTCTCAAATGTTAATCTAACTAAATGAGTTATGTGTAAGATTTACTCAGATTTTAATCATTTAAATAAATGAGTAATATCTTAGAATTGTCCTAGTTTTGAGACGTGGAATGTTCGGAATATTAAAATTCCTACGTAACTATGTTTTCGGAGTTTACATCTGATGATGAATTTTGCCCACCAATAATTAATT
Source organism: Nephrotoma appendiculata (assembly GCA_947310385.1). NCBI lineage: Eukaryota > Metazoa > Arthropoda > Insecta > Diptera > Tipulidae > Nephrotoma > Nephrotoma appendiculata. The sequence continues at coordinate 165,348,440 of OX371224.1, forward strand.
TTGTTCACCCACATAAATTATGTTCCTACTGAATACTTTTCAATTAAATTATAAGAATGTTCATAAATCACTATTGATTATCAATTTAAAAATTAAAAAAAAAGTGGTAACCAACTTTGTGGTTGTGCTAAAACAACCAATGCACTAAGGGTACAATTCTTTCAAAATATAGTGTTCCGTGGTATTGTGATCGCTCTTCAATACATTAGAACTGACAACCTTCATACGAACTTGATATAACATTAAAGCGGTGAAATACAGAAACCTGTAAGGAAACATATACAAAGGTATTGGTATAGTCATAATGTGTTGGAAATCGCAGCGATAAGGCTTCAGCCTTCTTTCAGAAGTAACCTATTTGAGGTGTGCTATTTATTATTCAGCAACCGAGAAACTTGTTTATTGTATAATTGAATAAATAAAAAATATCTATGCAATGGGTCATAGCTGTGTGAGTTTCTTTCTTTTCAGTGTGTAATTAATTGTAAACAATGAGTGACCGGATCGGGAGGTACTGGGTTCGAATACCGATAGGGCATGATGCAAAAGGAAATTATCATCAGATTACGATTCCTTTTAATACGACCCCCTATCGGCGTGCAAAATGCATGTGCCGACCTATAGTTCATGTCCACTACTATAGACTGGCATGGAGCTATGCAATGCGCAGATGGTAACTTAAAATCGATCCTATAGCTGTATGTCTTCGATTTGGCATAACTGCGCAAAGTAGGACGGGCAAATGATCCGCGAAAGAGCAGGGAGTGCTTCGGTGCCAGAACAGATGGCATAGATAAAAAACAGAATAAAAGAAACAATGAGTGTACCTGGATTTAATTTTGAAAAAAGGAAATTTATTTTAAACTGTTTTTAAAATTATTCAAAATGTAGCAGAAAAACAAAAACAATATCGCAGGGTTCGAAACCCTGTCTCGAACAGAACAGGCATACAATTAGAAATGCAAACTAGACATACGATTAATCGGATCAAAAATAAATTTCGGAAGATCAAGACCAATCAAGTCGTAGGATTGGTTTAAAAAAATCAAGTGTATTTATTTATTTACAATAATTATAATCCACAGGATGAAAATCCCTTATGATTATTATACAATATATTTCCAGGAGCTTAAAATTACACATTCTCTTCATTTTAGACTGACCGTTTTTTTAAACAAATTTCTTGTCGATTGTAAATGGGGCTTTATCGAACATGATGATAATATGAACGATACTATTTTATTGTTCAACGAGCTGCTCAAGTCTGGTATTGAAAGGTATCTTCCTTCAAATAAAAACAAACCTCGGTTTCGTGAGCTGTGGTACAATAAGCAACTGCTTCGTCTTGAAAAAAGCCGGAATAAGTTCCATTCTTTATTTAAGTTATATGGCGTTAGGTTTTATTATAGTTTCAACTAGAAGGTTCCTTTATAATAATTACATTCGGCAAATAGAAGATGATCTGACTTCTAATCCAAATAATTTCTGGAACTTCATAAATGGTAAAAAGAAGGTTGTTGGGTTTCCTACTCCAATGACTTTTCAGAACTCTTCCGCAAGTCAACTCTCTGATATTTCTAATCTGTTTGCCAAATTTGGTTGAAAAATTAAAATAACGGTTATTTAGCTCTTTTGATATTTTATTTATTACTACTTAAGCTTTAGACATTTGAGAATGGTTCCGAAAGCTTAAGTAGTAATAAATAAAATATCAAAAGAGCTAAATAACCGTTATTTTAATTTTTTAAACTTATAAGCTCATTAAACAATTTAATAAATTTGGTTGACTTCGTCTATGAAATTTCTGTGGATTCACGTATCAAGCCCAGAAATAATCGCGATAGCTCTGATTTTAAACTTTTAAAGTTTACTGAAGCAGCAGTTTATATTAGCTTATCTCAACTTGGTGGTAATAAGGGGGCTGGACATGATGGTTTTCCACCTTTCCTTATTAAGAATTCTGCAGAGAATTAAGCCCACCCACTAACTCTAATCTTTAATAAGAGCCTACGTACTGTGGTTTTTCCTGATCCCTGGAAACTTTCTTTCATTCGTCCGAATTTTCAATCTGGCAAAAGAAGTGATATGAGCAATTATCGCGGGATCGCTATTCTTTCTGCCATACCAAAACTTTTCGAATCCATGGTACAGAAATTCTTGTTGTTTCATGTTTAAACTTTTATTTCTCCTGCTCAATATGGATTTCGCCCGGGTAGGTCTACCGTTACTAATCTAGTTTATTTTTGTGGATATTTATATTGTCGATTAGAACATAGACAACAAGTGGATGCAGTATGTAGCGATTTTTGAAATGCTTTCGATAAAATTGATCATTCGATCATTATCGATAAGCTATGGGATAAACGAAATTGTCAGTTCATCCCTATCAGGTGGTTGCTTTCGTACCTGTCTGATTGCTAACAATTTGATAAGATTAATGATTTTAGTTCTCGCTTATTGCGAGTTACCTCAGAAGTTCCTCAAGGTAGCCATTGCTCCTCTTTTATTCTCATTATTTGTCAACAAAATGTAGGGTTCTGTCATTCTCTTGGATGCACTCACCAGTCATACATATTTTTTATATAATGCTGCGCTGTTGCAAGATTGAGTTCATGACCAACTTAGGTATAACCTTTTCTTATGTTCTTACTTTTACCAAACACATTGATTCTGTCATTTCAATAGTTTACATTATGCTAGGCTTCATTAAGCGCAATTGTAATTACTTCGGCGACCCACTCACATTGACAGCTCTGTTTGTGTCCTTTGTTCGTTCCATTCTAGAATATGCTTCTCAGATATGGTCACCATTTTATCATTGTCATTCAGACAGAATTGAGAGCATTCAGTAGCAGTTTCTTTTGTACGCATTTCGCGGATTACCTACTGAGCGGGTGCAATAATATGTTCTTCCACCTTATAATGATCATTATAAATTATGATAAAAATGTAAATTATGTATGATGATTTGGTGTTGAACCGTAGAGTCAAACGCTTTTGTGAGATTAACAAAGCCGACATCAAGTTGACTCTGCGACTCAAATGTATCAACAACTGCACGTTGAAACTCAATAAGATTGGTTGATATGGATCTACCTTTGAAAAAACCATGCTGAGGTGTTGAAATGCAATTCTTTATATTTAAAAAAAAATGTATCTTGTCAATATGACCTCAAAGAGCTTAGGGATTGCTGATAAAATAGAGATACCTCTGTTAATTGGTTATATTAGAACGAACATCTGCCTTATAGGTTGGAGTAATTGAAGATATTTTCCATCTCTTTGGAAAAACTGAAGTATTTAAAGATTTTTCAAATAATAATTTCAAGGGATAGCAAAGTGGATATTTTATCAATTTCTAAATATACAAAGAAACTCCATCTGGACCATAACCATTTTTAAAAGACTTCAATTCATTAATAATTTCAGATTCGGACACATATAGAACATCAAATTGAACGAGACATTTAAAATTTAAGTTTGATTTAAAGTTAGAACAGTCAACAAATTTGTTTACAGTTTGAAAAAAAGTGTACATCGCATTTTAGAACGTTGTAACTGGAAAACTTACATTAAAACAACATGCTATCAATGTAGATGATCCGGCCGGGAAATAAACAGATGGTTCAGGTGAAAAGGTTCCTTAGAATACTCTGTCCGTTGCCAAGACCTGATGCTACTGGATTTTTTTTTGGGGAGACCTTAAAGGTAAAGTCTACCCTTAAAACCAACGATCTTTGTGATATTTCACATAACTTTCTTATAATTTAAGTTAACTTAACTTAAAACTTTTGAATGGTATACCAAAACATGGCTTGATGTGGACAAAATATGAACATAATTCATTTCTCTAAATTCGTTTTTGGAGGCGCTAGGTCAAATTTTACTCATTTATTTACCGTTTGGGAAAAACTTTAATGAGCGGGCCAAACTGGGCTACATGTTTGCAAAACTATGGCATAACCATTTCTTTATTGCCAATAAAAATTCAATTTGCCATCAATTAAAATTGAAACGAACGCCGCATGAATCATCCAAACTGAAAAAGTAGAACTTGTTTTATTTTGTTCATTGTTCACTAATTTGGTTCATTATTGGATTTGCATGGGTTAGTTTGGATGAATCATGCGTGAATCAATGAAATTGGATAATGTTAATGCATATATGTAATCATTAAATATTTTCATATGAAAAACGATCATAATCGAGGTTGTGGTGCGTTTTTTCTCACTGCACAAAATTTCACGACTAACCAAATTTTAGCCCACTAAATTTGCAACTGGGCAGAAACGGATCAAATTTGTTTTTAAAATTGAGAATGACTTTGTGTATATGTCTTTTGTGTTTGGATCCGTTGATGCTTTTGCATTTTATACTACCGATTACATTGTGATCTTTGTAACTAAAGTTTTAATTTTTATATGGCCAAATATTCAACTTTTGCTTTGTAATTTATATGGTTTCGGTTGGTCGCCGCCTATACAGAAAATAACTTCAAAACAGATTGAAGTTTATTGAGCGGATGATTTGCGAATGAATTTCACTCAGATTATGAATATTCTAGGGGTAGCTGCACAGTTCTTTTTATTTGGATACGCTCAAATATCCACTGTTCAGGTATGCTATTGTTTATTTTGCCAACATTTTGAGATTTGAGTTAGAAACAGTATTGCGGTATAGAGTGCACGTTCAATCGCAAACAGTTCAAATCATTAACGGAATCTGATCAATAGATATTCACAGATCAGAACGGAAGCTCTGGCAATAAGGTTTGTCTGCTAAAACTTTCATCGTATAAGGAAAAACAGGCAGCCTCGTTAAGATTAGAGATTATTAAGTTGGAGATTTTCCCTTATAGATCAAAGGCTATAGATCAATCACTGATTTGTTAAGAATTTAGAAAACGAGAACGAATTGGAAATAACGACTATTTTTGGTAAGTTAATTAAATCCAAAAAAAAAAAAAAAAAAAACATCTAACTTGTACCAATGTCACCGGCCGCTATAAATAACTATTCATAACAAACACGAAGGAAGATGAAAAATATCAAATTATCAAAGGATACATCATAAAGGGTTTCCAGAACCTAATTTATTAGTATCTAACTAATTCAAACGGTTTTGATTCAGACAGTCAAATTAAATCATCATTAAATCAAAAAATTGAAAAACACTAACTCTACACGTTGGAAGTAATCAATTTTTGTAAAAAATAGTATGCTGTTTTCTGAACCCTCGAAATTACTTCCAAGAAATTTAGAAATTAAACACGCTATATAGAAATCAAAGTATTTGAGCCAGATTCGTAGATTATTCTCATGTGTACATAATTTGGAAAACTAGAAACAAGTCTTGCAAATGATGGACTACCCGGAACAGGATGTTTTGTCAAAGTTAACTGTGATTTTAAATTCCGAGAGACCATCAGAGAAATCAATGCCATAAAATTCACCAGTTGGGAAGGATTATTCTAACATGAGGATCTAATAAATTTCAAAACAAGTTTGGCAGGCATTCTAGTCTTTTCTCATTCATTCTATTCTTCTATTCCAAAATTCTGAGCTAGAAAAACACTGCCAATTTTTGGAATTTAAATCAAAAATTACTGTTACAGTTTGACAGGATTATTAAGGCCAAAGTTTTTTTTACGGATTTTACTTGTTTATTTTAACTAACAGACAGAAGCTATGGTAATTTAAATCTGTAATTTCTCAAGAAACTTATACTTAGCAAAAGTGAATTAACATTCTCAGAGCGAGCTGCTAAAATTAATAAAAATATGAAAATTAGTTAGATCTAACTCCTTTGTTGTCTTCTTCGCAATATCTAAATTAAATACATATTTATTAAATTTGACTTCATTCTAACGAAATTCTGGTATAGAAAAACTGCTTATCAAGCGAATTTAGAATCTTGAGCAATTATTCCTATTACATTATAGGCAAGGTACAATTAGTTTATACCGCCTTATTGTATTCGAAAGTTTTAATATCTTCAAATTTACCCTAGCTAAACCCATCCTTCCACATACGCATAGTCGTGCTGCTTGAAATTTGATTCAATTATAACATCCAAATTCCCTTAGCATTTAAGAAATAGACAGTACAAAATTTATTAATACCCGTACGGCCGTACCATACCAACATTCGTAATAAATTAATGTTAATGGCTTTCTTGTTTTAGTCAAGAAAATTAGGGTAGTCAAGAGGTATGCATGGTTAGAAAGTCGTTAAATTTCAAGTATGTTGTACGGTCTTTATGAATTTTTAAAAATAGACTCGAGAAGAGCATGAAAGGAAATCCTTATGATAAAAAAAATCCATTACAATTTTTCCTACCTACCGCAAGTATAATATCTGTAAGGCCTATAATTACATTATAATACGCATTAAGGTATTATTATGTAATTCAAATTCTGATTCAATAATTTATATTTCCCGTACTGTATATACATGTAAAATATTTTTATTTAATTATATACATGTTTTGGAAATTTCTAACTAAGTTGTTAACATAAAAATCAAAAGCAAATTTGTTAATTACGAGATCAATCATTTTTTGTTTGAATTTATGTTTATGAATGAAATAATGGAGAGAATATCATATTTTTATGTGTTATGCGTAGAACGTATGTAAATAGACAATAAACGCATGTTATTTTTTAAATAAATTAATGAAAACAGCTACAATAATTGGGGATCATAAAAATTGGATTCATTGAATAGTTTTAAAATTCTTCTTGTCGAATTTGTTTAGTTTACACATATGCAGCCCGCTTAATTTTTAAGTATTCTTTTCATTTATTTTTATGTTGTGTTGTAATTTGGTGTTTTGACCAGTTAGTTATAGTTTATTAGAGAGATTATTTTCTTGGAAATGATTAAAATTTAATCTGACTAATTGAAAGGGGAAATGAGCTGCTGTTCGTTTTTTTCTGATCTAGTTTTATAAGGGCGATACTAAATATTACTTCAATCGTGGTATAAATATTTTTGTTACAGTTGCTAAACATTCATATCAATTAAATACTAATTTGGTTTTACAATGATATCAGGTTATTTCCGTTTTTGCACAATCAAGAAGTTGGGGTTTTACCACTGAAGCGATTTGGTAAGGAAATTTAATATTTAATTGTGATTTCTTTGATGAGTATAACGTGCTTCAGAACTTGCTTGCAGCAAAATACGTTAGATAAGGAAGACGTGACAAAATATAGCATTCTTCAAAATCGATGAAATTCTGCGTTAAACGGTTACTTTCCTGGTGTCAGGTTTTCAATAAAGCAGTTGCGATATACACAAATTCATAATTAAATTGCCTAAAAAACCAATTTTACAGAAAAGTCACATTTTCCAAAGTCTAGTTGCTTTATAAACCAAAATAATAATAACGGGACACATAAATTTTTGTAAGAAGCATGGCATTAAAATTTGCAAAGCTCAGAAACCGGGAAATATGCCAAGTAGAGTTGCATTTCCGATTCCCAAAAAGCTTTTGTGATAGTGATACACAACGAAGATGTGAACAGTTCAAAAATATAAATTTTTCACCGTATCAGCTAAGCCAAATATTGTCAATAGCTAAAATCACATTATGTAATAAATATTTTCTAAAATTGTTTATGATTTTGACGCCTATGGAAATATGTAACTACCACCTACTAATAGTCCGAACTAGACAAAAAATATGGAATTATTTAATTCAATTGATTACAGACAAAATAATCTATCTGCTCAAATAAACAATTACTAAAAACGCAAACAAATAGTCTAAAAATACACCATTGTGTTAACGATTTTTTTTTGTTCGCCATGTTTGCGCGAAATCTCTCAAAATTTCAGTAGGATATTTTTTTATCTATACATGATTATACTCCGAGATATTATGAGTTCCAAATTATGTATTTAAAATCATCTTATAATTACATTTTTTGACACTTGCCTGTTCCGACAACAAAAATTATTGATGTCGAACAAATTTAGTTTTCGATGTTGGCTGACAATTTGGATGTTTAAAATTGTAGAAGCACTGTAAACATATTGTGGAAGCGGTAAAAACCCGCGTTCTATAACCTAAAACAAAAAATGAAAATAAAAGTAATCGTAGAATAGAGATGCAGAAATGTAAGTCGGTTTTACAGTGGGTCTGTTTTATAATTTAACCCGACTAGGCAGTGTGCTGTCAAAAAATGCAATGTTTTTTTATTCAAGCTTATGCTGTATGCCTCACGTCGATTTTTTTGTCTAAATTTCCAACTAACTAGTTTGATGGTTAGTTCATACCAATCGTTCAAAGATGACACAAAACAAAACGCATCTGATGTTTAATTAAAATCTGCTATATAACCTTAAATTTAACATTCTACAAAACATTTCTAATCAGTAACTGATAAATCAAAACTAAGTTTGCACCTTAGAACTAAATATCGGGTAGATTTTGGTTTATAAATATTAGAGACATCTAACAATGCCTGGGTGAACTAACGATCAATTTATGTAGTTAGTCGGAAATTTAGACAAAAAATCGGAGGCATGCACACAGCATTAGTAATTTTACTCTGTACATTGGGTTTTCCTTTGTGAGCTAAGCACAGTTGTACACCGTGTCTACTCGGTTCGTCAAAGTGTACTCTGAAGTTAATGTCAGTGTACGAATAGTGTGCCAAGTAAAAAACAGTTTAATCTATATATATATATATATATATATATATATATATATATATATATATATATATATATATATATATATATATATATATATATATATATATATAAGTAAATGTTTGTCTGTACTTATGTCCTTTATAGAATCGTTAACTATGCATTTGATCATGTGATGATCTTTAGCAAAGTTGTTGTGCATGAGCCCACGAAGGTTTCTGAGTTGATACGACCAATTTTCGACAGATGGCGCCACTGTCATTCCAATGAATTTCATATTGAGAACTATAAATGTCCGAGGTAGTGACAACTGGCGTATTAAAAATAAGCTGATTGGGTCTTTTTTTACATGAAATTTTAGCACGGCATACTTTATGAAAATAAAAATTAACATACAAAAAAGACCCAATCAGGTTAATTTTTTTACCGTCAGATCTACAAACAGTTCTCTATACTGCCGTGACAGTTCATGCTGATTTGAATTGAAACGAAAACAGCGAACGAATGATGACAATAAGGGTGACATAAGAATTTATGTAAATTGTGAAATTCATGTCCGGCTCACATTGAACAGACAATATTGTGAGTATTTTTATATTTGGGAGCGTTTTTCGAATAGTTTTGTGCATTTCATTGTGAGTTAAATTAATAATTTAGATAAATAATTCAATCGAATGGAATTTTCGTAGTTTCCGTGAGCTGATTTTATTCATTCTCTACAGTGAATTCACGAAGATCATCGAATGTGTATGTGAAGGATCTGACTGCTGATTGACGTTCCGAACGCATTTGCTGTGCAGTTTTTTTTCCGGATATCATCGTGAGTGGAACTAAAATCGATTTCAACAATTCTCGAATGCTGTCTTTTTTTTTACTTCAAATTTCCCTCAGCGAATTGGTCATCACCGTCAATATTAACATTTCCATCCGTGTGTGAACAGCCGGTTCAATTGGATTTGATACATTATGAGATTCGGATTGCTAATTGACATCTAATAAATTCAAACGCATTTTTCACGTCGTTCCCGTACAATTATGCCTCCAAAGCGACAAGCTATTGGCCGATCTACTCCTCAAGCTCGGAAGAAAAGAGCATTACGAGCCTCAGATTCAGACGAGCAACGAGCATTAAGGCAGGAAAATCTTCGAGTATATGCCGCTGAGATCCGTTCGTCTGAATCATCTGAACAACGAGAAGTGAGGTTAGAAACTGATCGAATACGTACTACTCAGGCCCGTTCGTCTGAGACAACTGAACAACGGAAAAGAAGGCTGCAAAATGTTCAAATAAGCACCGTTCGATCAAGACGAACACTGTACGCTGATTTAAATCTTGGTGCATTCCATTATGACAGTAATAATGATTACAGTCTTCATCCAGGTGTCGTCATTGGAAAAATGGATAAAACTTGCATGTATTGTAGCGCCCTCAAATTTAAGAACGAAAGGCCAGGAATGTGCTGCGCCAATGGAACAGTTAAACTGACAGAATTACATCCACCACCCGAACCGCTATCAACGTTGCTATCAGGTGTTACACGTAAGATGAAGCATTTCTTGGAAAACATTCGCAAACACAATTCATGTTTTCAAATGACATCGTTCGGTGCAACGAACATCGTGCGCGAAAATTACATGCCAACATTCAGAGTCCAAGGGCAATTTTATCATCGTGCCGGATCGCTTCTACCATTGCCGGACGGAGATCACAAGTTTCTTCAAATTTATTTCATGGCAAACAGTGATGAACAAATTGAACAACGATGTCATTATAATGCGGGCACCAGACGAGAAATCGTGGATGCGTTACAAGCCCTTTTCGATCAACACAATGAATTAGTTCAGTTGTTTAAAACCGCCATTCAACGAATGCCAGCCGATGACTACGCAGTTGTAATTCGAGCAGACAAAAGACTCGTTGGCCAACACGAAAGACAGTTCAATGCACCATCAATCGATGAAGTCGCGATCGTGATAGTTGAAGAAGAATTTGAATCGCGCGACATAATTGTTCATCGCAGTGGTGACGTTCAGCGAGTCTCTAATACCCATCACTCATACGAATGATTGCAGTATCCGATTCTGTTTTGGCAAGGAAAGCGAAATTAAAGAACTTCTGTTAGCTGGACAATCATCTTCGGACGCCATGACATTACCGCACGCGTATTTAAACAAAAATTGAAATCTTTGATGGATTTTATTATCAAGCATCACGTTTTTGGAGAGACACGCTGCTGGATGTATTCCATTGAATGGCAGAAAAGAGGACTGCCACATGCACATATTTTGGTTCGGTTAATCAACAAAATTACACCAGATCAAATTGACCAAATCATCTCAGCAGAAATACCAGATAAGGAAGACATTGCTCCAGACTTATTCGACGTCGTTACCAAAAATATGATTCATGGTCCATGTGGCGCATTCAACAACAATTCACCATGCATGTCTGATGGGAAATGCACGAAACGATATCCAAAAAACTTGGTTTCTGATACCATCACTGGCAATGACGGATACCCACTGTATCGTCGACGATCAGTTGACGATGGCGGCAAATCCATCGTTTTGAAAGTACGAAACGTTGATGTCGAAGTCGATAATCGTTGGGTTGTGCCATATTCACCGTTGCCCTCAACGACCTTCAAAGCACACATTAATGTTGAGTATTGCAATTCAGTGAAGTCGATCAAATACATTTGCAAATATGTCAACAAAGGAAGCGACATGGCAGTCTTCGGAGTAGGGATTGTGGCCGCACCGCTCGATGAAATCAACCAATACCATCTCGAGAGTGCATCTCGGTGGTGCATCTCGAGAATGGACAGCGAGTGTACTTCACAGCAGATAATGTACGTGCAACAGCATTGGTTCCACCGACAACAACTTTAACTGCATTTTACTCATTGTGCCAAGATGATATTTTTGCAAAGACTCTACTTTATTCTGAGGTACCGAAATTCTACACATGGAATGCATCGGCTAAAAAGTTTCAACTTCGCAAACAAGGTAAAGCAGTTGAGGAACATCCCAATTTGTATTCCAGTGACGCATTGCGTCGTCTGTAACAATACAGAATGCTTCTATCTGCGATTGCTGTTAATGTATGTACTTGAACCGACATCTTTCCAAGATTTAAGAACAGTGAACGGTCAGCTGTGCGCCATTTTTCGCCTAGCTTACCAAGAACTAAATCTTCTTGAGAATGATGTACATTGGGACACTGCACTCGCTGATGCATCGAATACTGCTTGACCGATGCATCGAATACATTGAAGACATATGTTTGGCAATCGCTAACAAGGCACTGGTGCAACTGGGAATGCTTGCTCCGAACCGACCAGCGAACGATCTTTTCGATCGTGATTTGCAACGAGAAACACACTTTGATTCTGAAGAACTGGGGACATTTGTTCAGACAAATCTTCCGCAGTTGGTTCCAGAACAACGCATTGCGTATCACAGAATTATGCTTGCAATCACAAAACAAAGCGGTGGACTGTTTTTCATAGATGCGCCCGGTGGTACAGGCAAGACTTCTCTTCTTTCACTCATTTTGGCAACCATACGATCACAAAATAATATTGCACTGGCCATTGCATCATCTGGAATTGCGGCAACTCTTTTGGATGGTGACCGAACAGCGCATTCAGCATTGAAACTGCCGTTGAATTTACAAAACACTGAGGCACCAACATGCAACATCAGAAAAAACTCTGGAATGGGCAAAGTACTCCAAACGTGTCAAATTATCATATGGGACGAATGTACAATGTCGCACAAGAAAGCATTGGAAGCTCTTGATAGTACACTGCGAGATTTAAGAGGAAACGCACGGATCTTCGGTGGCGCACTCATTTTATTGTCTGGAGATTTTCGACAAACACTGCCGGTTATACCACGTTCAACACCAACTGATGAACTTAATGCATGTCTCAAATCATCAGTTGTATGGCATCATTTACAGAAATTGACTTTGAAAACCAACATGCGTGTACAACTACAACGGGTTGCAGCGGTTGGAAATTTTGCAAAACAATTAATGGATATTGGAAATGGGCGAATGCAAATTGATGAATCTACGCAATGTATCACCTTCCCAGCAAACTTCTGTAATGCTATAGACACATTACTGGTTTCATAACCATGGTTTCGTTGTAATGTGTCACCCCTAACCATGATTTGCAACTCGGTTTAAACATAGTTTCGGAATGAGATATTTTTTCTCATCCCGATGCATTTTTATGCTCCCAACGCCGAATACACCAAAAATGGAGATTCCGGACACTAATAGTTTACTAAGCAAATCTAGTTTCCTTTGAGTTTTCTATTTGTCATTGAGATATTTGGTTGGCGGGAACAAATTTTTCTCTGTTCTGTTAATATAAAAGTCATTTCTGACAATTTAAAAGTCAATTAAATGTCAATCTTGGCATTTTTGTCAATGCCTATTACATTACTATTTAAAACCAAACGAGAAGACAAAAAAAATTGTAGTGTGTCTTGAGTTTTCATCCCGCAAACCATAGTTTCATAATCCTAGTTACGAAACCAGATATGTGTCTATGGTATAAGATCACAGAAAGCATAGACGAATTGGTGCAAACAGTTTTCCCAAACATTGCACAGAACTACAAAAAGCATCAGTGGCTCAGTGCCGCGTGCTATATTAGTGGCCAAAAACATCGATGTCAATACCATCAACTTCACTATTCAAAATGGAATACCCGGCGAAACGACAACATATAAGTTCATCTATACTGTGGTGAATCAAGACGAAGTTGTCAACTATCCACCTGAATTATTGAATTCGCTTGATTTGCCAGGCATACCACCGCACGTTCTTACATTGAAAATTGGCGTACCCATCATTATTCTTCGAAACATAAATCCACCACGACTTTGCAACGGAACCAGACTCTCAGTCAAGAAAATGATGAACAAGGTTATCGAGGCAACAATTTTGAGTGGAACATTCAATGATGAAGACGTACTGTTGCCACGTATCCCAATCATCCCGACAGATATGCCATTCGAATTGAAACGTTTGCAGTTCCCGGTGCGACCCGCTTTTGCAATAACTATCAACAAAGCACAAGGACAGTCGTTGCAAGTATGTGGATTAAATTTGGAGAATCCATGCTTGTTACATGGGCAGCTCTATGTGGCTGGCTCACGCGTCGGAAAATCTTCTAATTTATCCGTTTACGCACCAGATGGAAAAACAAGAAATATTATGTATCCCACAGCACTTCAGTAAATATCGAATTGAAACGAAACGCTGCAATGTCACAATTTTTTCGAACTGGACAAAATCAATAAAATGACTCAAAATGAATTGAATATTTGTATAATGTCTTTCCTTCAAATTTATTTTAGTTGGTAGCGTAGCAACGTGCGCAGGGTACAGCTAGTGCTCTATAAGTGCGATTTACATGATGAAAAAATGTTTGCCAGCAAAAAAAGAAGAGTTTGGTATATTAAAATTTTCGTGTGTATGACAAGAAAAGAATACCATCGTGCAAAAATTTTGCTGTGCGTTTTTGTCTTTTTTTTGAGCAAATGCTGCCATAAAATAAAAATACAGCTATAAAATATAAACGACCCGTGTATATTTTATGGCAACAAATATTATTTATGGCAGTTTATATTTCTTTCTCTATTCAACTAATGCGAAAAAATTTATATTGTGTGCAGCTCTAAACACACAGCAAATATTTTGCTGGGACAACATTTTTTCATCATGTAAATCGCGCATAACTCTGCTCGCTCGCATTGTATTATATTATAAAACAGAACCAGTGTATTCTACGAATTTTTACACTCTGGAAACTATTGCAAACTGCCAGCTGTTTGAGTAATAAGTAGTGAGTATGGTTTAGACAAAACCAAATCAGATGCCTTAAAGGAATCAGAAAGGATGCATGGAGTACAAAGAGTAAAATAAAGGAAAAAAATTGAGTTCAAGGCAATTACTAGAGTAACCATCAGTAAACCAAATTTATTAAAACTGAACCTTATAACAATAATTTCTGCCACCACAAATTCTTAAAGATAATAGTAGATGAAGAGCTTATGCAACCTTTTACTAATAATGGCAGCAAGCTCCTTCGCTGCGTGTTTTAACAGAATAAAGTTGTGGATCTGGTTCAATTGATGTTTCATGAAATAATGCAAAGGCGCTTACTAGATTTCAAATCAAAATGTGTGATGTAAAACAAAATTTGGATCCGGTTTTCCATATAAAATTTGTACTGAGCGAGTCATGAAACAGCAGCTCAATCGCCGGATTTAAATTCGATTAAGAATCTATGGATGGATGTTAAGCTTGAATTGGGGTAACAACCAATACCAATAAAGAAAATGGAACTATGGGAAAATGTCAAGATAATTATTTGATGACCTTATAT
Source organism: Nephrotoma appendiculata (assembly GCA_947310385.1). Classification (NCBI taxonomy): domain Eukaryota; kingdom Metazoa; phylum Arthropoda; class Insecta; order Diptera; family Tipulidae; genus Nephrotoma; species Nephrotoma appendiculata. Next base: position 165,363,510 of record OX371224.1, read on the forward strand.
ACTATCAGTGGCTTCCGTTGGCCGAATATGCTAACGACTTATTATTGTGAGACATGGAAATCAAAATTCAACATTATTTAAAATTCCAGGATTTTAGAAAAATCCCCGAAATCAAAATCCCAGAATCTGATAAAATCTTGAATTTCAAGATAATTCGTAGTGATGACAAATGTGAGTGGAATTGGGCTCGTTTCTCAGTTCTTTAATTTCGAAGACATTTTGTACAATAAACCGAATTATACAAAATGTCTTCTAAATTAAAGAGCAAACCGAATGCACGGATTTGGAAAATGGCCAATTTCATAATCGATTCAGTAGAAACACAGTTTTGTTTGTTTAAAATAACCAATACAAATGCAACAACTATCCGTGGATTTTCGAAATTGTTCAATTTAAATTAAACCAACCTGCATCTAAACGGATCCTAAGCTGTTGGGATAAAACTCGCTTCGTTTCTTCATGAAAATACAATTCAATATATATTTCATATGTGGTTCCAAAAAATTGGCAGTTTGAATAGGAAGGACTCTAGAAAAACATAGCGATTTGAATAAAAAAAATGGGATTCTAATATGAATTTCTGACTTGGTTCCATTGACTAATTGAGGCTTCAACATAAGTGAGTTTGGGTATTATGAAAATTGAATTCTAATGTGAATTCCGATTTTTTTTTTTTTTGGAAATTAACCAAATTAAAATAAGCCATTTCTCAACTGTTTGGGATAAAATTGCAATATGAAAATGAGGTGGTAAGTTCCCGATGAGAGATTTGTGAAAGCTTAGCCATGTATAATCCGTTTGGAATGATACTCGGTTTGTGCAATGAGAACGGTATTCCATTAATGAGTGGTTTTTGACAATGTCATACTTAAATGAATCGTTTCTTGCATTAGGGGAACCTTTTCAGACCAATAGTGAGGGAATCAATTTTGAATGGATATAGAAGATAATCGGTGCAACGGATTTGTCGGATTTACAAGCAGGGACGTAACTAGAGATGTCAGGGATGCCTTCGAAACTAATGTCTAATGAACACCACGATACTTACCTACAATCGTGACGTTCATCATAATATTCGGCTACTCGGAATACCTTTTCATACAACTGAAAAGGCTAGGTAGGAAAATATTATTACGTCTCTTACCTACTATAGTTGCTCGGCGATACTGATTACCACAATTAATCAGAAGTGTGTGGAATGTTCCAGCTTAGCTGAAACTATTAGAGCACCAGTGGCACTATTCTGGCTTTCCCCGGGATTAGGGAATTAGGAAAAATATTTTCATAGCGTTTTTGTCTAAATTGTATTTTTCTGGTCTACCGAGAGGATAAGATAACCAGAGCCACCTAGATATAAGAGCCGCCATTTTTATCGTAAGCTTTAAATAGAGGGGAAGCTGTTATTCTTTCTCATTACATTAATATTTTTAAACAAATTTTTGTAAATAAAAACCGAAATGATTAATGTGAATTTGCAGTTTTAATATAATAACGTTTTAATTGGTTCAATAAATAACACATAATTACGAAACCAACATATTTGGTAATATATTTATGTGAACATTTTCATTAGAAAATTTAATTAGATTAATGAATTTACACCCCGCTTCCTCTAATCGTACTGTTTGTCGTTTTATGTGACTTGTATACAATAACACCAGCGTTTGGCCAAAATATGTATTATGTTAACTATCGTATTTGCTTCAAACCTAATCGGCGTTTTTATGTTTTTGCTAGGCACCTCCAAATACAACGCGTCCGAAAACTATAAAATTTTAATTATTTCTTTCGCCTCAAGTCACTTATTGGTGTACAAATTGGAAAACTTTTCATACAACTAGCAGATTTTTATTATCACTTGGAACGATAACGACTCAACTAACGGAATTGAGTTGTTAATAAAAAACTCCCGTGTTAGTTCGTATTTTTTGTCCATTTTTCATAGACGGGTTGTGGTTTATTGATTGCAGTTAAAACTCATCGCTTTTCCGCCCACCTCCAGCCCTCCCCCAATTTATATCGATAAGACCAATATTCATTTATAAAATGGAACTGTTTAGTTGGATTTTTACACAGTTTGCGGAAAATCAATTTCCGTACTAACCCATACAACTAAACAGAAAGTTCAATTCTAAATAGAAAGACATTAAAATTATGCCTCTCTTTAATTTATTTGTATTAATTAAATAATGAATAGTAATGGGTGATATATGTATGTGTTTTGAATATGTTCTTACTCGCAAAAAATGACAATTTTAATTACTTAATTAAATTTTCATTTACAAATATTAATTCAAAATTTGGTTATTTTCCATTGATTCTTATGGAAACATAGAAAAAGTTTCCCCTCTAAATAAAATACACATTTTAATATTAAGGCTCTTTAAATCGTAGATGGCTCCGTTATAACCGAATTATTAGAAGTGATTGTTTCAACAAAAATTTCTTCATAAACACTTTCCTATCTTGTTTATTGGCTAGCTAGGGGTACCAACTTATTAATAAAATCCTGTAAAGGTAAGCAGTAGTTAGCGAAATTCTGGGAAACACTGATTTATTTTTGCTTTATCGGCGATGTTACATGTAGAATTTTTGCCTTTAAGGGATAATAATTCTGCGCTCTGATTGGTTAATTTACAGTACCTTAATTAATAGATAGATAAAATAAAGCTGGTTTTGTTTTATGTATTGCACATTTTATTTGAAACCGGTACTTTATCGTTGTAATAATATGTTGTTTTTGTTTGTTTCAGGTTTCAGTGGTTGACACTTAGGCCATTTCAACCTGTACATTGACATAGACGGTAGGTCGGCGCTGAATTCTGCACTCCATTAGAGGGTCTTAGTTGTGTTTATTAACATCACCGATTATAATCGATGATGAAAATTCGATTTCATCTAGCCTCTGATGGGATTGGAACCCAGTACCTCCCGGTCCTTGTTTGTTGTTAGCTGTCACTTTTTGAGGTTAAGAAAGTTTGCCTTATACAAAATTGAGAATTGTTCAATTTACAATTTTTGTTTTTAGGGCAATCCAAGATAATCAAGTTTTAACCAATCAGCGCGCAGAATTTTTGTGCCTTAAAGGCAAAAACGGTACATGCATCACCATGGCGAAAAATTATAAACAAATGTCGGCCGCTCACGTCTATTCTCTTAAATTAAAAATACAAATTAAGTGATTCATATGGTAGGATTTGCAAATTCCATACATTCGTTACATGCATAACCAGGATTGTTTATAGAAATTGGACAAAACGATTTTCGTCGAATTCATTGCTTATCATTTACACAGAACGAATTCTACAATCATTTTCTTTATTATTATTATCCATTAAAATTGTTTTAGAAATGTCGTCTCCGCCAACATAGTAAAGCAACAATAAAAGTGACACAATTAATAAAGTAAACATTTTAATTGATTTTGAAATTGACATGACAAAAAATGATATATTTATGTTAGTTAACGAAAGCCGAAAATATAGGTAATATGTTTCTTCTATAAATGACGTGGGAAACATAGCACTGGAAATAAAACTATGCACTTTATTGTGTCAAAATTTACATTTAAAGTACACTCACTTATAGAGTCAAATGCTCGTATCTGTTGTTATGCGGTCAATTTTAAAACTAGAGGTAAATAAATAATCTGACAGTATGGCACAGTTTATTATTGGATGGAAATCAGATCGAATATTAAAGCGTGCTGAATAGACAAACTATAATATTCAATAAATGAAAAACCTTTAAATGTTTGCTTTGAGCTAACACATCCCATAACAGTGGAAAACCTAAACTTCAAATAAAATTGAAATTTCAACGTGAGCGATGAAATCGGGAGCACCGAAAATAGAATTCCAATTGGAGACATTTTGTTAAGACGACCATATCGTGTATGTACAACTATATGAATTTGTGTTAATACCAGATTATATAGTTAAATGAATGACTTTGAGAGATTATTACACGATTGTAAGATATCCATTCATTCTTTACCAGAAATGCAAAAGAGCGATAAATGGCGAGTTTTTCTAAGATCGAGTGAATGAACTTGTAAGCCACCCTGGTTGAAATTTGTCAACATCCGTGTGAACCATTTTTTACGAAAGCATACGTTTCTATTCCTCCCCTTTTGTTTTAAATTTGCACAAGGAAAATAAATATATGCGTCGTTGTATGATGGCATGTTGACTAAGTGAGTAGTTTCTGACAAGCCACATTATAGCTTCTCAAATAACACGTCTAATGACTATCCTCGATCCAGGGGGACAAACGGGATCTGAACCGAAAACCGATATTTTTCTTGTACTTAAATCCGAAACGGTAACGAAAAATTGTAGATGGAACCTTAACCGTAGCCTGAACTCAACTTTCAGTCGGTTCAATTCGTTTCGGCTTCCCCTTTAAATTTCTGGTATAACATTTATATTTTGATTTTTTTTAAGCATGTGCCTCGAGAATCGCTTTTCTATTACTTATGTTTTAAAATAGCTAAAATCAAAATGGAATATTATTCCAAAATTGGCGGAGATTGATTATGAATTGGAAATATATAAGTTACTGTTAAACACGAAATTGGTAAGTGTGCGATTAAAATTGGAAGGACTGTTTCCCCTATACGAGTATTCCCGAAATTATTTATCGCGATTATTTTAATTGTACGCGGGTATCGTAGCTAAGCGGAATGATTGGCCATTTTCCAGAACCATAATTGGAACTCTTTTTGGAATCCAGTTTTTATAATGCGTTCTATTAAATTGCCAATTTTCCAGCGCCAAATTGTGAACCCATTTTGATAGTACAAAGCGATATCCATTTCTCATTGGGTTGAAAAACGTCTTAGTTCCATTAAAATTGTTATTTTTTTTAAACAAAACTTCGGAACTAACATTAAAATCATCATATAAACGTGGTTCATTTCAATGGAGTCGTGGTCTACCTAGTTTTTAATCCGAGTTTTGTCCTGGTCTGTTTATAAATGGTTGAGTGCCATTTAAATTGCCCATTTTACATAACGCACGGGATTGTTCTAAACTAATTCGCTCCTTAGCAGAACCAAATTCGGAGCCTATTTTGTAATCACATTTTTATTGAAAAATTGACCAATTTCTAGTTCCCTGTTTTCTGAACCCCATAAAAGCCCATAAATTCCTAAACAAAGAAACAAAAAAACATGGGCACCTAAACGAATTTTCATGAAAATCGATCGAGCTGTTTGTGAAATTCTGGGCACAAACATACACTTGAATTTAAAGGTGAAGTGTCCGTATGCACTTTTAACAATCGTTCATGAATTTGTTTTGGTGCTACACTTTCAATTAAAACAATATAATTATTCACCGAACGTTATTCAATTTTTTCCATGATAAAAAAATTCTGTGACACGTCAACTATGAACAGCTGACAAATCTACATGAAACTTCACACGTGTTCATAAAATTAGTACCATTTTTAGAAAAATTAAACGACGAACCTAATAGCGCTATCTCTTATCGAACAGCAAAACTTACTGAAGAACCTAGTATTCTGTAAAATTTAGATGATCCTTTGACTTTTTCGCAGATGGTCTATGCATCAGGAAAAGGCCATACAGAAATAGTAGTACAAGTGATAATCGAGATTTGATGGTTGATATATTGAGGCAGATGTTTCTTAATTTACGTGTATAATTTACGTGATGTAATTGGTTAGCAACAAAAAATTAGATGTGGTTTTTCGGTCTTGATATGTTCGGCAAAGTTGTTGGTCTTGACCTGCGCAAAAACTTTGCTGAAGAAAGCATAACGAAAATCTTAATGCTTCACGAGCTATCAACGTGAAAATGAGGGTATATTTTGACTCAGAGCCAAAGCATGTCGAAAGCGATATCTCAAAAATGGGGACTAACTTTAAAATGGGACTAGCACCATTGAACTCAGCGTACTCGAATTAGGTTTACGCCCCGGGTGCCCAGCTTGTCACATTTTTCAACTAGCACAGTGTAATTAGCGTCTTTGGGAATTTTACAACAACAATGCCATGCGTTTCATTCCAAAGTCATTTAAAGTTTTATTCCAAATTTTTGTTGGAATAAGAGTAAAATTATTCTATGCAAAGCTATCCTATTAACCACTAGAGCAACTTTTTCGAAAATTATAATTTTATGGGTTGGTGTCTTGATAAGAAACTCAATTTTAAATTTGACAACAAGAAAATAATTTAATTTTTTTATTTTTATCACATAAATAATCAAATGACACAAGTTAGCGATACAAAAATGAACTCCGATGCTAAATTAATCTGAAAAATAAGCCACGTCGAAAACGCATTATATATTTTCATAATTATTTGTTCTTATGGCATAAAAGTAAATCGCATACCTCGTTTGATTTTATTAAATTTTGGTACCAACCGATAAAAGTATAAAAAAAATCCTACTTGGCTGTTACTTTGGACACAAATTACATTCCTATTCGAATAGGAATAATATTTCCCAAAGTAACAGAGCTCTCACAATAGAAAAAAATTTGCCTGTACCTTTTGCCTTAAGCCGCAGCCACACGAATGCAAATACATACCAACATTGGCGTATTTGTCCAAATAACAAATCGTGTAGCCACAAAACAAATGACAAATTCAAATCAAGGTTACATTTGTCCAACATTGGCGCACATTCGCTCAATAGGCGGTTTTTCAAAAAAGATCAAAGGGAAAAACAAATACTACAAATCGTGTTGACAGTAGAGTTTGTCCTTTGTCATATTTTACCATTTGCCAAACATAAAATACACCAATGTTGGTCGATATTTGCATTCGTGTGGCTGCGGCTTTAAACTTTTACCTTTATTTCTCACTTTGAGCAAAAAATAATTAAACTGAAACCAACTTCGTTTTATTTATCTTCATACTAATGATATTTTTAAAATTGTATTTTTTATTAGCGAGGTGTTTTTATATTATTAGAGGTCTTTGTCGAATATCCCACATATAAGGAATTAGACGCAGCTATTAGTCGATTGAAAAACGGAAAAGAACCCGGTGTCGATGGAATCCCCGTAGAATTGATTAAACGCGGAGGCGCTATTCTTGCATCAAATCTATACGATCTCATCGGAAGACTGCGCTCATATGTCTGTTGCACAAAAAAGGCGACCGTCTTAAATGTGAAAACTATCGTGGGCCGTGGCATAACTCTATTGATCGCTGCTTACAAAGTGTTGGCTAATGTTTTACTTGCCACACTCATCCCTTTCACCGAAAACATCATTGGTGACTATCAATGTGGCTTTCGTACCAACCGATCGACCACTGATCAGTGTTTTACCATGAAGATGATTTTGGAAAAATGTTGGGAGTACAACATAACCATACATCAATTATATATAGACTTCCGACTGGCATATGAAAGTATAAACCGCGACAACCTTTGTGCCGCGCTCATTTACCTAGGTATTCCAGAGAAACTTGGTTCTAGAATTGTAATTGAAGGAACTGTATCAGACTCCTTTCAAATAACATCTGGTGTTCAACAGGGAGATGCACGCGTGCCTGTGCTGTTCAATTTTGCGCTTGAGTATGTAGTGAGGAAAAACAACATTGAAACTTCGCGCTGTATATTCAGTAAATCAGGCCAAATTCTTGGATATGCAGATGATATCGTGCTTCTTGGCCGAAGAACTAGCGTTATCAAGGTCAGTTTCATACCGCTCAATCGCTGCGCAAGAAGACTTGGTTTGGATCTCGAAATTGGCGACCATAACTTTGATAGCGTTGAAAACTTCAAATACCTCGGGTCAGTTATAACATCGTTGAATGATATGCAGGCGGAAATAAAAGCCTGAATCGCTGCCGGACAACGATTTTTCTACAGTCAAAATTCAGTTGCAAAAACCCTGATTTTGAAATGTAGTTAACTTGATTAGTGTTTTCTTAAAGCAAAAGTTTCGAGTTTGCTAACTTTTTCCTTAAGGTAAAAACGAATTTTTTTTTGCTCAAGTTTTATTTTCAAACAAACTTGTAAGGCGAAAGGAAAAGTTTTTCTATTGTGAGAAATGTAAAACCACATATATTCCATTTGGGGAAATTTTTACTTTTATTTTAAAAACAAATTAATCGAATCCTTAGAGCCCACATGGATGGGCTGATAAGGGAAAAAGATAAGATGAAATTTTTTCATAAATTTGGAGGTCGCAGTGAAATTTGGTGAAGATAGGGAAACTGGAAGTGGCAGCTTCCGTATATGATTTTTCATTTTTTGCAAATATTTTGGAAAGTATAACATTTACGAGAAAAACTACTATGAACTAAAAGATTTCAAATAAAATTTATAACAATATTGTTGTGTGACATCAGTTTTCAAAATTTAAACGAAAATGTCGATATTATTAAAAAAAATTCTCAATTTGGGTTTTTCCATAAATTGAGAAGTCGTATTGAAATTTGACCAAAATCAGTAAACCGAAATTGGTAGCTTTCATATGAGCGTTTTAGGGTTTAGCAGATATTTTAGCAGTGTATAGCATTAAGGAAGGAGCGACTCTGAACAAACAGATTTTAAGTTACATTTGCAACAAAATTGGTTAAGATCTTAAGATCATTATTCTAAAATGTTAGCAGAAATGACGAGTTTTTATAAAAATATGTTTTTAACGAAAATTTTGCATCTCGACAGTTCAGACGGATCAACTGATTGAGATGAAACTTCAGAAGTGAGTTTTTCCATAAATTGGGAAACCTTTGTGAAATTTCTCGGAATTCAGCGTGTTTAATAGGAACTTCTTTATTGTTTGTCCTTCTTGGGCCTGAATCGGAAATGACGATTTTTGATTAAAGCAAATAAAAAGACTGTTACTAAAAGTCTGTTTAGCTATATTTGTCGCTTTAGAAATTAAGTGCGCTGTATTCGAGATGTAGGTACAGTCGTGGTAAAAGAACATCGGGTGTTGACCACAACACCATAAACCCATCCATTTTTTAGAGGCATTTAACTTTCCTTAGGATACAAGTTCATACTGATTAAATTAAATTTGCAAAATTTGTTCTTGCCTAACAATGTTCATACAAATGAGTTACAGACATTAATCACTTAGTATATAGGGTGACTAATTAATCGTTTACGCTAAAACTCAGCTGATTGATCCAACAAAAACTGAAATCCAATTAATCGTATATGATAAATTATTAATTAAGAAACCCACACACGAAAGTAACATCGATTCGGCATATGTCGAGGAAGTATAATATGGTTTAATAAGTTTTTGTTTGTTCGTTTCTTAATCTCAATCATCATCTTATGTTCATCATATTTTTTTTTTTTTTTATAAAATGTTATAAATTTTTCAAACAATCAATTATTTGTTTCGTCAATTATCTTTCTGAACTTACATTTTTTGTGCTCTCTATAAACATAAGCCTTTAATATAATTCATATGTATTTCTGTTAATTTAAGATAATTCAAAATTGTATGAAATCACAAATGGTATACCCTTGTACGAATGTATCATAATCATATTTGATTTAATAGCAATTTTGTATGCAATAAGTAATTATAAAATTAAAGAAACATACGTTATGTATGAGTTTGACTGAAATTCTTAGATCTGGCGTTCTCGAATCTAAATCGGGATAGAAAATAAAAAATACGCGCGGCACGCATAAAATGTAAACAAAATAGTATAAATTTTAATTAATGAAATTGCATTTTATTAATGTATCATGTAATTTAAGAAAGATTTCCCGTTAAAATAACAACTCTAGTCGCTTGTTTGTTACAATTCGTAGGGAAAAAAAACATAAAAATATAATTTTTAATTCGTTCCAAAAGAAGACAGTTTTCTTTACAACCGTGTTTGTTTTAATGTGAAGTTGAACAACTCTACTAAATTCAGATGAAAAATTATACTTTTAAATCAAACATACAAAACAACAAATTTATAAATACACTTTTTTTAAATCATCTTTTTGTGTCATTTTTTCGTATTTTTCAGATTTTAGTAGACTTTAAATTAGAAGAATACGAGTTTGAAAAGATTATGTTGTTGTAGTTTATGGTGTCCATTTATAACTTTATACAGTTCACTTTTAAAATTTAAATCTATCATCGATCAACTATGACTATAGCTAAATAACTGCATGATTTCTAAAATTTGGACAAGAAGATACGATAGATTGTGTTAAAAACTATTTATACTTAGTTTAAATCAAATATTTAATCCCGAATATTTAAAGGAAGGGTTCTTCAAAGCATTATAAATTAAAGTATTTTAAGGTTTCAGTTTACCGTAACAAATTTTGCCTACATATTTATTTTTATAAAATAAAAATAAATATGTACTAATATTTATTTAATAATTTATAAATAATTAATAAATACTATGGTGTCTGTTTTCAATACTTACGCTGTATAAAAAGTACTTAGATACTTTCGTGCCATTTTCAGCACTTTTGAGAAAATTCAAAAATGATCGCTCGTAATCCGTTTATGGGACAACTTTTGTAGAAGAAAATAATAACAAAATGCAATCCTTTGGATTTCGTCAAGTAACGGATGGCCCATCTAACGTTTGCAATTTCAACTACCGGTTATTTCGAGTGTGACAATACTTACGTCATTCGTGTTATGGCAGAAAATGAGTATAATGTTTGACATTTACGTAATGCTTTACGCTTGAACAAAATTGGAAAATATCGAAAACTTTCTTTCAAAGTGGTGAGCCTTCTACCCAAACTGTAAGAAATGTACGTGGAAAATTAAATAAAATGAAGTATGTACCTACATGGTAATTTATGAAGCGAGTTTGGGAAACTGGATTTGGATAAACCCAACACGTGCACGTGCATTTAAAGCGCGTACAGCTTGAAGTTGTTGCTCAAAATGTGTGTAAGTGTTCTTTAATGAGAATTTTGCATAAAGCCCTCGGTATAAAGGTACACAAAGCTCAATCAGTACAGAAACTGAAGCAAAATGACCACCCGCAATGTTTCCGGTTCGCTAATTAGGCTGTGGAACACGTGGAATAAAATGAGCATTTTTTACCGAAACACCAGTTCTTTCGACGAAGCTCATTTTCACCTCGGAGGTTACATCAACAAGCAAAATTGTCGCATTTGGGGCTCAGAAAATCCACACGTAGCCATAGAGAAGATGATGCATCCACAACGAGTGACTGTTTGGTATCGATTTTGGGCAGGTGGCATCATTGCTCCATTTTTTTCGAAAATGAGCAAGGAGTCATCGCTTACAGTTAATGGGGAGCGTTACCGAGAATTAAAGCCAAATTAAATTGCAAACGTTAGAAGGACCATCGTGTATTTGAGATTCATATTTTGAGCCAAGTGCAAAATTATGTAAGAGGCGCGTGCAAAATTTTGTAAGGGCCGCGTGCAAAATGCAACTCTTACTTATGGATCTCTGAGCAAAGCATTAGTTTGTTATTTGTTTAAAACGTTTTAAGTGTAAAATCTAAAATTGAAAATTATTTATTCTCGGAAAATTTGCTTCAAGATTAACTGATTAATTAAATACTTGTAATGCTTGAGGGTGGGGGTGACATTTGACAAAATATACTAATAAAAATGCTTTTTTCATTAAATATTAATTATTTAAATTCACATTTTAATCCGTTGAATTGGACCCAAACTTCCGGTACGTTCCTAGCGTGGAAAAATTACCTACAAATATCGACAATTTTCTACTTTTTCAGGTAACGCTAGAGTCGAATTTATGTTACGTGCGTCAGAATTCCTCGGAAAAGTTTGTCGCACTTTAAGGTGAAGTTGGCTGAGATTTGTCCTAAATAATTACAAAGGGTTTACAATTCTTATTTTGTAAATTAGCATCCCTGTGTCAAAATTTGTAGAAAGAAACATATTTTAATTCAAAGGGGAACATGTTTCCAAACAAGTTTGGAAGTTTGATTCCAAACAAAACGTTTTGATAGGCTAGTTTCACTCTCTTTCAATGCCCTCAGTCAGTGTTTGTCAGGAAAAATTAGACACACTTAAAAATACAATAAGCTGATGATCGTTGTTTTTTATTATTCTAAAAGGAACACACAAAACAGTATTTAATTTTTTGTAAAAAATATAGTATATATCAAAAAAATAATAAGCAAAATTTTCCTTATTGGACAAAACTAAATAAATTTATACATGAGTTTTGTATCTCTGCGTCAAAATTTAAAGCGAGATAAACATTTTTTTTTACTGCGCAAGGGAACAAAAAACGTGTGAAGAGGTAGATTTGTTTGCACGAAAAGGTATTTTGGTCCGCCTTCAAGTTATCCCAGACTTTTATCCCACGAGTAAAAAAAATACACTATCAGAACCAGCTTTAAAAAACTCATCCGAGACTCTACATTTTATACACCTAATACGTATTTCTTATCCCACGATTTCCCCTCATCCAATACTCCCTTGACTTTCTCATCCCACACTTCCTATTCCCATTCAAAGCGATATTTTGTAGAGTAAGATTGTGTGCTGTATCCTCCAGCCTGTCTCGATCCCAAGTTACAAACCCCATAGATCGTGGGAATCACTACAATTCAAATAAACTTACACGGGAACCGCACTTGTACCGTTTAAAAATAAAAAAATTCTACCGCCCAAGGATTTAAAAGGTCCGCAAATTTGCTAATTTAGACAACTTCTAGACTCCCATGCCCATCTAGGCTATGTAAAATTGACATAGCAACACGGGAAGCTTATCGATTCCGTTGGAAAATAGAGCAAAATCCGCAAATTAATTACCTAACTTAAATAAGTTCTAGACTCCTATAGCAATGGACCGTCCAAGTATGTGGAACCACCTATGAAGGGAGGCCTCGTTTTGCAAATCTGAGTGAGAGTTGCACGATATTCTACGAAAATTTGGGATTGGGGGTCACGTTTTATTGAAAGGTGCACCGATAATGGTAGATCAGACCAATAGTTTAAGTACTCTGTTGGCCAATTTATACCGGCCATATGTATCGAGTCCGTTCATGACGCATGTTCATAGAGATGGGTAGATCTATAGACGGGCAGTTTTAATAAATGATCAATATAAGAGACTCCAACAAATCTGTGGACCGGCTAAGCCCTTAGGCAGTAGAATTTTGCTATTTTCCGACGGGACAAATACATTTCCCATGTCACGTATATTCAAATAGTGAGAATTTTCACGACCAGTGGAATTTCATGTTTCGTCATAAATAGACCAACAGAGTACAGAAACTACTGGCAATAACAATTTTGCGGACCATTTAAAAGAAGTGCCCACTCGTACGGTGGATGGCCATAGGACTCTAGAACTTATAAAAATCATCAAATCTTCGGATCCTTTAATCCCTTTGGCACATTTGAATTATGGTTAGTTCCACGACCAACGGAAGACATCACTTGGGCTCAAGACAACCATAAAGGTTAAGAAAATCAGAACACAATCTTGCTGAAAAATTAGGCGACTCTTTAGATTTTAACAATACAATTTGTTTCAATCACAAACACCATTATTATCGAAAAACCTAAAAAGTAAAATATAATAAAAAAAAAATTCGTAAACACGAAAAGTTAGTTGCAAAAATAGAATATAGATGATAAGATAAATGTAAAAAAAAAGAATCGAATTTCGTACGCTACGCAGTAATTCGCTAGTAGTACAACTACATGGTATTGCTCTATATATATAGACAATATTCCAATGTAAATAATACAACGTCAGTCGTACGACGTTGTATTATTTATGTACATTGGAATATTGTCTATATATATAGAGCAATACCATGTAGTTGTACTACTAGCGAATTACTGCGTAGCGTACGAAATTCGATTCTTTTTTTTTACATTTATCTCATCATCTATATTCCAGGTTTATCTTATCATCTATATTCAAGGTCCCGCTATGCGTCTATTCGTTGTACGTCTATTCGTTCTTGCGTCGGTTAAAAAAAAAACAGCTGCTCTGCGTCGGTTTTTCGTTATCCGTCGTCCTTTTCTTGCTTATATTTTCTTGTTTTGTTACAATTAATGAGAATTATCGTTGTCATGAGAACATTTAGTGAGAATAATAATGCATACATAAGTATTTATGTATTATTTTAATATTATTTGTTAATAAAGTGATATTAATAGAGTGATTTTATTTATTTTATCTTAATATTTGTCTTATTTTGAATTTTATCTAGATAAATGTGTCCTAAATTGTAATACTTGCTGCCAAACACATATATTTTAAATTGTTCGCTATGCGTCGTAATTCGGTTTGCGTCTCTACGTCCCATGACACACGAGCATTTTTTCTATTTTGGCAGTTTTTTTCTACCAATGTTTTTTTCTGCTCTCTCTTAAATAAAATTTTAACTAAAATGAGTCAAAAATGTTCTTGAAGTATTTTTTATTTCATTTATGTTTGAGTTGTGTGGTTGAACAGAAAATTTGTTTAAGTCGCAATTAAAACTTGTATCATAGGTAAACGGGGAAAGAAACGAAGAAAAATGCCACATTTTTTTTTACGTGTGGCATGGGCCTACGTGTGGAACCGAACTGCGACGCAAAGCGGGACCTTGGTGTATTTTACTTTTTAGGTTTTTCGATAATAATGGTGTTTGTGATTGAAACAAATTGTATTGTTAAAATCTAAAGAGAGTCGCCTAATTTTTGCTGATTTGTCATTTATAAAAAATCAACTTTCAAACAAAATATTGCTATGAATAAAAACAAAAAGTATGGGATGAGAAAATCAAAAAAGTGCCATGAAAAAAAAATCGAAGAATGAGAAATACTAATTATAATTATAAAAGTAAAAAATCTGGGATGAGCTTTTTAAGACTTACGCTGCTAGTGGTATTATTTATCAAATCGCGGGATGAAAGCGTGTTACAACTTCAAGATGGTAAACAACCCTTATCTTTATATTTTTTTGTGAATTTTTTTCATCTTTGACTGAAAGTTTCTTCGTCCAAAATAATCAAATAGTTACGTGGAACTTTTTCCACTCCGAAGTTCTAGGCTTAGAAATATTAATTATGCTAATGAAGCAACCTGCTTAATTTTAATTACTATCTAATAAACAGATACAGTTCTAATTCTCAAATAAAATCGAGCGTAAGGATTGGTGCAGTTTTAATGCTCTTGTTGAAACTAATAAGTTCAAGTGGCACTCAGCCATTAATATCGTGCTGGGTTAATTACTACTTTTATGCTATTTTGATGTGCGTCAAAGCGGAGTGAATTGTCAATTATTGGTGAAGCCCCAAATTAATAAGCATTTAATAAGCCCCAAAAAGCTGTTTTCTTACCGTGATGAACGTTGGATTGCAAACAAATCGAAGAATAACCCATGGCTGAGCGCACCGAATCTTCGAAATATGGTGGAGCAACATCTAAAAATTAATTGCAGTGCTGAAATCGTTCGAAGAGTTTTACGCAAAAGTGGTTTACATGGTAGAATTGTCAGGACGGAGCCCTTCGTTAGTGAGAAAAAAAAAGAAGGATAGGTTGGAGCTCGCTCGCCAGAATGAAAGATTTTTCGTTCTGGAAACATGTTATATTTACGGATGAGAGTAAATTCAACCTTTTTGGGTCTGATGGTAGGATAAAGGTTTGGCGAAAACCAAACCAAGAAATGAATCCACACTGTTTGCGTCCCACAGTTACACATGGTGGTGGTCATGTGATGGTTTAGAGTACGTAATCGGTGGATGGAGTTGGGAAACTTCATTTCAAAAGTAAAATTTAAAACAAAGTGCTGATAAACTGGGTATTATAGACACTTTTCATTTCTATCAAGATAATGATCCCATGCACGCGGCTGAAATTGTACGGAGTGTGAAAATGTAGGAGTGTGTAAATTGGAGTGTGAAATTAGGAAACATAATATATCCAATAAAAATGATTTAAACAGGGTCTTATTAGAAGAATGGGATAAAATTAGCCCCGAATACACCAGAAAACTTGTGTAATCTATTCAAAACTAGTTATTAAGCAGAAAGGGTTTCCAACAAAATACTGAAGTAGTCTAAGGACTTTTTTGGTATGCATTTTATAACTGTAAAATAACCTGGACCATTATTATTGTGATATGATTTTTACTTTATATTTTACATATTTTTAATTAATAAATTTTTTGTTTTATTAAAACTAGAATAAAATAAACTTTTAGAAATATTCATTTTTGTATCTAATTTGATTTTTTAAGAATTTTTTACCAATTTTTTTTTTTTTTTATTAAGGGTGGACCATTTTCACTGTGACTCACTTTATGTTACGGTTAAAGTACGAAATTACGTCATTAAAACTCGGTCGCAAAAAATCCCACGTTTCCGACCTGTTTATTAACCCTCTTTTCTACATTCCCATGTTTCAATTATTCCCCATAGCCTCTGTATACCTTTGAGAATCCAGATGAATTTATATCATTTAAAATAGTCCAAAGAGTGAATGGTGAACTATTTCGGGAATATAGGACTCCCGCTTCATATATTTTAGAGCAGTAATCCGGCTTTCTTCAATTTTTGTTTGCACCTTTATCGACTTATACTTCTTCGTTCATTGATTCATTTTCGCCCAATCATCTTTTGTGAAAAAATGCAGAACGTCATTTTGGAGCAATATGATTGATCGAAAAAATTGTTTGAATGAATGAGCGAAGAAGTAATTAAAACTTGTGTTACAAAGCAAGAGTAATTATGCTTATAACATATCTGAGTAAATGTGTGGCGTAACCACCATACAGAGTATAGGAAATACAACACTATGGATCCAATTTTACTGATGTTAACCGGCTTTGTGCCTGCAGTAATCCAACATCATACTATAGTTAGTTCCTCAGTATCACCTAAATCTTCAATGGTTCCATTAGAAAAATCACAGTTCCATTTCAAAAGGCTTCCTCTCCGTCTTTTTTTTATTTCGGTATAATCAGGATTTTTACAAAAAGCAGTTACTATTTCAGCTACATTTCTAAATGAAGTTTTTCGTGTACGAATTTTGTTCGAAACCCACGACTAGAGTTGGAAGTTTTTTTGTTGTTTCATAAATAAAATTTTATTATTATTTACATCAATCACCAATAATTTTAATTCTGAGCATCTAGTTGGTTAGTGAAACAGCAGCAAAACTCTCAAGTCTCAGTTTTCGAACAAATTCTGTGTATGAAATTTTGGGTTATTCTGGATTGATAGCCAGATAGTATTTTTACATCAAGGTGAGGTTATCAAGAAGATGGAAGAGTTTGGTTTCCACTATCTGGCTATCAATCCAGAATAACCCAAAATTTCATATAGAAATCGCATGTATGCGTTAAATACAATAAAATCCGAGGTTACCAAGGGGTTGGCAATTGCGTAGCGAATCATTATAATTCGCTAAGGCATTGTGATTATACTTTGATTAGTTCAAAGTATTTTCAATATTTTTGTAGTTTGGTCACTGCAGTCTTATGAGTTCGAAACCAAACTCTTCCATCTTCTTGATAACCTCACCTTGATGTAAATTCTGTGTACTCTAGAAAAGCAAGGGAAAAATGATGAAAAGGATTTTTTTTATTTTAAAACTCCGTAAAATTAGAAGCTCCATAATACCTTAAATCAGACCGTTATACTGCCAATGGCCATTATTATTATTATCCTATCAATAAAATATTGTTTTCTAACAACCCAAATTTTCACATTTTCTAAAAGAGCATGAAAAAGCTCATGGAAAAAGATAATTTGTTATAAAACGACTTTTAAGCGTTCTCATACTTTTTTTTTGGATTAAGGATATAACGTTTTCGCATAAATTAGAAAACATCTTATAGATTTTTTAATAAGTAAGAACAATTATGATCATTATCTTTGTTACATTACCTTTGTTATAAATAGGTTAAGTAAAATATCTTAGCTAAAGGTGCATTTACACTATGACCACGCTTATTGTCGCTGCCGATGAATCAGTCAAAAATTCAGTGCTATACTCATTCTTTTTTAAAATTATGACTAGACGTTAACGGATTACACCTTGGTCTATTCGTGAAAATTATAAAAATTTGCTGAGAAAATACTTATTTAACGCTGTGTCAAATGAAAATTTTGTAAAATTGTGTGTTTCAACTAAAGTAACTGAAAATAATTGCAAATCGATTTTTTGTCGAAACACAAAACACACACACACATTGATTGTTAATTATTTGTGGCTTGTTAACATACCCTAACTAAAATAATCTATGAACACAATTCAACGAGAGGTAAATTTAAATGAGAATTTCAAAAAAAGTTTTTTAAGAAATTTTCAAAATCATGTAAAGCAGTGATCCAAACTTCTGTTTACCATAATGTGTCAAAAATTCATATTCCAAAATTACATTAATGATAAAATTGCGCTTAGACACCAATTAGGCTTTATAAATGTAATATATAAAACGTTCCTTTGTTCCATTAATTTATTTAAAAATGTCCTCTATTTCAAAGGGTTTAAAAAAATCAAAACAAAATATTCAAATTGTCGCAGTTGCTTCATCGCATCGTTGTGAAAGTTACAGCGGAAGAGATGGCGAAAGAACTCCCGTCTATCAGGTCACATCGGTTTTTCTACGTATGACCGAATTATTCAGCGAGCCTTGAGGGGGTTCTCAGGCAAAGTCACAGTCAAAGGTCGATGACATTTTATACCATTGATCGTTTGAAACCGTTCCTTCGAAACAACATACATAAAATCACTAAACCACAGACGAAATTTACATTCAAACAAAAATCCAGGACCATAAATATAAATTCTCCAAATTTAGCGGGAAATTAAACAACTTAATCGTAATTTCTGTAAATTTATCGCCATCTATAAAATACATAATTTATGTGTAAAAGTTACTGGCTGTCCGGATTTCGATTAAACAGTTGGGTTTCAGCTAAGCGACGACTGATCGAATTAACCATCATAAATGTATTAAATAATCCATACCAATATTACAATACAGTCAAATAGTTCTTAGTTCTTAAAGTCATCACTTATGCCGCCGTAAATCGATGTTTCCCAAAATGTATGCAAGATTTGAATTAAATAGAAAATTAATTAATTTAGTGTTTGCAACCAAAAAAAACAGTTTGACAGTTAACAGTTTAGGGTTAGTAAACATGTGGCACAAGTTTGAATGCTAATTTTTAGAGCAAAATCATCCTAAGCGATGAAGTTCATTTTCACTTTCTTCGTTAATTGTCAAAATTGCCGCATTTGGGGTTCAGAGAACCCACGTTTGATTGTCGAAATACAAATGCATCCACAACGTGTCTGTTTTTTTTTTTTTTTTTGTGCGGATTTTGGCCTGGCATCATTGGACCATATCCTTTTGAAAATGAAACGGGTTAAGCAGTTACTGTTACTGGTACTCGATATCGCGACATGATAACCGAGGTTTTTATGCCTAAATTGGATGATATTGATGAGTTCGTGAGATGACTGAGTGGCCATAAGCTAGGTAAACAATCCAATTACTGCATGAGACAATTCCTTGTCGTGGTACTCTATCGTTTCGGTGGTCAAAATTGGCCCCCTAGATCATGTGGTTTAGCACCATTTGAGTTAGCACATGGGGTTATTTGAAGTCAACGGTCTATGTCAACAACCCCACATCCACCGGTTCATTGAAGGAGGAGATTCAACGCTGTATCAAAGAAATTCAGCCACATTTTTATGTAAAATCAGTTAAATATTCTGTTTGTAAAAACTGCCAATAATCACATTGTAAGCTTCAAGGCTTCACGACATTCCCCAGAAAATTTACATTTTACAAATATCAAGTATATTATTAGTTAAAACAGTATAGTTTGATACAAAATTATAAAAATATGAATTATTGGAAATCATTTGATTCGAATATCTTAGAAATGTTGTAACGATTATGCAGGATCACCCTTTTTTTTGTTTTTTTCTATACTTATCGATAATCGATAAGTATAGGGGAATGAAAAAGAAGGGAGGGGAAAGAAGATAGTTGGGTGGTTTTTGTTGCGAAAAGCAACGGTCAGTCGAGAGATAGTAAGCATTAAAGCTGGAATAAATAAATAAAAAAAAAAAAAAAATTTTAAAGAAAAAAAACGAAAAAAAAGCAAGTTAGTTAAGTGGTGAGGATTCGAAAAGTGAATATCAGTAAATTCTAAATTTTAAAAGAAGAAGATTTTTTTTTTTGGTTGTGCTACACCCAACTTCATTTCTTTATGTGTAAAATAAAATAAAACATTTTAATAAAAGCGAAACAAAAATTAGAAAAGATTGTTGTAACGATGGAAATGGGATATACTAGTATCTATTATTATGTAAGAAATGAACTGTAAAATGTACCTAATTATCTACATATAATACTAAATAAATAAAAGTAAAAGAAAAAAAATAGTAAAAATAAAAAAAAATATTATTGATTATTATAGTTACAACTGATACACCAAAAATAAAAGTTTTATAATTCCTAATACACAAATATATTTGTGAAAAAAAAAAACGGCTTCGGCTAATACCAGTTACAGATTCAACCGACTAGTTATGCAACGGTTAGTGCAAAACTATTGATCGGCCGCAATAAGGCAAACAACGTTGGTTTTACCGCCAATACGCAACGCTTATTGAGTGAATCATCGCTGTGAAAAAAAAAAAAATATTATTTTTTTTTACAATTAAAAACAACAAAAACCAATATCATCGGTAGCACTGAACACAAACAACACCGACGTCAATTGGTGGAATTCCCTCGTCTACCACATTAATGAGGTCAACGAACTCGAAAAACAGACGAGTATAAGTAAGAATACGCCGGTACTTTGTTGCAACGGGGTTTTCAACCGACCTATCTCAACCATACAATTATTATACCGCAAGGAGGACAATTACCCAATTGGATGGAATGCACAACGATTGGTATAGGTAAAGAAAAAAGTTTTTTTTGTATTAGATACTTAGTATTTAAATTTGATCGCTACCTTAAAATAATATTTTGCATTCATACTAATGAATATTCGGCTCAACCGACAATAAGTTTTTTTGTGAATATATTAGAAATCCTCCATATAATTGCTTTCATAATAAATTTAATAAAATTTAATTTCTTAATAATTCCTGTAAATAAAATTTGCTACATGCTATCTTTAATATTGTACGGTATGCACAATCACAATATAAGAATCATAGCTGATATCGGTCTGCAATAGGGCTCCTTTCACTGGCTGTTTGTTATTTTTGTTTTCTGCTTCTTTTATTGAAACGTGAGTGCCATGCTAATTATGGCACATTAAATTAAATAATTGTGGTGATGTGAGAGTGTGGCAATAGATAGTGATCATAGATCAGGAAACTGATAATATAATCAGATATAACAATTCAACTAGTACTTTTGGCAATGAACCCCCATTCGACGAGTAAACCCGGAAATGCCTGATCGACCAAAAGGAAGAATTGTTACAAAATGGCGTCCGAGCAGGGACCTGATTGTGTCCACGTGTTAACTTCAATCTGAAAACGTGCTAAAAGTGTGATTTTTATTATTCTCGATGAGCCGTTGATTGTTCGGTAAATTTTGAATTCCGTTTCATCGAGCATAGAGAATGTCACAGTTATAATAGTAAATTTTTCTAGTATTTTTTTTGTTTTTTTTCTGCTTTTCATATTTTAAAGATTAAATTTCAGTTCCCTAATAATTCATACAAATAAAATGGGATCAGAATGATCATCAGCAATTGACTGTTCTAATAATAAGAATTCTTGCTGGGTTCACACTGAATACCAAAACATCCTTGTTATTATATTGTTGATCGGCATTTATTAATTAAATAAGCATTTATCTAGGTTTGACGCTCTGCATAAAGCAGTTATCGCTTGGATGGATGGTTAATTCTATTAATGCCCTACCAATAAACAATCAATTAACGCACAACATTAAAGTTCCGTAATTACTATTATATAATGTCGTCGGTATGTGTGTCATCAATTGATTGTTCGATTGTTTAGAATTCTTGCTGGATACATACTGATAGTCACACCTACTTTCAATTTTTTTTTTGGTCGGCATTATCTGACGTGGTAAACAGACTTCAATGGTTGGAATATCTGAGTAAATCAGCAATCCCATTTAGGACTGTTTACTTTTCTTAATGCCCTACCAACTAAAATTAATTAAAATAAATTTTTGCATAACATTGCAGCACAATCTTGTTTTTATAATTTTGCAAATTCAAATATCAGTCGCACGTTTAATTCGCCCACTCATAAACATCACCATAATAATTCCGTTTATCTAATATTAAAATTTTTGACAAATTTATTTTCTTTGAATTTATTTTTATATACACCTAACATTATTATATCGTATTATTATATTTTCTTTTGCAATTTTTTTTTTGAAATTATTTTTCTATACACCAAATATTATATTATTATATTTTCTTTTGCAAATTCGTAAAATTTTATTTGCGTTCTGGATTTTCGCGTTGCACATATAGACGCTCATTTCCAGTATTTGAAATTGATTTGGTTTTCTTGAGTAGAAATTATTATTGACTACGGATTGCAAAATAGTAATTTCTACATCTTTAGCACAGACATATTTTTTGCGTTACTCTTGAAAAAGTGAATTGACAATTAAAATAACAAAAAAAAAAAAAAAAAAAAATTTTTTTTTTAAATATTTTTTTATAACATTTACAACTTATTCAAAATATTTTTTTTTGTATTTATAAAGGTTAATACCTACATTTATCTAAGGGTTAATACTATAAATAAATAATTTCGTTACTATGAGTTCACCTACAAGTTGGGACCCACTTAAAGGTCTCACCGAAGAAGAGATTGACGTAGAATGCATGGTAAGGGATATTTGTACGACTGAATTGGGGTGGGAAGAACAGTTACTGTCTGTACTTCGATCTGAAGAGAATGATCCATCAACAAAACCTTCTCGTACACATGCAGCGGACTATAAAAAGGAATTAAAATTTTGCGCTGACCAAGTTCCCATAATAAGTAAAATTTTGGAAGACGAACGCATCATAAATTCAATTGATACATTATCTGATATCAAAATTAGGATAAAACATTGGAGAGAAAAAACGTATAGGCTCAAGGGATGTTTCCATCAAGACAACGAAGTTGACCGACTAATAAATCACTGGCGACGTCTAGAAAGACTACATGAAGTATGTTTAGAAAAATTTATTGAGTCTGAATCCAACCTAAAGAATCCTCCTGTTGATACTCCAATGTCTACGGTAATAGAAACGCTAGCTAGATTGAATATTGTTACTAAATCTTCGGAAATACCGGTGACTTATAGTTTGCCGTTAAATATTGTTCCGGTATCTACCTCTGGTTATACTTCGAAGGAATTTGCATTATACCCGGTTACTCACGATGTGACAAATGTAACATGGAGTAAAAAAGTTCGGTTCTCTAACCCTATTGTGAGTTCAACTATTCAGAACATTCCTTACAATCGTGACCAAATCTCGTATAGTGATGAAACCTCTTGCAAACCTAATATGAATTTAGTGGTGCCACCAAATTACTACAAGAATTCCATACCCCTTAATCGAAGTTTTCCTTATCCTACTCCGAATAGTTACACTGATCCGAACGTTAATATAACGAAGGATTACCATCCCACTTCAACTAACATAACTTCCCCGACGCGTACTCCCTATAAGTACACATCCGAACCAAAGTGGAACATAAGTTTTTCAGGTCACCCAAAAAGACTAGACGTCCACGACTTCATTTTTAGACTAGAGTCGTTTGCGTGGCGTGAACAAGTTCCCGTCAATCAGTTGCATGCCTTAATGCCTAAATTTCTAACCGATACTGCCGAAAAATGGTACTGGGTTTTTACTCAAAAATATCCAACAGCAGCATACTCAGAATTGCGCAATGCATTAATTCAAAGGTTCAGTAGTATTGACTCGGATCGTGCCATCCGACGAGTAATAGAAACGCGTAAACAAAAAATTAACGAATCGCTTAGTGACTTCATTCTCGAAATCGAAAGCTTGAATCACAGATTGAACCGTCCATTTCATGAACTTGAATTATTAGACGTCATTAGAGAAAATATGAGTTTCGACCTACAACAAATGACTCTTCATTTAACGGTAGCTTCTATTGAGGAATTGAGAATAATTTGTCATCGTTATGAACGCCTGTGGGACAGAAAACGAATGGATAGATTTACACCCGTGCCGCCAAAGAACAGATTCGTAAATGTAAATGAGCTTGTATTTCCGACGCAAACTAATTTCGATGACGTAAACTCTATGGCATCGAGCTATGTCCGAAGACCTAATCAAGAACCTGTTCAATTGGAAGAGACAGAATATCATTTGGACGCAATGTATAAGGCACCGGCTAACTCAAACCGGAATCCTCAAACTGACAATAACCGCGTGAGACAAAATTTAATTTGCTGGAACTGCCATATGCCGGAGCATCGATACCAAGAATGTAATTTACCACCACAAGGAATATTTTGTTACGGTTGCGGAGCAAGGGATACTTTAAAACCCCAATGTGGTAACTGCCAACGCATTCCGGAAAACTTCACACCGGGAGTGAGCAGGTCGGGAATGACACGACCGGTGAAAATTTTAGCCCGCCCTCAAACGACCACTGTATCAGTCGCCTCAAATACCGAACCACCACGTTATCGCTAAGTACACTACCAATAAAACCTTATAATCACTTATTTACTGTAGATAACTTTTCTAAATCTCACTCTCAGCAACTAACGCTAGTAAAGGAACTCAACAGAAACATTAAATATTGGCACGATCGGCGTAACTTTATTCGTGCTTGTGCTGAAACTTGCATCGCAGGTGACCATGATTTTAGGCCTTACGCTTTAGTTGAAATTAATGGGGTGCCGATTCGTGGCTTAATGGATAGCGGAGCTTCAATCAGCATTTTAGGTCAAGGAGCACTAGAGTTTCTAAATAAAATTAAATCACATTATAAATCTATCTCTGCTGAAGTGTCCACCGCAGATGGCTCCAAAAATAAAATTATCGGTTTTGTCGAGTTACCTGTCAAATTTAATAGTAAAACCAAACCTGTTAGATTTTATATAGTACCCTCTTTACAAGGTCAAGTTTATTTAGGAATAGACTTGGAATACTTTCAAAATCATGCCTTATATAGTAGATTCTCTTACTACTCCGTCGTTAAAGGTCAGCGAGAGCAATAAACATATTCTAACACCAGCTCAATCCAATGACTTTGATAAAATACGGGATTCCTTTCCATCCTTTGAGAAGAATGGCTTAGGGCGAACAAAAATAATTGAACATCACATAGATATTGGTGATAGCCCGCCTATTAAACAGCGGCATTATGCAGTGTCACCGGCGATCCAGGAACTAATGTACAGCGAACTAGATAGGATGTTATCACTTGGGGTAATCGAAGAAAGCTCGAGTTCGTGGTCTTCGCCCGTTGTACTCATTCGCAAGCCGAATAAAATTCGGTTGTGCCTGGATTCTCGAAAGGTCAATGCTGTGACGAAAAAAGACGCGTATCCGTTACCCTTAATTAATGGCTTATTAAGCAGATTAAGTAACACAAGGTACATCTCCAGCATTGACCTTAAAGATGCCTTCTGGCAAATACCTCTAGCTCCCAACTCGAGAGACAAAACGGCATTCACGGTTCCTGGTCGTCCGCTGTACCAGTTTTGTGTAATGCCCTTCGGCCTTTGCAATTCCCCTCAGACGATGTGTCGTCTTATGGATAAAGTCATTCCGCATTGCTATCACCACCAAATATTTGTGTATCTGGACGATCTATTGATCACTTCTTCCACAATCGATGAACATTTTAAATTACTCCAACTCGTTGCAAATCGCCTTTCTGAGGCCGGTCTAACAATTAACGTTACCAAGAGCCACTTCTTTATGAAAGAAATAAAATATCTTGGCTACGTAGTTGGAGAAGACGGGATCAAAACCGATGAAGAAAAGGTAGAAGCAATCAGAAATTTCCCTACTCCATCCACGGTTAAACAGACCCGTAGACTGCTTGGAATGACAGGGTGGTATCAAAGGTTTATACCAAATTATGCTCAGTTAACGACTCCTATAACCAATTTATTAAAGAAAACGATTAAATTTGTTTGGACAAACGACGCTCAGGTGGCTCTAGAGAAATTGAAAGTATTATTAACTTCGGCTCCCTTGTTAATAAACCCAGACTATTCTAAGCCTTTTTGGATTCGTTGTGATGCATCGAAAACCGGTGTGGGAAGCGTATTATTCCAAAAGGACCTCGAAGGTAATGAAAGACCGATTGCATTTATGTCTAAAAAGCTAAATCAAGCACAAACAAACTACAGTACGACAGAACTTGAATGTCTAGCCGCAGTATTAAGCGTAAAAAAATTTCGGCCGTACATTGAAGGCTACCATTTTACTATCATAACTGACCATTCGAGTCTCAAATGGTTGATGGCGCAGAATGATTTGAATGGTAGATTGGCGCGTTGGAGCCTGAAGTTGCAAGCCTTTGATTTCAATATTCAGCATCAGCGAGGCTCGGAAAATATAGTGCCAGATTCTCTGTCACGAATGTTTTGCGATACTGTAACCCTAAACTCAGCAATCGATCTTTCGTCAGTGGGCTTCAACGATCTCGAGTATAGACAGCTAAGGGACAATATTCAACAATCACCAGACAAATATCCATCTTTTAAAATTTTGTCGGACAGAATTTACATTCAAATCGGATCCAAGTTTGATGCTGTTTTATCAGATCTTACTAACTGGAAGCTCTGGATACCGCAGAGTATGACCCAATCCCTTATTCAACAATTTCATGACGTACCTCTAGCTGCGCATGGGGGTATTAGCAAGACATTATCGCGCATACGTGAACAGTTTTATTGGCCTGGAATTCGTAGACAGGTGTACGATTATGTAAAAACTTGCGAAATTTGTAAAACGACGAAAACCTCTAACGCAATCACTAAACCACCTTTAGGCGAAACATTATTTCCATCTCGACCGTTTGAAAACCTGTTTATTGATCTTATGGGACCGTATCCACGCTCAAAATCAGGAAACTCATATATTTTAGTAATTTTAGATCAGTTCACTAAATTTGTTTTATTGAAACCTTTAAGCTCGAGTACCACAAATAAAATTATAAATTATCTTAAGAATGACGTTTTTCTGGTCTTTGGTGTCCCTAGACAAGTGCGTACTGATAACGGCCAGCAATTCATCAGTAAGGCATTCCAGGAGCTTCTAAGTGACTTTAGCATAATACACAGTAGAACAGCTGTGTATTCGCCTCAGGCAAATGCATCTGAGCGGGTCAACAGATCGGTATTAGCTGCGATTAGGGCATACGTCGAAACAGATCATAAAACCTGGGATAAATATTTAGCTGAAATCGCTTGCGCCCTTCGTACTTCAATTCACCAAACGACTCAACATTCGCCCTTCTTTTTGCTCTTTGGATATCACATGATTAAAAATGGAAAATCGTACGCACTACTACGTAACATGAGATCGTTAGGAGATGACATAGACGTGTTACCAACCTCTGATCGAATCTCGATATTGCATTCTACAATAGTCAAGCTTCTAAAATCTGCATACGAAAAATACTCAAAGCATTATAACCTTCGCACGCGACATATTAAATTCACTCCTGGACAGACTGTTTACCTATTGCAACATCCCCAAAGTGACGCTGCGAAAAATATCTGTGCAAAATTCTGTCCTAAATATATAAAAGCATTGATTCACCAGAAAACTGGAAATGTGACTTACGTGTGCAAAGATGAGAGTGGTAAAATTTTGGGAACTTTCCATGCAAAGGATATCAAAGTTTAAGGATGTATATAAAAATGAAAAAACCCTAGACTCAGATTCGAAATTTTGCTCGCTGTTTAACAGGCCTGCTTATTCGAATCTGTCCTGTAACGATTATGCAGGATCACCCTTTTTTTTGTTTTTTTCTATACTTATCGATAATCGATAAGTATAGGGGAATGAAAAAGAAGGGAGGGGAAAGAAGATAGTTGGGTGGTTTTTGTTGCGAAAAGCAACGGTCAGTCGAGAGATAGTAAGCATTAAAGCTGGAATAAATAAATAAAAAAAAAAAAAAAATTTTAAAGAAAAAAAACGAAAAAAAAGCAAGTTAGTTAAGTGGTGAGGATTCGAAAAGTGAATATCAGTAAATTCTAAATTTTAAAAGAAGAAGATTTTTTTTTTTGGTTGTGCTACACCCAACTTCATTTCTTTATGTGTAAAATAAAATAAAACATTTTAATAAAAGCGAAACAAAAATTAGAAAAGATTGTTGTAACGATGGAAATGGGATATACTAGTATCTATTATTATGTAAGAAATGAACTGTAAAATGTACCTAATTATCTACATATAATACTAAATAAATAAAAGTAAAAGAAAAAAATAGTAAAAATAAAAAAAAATATTATTGATTATTATAGTTACAACTGATACACCAAAAATAAAAGTTTTATAATTCCTAATACACAAATATATTTGTGAAAAAAAAAAACGGCTTCGGCTAATACCAGTTACAGATTCAACCGACTAGTTATGCAACGGTTAGTGCAAAACTATTGATCGGCCGCAATAAGGCAAACAACGTTGGTTTTACCGCCAATACGCAACGCTTATTGAGTGAATCATCGCTGTGAAAAAAAAAAAAATATTATTTTTTTTTACAATTAAAAACAACAAAAACCAATATCATCGGTAGCACTGAACACAAACAACACCGACGTCAATTGGTGGAATTCCCTCGTCTACCACATTAATGAGGTCAACGAACTCGAAAAACAGACGAGTATAAGTAAGAATACGCCGGTACTTTGTTGCAACGGGGTTTTCAACTGACCTACCTCAACCATACAATTATTATACCGCAAGGAGGACAATTACCCAATTGGATGGAATGCACAACGATTGGTATAGGTAAAGAAAAAAGTTTTTTTTGTATTAGATACTTAGTATTTAAATTTGATCGCTACCTTAAAATAATATTTTGCATTCATACTAATGAATATTCGGCTCAACCGACAATAAGTTTTTTTGTGAATATATTAGAAATCCTCCATATAATTGCTTTCATAATAAATTTAATAAAATTTAATTTTGAATTTTTTGACTTATAGATGGCAAATGTGTAAGAATCACAACAATCAGTTTCGAACAGACGAGATTAATGATTTGAAAAAATCAGTCTTCTCATCAGGTCGCGACGACTGATGTTGTTTATTACATTGAAATATTTTCTATATATATAGACCATACCATGTAGTTGTACTACTAGCGAATTACTGCGTAGCGTACGAAATGTTTGATTCTTTCACATTTCCATCTATATTCTATTTTAACAATTAACTTTTCGAATTCACGAATTTTTTTATATTTTACTTTGGTTTTTATCAATTGTAATGGTGTATTGTGATTGTTCCGTATATTGGTCTATTTCAGCACTCTCGAATTAATTACACAACCGTAGGAAATTCTTCCATTTGCGTCAATCTGTATGACAACGACCATGATAATCGACACCTACTTATACACAATCAACTTCCCAACCACCCCATACATTTTTCTTTCCTTTAACGCTGGATCGCGGATAAATTTGAATTTTTTGACTTATAGATGGCAAATGTGTAAGAATCACAACAATCAGTTTCGAACAGACGAGATTAATGATTTGAAAAAATCAGTCTTCTCATCAGGTCGCGACGACTGATGTTGTTTATTACATTGAAATATTTTCTATATATATAGACCATACCATGTAGTTGTACTACTAGCGAATTACTGCGTAGCGTACGAAATGTTTGATTCTTTCACATTTCCATCTATATTCTATTTTAACAATTAACTTTTCGAATTCACGAATTTTTTATATTTTACTTTGGTTTTTATCAATTGTAATGGTGTATTGTGATTGTTCCGTATATTGGTCTATTTCAGCACTCTCGAATTAATTACAAATAGTGCTGAAATAGACCAATATACGGAACAATCACAATACACCATTACAATTGATAAAAACCAAAGTAAAATATAAAAAATTCGTGAATTCGAAAAGTTAATTGTTAAAATAGAATATAGATGGAAATGTGAAAGAATCAAACATTTCGTACGCTACGCAGTAATTCGCTAGTAGTACAACTACATGGTATGGTCTATATATATAGAAAATATTTCAATGTAATAAACAACATCAGTCGTCGCGACCTGATGAGAAGACTGATTTTTTCAAATCATTAATCTCGTCTGTTCGAAACTGATTGTTGTGATTCTTACACATTTGCCATCTATAAGTCAAAAAATTCAAATTTATCCGCGATCCAGCGTTAAAGGAAAGAAAAATGTATGGGGTGGTTGGGAAGTTGATTGTGTATAAGTAGGTGTCGATTATCATGGTCGTTGTCATACAGATTGACGCAAATGGAAGAATTTCCTACGGTTGTGTAATTAATTCGAGAGTGCTGAAATAGACCAATATACGGAACAATCACAATACACCATTACAATTGATAAAAACCAAAGTAAAATATAAAAAATTCGTGAATTCGAAAAGTTAATTGTTAAAATAGAATATAGATGGAAATGTGAAAGAATCAAACATTTCGTACGCTACGCAGTAATTCGCTAGTAGTACAACTACATGGTATGGTCTATATATATAGAAAATATTTCAATGTAATAAACAACATCAGTCGTCGCGACCTGATGAGAAGACTGATTTTTTCAAATCATTAATCTCGTCCGTTCGAAACTGATTGTTGTGATTCTTACACATTTGCCATCTATAAGTCAAAAAATTCAAATTTATCCGCGATCCAGCGTTAAAGGAAAGAAAAATGTATGGGGTGGTTGGGAAGTTGATTGTGTATAAGTAGGTGTCGATTATCATGGTCGTTGTCATACAGATTGACGCAAATGGAAGAATTTCCTACGGTTGTGTAATTAATTCGAGAGTGCTGAAATAGACCAATATACGGAACAATCACAATACACCATTACAATTGATAAAAACCAAAGTAAAAAAAAAAAAAAAAAAAAAAAAAAAAAAAAAAAAATTTAATTTCTTAATAATTCCTGTAAATAAAATTTGCTACATGCTATCTTTAATATTGTACGGTATGCACAATCACAATATAAGAATCATAGCTGATATCGGTCTGCAATAGGGCTCCTTTCACTGGCTGTTTGTTATTTTTGTTTTCTGCTTCTTTTATTGAAACGTGAGTGCCATGCTAATTATGGCACATTAAATTAAATAATTGTGGTGATGTGAGAGTGTGGCAATAGATAGTGATCATAGATCAGGAAACTGATAATATAATCAGATATAACAATTCAACTAGTACTTTTGGCAATGAACCCCCATTCGACGAGTAAACCCGGAAATGCCTGATCGACCAAAAGGAAGAATTGTTACAAAATGGCGTCCGAGCAGGGACCTGATTGTGTCCACGTGTTAACTTCAATCTGAAAACGTGCTAAAAGTGTGATTTTTATTATTCTCGATGAGCCGTTGATTGTTCGGTAAATTTTGAATTCCGTTTCATCGAGCATAGAGAATGTCACAGTTATAATAGTAAATTTTTCTAGTATTTTTTTTGTTTTTTTTCTGCTTTTCATATTTTAAAGATTAAATTTCAGTTCCCTAATAATTCATACAAATAAAATGGGATCAGAATGATCATCAGCAATTGACTGTTCTAATAATAAGAATTCTTGCTGGGTTCACACTGAATACCAAAACATCCTTGTTATTATATTGTTGATCGGCATTTATTAATTAAATAAGCATTTATCTAGGTTTGACGCTCTGCATAAAGCAGTTATCGCTTGGATGGATGGTTAATTCTATTAATGCCCTACCAATAAACAATCAATTAACGCACAACATTAAAGTTCCGTAATTACTATTATATAATGTCGTCGGTATGTGTGTCATCAATTGATTGTTCGATTGTTTAGAATTCTTGCTGGATACATACTGATAGTCACACCTACTTTCAATTTTTTTTTTGGTCGGCATTATCTGACGTGGTAAACAGACTTCAATGGTTGGAATATCTGAGTAAATCAGCAATCCCATTTAGGACTGTTTACTTTTCTTAATGCCCTACCAACTAAAATTAATTAAAATAAATTTTTGCATAACATTGCAGCACAATCTTGTTTTTATAATTTTGCAAATTCAAATATCAGTCGCACGTTTAATTCGCCCACTCATAAACATCACCATAATAATTCCGTTTATCTAATATTAAAATTTTTGACAAATTTATTTTCTTTGAATTTATTTTTATATACACCTAACATTATTATATCGTATTATTATATTTTCTTTTGCAATTTTTTTTTTGAAATTATTTTTCTATACACCAAATATTATATTATTATATTTTCTTTTGCAAATTCGTAAAATTTTATTTGCGTTCTGGATTTTCGCGTTGCACATATAGACGCTCATTTCCAGTATTTGAAATTGATTTGGTTTTCTTGAGTAGAAATTATTATTGACTACGGATTGCAAAATAGTAATTTCTACATCTTTAGCACAGACATATTTTTTGCGTTACTCTTGAAAAAGTGAATTGACAATTAAAATAACAAAAAAAAAAAAAAAAAAAAATTTTTTTTTTAAATATTTTTTTATAACATTTACAACTTATTCAAAATATTTTTTTTTGTATTTATAAAGGTTAATACCTACATTTATCTAAGGGTTAATACTATAAATAAATAATTTCGTTACTATGAGTTCACCTACAAGTTGGGACCCACTTAAAGGTCTCACCGAAGAAGAGATTGACGTAGAATGCATGGTAAGGGATATTTGTACGACTGAATTGGGGTGGGAAGAACAGTTACTGTCTGTACTTCGATCTGAAGAGAATGATCCATCAACAAAACCTTCTCGTACACATGCAGCGGACTATAAAAAGGAATTAAAATTTTGCGCTGACCAAGTTCCCATAATAAGTAAAATTTTGGAAGACGAACGCATCATAAATTCAATTGATACATTATCTGATATCAAAATTAGGATAAAACATTGGAGAGAAAGAACGTATAGGCTCAAGGGATGTTTCCATCAAGACAACGAAGTTGACCGACTAATAAATCACTGGCGACGTCTAGAAAGACTACATGAAGTATGTTTAGAAAAATTTATTGAGTCTGAATCCAACCTAAAGAATCCTCCTGTTGATACTCCAATGTCTACGGTAATAGAAACGCTAGCTAGATTGAATATTGTTACTAAATCTTCGGAAATACCGGTGACTTATAGTTTGCCGTTAAATATTGTTCCGGTATCTACCTCTGGTTATACTTCGAAGGAATTTGCATTATACCCGGTTACTCACGATGTGACAAATGTAACATGGAGTAAAAAAGTTCGGTTCTCTAACCCTATTGTGAGTTCAACTATTCAGAACATTCCTTACAATCGTGACCAAATCTCGTATAGTGATGAAACCTCTTGCAAACCTAATATGAATTTAGTGGTGCCACCAAATTACTACAAGAATTCCATACCCCTTAATCGAAGTTTTCCTTATCCTACTCCGAATAGTTACACTGATCCGAACGTTAATATAACGAAGGATTACCATCCCACTTCAACTAACATAACTTCCCCGACGCGTACTCCCTATAAGTACACATCCGAACCAAAGTGGAACATAAGTTTTTCAGGTCACCCAAAAAGACTAGACGTCCACGACTTCATTTTTAGACTAGAGTCGTTTGCGTGGCGTGAACAAGTTCCCGTCAATCAGTTGCATGCCTTAATGCCTAAATTTCTAACCGATACTGCCGAAAAATGGTACTGGGTTTTTACTCAAAAATATCCAACAGCAGCATACTCAGAATTGCGCAATGCATTAATTCAAAGGTTCAGTAGTATTGACTCGGATCGTGCCATCCGACGAGTAATAGAAACGCGTAAACAAAAAATTAACGAATCGCTTAGTGACTTCATTCTCGAAATCGAAAGCTTGAATCACAGATTGAACCGTCCATTTCATGAACTTGAATTATTAGACGTCATTAGAGAAAATATGAGTTTCGACCTACAACAAATGACTCTTCATTTAACGGTAGCTTCTATTGAGGAATTGAGAATAATTTGTCATCGTTATGAACGCCTGTGGGACAGAAAACGAATGGATAGATTTACACCCGTGCCGCCAAAGAACAGATTCGTAAATGTAAATGAGCTTGTATTTCCGACGCAAACTAATTTCGATGACGTAAACTCTATGGCATCGAGCTATGTCCGAAGACCTAATCAAGAACCTGTTCAATTGGAAGAGACAGAATATCATTTGGACGCAATGTATAAGGCACCGGCTAACTCAAACCGGAATCCTCAAACTGACAATAACCGCGTGAGACAAAATTTAATTTGCTGGAACTGCCATATGCCGGAGCATCGATACCAAGAATGTAATTTACCACCACAAGGAATATTTTGTTACGGTTGCGGAGCAAGGGATACTTTAAAACCCCAATGTGGTAACTGCCAACGCATTCCGGAAAACTTCACACCGGGAGTGAGCAGGTCGGGAATGACACGACCGGTGAAAATTTTAGCCCGCCCTCAAACGACCACTGTATCAGTCGCCTCAAATACCGAACCACCACGTTATCGCTAAGTACACTACCAATAAAACCTTATAATCACTTATTTACTGTAGATAACTTTTCTAAATCTCACTCTCAGCAACTAACGCTAGTAAAGGAACTCAACAGAAACATTAAATATTGGCACGATCGGCGTAACTTTATTCGTGCTTGTGCTGAAACTTGCATCGCAGGTGACCATGATTTTAGGCCTTACGCTTTAGTTGAAATTAATGGGGTGCCGATTCGTGGCTTAATGGATAGCGGAGCTTCAATCAGCATTTTAGGTCAAGGAGCACTAGAGTTTCTAAATAAAATTAAATCACATTATAAATCTATCTCTGCTGAAGTGTCCACCGCAGATGGCTCCAAAAATAAAATTATCGGTTTTGTCGAGTTACCTGTCAAATTTAATAGTAAAACCAAACCTGTTAGATTTTATATAGTACCCTCTTTACAAGGTCAAGTTTATTTAGGAATAGACTTGGAATACTTTCAAAATCATGCCTTATATAGTAGATTCTCTTACTACTCCGTCGTTAAAGGTCAGCGAGAGCAATAAACATATTCTAACACCAGCTCAATCCAATGACTTTGATAAAATACGGGATTCCTTTCCATCCTTTGAGAAGAATGGCTTAGGGCGAACAAAAATAATTGAACATCACATAGATATTGGTGATAGCCCGCCTATTAAACAGCGGCATTATGCAGTGTCACCGGCGATCCAGGAACTAATGTACAGCGAACTAGATAGGATGTTATCACTTGGGGTAATCGAAGAAAGCTCGAGTTCGTGGTCTTCGCCCGTTGTACTCATTCGCAAGCCGAATAAAATTCGGTTGTGCCTGGATTCTCGAAAGGTCAATGCTGTGACGAAAAAAGACGCGTATCCGTTACCCTTAATTAATGGCTTATTAAGCAGATTAAGTAACACAAGGTACATCTCCAGCATTGACCTTAAAGATGCCTTCTGGCAAATACCTCTAGCTCCCAACTCGAGAGACAAAACGGCATTCACGGTTCCTGGTCGTCCGCTGTACCAGTTTTGTGTAATGCCCTTCGGCCTTTGCAATTCCCCTCAGACGATGTGTCGTCTTATGGATAAAGTCATTCCGCATTGCTATCACCACCAAATATTTGTGTATCTGGACGATCTATTGATCACTTCTTCCACAATCGATGAACATTTTAAATTACTCCAACTCGTTGCAAATCGCCTTTCTGAGGCCGGTCTAACAATTAACGTTACCAAGAGCCACTTCTTTATGAAAGAAATAAAATATCTTGGCTACGTAGTTGGAGAAGACGGGATCAAAACCGATGAAGAAAAGGTAGAAGCAATCAGAAATTTCCCTACTCCATCCACGGTTAAACAGACCCGTAGACTGCTTGGAATGACAGGGTGGTATCAAAGGTTTATACCAAATTATGCTCAGTTAACGACTCCTATAACCAATTTATTAAAGAAAACGATTAAATTTGTTTGGACAAACGACGCTCAGGTGGCTCTAGAGAAATTGAAAGTATTATTAACTTCGGCTCCCTTGTTAATAAACCCAGACTATTCTAAGCCTTTTTGGATTCGTTGTGATGCATCGAAAACCGGTGTGGGAAGCGTATTATTCCAAAAGGACCTCGAAGGTAATGAAAGACCGATTGCATTTATGTCTAAAAAGCTAAATCAAGCACAAACAAACTACAGTACGACAGAACTTGAATGTCTAGCCGCAGTATTAAGCGTAAAAAAATTTCGGCCGTACATTGAAGGCTACCATTTTACTATCATAACTGACCATTCGAGTCTCAAATGGTTGATGGCGCAGAATGATTTGAATGGTAGATTGGCGCGTTGGAGCCTGAAGTTGCAAGCCTTTGATTTCAATATTCAGCATCAGCGAGGCTCGGAAAATATAGTGCCAGATTCTCTGTCACGAATGTTTTGCGATACTGTAACCCTAAACTCAGCAATCGATCTTTCGTCAGTGGGCTTCAACGATCTCGAGTATAGACAGCTAAGGGACAATATTCAACAATCACCAGACAAATATCCATCTTTTAAAATTTTGTCGGACAGAATTTACATTCAAATCGGATCCAAGTTTGATGCTGTTTTATCAGATCTTACTAACTGGAAGCTCTGGATACCGCAGAGTATGACCCAATCCCTTATTCAACAATTTCATGACGTACCTCTAGCTGCGCATGGGGGTATTAGCAAGACATTATCGCGCATACGTGAACAGTTTTATTGGCCTGGAATTCGTAGACAGGTGTACGATTATGTAAAAACTTGCGAAATTTGTAAAACGACGAAAACCTCTAACGCAATCACTAAACCACCTTTAGGCGAAACATTATTTCCATCTCGACCGTTTGAAAACCTGTTTATTGATCTTATGGGACCGTATCCACGCTCAAAATCAGGAAACTCATATATTTTAGTAATTTTAGATCAGTTCACTAAATTTGTTTTATTGAAACCTTTAAGCTCGAGTACCACAAATAAAATTATAAATTATCTTAAGAATGACGTTTTTCTGGTCTTTGGTGTCCCTAGACAAGTGCGTACTGATAACGGCCAGCAATTCATCAGTAAGGCATTCCAGGAGCTTCTAAGTGACTTTAGCATAATACACAGTAGAACAGCTGTGTATTCGCCTCAGGTAAATGCATCTGAGCGGGTCAACAGATCGGTATTAGCTGCGATTAGGGCATACGTCGAAACAGATCATAAAACCTGGGATAAATATTTAGCTGAAATCGCTTGCGCCCTTCGTACTTCAATTCACCAAACGACTCAACATTCGCCCTTCTTTTTGCTCTTTGGATATCACATGATTAAAAATGGAAAATCGTACGCACTACTACGTAACATGAGATCGTTAGGAGATGACATAGACGTGTTACCAACCTCTGATCGAATCTCGATATTGCATTCTACAATAGTCAAGCTTCTAAAATCTGCATACGAAAAATACTCAAAGCATTATAACCTTCGCACGCGACATATTAAATTCACTCCTGGACAGACTGTTTACCTATTGCAACATCCCCAAAGTGACGCTGCGAAAAATATCTGTGCAAAATTCTGTCCTAAATATATAAAAGCATTGATTCACCAGAAAACTGGAAATGTGACTTACGTGTGCAAAGATGAGAGTGGTAAAATTTTGGGAACTTTCCATGCAAAGGATATCAAAGTTTAAGGATGTATATAAAAATGAAAAAACCCTAGACTCAGATTCGAAATTTTGCTCGCTGTTTAACAGGCCTGCTTATTCGAATCTGTCCTGTAACGATTATGCAGGATCACCCTTTTTTTTGTTTTTTTCTATACTTATCGATAATCGATAAGTATAGGGGAATGAAAAAGAAGGGAGGGGAAAGAAGATAGTTGGGTGGTTTTTGTTGCGAAAAGCAACGGTCAGTCGAGAGATAGTAAGCATTAAAGCTGGAATAAATAAATAAAAAAAAAAAAAAAATTTTAAAGAAAAAAAACGAAAAAAAAGCAAGTTAGTTAAGTGGTGAGGATTCGAAAAGTGAATATCAGTAAATTCTAAATTTTAAAAGAAGAAGATTTTTTTTTTTGGTTGTGCTACACCCAACTTCATTTCTTTATGTGTAAAATAAAATAAAACATTTTAATAAAAGCGAAACAAAAATTAGAAAAGATTGTTGTAACGATGGAAATGGGATATACTAGTATCTATTATTATGTAAGAAATGAACTGTAAAATGTACCTAATTATCTACATATAATACTAAATAAATAAAAGTAAAAGAAAAAAATAGTAAAAATAAAAAAAAATATTATTGATTATTATAGTTACAACTGATACACCAAAAATAAAAGTTTTATAATTCCTAATACACAAATATATTTGTGAAAAAAAAAAACGGCTTCGGCTAATACCAGTTACAGATTCAACCGACTAGTTATGCAACGGTTAGTGCAAAACTATTGATCGGCCGCAATAAGGCAAACAACGTTGGTTTTACCGCCAATACGCAACGCTTATTGAGTGAATCATCGCTGTGAAAAAAAAAAAAATATTATTTTTTTTTACAATTAAAAACAACAAAAACCAATATCATCGGTAGCACTGAACACAAACAACACCGACGTCAATTGGTGGAATTCCCTCGTCTACCACATTAATGAGGTCAACGAACTCGAAAAACAGACGAGTATAAGTAAGAATACGCCGGTACTTTGTTGCAACGGGGTTTTCAACTGACCTACCTCAACCATACAATTATTATACCGCAAGGAGGACAATTACCCAATTGGATGGAATGCACAACGATTGGTATAGGTAAAGAAAAAAGTTTTTTTTGTATTAGATACTTAGTATTTAAATTTGATCGCTACCTTAAAATAATATTTTGCATTCATACTAATGAATATTCGGCTCAACCGACAATAAGTTTTTTTGTGAATATATTAGAAATCCTCCATATAATTGCTTTCATAATAAATTTAATAAAATTTAATTTTGAATTTTTTGACTTATAGATGGCAAATGTGTAAGAATCACAACAATCAGTTTCGAACAGACGAGATTAATGATTTGAAAAAATCAGTCTTCTCATCAGGTCGCGACGACTGATGTTGTTTATTACATTGAAATATTTTCTATATATATAGACCATACCATGTAGTTGTACTACTAGCGAATTACTGCGTAGCGTACGAAATGTTTGATTCTTTCACATTTCCATCTATATTCTATTTTAACAATTAACTTTTCGAATTCACGAATTTTTTTATATTTTACTTTGGTTTTTATCAATTGTAATGGTGTATTGTGATTGTTCCGTATATTGGTCTATTTCAGCACTCTCGAATTAATTACACAACCGTAGGAAATTCTTCCATTTGCGTCAATCTGTATGACAACGACCATGATAATCGACACCTACTTATACACAATCAACTTCCCAACCACCCCATACATTTTTCTTTCCTTTAACGCTGGATCGCGGATAAATTTGAATTTTTTGACTTATAGATGGCAAATGTGTAAGAATCACAACAATCAGTTTCGAACAGACGAGATTAATGATTTGAAAAAATCAGTCTTCTCATCAGGTCGCGACGACTGATGTTGTTTATTACATTGAAATATTTTCTATATATATAGACCATACCATGTAGTTGTACTACTAGCGAATTACTGCGTAGCGTACGAAATGTTTGATTCTTTCACATTTCCATCTATATTCTATTTTAACAATTAACTTTTCGAATTCACGAATTTTTTATATTTTACTTTGGTTTTTATCAATTGTAATGGTGTATTGTGATTGTTCCGTATATTGGTCTATTTCAGCACTCTCGAATTAATTACAAATAGTGCTGAAATAGACCAATATACGGAACAATCACAATACACCATTACAATTGATAAAAACCAAAGTAAAATATAAAAAATTCGTGAATTCGAAAAGTTAATTGTTAAAATAGAATATAGATGGAAATGTGAAAGAATCAAACATTTCGTACGCTACGCAGTAATTCGCTAGTAGTACAACTACATGGTATGGTCTATATATATAGAAAATATTTCAATGTAATAAACAACATCAGTCGTCGCGACCTGATGAGAAGACTGATTTTTTCAAATCATTAATCTCGTCTGTTCGAAACTGATTGTTGTGATTCTTACACATTTGCCATCTATAAGTCAAAAAATTCAAATTTATCCGCGATCCAGCGTTAAAGGAAAGAAAAATGTATGGGGTGGTTGGGAAGTTGATTGTGTATAAGTAGGTGTCGATTATCATGGTCGTTGTCATACAGATTGACGCAAATGGAAGAATTTCCTACGGTTGTGTAATTAATTCGAGAGTGCTGAAATAGACCAATATACGGAACAATCACAATACACCATTACAATTGATAAAAACCAAAGTAAAATATAAAAAATTCGTGAATTCGAAAAGTTAATTGTTAAAATAGAATATAGATGGAAATGTGAAAGAATCAAACATTTCGTACGCTACGCAGTAATTCGCTAGTAGTACAACTACATGGTATGGTCTATATATATAGAAAATATTTCAATGTAATAAACAACATCAGTCGTCGCGACCTGATGAGAAGACTGATTTTTTCAAATCATTAATCTCGTCCGTTCGAAACTGATTGTTGTGATTCTTACACATTTGCCATCTATAAGTCAAAAAATTCAAATTTATCCGCGATCCAGCGTTAAAGGAAAGAAAAATGTATGGGGTGGTTGGGAAGTTGATTGTGTATAAGTAGGTGTCGATTATCATGGTCGTTGTCATACAGATTGACGCAAATGGAAGAATTTCCTACGGTTGTGTAATTAATTCGAGAGTGCTGAAATAGACCAATATACGGAACAATCACAATACACCATTACAATTGATAAAAACCAAAGTAAAAAAAAAAAAAAAAAAAAAAAAAAAAAAAAAAAAAAAAATTTAATTTCTTAATAATTCCTGTAAATAAAATTTGCTACATGCTATCTTTAATATTGTACGGTATGCACAATCACAATATAAGAATCATAGCTGATATCGGTCTGCAATAGGGCTCCTTTCACTGGCTGTTTGTTATTTTTGTTTTCTGCTTCTTTTATTGAAACGTGAGTGCCATGCTAATTATGGCACATTAAATTAAATAATTGTGGTGATGTGAGAGTGTGGCAATAGATAGTGATCATAGATCAGGAAACTGATAATATAATCAGATATAACAATTCAACTAGTACTTTTGGCAATGAACCCCCATTCGACGAGTAAACCCGGAAATGCCTGATCGACCAAAAGGAAGAATTGTTACAAAATGGCGTCCGAGCAGGGACCTGATTGTGTCCACGTG
Organism: Nephrotoma appendiculata; assembly: GCA_947310385.1. Classification (NCBI taxonomy): domain Eukaryota; kingdom Metazoa; phylum Arthropoda; class Insecta; order Diptera; family Tipulidae; genus Nephrotoma; species Nephrotoma appendiculata. Next base: position 165,404,968 of record OX371224.1, read on the forward strand.
TTAACTTCAATCTGAAAACGTGCTAAAAGTGTGATTTTTATTATTCTCGATGAGCCGTTGATTGTTCGGTAAATTTTGAATTCCGTTTCATCGAGCATAGAGAATGTCACAGTTATAATAGTAAATTTTTCTAGTATTTTTTTTGTTTTTTTTCTGCTTTTCATATTTTAAAGATTAAATTTCAGTTCCCTAATAATTCATACAAATAAAATGGGATCAGAATGATCATCAGCAATTGACTGTTCTAATAATAAGAATTCTTGCTGGGTTCACACTGAATACCAAAACATCCTTGTTATTATATTGTTGATCGGCATTTATTAATTAAATAAGCATTTATCTAGGTTTGACGCTCTGCATAAAGCAGTTATCGCTTGGATGGATGGTTAATTCTATTAATGCCCTACCAATAAACAATCAATTAACGCACAACATTAAAGTTCCGTAATTACTATTATATAATGTCGTCGGTATGTGTGTCATCAATTGATTGTTCGATTGTTTAGAATTCTTGCTGGATACATACTGATAGTCACACCTACTTTCAATTTTTTTTTTGGTCGGCATTATCTGACGTGGTAAACAGACTTCAATGGTTGGAATATCTGAGTAAATCAGCAATCCCATTTAGGACTGTTTACTTTTCTTAATGCCCTACCAACTAAAATTAATTAAAATAAATTTTTGCATAACATTGCAGCACAATCTTGTTTTTATAATTTTGCAAATTCAAATATCAGTCGCACGTTTAATTCGCCCACTCATAAACATCACCATAATAATTCCGTTTATCTAATATTAAAATTTTTGACAAATTTATTTTCTTTGAATTTATTTTTATATACACCTAACATTATTATATCGTATTATTATATTTTCTTTTGCAATTTTTTTTTTGAAATTATTTTTCTATACACCAAATATTATATTATTATATTTTCTTTTGCAAATTCGTAAAATTTTATTTGCGTTCTGGATTTTCGCGTTGCACATATAGACGCTCATTTCCAGTATTTGAAATTGATTTGGTTTTCTTGAGTAGAAATTATTATTGACTACGGATTGCAAAATAGTAATTTCTACATCTTTAGCACAGACATATTTTTTGCGTTACTCTTGAAAAAGTGAATTGACAATTAAAATAACAAAAAAAAAAAAAAAAAAAAATTTTTTTTTTAAATATTTTTTTATAACATTTACAACTTATTCAAAATATTTTTTTTTGTATTTATAAAGGTTAATACCTACATTTATCTAAGGGTTAATACTATAAATAAATAATTTCGTTACTATGAGTTCACCTACAAGTTGGGACCCACTTAAAGGTCTCACCGAAGAAGAGATTGACGTAGAATGCATGGTAAGGGATATTTGTACGACTGAATTGGGGTGGGAAGAACAGTTACTGTCTGTACTTCGATCTGAAGAGAATGATCCATCAACAAAACCTTCTCGTACACATGCAGCGGACTATAAAAAGGAATTAAAATTTTGCGCTGACCAAGTTCCCATAATAAGTAAAATTTTGGAAGACGAACGCATCATAAATTCAATTGATACATTATCTGATATCAAAATTAGGATAAAACATTGGAGAGAAAGAACGTATAGGCTCAAGGGATGTTTCCATCAAGACAACGAAGTTGACCGACTAATAAATCACTGGCGACGTCTAGAAAGACTACATGAAGTATGTTTAGAAAAATTTATTGAGTCTGAATCCAACCTAAAGAATCCTCCTGTTGATACTCCAATGTCTACGGTAATAGAAACGCTAGCTAGATTGAATATTGTTACTAAATCTTCGGAAATACCGGTGACTTATAGTTTGCCGTTAAATATTGTTCCGGTATCTACCTCTGGTTATACTTCGAAGGAATTTGCATTATACCCGGTTACTCACGATGTGACAAATGTAACATGGAGTAAAAAAGTTCGGTTCTCTAACCCTATTGTGAGTTCAACTATTCAGAACATTCCTTACAATCGTGACCAAATCTCGTATAGTGATGAAACCTCTTGCAAACCTAATATGAATTTAGTGGTGCCACCAAATTACTACAAGAATTCCATACCCCTTAATCGAAGTTTTCCTTATCCTACTCCGAATAGTTACACTGATCCGAACGTTAATATAACGAAGGATTACCATCCCACTTCAACTAACATAACTTCCCCGACGCGTACTCCCTATAAGTACACATCCGAACCAAAGTGGAACATAAGTTTTTCAGGTCACCCAAAAAGACTAGACGTCCACGACTTCATTTTTAGACTAGAGTCGTTTGCGTGGCGTGAACAAGTTCCCGTCAATCAGTTGCATGCCTTAATGCCTAAATTTCTAACCGATACTGCCGAAAAATGGTACTGGGTTTTTACTCAAAAATATCCAACAGCAGCATACTCAGAATTGCGCAATGCATTAATTCAAAGGTTCAGTAGTATTGACTCGGATCGTGCCATCCGACGAGTAATAGAAACGCGTAAACAAAAAATTAACGAATCGCTTAGTGACTTCATTCTCGAAATCGAAAGCTTGAATCACAGATTGAACCGTCCATTTCATGAACTTGAATTATTAGACGTCATTAGAGAAAATATGAGTTTCGACCTACAACAAATGACTCTTCATTTAACGGTAGCTTCTATTGAGGAATTGAGAATAATTTGTCATCGTTATGAACGCCTGTGGGACAGAAAACGAATGGATAGATTTACACCCGTGCCGCCAAAGAACAGATTCGTAAATGTAAATGAGCTTGTATTTCCGACGCAAACTAATTTCGATGACGTAAACTCTATGGCATCGAGCTATGTCCGAAGACCTAATCAAGAACCTGTTCAATTGGAAGAGACAGAATATCATTTGGACGCAATGTATAAGGCACCGGCTAACTCAAACCGGAATCCTCAAACTGACAATAACCGCGTGAGACAAAATTTAATTTGCTGGAACTGCCATATGCCGGAGCATCGATACCAAGAATGTAATTTACCACCACAAGGAATATTTTGTTACGGTTGCGGAGCAAGGGATACTTTAAAACCCCAATGTGGTAACTGCCAACGCATTCCGGAAAACTTCACACCGGGAGTGAGCAGGTCGGGAATGACACGACCGGTGAAAATTTTAGCCCGCCCTCAAACGACCACTGTATCAGTCGCCTCAAATACCGAACCACCACGTTATCGCTAAGTACACTACCAATAAAACCTTATAATCACTTATTTACTGTAGATAACTTTTCTAAATCTCACTCTCAGCAACTAACGCTAGTAAAGGAACTCAACAGAAACATTAAATATTGGCACGATCGGCGTAACTTTATTCGTGCTTGTGCTGAAACTTGCATCGCAGGTGACCATGATTTTAGGCCTTACGCTTTAGTTGAAATTAATGGGGTGCCGATTCGTGGCTTAATGGATAGCGGAGCTTCAATCAGCATTTTAGGTCAAGGAGCACTAGAGTTTCTAAATAAAATTAAATCACATTATAAATCTATCTCTGCTGAAGTGTCCACCGCAGATGGCTCCAAAAATAAAATTATCGGTTTTGTCGAGTTACCTGTCAAATTTAATAGTAAAACCAAACCTGTTAGATTTTATATAGTACCCTCTTTACAAGGTCAAGTTTATTTAGGAATAGACTTGGAATACTTTCAAAATCATGCCTTATATAGTAGATTCTCTTACTACTCCGTCGTTAAAGGTCAGCGAGAGCAATAAACATATTCTAACACCAGCTCAATCCAATGACTTTGATAAAATACGGGATTCCTTTCCATCCTTTGAGAAGAATGGCTTAGGGCGAACAAAAATAATTGAACATCACATAGATATTGGTGATAGCCCGCCTATTAAACAGCGGCATTATGCAGTGTCACCGGCGATCCAGGAACTAATGTACAGCGAACTAGATAGGATGTTATCACTTGGGGTAATCGAAGAAAGCTCGAGTTCGTGGTCTTCGCCCGTTGTACTCATTCGCAAGCCGAATAAAATTCGGTTGTGCCTGGATTCTCGAAAGGTCAATGCTGTGACGAAAAAAGACGCGTATCCGTTACCCTTAATTAATGGCTTATTAAGCAGATTAAGTAACACAAGGTACATCTCCAGCATTGACCTTAAAGATGCCTTCTGGCAAATACCTCTAGCTCCCAACTCGAGAGACAAAACGGCATTCACGGTTCCTGGTCGTCCGCTGTACCAGTTTTGTGTAATGCCCTTCGGCCTTTGCAATTCCCCTCAGACGATGTGTCGTCTTATGGATAAAGTCATTCCGCATTGCTATCACCACCAAATATTTGTGTATCTGGACGATCTATTGATCACTTCTTCCACAATCGATGAACATTTTAAATTACTCCAACTCGTTGCAAATCGCCTTTCTGAGGCCGGTCTAACAATTAACGTTACCAAGAGCCACTTCTTTATGAAAGAAATAAAATATCTTGGCTACGTAGTTGGAGAAGACGGGATCAAAACCGATGAAGAAAAGGTAGAAGCAATCAGAAATTTCCCTACTCCATCCACGGTTAAACAGACCCGTAGACTGCTTGGAATGACAGGGTGGTATCAAAGGTTTATACCAAATTATGCTCAGTTAACGACTCCTATAACCAATTTATTAAAGAAAACGATTAAATTTGTTTGGACAAACGACGCTCAGGTGGCTCTAGAGAAATTGAAAGTATTATTAACTTCGGCTCCCTTGTTAATAAACCCAGACTATTCTAAGCCTTTTTGGATTCGTTGTGATGCATCGAAAACCGGTGTGGGAAGCGTATTATTCCAAAAGGACCTCGAAGGTAATGAAAGACCGATTGCATTTATGTCTAAAAAGCTAAATCAAGCACAAACAAACTACAGTACGACAGAACTTGAATGTCTAGCCGCAGTATTAAGCGTAAAAAAATTTCGGCCGTACATTGAAGGCTACCATTTTACTATCATAACTGACCATTCGAGTCTCAAATGGTTGATGGCGCAGAATGATTTGAATGGTAGATTGGCGCGTTGGAGCCTGAAGTTGCAAGCCTTTGATTTCAATATTCAGCATCAGCGAGGCTCGGAAAATATAGTGCCAGATTCTCTGTCACGAATGTTTTGCGATACTGTAACCCTAAACTCAGCAATCGATCTTTCGTCAGTGGGCTTCAACGATCTCGAGTATAGACAGCTAAGGGACAATATTCAACAATCACCAGACAAATATCCATCTTTTAAAATTTTGTCGGACAGAATTTACATTCAAATCGGATCCAAGTTTGATGCTGTTTTATCAGATCTTACTAACTGGAAGCTCTGGATACCGCAGAGTATGACCCAATCCCTTATTCAACAATTTCATGACGTACCTCTAGCTGCGCATGGGGGTATTAGCAAGACATTATCGCGCATACGTGAACAGTTTTATTGGCCTGGAATTCGTAGACAGGTGTACGATTATGTAAAAACTTGCGAAATTTGTAAAACGACGAAAACCTCTAACGCAATCACTAAACCACCTTTAGGCGAAACATTATTTCCATCTCGACCGTTTGAAAACCTGTTTATTGATCTTATGGGACCGTATCCACGCTCAAAATCAGGAAACTCATATATTTTAGTAATTTTAGATCAGTTCACTAAATTTGTTTTATTGAAACCTTTAAGCTCGAGTACCACAAATAAAATTATAAATTATCTTAAGAATGACGTTTTTCTGGTCTTTGGTGTCCCTAGACAAGTGCGTACTGATAACGGCCAGCAATTCATCAGTAAGGCATTCCAGGAGCTTCTAAGTGACTTTAGCATAATACACAGTAGAACAGCTGTGTATTCGCCTCAGGCAAATGCATCTGAGCGGGTCAACAGATCGGTATTAGCTGCGATTAGGGCATACGTCGAAACAGATCATAAAACCTGGGATAAATATTTAGCTGAAATCGCTTGCGCCCTTCGTACTTCAATTCACCAAACGACTCAACATTCGCCCTTCTTTTTGCTCTTTGGATATCACATGATTAAAAATGGAAAATCGTACGCACTACTACGTAACATGAGATCGTTAGGAGATGACATAGACGTGTTACCAACCTCTGATCGAATCTCGATATTGCATTCTACAATAGTCAAGCTTCTAAAATCTGCATACGAAAAATACTCAAAGCATTATAACCTTCGCACGCGACATATTAAATTCACTCCTGGACAGACTGTTTACCTATTGCAACATCCCCAAAGTGACGCTGCGAAAAATATCTGTGCAAAATTCTGTCCTAAATATATAAAAGCATTGATTCACCAGAAAACTGGAAATGTGACTTACGTGTGCAAAGATGAGAGTGGTAAAATTTTGGGAACTTTCCATGCAAAGGATATCAAAGTTTAAGGATGTATATAAAAATGAAAAAACCCTAGACTCAGATTCGAAATTTTGCTCGCTGTTTAACAGGCCTGCTTATTCGAATCTGTCCTGTAACGATTATGCAGGATCACCCTTTTTTTTGTTTTTTTCTATACTTATCGATAATCGATAAGTATAGGGGAATGAAAAAGAAGGGAGGGGAAAGAAGATAGTTGGGTGGTTTTTGTTGCGAAAAGCAACGGTCAGTCGAGAGATAGTAAGCATTAAAGCTGGAATAAATAAATAAAAAAAAAAAAAAAATTTTAAAGAAAAAAAACGAAAAAAAAGCAAGTTAGTTAAGTGGTGAGGATTCGAAAAGTGAATATCAGTAAATTCTAAATTTTAAAAGAAGAAGATTTTTTTTTTTGGTTGTGCTACACCCAACTTCATTTCTTTATGTGTAAAATAAAATAAAACATTTTAATAAAAGCGAAACAAAAATTAGAAAAGATTGTTGTAACGATGGAAATGGGATATACTAGTATCTATTATTATGTAAGAAATGAACTGTAAAATGTACCTAATTATCTACATATAATACTAAATAAATAAAAGTAAAAGAAAAAAATAGTAAAAATAAAAAAAAATATTATTGATTATTATAGTTACAACTGATACACCAAAAATAAAAGTTTTATAATTCCTAATACACAAATATATTTGTGAAAAAAAAAAACGGCTTCGGCTAATACCAGTTACAGATTCAACCGACTAGTTATGCAACGGTTAGTGCAAAACTATTGATCGGCCGCAATAAGGCAAACAACGTTGGTTTTACCGCCAATACGCAACGCTTATTGAGTGAATCATCGCTGTGAAAAAAAAAAAAATATTATTTTTTTTTACAATTAAAAACAACAAAAACCAATATCATCGGTAGCACTGAACACAAACAACACCGACGTCAATTGGTGGAATTCCCTCGTCTACCACATTAATGAGGTCAACGAACTCGAAAAACAGACGAGTATAAGTAAGAATACGCCGGTACTTTGTTGCAACGGGGTTTTCAACTGACCTACCTCAACCATACAATTATTATACCGCAAGGAGGACAATTACCCAATTGGATGGAATGCACAACGATTGGTATAGGTAAAGAAAAAAGTTTTTTTTGTATTAGATACTTAGTATTTAAATTTGATCGCTACCTTAAAATAATATTTTGCATTCATACTAATGAATATTCGGCTCAACCGACAATAAGTTTTTTTGTGAATATATTAGAAATCCTCCATATAATTGCTTTCATAATAAATTTAATAAAATTTAATTTTGAATTTTTTGACTTATAGATGGCAAATGTGTAAGAATCACAACAATCAGTTTCGAACAGACGAGATTAATGATTTGAAAAAATCAGTCTTCTCATCAGGTCGCGACGACTGATGTTGTTTATTACATTGAAATATTTTCTATATATATAGACCATACCATGTAGTTGTACTACTAGCGAATTACTGCGTAGCGTACGAAATGTTTGATTCTTTCACATTTCCATCTATATTCTATTTTAACAATTAACTTTTCGAATTCACGAATTTTTTTATATTTTACTTTGGTTTTTATCAATTGTAATGGTGTATTGTGATTGTTCCGTATATTGGTCTATTTCAGCACTCTCGAATTAATTACAAATAGTGCTGAAATAGACCAATATACGGAACAATCACAATACACCATTACAATTGATAAAAACCAAAGTAAAATATAAAAAATTCGTGAATTCGAAAAGTTAATTGTTAAAATAGAATATAGATGGAAATGTGAAAGAATCAAACATTTCGTACGCTACGCAGTAATTCGCTAGTAGTACAACTACATGGTATGGTCTATATATATAGAAAATATTTCAATGTAATAAACAACATCAGTCGTCGCGACCTGATGAGAAGACTGATTTTTTCAAATCATTAATCTCGTCTGTTCGAAACTGATTGTTGTGATTCTTACACATTTGCCATCTATAAGTCAAAAAATTCAAATTTATCCGCGATCCAGCGTTAAAGGAAAGAAAAATGTATGGGGTGGTTGGGAAGTTGATTGTGTATAAGTAGGTGTCGATTATCATGGTCGTTGTCATACAGATTGACGCAAATGGAAGAATTTCCTACGGTTGTGTAATTAATTCGAGAGTGCTGAAATAGACCAATATACGGAACAATCACAATACACCATTACAATTGATAAAAACCAAAGTAAAATATAAAAAATTCGTGAATTCGAAAAGTTAATTGTTAAAATAGAATATAGATGGAAATGTGAAAGAATCAAACATTTCGTACGCTACGCAGTAATTCGCTAGTAGTACAACTACATGGTATGGTCTATATATATAGAAAATATTTCAATGTAATAAACAACATCAGTCGTCGCGACCTGATGAGAAGACTGATTTTTTCAAATCATTAATCTCGTCCGTTCGAAACTGATTGTTGTGATTCTTACACATTTGCCATCTATAAGTCAAAAAATTCAAATTTATCCGCGATCCAGCGTTAAAGGAAAGAAAAATGTATGGGGTGGTTGGGAAGTTGATTGTGTATAAGTAGGTGTCGATTATCATGGTCGTTGTCATACAGATTGACGCAAATGGAAGAATTTCCTACGGTTGTGTAATTAATTCGAGAGTGCTGAAATAGACCAATATACGGAACAATCACAATACACCATTACAATTGATAAAAACCAAAGTAAAAAAAAAAAAAAAAAAAAAAAAAAAAAAAAAAAAAAAAATTTAATTTCTTAATAATTCCTGTAAATAAAATTTGCTACATGCTATCTTTAATATTGTACGGTATGCACAATCACAATATAAGAATCATAGCTGATATCGGTCTGCAATAGGGCTCCTTTCACTGGCTGTTTGTTATTTTTGTTTTCTGCTTCTTTTATTGAAACGTGAGTGCCATGCTAATTATGGCACATTAAATTAAATAATTGTGGTGATGTGAGAGTGTGGCAATAGATAGTGATCATAGATCAGGAAACTGATAATATAATCAGATATAACAATTCAACTAGTACTTTTGGCAATGAACCCCCATTCGACGAGTAAACCCGGAAATGCCTGATCGACCAAAAGGAAGAATTGTTACAATGTATATAATTTGTTTTATAAAAACAGGTGATTTTGCTTGAAACTTTTTTGTATTTTATGTCAAACATGTCATATCAGCCATAGCTATACATTTTTTTAAAATTATTTATTCATTCTTAATGAATATTAAATCTAAATTTTATTCGATTAATATTTCGAGAACTATCTAGAAAACTATCTTGGAATAAATTCTTAAACTCAATCAACTCAAACATGAACACAGAAAGACTGTTGAGTAAAAGAAACAACTCAAGAAATAACTACTTCTTATAGAGAGCATTGGTTGCGCAAAATAAATTTTTAAATGAGAATTTTCCAGAATTAATAGGAGAAATCAAATGTCGATTTGATCAAACCAGAGCCTTATACCTGTGACAGACTAGGGATTAACAAAACGAGATTAGTTTTAGCTAATCGCGGTGCAAATGTAAAATACTATAGTGGCGCCGCGATTGCACGGTATCAATATTATAACATTTGAATTTATTATTTCAAATATCATTTGAGTTTAGTAGTTATTTATTTCATTAAATAAATATTTCAATTAATTATTTAATAATAAACATCGTAAATATCCATTTACAATTAATTGTTATGTAATAATTAAATAACGAATGAACTGATCATTTTGTTTTAGAATAAACAGGGTTTATTGCAATTCACAAGTATATTTTTTGTTTGCTTAATTTTACTACAATTTGAATCAAATGCACACTAACAATGAAATGTCAAAAGAGTTAAAATCTCCGACGTGTAATGGCGCTCCTGGTAGTCCCTCCCACTAATCTCATAAATATGATAAATCTTCAAAAAAATTTGAAGATTAGTTGACTATACCAGTTTAGTCACTAAACCTCAAACCAAATCGAGATTAGCTAATCTTTTACTTGACACATTAGCGCTTAACTCGAAAAAATCGCTAATCGCGTTTTATTAATCCTTAGTCTGTCACAGGTATTAGGCTAAAGCAAAATAACCTATAAACTTCTGCAACAGCTAATAAAAAGTACGGAAAATATAAACATAAACGACATTGAAAAATACTTTATAGTCTAATTAATATACGCAACAAACTGGAAAATTTCAAAGTAGATCATGTTTAATACGAAATAATTAATACGTAGGATGCAAGATGTCGCTAGTGAAGCTTACCAAAATATTATTGTGTTTCATTTTGTTGTATGGGGTTTATTTGAAAACAGCTCCAATAAAATTCAAATAAATTAAATTAAAAGTACCGTGATACGAAGTTGGAAGTTATTATTAGTGATTACTGATTAATAATAGATTGAATTTTTATCATGCAACCTGTTTACAAAATATAATTCTAACGACCAAGGGTGCTCAAAAGTGCTGGCAACGAATTGAGGAACACCGATTTTAAATAAGAGTACAAAACATTAAAAATGGTTTTACAATTTCCCCATAACAATGCCAACATTTACTGCCACAAACCCGTACCATGTTTTATAAAATTGTCGAGAAGATGGCCTGGGCAAAATTTGATAACTATATTAGTCAAGTTTACGTCGTATTTTAATTGTTTATACTTTGCAGCTTTTGGCGGTGATCCTGTGTTGTAGATAAAGCAAGATGCTTAGTTTGTAGATGAATCTAGTTAAAAAATCCTCTACTAGGTTTATAATTAAAACAAATCTTCATTTCTTTTGTTTTTTAGTTCAAGGAGTCTGTCAATCTAGATGCACCTATTAGTATAGAATATTGGATCAGTTGGGACTATGCTTATCGGACCATCACCTTGACCAAGAGGATGGAGGGTTACCCTATATAACCATCGTAAATACCTAGTTCAACACTACATTACAAAATTTCGATATTTAGCCACGATTTATCTGAAAATCTAAAGGGTTTAAATGTATTTTATTATCAAATTATCAAAATTTACTTAAAAATCTTTTCCAAGTAAATATTCTTACTTTAAACTACAAGTCGTTTTCATTTTCCTTATAATTTTATTTTAATTTTGTTACAACTGTTTTCAGCTAAACTCCATATAAAAAAATAAAACTAATTTGGTAATTTAGGTATGAACAACCACTTTACAATGCAAAATACTCCCACCATACCAGTTAATTATGGCTTTAGAACAAGACAATGAACAATAGACTATTTCACAAACCTCTTCCTAGAAATACTAGAAGCAAAGCAATTATACAATTCCCAAATACTCATAACCACAGATATGTATATCAACGGTATTTGACAATGTCACTTGGAACAAACTAATCGAAACAACGAATAGAAAATCTCTAAACATAAACAAAATAATAAATTGGATAATCCCACAAATATAACAATCATAATAGAAAATCTAACCGCCACTGTCAACATGTAAACTAAGAAAGGTATCCCCCAGGGAAGCTATCCAAGCTACACGCTGTTCAACACCTACATATTTATACAACTGAAATACACGAACTATAAATAAATAACATTCCTATTTATCAAATTCCAGGTTACATAGCAATCATTAAGAAATCACCCTAAAGGCGACTTTTTGTGATTGTTAGGGTAACTATCAGCTAACTTTCATTCAAAGTGCGGTAAATTTTTCCAGAAGTTATGGCGCACGTAACGTAAATATGGGTGGCTGTATGGTATTTACAAAACCAATTTCTTTGTAAATCAAACGATATTTAATTCTCAAATAATAATATTGTTTTAGTTATACTGTTCGTAAGTGTAAAATTAATTACTTAATTTCTAAATTTTCCTTATTTCTGCTCCTAAACATAGCATATATTATAATAAATTTAGAACCGCTAATCTTGGACACATTAATTTTTAATTGACGATTAGAGATAATAAAAAAAATCAAGTTTAATCGTCATTGCAGCGTAAACACAAAAAACTTATGATTTGACGTAATTCTTGAATTAATCAGAATCGATATTTTAATTATTAAACTACAAATTTTCCTTGTTCTACGTTATTTTAAGGCCAATCTTGGTAAACGTGTAATAATTGAAACCTAATCATGTACAAGCTAACCATTTAATTTCGCTGGATGTGTATAAGTACCTTAATTATACATTACAATTCGTCCTAAAGTTTCAATTTCCGATATTGGTATTAGTGGAAATTTTAATTACAACAAGCAAATATTAAAACGTTTGAAATTTTTTTACTATTGTCATAAAAAATCAAATAAATCATTCAAATTGTCTTCAGGGCCGGTTCCGATATTTATTTAAAATACATTTTCTATTTTTTTTAGTTCACATTCATCAGTTCATCATCACATTGATCAGTTTTCAACATTAGGTAGCTCTATAAGAATTGGAACCTATCTAAAATACTACAATTGACATAATCCTTGGTCTCGGTGATGTCAATACTTGTTTTGTAGATCAATTATTGTTGCAAGTATTTCGATTACGGAACGTATTTCTTCAAGCATCAAGGAAGTTGTGGTGTATTAGAGACTGAAGTAAAAGCATGGAAAATGCTTAGGATTTCAACTTATACACAATAATTAAATAATTAATTTTGCTGAAATTAAAGAAATTTATTAATTGCACCCAGCAACAAAAGGTGAGTTACTAATTTGCTTCCTTTATATAATATTTAATAAAAATAAAGATGAACCTGAAAGCATGAACTCACGTAAAATAATTAAGGCCTAAATTATTTTATGGTCGTAACTGTTGCTTTATAGTTTAGTCAAATCAATAGGTTTAGTTATTTTTCGAGTTTTTTACGACATTCTATAGAATAACTATATTTTAATTTTGATCAAAAGTTAAATTTTATCGTTAGGCAAACATGTTAGTGAGATTTATGTTACGAAATCAGTTACTAATGGCGATTTTCATCGAATGTGGATAGCGTTGGTTTCTACGTCTACAAGGGGGACGAGAATTGTTAAATCGATTGTTAAGGGGGTCATTGCTTCATAGCAAACTGCGATTTACGTTTTGTTCACCAGATGTCAGCTACTTTGTTGGAAATCGCGAGTAAAGGCGATGATACATGTACAGATTTTGCCTTTAAAATATAAAAGTTCTGCGCGCTGATTGGTTAAAAGTCGGCCATCTTGAGTCGCCTTAAAGGCAAAAATTTAAAACTGAATAATTCTCAATTTTGGTATAAGGCAAATTTTCTTAACCTGAAAAAGTGGCTGCTAACAACAAACAAAACAATCAGACGAATTATTGCAGCGATAAAGTGTCGGCTTGAAATAAATTGGATAATTATATTAAAATTAATAATATATTTAACAAAATCAACTTTATTTTATCTATCTATTAATTTTTACAAGTCTGTTTAAAAATGTTTACGGCACGAAAAGCGCCTTATGCCAAAATATTACATGTATTCTCTATAAAAGAATTATGTTTTTTGCCGTATAAGGTACTGTAAATTAACCAATCAGAAAGCAGAATTATTATGCCTTAAAGGCAAAAATTGTGCATATGTCATCGCCTTAACATGCCTTTTAGTTGACGTAAAGCTATAATCTCGAAGCGTGGAGTGTGGATGTTTGGAATTTGTTTGTATAATAAACATGCATTCCCAATTACAGTAGAATTCGTTTATACTGAACCATGTTTATGTAACAAACATACGCTTATTATGAACATTTTGTTTGGTCCCTGCATGAAGATATTTTTTATTATACACTAGCTATAACGAACTTCGTTTATAAACGTATAATGAACACGAAAATTATCCGAAGAATGAAATTTCATACAAAAATATACGGATATAGAGAACGCATAAAGTGAAAGAAAAAGTACTATCAGTGCATTTTATACCTTTAATACCCCATTTACATGCGACCAACATTTTCCTTCTGCAAAATTTTGTAGGTAAATAAGAAGGATCCGCTATATAAGCATATTCAATATGCCAGAAAGAAATAAACTTATATAGTAATATCATAATTTTTTTTATAGGATCATTATTAATTTATTTTTATGAATTCAAATGCGAAATTTACATTTTTATCTATGGCGTCTGTTTTTATTATGAATCCTCAATGTTTATAAATACGAAATATATCTTTTTTCTTAATTTTAAAAATGTTGCCATAAAAATACTCGGATCGAATATATTTTCTGCCAACATTTATTTTTATGGCAAAATTTTATAGTGGTTTAGGCGGTGTAGTGGTTTAAAAATCTTCTGCAAATTTTTTTGGGATTTATTTATTTTCTTGTCTCTCATGTGCAAAAAGTCATGTATGTGAAGCTGGCACGAAAAACCAGCCCGAAACACCTTTTCAATTTCGGTGTGTTTCTTTGCTAAATTAAATGCTATCCCGAAAAATTTATTAAAAATGCAAGAAAGACGAAAAGTTCACTTCGAAATATTTTTGAAGTTGTATTAAATAAATAATTATTAATATCGATGAAAAGGAATAAATATCACAGTTTTATTTGCTCTATTTAGATTACACATTAAATTAAAGTATGTGACAACAAACCACTTTACCTGGTAAACTATGTGACAAAAAAATTTAAATGTGTGTTGTTGTACCGAGATTACCCCAGCATATCAAACATGAAGAACATCGAAACCATAAGGACAAATTGCTTAAGAACAGGATCTTATAGTCATGATTCCAAGTTGAGCTTTCGGTATGGTTTAGGTGATAGATGGACCTAATTTTCAAACTTAATTTCCCGATGGGGTATTCTCTAGGATTTCCACAAATAATTAAACATGAAGAACATCGAAACCATAAGGAGAAAAATTGCATATTGAATTTAAGTTGGATCGACCGATTCAAAAAATGAAACGGGTTTGTATTTAAAGACGTCTTAGAGGCGAACGAGCAGCCGTATCATCAGAAGTTGTTTCTGATTGGATTAATAAACAATTACCGCGACTTCTTGATGGTTACAATAAAAAAAATGTTTTTAATCTAGACGAAACTAGGCTCTTCTACAGGCTTCTTCCTAATAAAACAAATTTAAAAACATTGATTGTGCGGATGGCAAATTATGTAAAGAAGGGATAATCGTTTTAGTAGGCAGTCACGCGGTTAGGACGGAAAAGCTACTCTGGCTGATAATCGGTAAAAGCGCAAGACCGCGCTGCGGCTATAAAGAACACATGACTATAAAGAACAAAAATTTATGTCCTTTGCATGTTCATTATAAACAATTCTACTGTACTCTTTGCTATTCATGATGAGTCAATGTGGTTACTTATTTACGATTTTATCCAACAAGCGCAATTATTTTTTAATGTCACACTTACGATGACAAAATAATGATGCCTGTTATATATAACTTATTGCTGAGAAATTATTTTGGGGTTTTAAGCAATTAAATTAATTAAATAATACATGTTCGAGGTGAACAATTATAAAAATATAGATTGCAAAATTAATTAAAACGTTTCTTTTTCGACAGATGTCAATAATTTAGATAGACTCGAATCGTTTGTAATAGGGGTATGTAATTTAAAAAAAAAATCCTGTTTTAAAAAAATACACTTTAGGATTTCTAACACCATATGTTTTTTAAATTAAAAATCTTTTAAAATATCAATTTTCTCTTGCACCTAATTGAAACTTAAAAGAACGAATCTTCAAATCTTAAAACAAGAGCAACAACAAAATATTATGTTGTGTGTTATGTAGTTTTATTTAAAAGGGAGACTTATTATGTTGATGATCTAAAAAAACTACAAGTCTAACTAAAAATATTAAAATGCGACATTTGTTTGTTAGCATTTCCATAAAATACAAAATATAAAAATACATTTTGTGTTCTTCGGTTTTAATTTGACAAAATTTTGACTGTCGTCTTTCGACTTATGATGAATATAATATTATATTCTTACGTACATATTGTACATCAGAAGATCATATATATTATTTTCTTTGTATTGTGAAAATATATATAAATGCTGTTCCAAGTCATTAACTTTACAATTCCGCTGAGAATCATGTATGAAACAATAATAGTTATTTTATTAGAATATATAAATGTATTAGACATTGATTTTATTTGTATTGAGAAAAATTACAAGTTTTCGGTTCAATGAAAATTCAAATCGATCATAACCACTTATCCATTCATAAGAAAATAATAATAAAAATAAATTTTACTTTCGTATTACTCGATATACGGTTGCGCATTGATATGTATTCATATAATATTATAAACAGTAAACACAAAAAGATGACCTTTTCCACAAAATTTCACTTAAAGTTTTTCTATTTTATTTTTCTTTTAAACAACAAAATTACAATTTATTTATATCCACTTTTCTCGCAAAATTCTGTGACTCATCTTGATCTTAACTTGATCATCATCATCATCATCACCAGCACTATAGATGTATAATCATCATCTTACTACTTTCAACAAATTATATATAAGAACATCACACACCAAATAATATTAGAAATAGAATTTAATTTTAACTTTTTAATTTTTCCAAAAGAAAACACATTTTACTACTAATATACACAACACTGATGAAGAAAATGGAAAATAAAATTTTCACTATTTATTTCTCATAATTTTATTTCTAATTTTTTTTTATTTTTACGAAAACGCATACACAGTTCACATTTGTTTGAAACGATATAAATTAGAAATCTTAAATGTTTATTTATAAAATAAATAAAATTTAAACAAATATAAATAATTTTATTTTTGTTAATTTTAATTAGTTGCAATAAGGAAAAAATAATAATAAAATTTAAAATTTAATTTTATGTATTTTTATTTTGTATAAGGAAGGAACACACTTCTTTTTTATAAAATGATAATCCGAATGCGACAAACAGAAACTTAGAACTAATTTAAAATTTTGAATGATCGTTTCGAATATGATCGTTAAAAATAAAAATAAAATAAAAAAACGTATTTTCCTCTGTATTTCTTGATGATCGTCGTCGTGTTATAATTGTAGCATATTACAAATAATGGAAGGGATCGCGCGTCGTTTTATTTTATATTTTTGTTACAAAATTGTGTATATGAGTACGAGTATATAGGGTGGTCATAGGAGTAAAGTAAGTGGCTCATTTTTAAAAAATATGGTCCCTAATTTCTTTCATTCCATCTGTTTGTATCCCACAAATGATCATATTGGCTGAAAATGGTAAACATATTTTAATCTGGAGAGTTATTGTTACTTTATCTTATTTATGTAAAAGCAATAGTAAATAAGCCCTTATGGCTGAGGACATTTCGGTATGGCATAAATTTATAATGCATCCTAATTTGCGGCCATCGAAATAACGAAATTTTTAGAGACAACGATAATTTAAAAATAAAACGACATTAATGACTTAATTTTGAGTTAACGCGAATATATGGATGGCGGTCAATCGAATAAAAACAATGCTAGTCAAACTGCTAATAATTATACGAGCTTACAGTTCATCAATGAAGTTTCAATTGCGAGTTTTCAATGATACATCAACTTTGTAGGCCGCCAATTTAATTCATTTATTGCTCCGGTAAATGTGCTCTATGTTTTCGTGTGTCGGTTTGTATCCACTCTACAATTTGTTCTATATTAATATCCCAATTTCTGGTCAACCGGAATTGGTCGTTTCAGATCCTTCAAAGGATCCAACCGGCAATTAGACATATTACACCAAATAGTAGAGAACCCAACGAATAAAATTCACGTTAGAAACAGAAAAAGGCAATAAAATCAACTTCTTAGATCTCACAATAGTCAACGACAACCATAAAACACGCCTTCAAAATATACAGAAAACCCACCGATACAGATCACACTATCTCTAATGACTCACACCATCCACACATGCACAAAATATCAGCAAACTACTGTGGGCAAAAAAACGTAACACTTTATTCATAATTTTAAAATCCTTTATTTATTTCTCCAAATCTATTTTGTCCCCCTCAAAGTAATCTCCCCGGCCTCAATACACTTGTGCCAACGTTTTTTCGAATCCTCGAAACAGTTGTTAAAATCAATTTCCGGAATAGCCTCCAATGCGCGTAGCGATTCATGTTTAATGTCTTCAATTGACTCAAAACGGTTTGAGAACACCACACCTCGATAATCGAAGAAAACTGTCAACATCACCTTGATTTTTGACTTGCTTTGACATGGTTTGGTACCAATCAAAAACACTTGCTCGCGACATACAGCTATCACCGAAGGCCTTTTGCAACATTCTGAACGTTTCGGCACCACAAAATTGATTCCGCACACAAAATTTAATGGAACTCTTTTGTTGAATAATTTCACTCATTGTAAAATGAATGCCGAATGCACTTTTTGTACTTTAGAAAGACAAGCGTATACTAAACACTAATTATTATTTTGATATGACAGGTGTGACAGTCATACCAACTTAGAAAAAAAAAATATTTCCACGAATGGTTTTCCGCGCGAAATTTAAATTAAAAAGTCTTACGTTTTTTTGCCCACAGTAGTACAACCACATGATCAACAGATTAAACAATATACCGATGAACACTGAAGATTACAACGAAGAATTAAACACTATCAAGCATATTGCCAACCAAAACGGATATGACACAACACTAATCAATAGAATTAACAACAAATACAAAGCGAAAACATAACTACAAAACATGACAATACTAGCAGGAACTGATAGAACCACTCCAAAATACGTGAGCGTAGAATTCAACAAAACAACCCACAAAGTCATACAAAAAAACTTCAATAGACTCGGATATAAAATAGCGTTTAGAAATAACAACAAATTACATCAAAAACTAAAAAACTAACTACATAGACAATTCTTAAATGGGATCCGCTCGAAACGCGATATTTCAAAATACGATGTTTCGAAACGAGATATGACAAATCGAGATATGATATAAAATGCAATATTTTAAAATGCGATATTTCAAAAAGCGATACGGTAAAAAAGCGATATGGCACAAAACGCGATATTTCAAAACACCAAATTTCGAAACGCGATATGGTACAAAACGTGATATGGTACAAAACGCGATATTTCAAAACCAGTCCTATACTCCGGAAACCCGATACCGATATAACCTGGTCCTATGCTCCCGCTCCTATCGATTTTAAATTCCTATAAACTGAAATTAAATTTCCCCTTCACCCGCCTGATAGATACAGGCTTGTACAAACTACAATGCAATGGTTGCAACAATTTTTACATAGGACAAAGAGGAAGATCATTTCTAACACGTTTTAAAAAACACACCAAAGACATAAACGCAACAGATCCAAAATCGCACTACGCACAAAACATCAAAACAGAAAAACATCAATTCACAGACTTCGACCACAACCTAAAAATATCACATAAAGCCAGAAAAGGACACACTCAACAGACTTGAAGAATTTGAGATTTACAAATACAAAGACAGCATTTGTTAAACGACAAATTGAACACCACAATTAAAGAGATTTCCGACTTATTTATAGACACCAATAACTACAGTAGGAGGAGCCTAACAAATTAGACCTAAGATTAGTATATAAGCAGCATAATTTTAAGAAAATTGTATTAGTTGTAAAAAGGAACTGATGAAGAAATTTAATTTTCGAAATTGATATTCCTAAAAACAAATAAATATTCTCACTCTAAGGAAATTTTACAAGTGTTTTTCATTAAAGCAATTTAATTCAACGTTCCAGAAGGCTTTAGAGTTTTAGAAGTACAAAACAAATCAAAACAAACAATTTACAAAGGTTGAAGTTTAGTTTTTGATTAAATTAGCTTTTTACATTCTCGCGAATACTAAATTTAGTACTAGAATATTATTTACGAAATTACAAGGTGGAGTGCTAAATCCACGAGTGATATCTTCTTGTGGTGCTTCTTGAATAACGCTAAATACATAAAACAGGATCAATTTTAAGTCAAATATAAAAGGGCCCCCCCCCCCTTTTATGGGGGGGGGGGGGGGTGGTCTGTCAGCTCAATTCCAAAAATCGAGATGCAACATACCGATCATTTTAAAATTTTTATACTAATAAGCTTTTTGCCTGTCTGTTATTAAACTGCATAGGTTTAATCCGAGAGATTTGTAGTTTTCGTTTACGGGAAGAAAAACTGATTTATTGCTCAAAAATGATTAGGAATTCTCAGGACAGAGCCATATTTCAACTAGTTGCAATACATCGATCAACTTTAAATGTTCCAACTATAACAAAGATAGTTGTAGTACTTAAAATTATTTATACAGTCGATTCCGCTTAATCGGGACAACCGCTTAATTGGGACAAATCTTAAAAATCGGAAACAAAACCAAGTAAATATGTAACACAAATTTATTTTGTTTAATCGGGACAGTAATCATAGAAAAAAAAAATTACTAATCATATCATAGAAAAAGAAATCGACTAAAAGAACAAAAAATAATAAAAAATAAATTTTTTTGTAAAACTTCGGAAAATTGGGCTAGCCGCTTAATGGAGACAATTCCCATGTGTCCCGGATTAAGCGGAATCGATTGTACTTATTTCTTTAATTTCTGATGTACGTTTAAGTAACGCAGCATAGCAGTAACGATATTACAAAAAATTATTATTAAATTATTAGTTTCAGAAATATTCAAAATTTTATTTCACTTCAAAAAAAACTTTACTTTTATCTTATAAAGCTGAAAATATTATATTGGAAAAGCATTTTGCCTTTGCGCTTATGCTAGAAAACGAAATTTGGTATAATCCTAGATGACAGTTATATTGGCAATGGTGGACCTATATGGGAAAAATCCAAAATCGAAATTGGAGCTAAGTACATGCAGAAAAAAATGGCTTCGCCTTGCTTGAAGGCTGTACCAAATCTGCACCCAAGTACGAGTTCTAGAAATTTCAGTTACATTTCACGTGGGACACTAATGTGAGAATTATAATTTAGAAGTTACGCGTGATACAGTTTAATGAATTTTAGAAACATTCACTATGCATCGATAATGAGTTGTTATATGGGGTGACTTTTAAGCTGGTGAATTCATTACACTCCTTTGGAAATGCTATCGGTAACGCTGTTAAGGTAAACGCTGAACGTTACCGTGACATAGGCCCAATGGCAGACGAAGTCTTGTGATTTGACTCAGTCTTGTGATTTCAAAAGAATGATCTATGCCAAGAAGTTCAAGACTATTGTAAAACTGAAGAATGAAATCAGCCGCATGATATGATATGATATTCAACCCGAGCCGTGCCAAAAACTAATAGATACTTTCTGTCAAAAAAGTAACGTAAAATATAAAATATTTATCATTCTTTCAAATTTATTGTATTGCCCTCAAAGTAAGCCTCTTCCAAAATAATACGTTTATGCCAACGAATCATCTAATCATCAAAACATTTTTCAAACGCATTTTCCGGAATCGACTTCAGGGGCCCTATTATAAAACTGTTCACATTTCCTATTTTTTGCGATTTTGCGGATGCGATCCGCCCGCTGCGTTTGTATTATGAAATGCGGTTATCGCATATCGTATTTCCCAAAGGGAAATTTTTATTGGGAATTTTTTTTAATGTTATTACAACATCCGTCAATTCTTATAAGGTTGTGTATAATTGATTAAAAATATGAATATAAATGCATACATTTCTAATGCATGACAATAATAAAACTTCAAATTTTACTATTACCACTTTTATACAGGGTTATCCAATTCGAGGTTGATAAAGTAAACTTAAAAAAAACACACAAAATATTCGGAATGTATTGTAATTTTTATTTCATTTTACAGATTGATCCTTGCCATTTTTAGTTAAACAAGATATCATTCAAATGTCCTCCACGGGACTTCTTACAGGCCTTGATTCTTTTGAGGTAATTTTCAATGACTTTTCGGCACATTTCGGGCGGTATCGGCCATTACCTTACGAATATTAGTTTTCAATTCGTCAAGAGTTTGAGGATTGTTTGTGTAAACACGATCTTTCGCGTAGCCCCACAAAAAGAAATCCAAAGGCGTTAAATCACAGGATCTTGGAGGCCAATTGACATCAGCCAATCGCGAAATCAAACGTCCAGGAAATTTCTCTTGCAAAAGATCTCGATTTGCTCGTGTTACGTGACTGGTTGCTCCATCCTGCTGGAACCACATATCGTCAAGATCATAATCTTCGATTTTCGTAAAAAAATAATCGGTTAACATGCGGCCATAGCGCTCAGAATTGACGGTAACGGTTCGTCCATGGTTGTTCTCAAAAAAATACGGCCCAATCACACCACCAGACCACAATGCGCACCAAACAGTGACTTTTTCCGGGTGTAATGGCTTCTCTACAATCAATTGTGGATTTTCTGAGCCCCAAATTCTACAGTTTTGCTTATTAACGTATCCACCAAGCGAAAAATGAGCTTCATCACTGAAGAAAATTTTGTTCGAAAAATCAGCATCAGCAGATTTAATAATTTTAACGCGTTGGTCGATTGTTAAATGCTCCATATTCTTAAATGGCAGAATGTCAACTAAATAAATGACAGCGTACTTGACGTTTATCTTTGACAGATGTCGGTATACAGATTTCTACTTTATCAACCTCGAATTGGATAACCCGTTAATAGCTTTTTATTATTTATTTAAAAAATTCTTTTAAAAATTAATTGTTAAAAAAATAGAAATTTAAATTGAATGAACGATAAATATTCGGCGATATTCGACTGCTTATGAGCATTCGCATTTGTCAAATATAGTTTCGCAAAAATCCGCTGTGGCATTTTCTAATATGGCATTCGCATCCGATTTCGGGCGCATTTTTGCGAAAATATTGTTCTATAATACCAAAATGCGATATCGGATGAAAATGCGAAATCGCAGTTGCTCTCAAACACCACATAACGCCCAGATAATATTCCTAATTTGCCGTCTGACCGTCTGGCAAGAATTCCGAATGCACAACACCGCGATAATCAAAGAAAACAGTAAACATTAGCTTGACTTTTAATCGACGTTGACGTGGGTTTTCGGCTCCATTTCGATGTTTGTTGACTGGTTTACATGCCCAACTCGTAAACTGATGTCTCATCACCAGTTATAATGTGTTTTATGAATGTGGGGTCGGAATTGACCGTTCTAGCATGCCTTCAGCGACGTTTATGCGATTGAGTGTTTCAACAAAAATCAGGTCTTTTGGAACTAGTCGAGCAGCAACGCGTTTCATGCCCAAACAATCGTGTACAATGGTACGAATTGATTCGATAGACACAGAAAGTTTAGCGGCTATGCTCTGAAACCTAAATGACGATTTTTCGTCACCATTTTCATCACTTTATTGATGTTAACTTTAGTTGAAGACGTTGATGGCCGATCAGAGCGAGACAAACCTTCCACCATATCTCGGCCGCTTTTGAATGCACTGTACTCATATATGTACGCGTTTTTGATAAAGTCGATTCACCGTAAACCGTAAGCTTTCTGTAACATTATCAGCGATTCGGCACACGAAATTCTACCTCTTATTAAAAATCGGGAAACACACTTGAGATGAACTGATAAAATAGAGCACTGTAAACAAAGAAACTGACAGATCACGCTCAAACTTCACGTCAAGATAGAGGACAGTTGTGACAACTTAAGGACAAGACACACCAAGCGCGGCGCGTCAAATTCCAAAGGTTCCATACAACTCGACGCGCATATCCATTCACACCAAGAGCGGCGCGGCGTCTTTTTTGTTTTGGATAATTTCGAGAATTTTAGATTGTTGTTTTATTAGTCTTTAACATTAGTAAATAATATGAGTTCATACGTGAATAACGAATGAGAAATGTATGGACCACAATTGAAGTATGATTATTTTTAGGTTATGTTCGGCGGCGATGGACGAATTTTTTTGGCCGCTTGGTGTGGGACATAATTTCGCGGCGCCGGATGCAACTTCATTCGATAAAATTTCTTAAAATTACAATTTTTCTATTAAAAATCCAAAGTTTGTAATGTTTTTTATAAATATTTGGTATATAATTGTTTATACTATCGTTTCTATATAATACATAAATTAATTAATGCATTTTTAAATTTGCCGCTCGCCGTCGACGCTTGGTGTGTCTAGTCCTTTAGCGACAAAAAAAAACTTTAAAATAAAATGGCGGGCTTTTTAAATGATGATATTGTCGTTCAATCACGCATAAATATGTTGGGCATTAAATAACTCTCAATACACAAAAAAATGAAATGAAATGGAGAAATTTTGGTGTTTCATTTAAAAATCGTAATCCGTCTATTAATTAGGATTGAAGATTGGGTTTCATGATTTTTTCGTAATTTAGTGGAATTTGCCGGGTTCAGCGGATTTCATTTATTGTCAGCTTATGACACGGTTTAATTGATCGCTAAAATCTAAAACGAAAATAATCAACCGGAAGACAAAAGCACCTTATAATAATTCTTTTCAAATTGTTTAGAATAGATCTGAAGGACCCATTTGCTAAGGTGGTTATTTGGGTTTTGCGAATACTTAAAAATACAAAATTTATAATAAAGTTTTGCACTAAATTTTCAGAGCCTAGGCCCCGGTGCTATTTCCAGTAGAAACCTGCATTCCGAAAGGAGCAGTTTTCTTAGTAAGGCTACGATGTTTCGGATATTGATGACGATGATTGCAACCGAAGCTCTAGAGCGGTAATTGACTCTTAGTTGATAGATTTTTACAAATTGTGATCTTTCTGTCGAAAAGAAAATGTTAAGTTAAACCTTTTACATAAATTGGGATCAGTTCATTTTGAATTAATTATTTAAGAAAACTAACTACATTTTACAATATAATATATTCAAAAAAATTTTCTTGCACACACACTTACGATGTGAACTAAATGTAAAATAAATTATGAAAATTTCCCATCACTAGATTTTTGCAGTTTTACCATTCGTTCAACCGAAGTAAAAAAGCAGTTTTTAAAAAATATCTATGTATGTGTGTATGTAATCTGTGCAACTAAAAATTTGTGGCATATCTGCACCCCAGAAGAAGCGACTTATCAGGGAGAAACTTTAGACATCTGAATGATTTTTAACGGAATTGGTCCACCGAAAGTGGCAGCTTTTTCGTTGTTCGTTCATTTTTTTGAAAATTCTATAGCATTCACGAAAAAACGATTAAAAAAATTGTATATACTAGTTTTGCCTGGAGATCTACGGTCCAGGCGGATTGAATAATCGGGATGAGACTTCAGACTTAAGCTTTCTCTATAAATTGGGAGATCCTTGTGAAATGTGATGAAAAATTGTGTACTACAATTTGTGTCAGTATACCACACAGATGAGCTTCGCTTTTTTGTCGAACAAAAAAAAAATAAATAAATTTGGTTGTTAAAATTTTCCGAATAAAATTGTTAATTTACCAATCCAAAATATAATAGCAAATATTTTCATAACTCGTAATTGTTTACCTACATATTATTAAACAGTACGTGATAGGGTGAGAGACATCGAAGCTTTTCGTACATGTTCACTTAAGAAGATATTTTTGTGAAAGAAGAAATGTGTATGACATCACTGATATGTCTCACACTTGTCGTCGAACGTGGACCATACCACTCAAGATATTTAGAAAATTAAAAAAAAACTAATCCCACCCTGTATGTATTGGGTTTTCCAATAGGGACATAACAATTTTGCTTTTTAATACAAACGCATCCCTGAACGTTTTTCATGATCTGTCAAAGTCAAAACGCCAGTCAATGTTAACATTTTTATCATGATGACGGTCGGGAACGAGCAACGTTAGCAACAAATCAGCCGTTCCCAGGAATTGGGGAATCTCTTAAACCACATTGTGGCAAATTTTGTGTAAATATCTTGGCTTACACTCTTACAAGATCAAATTAACCCTAGCACTGAAGCCTCGTGACCATTGGAAGTGCCGACACTTCTCCAATTGGGCTTTGCTAAAGTTTGAAGAAAATCCTGAATTTCATCGTAAAACCTTCTTGAGCGAAGAAGCTCATCTTTGGCTTAATGGATAGCAATAAACCCACATGTGCTTCAAGAGACTCCATTACAACAACAAAAAGTGGGTGTGTGGTGTGGGTTTCATGCCGAATGTGTGATTGGACCATATTTTGTTGTCGATGAAAATGGTCGCCATATTAGAAGACTATTTTTGGCCGGAATTGGATAGACTTGACTTCAGTGATATGTGATTTCAACAAGATTGTTCCACATACCACACAGCTGGTCAAACAATTAATCTATTGGAGGGGAAGTACCGAACCGTGTAATCTGGAGAAATGGTCCGATCGAATAGCCACTTCGCTCATGCGATTTAATGCCCTTGGATTTATTTTTATAGGGTTACGTTAAGTCGTTTATTTATGCCAACAAGTCAACAACGTTAAAGACAGGAGCTCGATATGTGTGAACGAGTGGTGGAAAATTGGCTCCAAAGAATCGATTCATTTGGACGACATCGAATTCCATTTGATCCAGGAATAAATTTCAGCCCAATATCTCAATTATTATTTGTTTTATTTAATTACAATATGTTTATATTCTTATTGAAAACGCCTTTATAAGAGGTAAATATTTTAAACTTTCAACTCGTTTAATAAAATTTTCATATTTTTTCGAAGTACATAAATTTTGTTTTTAATCTTTGCGATCTGTTCTAGGGTCGATGCTTTTCACGTCCTTACGTAAGACGTATGGCTGGCTATAGGTCCGGTTTTATCATCACCTGCACATTGCCTATGCTGGCATGGAAGATGGGTCGACCCACGAGTTTTGCAATCCAACAGGGGGTCATAGTTGTGTTCGATTTTATCACAAATCGTAATCTGTTGATGAATATTCCCTTTGGCATCCTGCTGATGAAGTAATTGTTGATGCCATCATCTTGATGGACAATAAAGATAATTAATGCTGTTTTAAAATCTAACTGCTCACCTAGTTGCAGACCTTGCTAATTCGATTACAATACCCACTGTGGCGCTTCATTTTCACCATCTGCCGCATTACATAGCTCCATGTCAGCCTACAGTACTGACATGGAAGATGGGTTTTTAATATCAATTATAGGTGAAAATCATTAAAACTCATAGTACGTAATGTATTTTCGAATCGCTAATTAGAAATCACCCTATATTTAGTTATGTCTAACCGCTACTTGAAAATTTCATTTTCGCTTTTCATTTTAAAGTGTCATTTTATTTTTGAGTCAATTTATATTTTGTGTATTT
Source organism: Nephrotoma appendiculata (assembly GCA_947310385.1). Taxonomy (NCBI): domain Eukaryota; kingdom Metazoa; phylum Arthropoda; class Insecta; order Diptera; family Tipulidae; genus Nephrotoma; species Nephrotoma appendiculata. The sequence continues at coordinate 165,432,574 of OX371224.1, forward strand.
TTCCGAATGTACAAACGCTGTATAGTTTAGGAATACCCCTACTTTAAAAATAAATACAAAAATGTATTTTTAATCGTGAACTAGTAAAATATCTAATATTGACGGTACATTTACTCATTTTAAACTCATTATAGTTGGCGACCGGGAATATCCGTCCAACATTTCCTCAGTAGTGATTTATTGAATGATTATGTAACAAAATTTTACCGGTTTTAATCTCTTTGACTATAAATACGAGGAGTGAATGTATGTATTATATAGTCGGCGTAGGTATAAATTTTATGATTCGATCACATTTCGTTGATGGTATAAAAATAAATTGATCGTTGAACAATCAACATTTAGGTTATATTTGATCGATTGATGTACATATGTACACATTTTATTTTAATCGTTCGATGCGTCATCTCGTAAACACACTTGTTGTTTGATCTGAAAAATAGCAATGCACAAAAATGATACTAAGATAATCTTAGCACAGTCAGCTGTTTTTTTTTTGTCGTACTGTATATGTTGTTTTAGTTATTTGTAGTAATGTACTTTCTTTACATTAAATTATAAGAATAGTGTAAAGATTCTTGACTGGCGCCACAAACGGTCGATTACACTATGCCCTTGATCTAAAATCGGTGTATACGACAGAAAGACACGTCTTTATAAAATAAGTAGTTTTCTTGTTACTGTTAGAAGATATTCATCTGTCTGTTTCGAAAAATGTACTGCCATAATAATTTAAATAAATTTGAGACGTGTGTTACCTATGAACTGTTGTGTTTGTGTATGACGTATTATATATAGACATTTAGATTAATTCTTAGTTGTGGATTAGAGTCATCGCCTGTCGGAAAACTAAATTAATATCACATTTTATAAACGAACCTTAATTAAACCGAAAATCCTCAAAAATAGCGCCTATAATAAACAATTACTATTGTAAAGCCACCCATTCCATGATTTTTACTCTAAATCTAGGGACTCGCACCTCTTAATTGCCAATGGGAGACCATTCCACAGCGTGACCCCTGCCACAAACCGATACATTTAACCTTCCTATTTTCCTCAAATCGTTTATACACGTTTTGTCTTTCGGGTCAATATGACCCGAACTTTTATTAATTTAAACATTTTGCAAAATGAAAAAATCATTAAATTAAATAAAAATATTATTTCATTAAATCATGAAGTCAGCAAATAATAAAACAAATTAATATTAATAAAAATATATTAAAATATAAAAAATAAAAATCCTAATACATGTAAAAATTTACTCTGTATTTTCACAAGTTGGGCAAAAATGACGTATATACGTGCAACTTGCATAAATATTTCGTGCATTGACTACATGTTATACTCTTGTCTTGTTATCATTTGATGATGGGCAAAAATTACATCTTCTCCGCTTTTGGTTAGTGTTGGCTCCATTTGTTGTATGAGTCGTATATTCACAATAAGGCATCCATGGTCGGGTTTTAATCAACGGCTCTACTAGGGAATCCAAGTCGGTTCTACCCGACTTCGTGTAGTTGGGCAATTACTTACCCCCCAGAGACACCCGAAACCATCGGGAAATTCTGCAAACAACCGAAACCGACAACCCTCCTATGCATCTCAACGAAAATGGAAAAAATAGAAACGTATGTTTGTAGAAACCGGTGGGGTAATGGTAAAAAAACGGAACCGAAAGTCGGGTATCCGAAATTCGGGTAATTGGATTCCCTAGTCGGGTAAATGGATTCCCTCCAATGTATGGGATATGTACGAGGGCAAATCAAAAAGTCTTGCAATTTTATATGAAAAAAAAGAGTGAGTGAGACAGCAATATTTGTATTTTTCGACATAATCTTCTTTAAGGTTTATACATTTGTCACATCGATCAATTAACTTGCCTAAACCCTCTAAAAAAAAGATTTGTTTTGCTCCATAAAATATTCATTTACAACAGACTGTACTTCATAGTCACTGGAAAATTTCGGGCCCCTTAGTGTTTTTTTTTAAATTGGGAAACAGAAAGTAGTCACTGGGTGCCAAGTCTGGACTGTACTGTGGATGCGGAATTTCCACGAAGCCGCAGCCCTTTAATGCAGCTTGAGCAATATTAGCCTTGTGCACTGGTGCATTGTCGTGAAGAAGCAAGATTTTTTTAATAACTTTCCTTGGCCGTTTTTCCCGGATCGCTTTTTTCAATTTTCGCAAAACTTCTGCGTAATATATGCCTGTGATTGTGGTTTTCGGTGCAATATAATCGATTATCAAAATTCCTTCAGCATCCCAAAAAACTGTTGCCACAACCTTACCAGCAGACGGTTGAGTTTTGAATTTCTTTGGTGGTGGTTCACTACGTTTAATCCATTGCATCGATTCTTGTTTGGATTCCGGATCCCAATGATAAAGCCATGTTTCATCGCCTGTTATTATGTTATCCAAGAAATTTTCTGGATCTTCTTTGTACATATCTAAAATCGCCTTTGAAGTTTGAACACGCATTTTTTTTTTGTTCTGCATTCAACAAACGGGGAATCCATCGCGCACTTACTTTCGACATGTGAAGGTGGTCATGTAATATAGTATATGTGGTACCGTATGAAAGAGAAAGTCTCCACGCTAACCGCGGAACAGAAATACGCCGGTCCTCCAATACAATAGATTCGGCCAAAATTACGTTTTCATGGCTAATAGCATCTGCTGGCCGATCCGAGCGGTTGTCGTCTTCAAATGACTCTCGACCACTTTTGAATGATTTTACCCACCTTGTTACTGTGGCATATGATGGTGCAGATTCGCCGTAAACTTTTGATATATAGTTGAATATATAAATTGCATTTCGTCCATCTTTATAGAAAAATTTAATAAGGGCGCGATATTCAATTTCATTCATTTTAAGAAAAATTCAAAACACGTGTTACTAAATTGACAAAAACAAACGAACTGTAAAATTTACATCGAAATGTTCTTGTAGAAGTTTCATCGCGACAAAAAATGGTTTTGAAAAATATATTGTTGTCTCACTCACTCTTTTTTTTCATATGATATTGCAAGACTTTTTGATACACCCTCGTACGTTTATGTTTTTTCCTTTTTCGTTCAGATGCATAGGAGGGTTATCGGTTTCGGTTGTTTGCGGCGATGCCCGATGGTTTCGGGTGTCTCTGGGGGGTGAGTAATTGCCCAACTACACGAAGTCGGGTAGAACCGACTTGGATTCCCTAGGCTCTACTAGAGTCCTTCTCACCTCCTCTAAAAATAAAAGTCTTTTTGAAAGTTTTTCGACTTGCCATTCTTCGATTTATTTGACACCAAAGCACGAATCCATTATAAACTTAGATATAAATCATATTGTAAAACAAAATCATCGGCCATCGCTTTGTTTGTCTTCTGCATGTATATGTGAGGACTAACTACTTTAGTTCTAATTCTGGTATCTTTGTCGTCAAATCTTACAACCCGTGATATAGCATGAAATCTTTTTAAAAACATAGTAAATTTAATATAGAGCCACCATTTGAAGAATTCTATAAGCTTTGAGTTGACTCGTTGCGAGACGTATACACATAAGCCAAATTCTTCTGTTGATATTGGTTTCCATTCGGCTTATAATACTGAAACACCTTCTTTGTTTGTCATTTCTACTATCTTATACAGTATATTTCGCTCTAAATGTATAAGGAAGGTTGTCTTCATATCCGTGAAACCTCATTCGGCCAAAATGAGGCGGCCAAATCCCTTGATGGGATATAGTGCCAGAGAGAGAGAGAAAGAGGTTTTTTATTTATTATATTGTCGCTTGAAGCTCGTCCTTGATGATTAGGAGGAATTGGTTTTCAAGGAATATCGGCATTTTTGGATAATACAAATTCCTCATCTATACTTCTGATGTATGATTATTTGATTCTCATCAGAAAGTTCTTTGTCAGTAATAAAGTCTGACAAATTATCTTCAACTTCTGAAGCATCACTCTCGTCACCATCAGTTGTGTATAAATGCTCGTTTAAATCACTAATCAATATTTTTAAAGTAAATGACACGCTTCGTAGTATATTATATACATACATAGTTCGGGTGTACTACGAAATCCCGCTTTTAAAAATCCCGGTTTCAAAATCCCGGTTTTCTTTTCTTCTAGTTCTAAAGTCTTGATTTTGAAAAATAAAATTTTTATTAATTCCATGCAATAATTGTAGAGGCTGACGGCTTCGATAACTCTCACGGGTCCCTCCGAGGGGCTTTAGATTTAAACTTCGGGGGACGTAGGAACCGGGACCAGCAGACATGTCGCACTGCGTGCCACACGTAGGAGCGCATTATATATAAAATCTATTAATGACACCTACTAAAAACAAAAATAATTGCACCATTTTGTAATTGCAACATTTTGAAATGATGTAATATTTTATATCGATCTCAGAAAAACTATTTCACTAAATATTCATTATATTATTATAAAATAATCAAAATAATTATTCCGAAAAATCCGGGATTTCCTAATAATCGGGATTTTTTTTATACAAAACCGAGATTTTAAAAAACTGGATTTTGAAAACCACGATTTTGAAACCCGGGATTTCGTTACACACCCACATAGTTCTACTCACTGTTACAATTTACCACAGACTGAATTTTATAAAGAAAATAAAAATTATTTTTCTTAATTCATTGAACATGAATAAACAGGATTTTAGTGAAAAAAATGTGCGGATTTATCGGGCTTTTGTAAAACAATGGATTATAGGGATTGTACATGTTTAAACACACTACAAATAAACAAATATATATTGTATGTTCTTTAGAAATGTTGAACTTATGTGGAATTTATATTAGTTCTACAAAATCAAAGTCGGGCCATATTGATCCGGAGGATAATATGTGTAAGAAACACAAATTAGACCCTAAACTTATAAACAACCCTTTTTTAATTCAACACGTAAAATAATGTATTTGATGAAAATCACTAACGAGTAACGGTCAATCGTACTCGATTCATAAAAAACATTTTATAAACAACTGAAATGCACTTCGGGTCATATAAATCCGGAATTGGAATAATACCAGGTATCACCAGAATGGCCGATTCTGAAACCGTGCGGTAAGACGAAGCCACCCGTAGGGCACCTCTCCGCTGTACTTGTTCCAATCGTATCCGGTGCATCCTCCTTACCTAGAGAGACCTCCTTACCTAGAGAGTCAGCCCATATCTCTGCTTCGTACAGGAGGTCGAACTGAACCGCTGACATCAGAAGTCGGCATTTGCTGGCCTTTGGTCCCCCAGTATTATCCATAAACCTACTTAGAACCGTGACTCCGCGAGCGACCTTGTCGGCCGTCTGGCGGATCTCCTCGAAGAAGCTCATTTTAGAGTCGATCATTACTCCCAGGTATTTTGCTGCTGGTTTGGTCTCTATAACAGCCTCACGCACGTACATTGGTAAGGGCGGATTGAGCTCTCCTCTTGCTCAGAACTACAATTTCTGTCTTGCAAAGTACTAGTGATAGTCCGTGCGCCACCATCCGGTTATTGACTACGCATCAGCTGGTTTAGCTTCAATTGCGCCCGCTTCGTGTCGCTAGCAGCAATAAGCAATGCTACGTCGTCCGCGTACCCAATCATTTGTGATTCTTCAGCCCTTTCAGCCCGCAACAGGCTATCGTAGGATGCGTTCCAGAGGTCCGGGCCTAGGATAGAGCCCTGGGCTGCTCCACCTGTGACTTTCATTGTTTTTGGCCATCTTCGGTATTGTAAATTAGCGTCCGGTCGTTTAGATAATCGCTCAGTATCCGCATCAAGTATTTTGGGGTGTGAAAAGAGTACTCCAGAGCGCTCAGCATATCGTCCCATTTCGCGCAGTTGAAAGCATTTTGTACATCCAGTGTTACCAAAAGTATGATTCGTCGCGAGTAGTAGTTGTGGTTCTCTGCCTTCTTGACCGCCTCCACCACCTCCAGTATCGCATATATCGTTGATAGCCCTTGCCTGAACCCATACTGTTTCGATGACAAGTCACCGGCATCTGATATCGTGTCTCTAAGTCGAGCTCTAATCAATTTCTCCATTACTTTCCCCGTTGTGTCCAGCATACAAAGTGGCCGATAGGACGATGGTAGCTGCAGATCGCCTTTATTTTTGCTAAGCAACACCAATCGTGCTAATACTTAATAAACACATTTTTTTTTTTTTATTAACCACTTGTTTTTTTCAAAAAGTTTAAATCAGGAGTATCTACCTTGATGATGACCTAACAAGTCGAAATCGATCGAGTGATTTTTTAAACATTTTGAAAATATTCTAAATAATTTTGCGAAATAAAAAACAAGTGGTTAATAAAAATGTGTTTATTAAGTATAAGTATGTTTCGCCAAGTGCCTACGACAAATAGTGTAAAAAGCAACCGTGCTAATTTCTAGCGTGCGCTAAAAACTCCCGCTGAGAGGCAGCAGTTAAACATGTCCAGCAGCAACGCCGGGTTATGTTGCAACACCATCTTAATGATTTCACTAGAAATTCCTTCCGGCCCTGGAGCTTTCTTATTTCTCAAGAAAGCTATTGCGTTCTCCAGTTCCTCCACCGTGAAAAGGGGGACCTCTAATTCTGCTGGGCTCTTTCCGCATGGGTGGGGAAGAGGGCTCTAACAATTAATTCCATCGTATTAGCATCTTTTAGGGGCGTTGCCTTCTGGGTGACTAGTTTATATCCTAGTTCCCAAGGATCGCGATCGATATCCACTATCAATTTTCTCCAACAGCGGGTTTTCCTTTCGTTTATGTAACGTCGCAGAGTTTTCCTCGCAGCCTTGTGTTCCGCCGACCGAATATTAGCCTCTGTTCGATTCCTAGCGCGTTGCGGTTTGCGTCGAAGCATCAGACATTTTTTCCTCTCCTCCGTGATTTCCGGTGTCCACCAATACATGGGCGGCTTGCCATGATGAGATTTTTTCCGTGGCATGGATGCCTCGCATGCCTCAATGATTGCACTCGTGGTGCATGACACGAGAGCCTCTGCCGCTGATCTGCTATCCGTTGCTACAATTCTTTCCCCTCCATTTAGGCTCTTCGAAATTTTTTCACAGAACCAACTCGTGTTAATTTGAGGTTCCACCTTATTGATTTATTTTGCATTTTCCGCTGTTGTCTACCGCAGACCCTGAACGAAATATACTGGTGGTCACTAGCGGTATAGTCCTCTAATATTTCCCATCCTTGTATAATCGGTGCCAAGTTTTCCGATTTCAAAGTAATGTCAGGGATGGTCTCCGCATACTCTGGATGGCGAAAAGTTGAAGTTGACCCCCTGTTTATAATTAATAGTCCTGTTGTGGCCGCCATTTCTAAGGTCAATCGGCCTCTTGTATCCGGGCTCGGCATCCCCCACTTCAGAGCTCTAGCGTTGAAATCCCCGGCAACCACCAGTTGGCCTGATACCTTAAGGATCTGATCTTCCAATGCATCTAATTTTGCTTTAAAATCGGCAATGCTCTCGTTTGGAGTCAAATAGCAACTTATGTATGTCGTTGCTTCCTTTACTCTGATCCAGACGAAGCCCCTTGCTGCCCCATGGTTATCTACCTGAATGCCCCGTTAGTAATCCAAATAGCGGCTGTACCCGGTAGGTCAGTGTACCACCTAGGTGTTTCCTTGTTGCGGTATTGCTCGCTTAAGAGGAGTATGTCGGCTCGTTTCTCGAGCTGGTGTAAGAGGTAGTCGGCAGTCTTGCTCCTATGCATATTGCCCTGTAGTATATTGGTCATACGCGATTTCTGGCCGCGTACAGTGCCTCTCGGTAGACCTGGTATATTCCGGATCCTGCACTCAAAATATCCTGCATCTATAGAGACAAAAGCTGCATTAATAGTACGAAAAATACGTGAAAACAGCGCAATGCAGAAGTTCTATAATATTACGAATTACGTTCATTAATAACATAAAACTGACAAATTAATAAATTGTTGTAGCTACGAATTAGTCTGTACTATTTATGATTTGATTCATATACGATACGAAAAAGTTTATAATTTTCATGCAATTGCAAGCGTTTATGGATGAATAATTTCTTATTATTAACGTAAGGCATTGTAAAATAGTAAAAAATGGTGATTTGTTGAAAGACTAAATTCGTAGATAGCACGAAATTTTTCATAACATTTTGGAAATTAAAATTTTTAATAACGTCTAATTCATACATGTAACTAAATAAATTCATTTTATATACGTATCAATACTGATATTTACGAAACTAATGTTATATGTAAGTTGACAATGCCCATAGAATGTCAAATAATTCATAAATAAAACAACTATTTTCGTAAATATATTGATGACGATTATTCAAATATAAGATGCAGTTCATGAATAATAAACACAATTATGTTTTTCTTAATTTCATATGACGAGATTGTTTTATTTATTAAATCATAATTTAAAACGTATAATATCTTTACAAAATATTCACAATAAAATATAATTTAATGCATAATTAAAACTATGTAAAATAATAAATCAAAAATTACTCAAAACCATTACGCTTATTAATTTAATAAAACATCTTAAAAAATTAAATAATTAATTAATTTTAACTATTTTTGTATTTTTATTAGTTTTATTTGATTCATATTTTTATTTTTTAAATTATAAATTTCAGTTTTGGTTCACCTTATAATTTATTACTTAATTATGTAACTCTGTAATTATGTAACTTAATAAAATAATAAAAACATAGAAATTTATTAAATGTTTCCTACAAATACACGTTATACGTATTAATCAAATGATCAATATTATTTTAATAATATACTTTGAATAATACAAAATAAGTTAAAATGTCTAGCAGCTCAGCATTAAAATAGAAAAAATAATCAGTTAGGATAATAAAAAATATAAACCAACAGTACTCTAATTTGTAAGCTCTTGTAATATCAGACTGACTTTAGAGGATTTTTGTTTTACAAAATGGTTAGATTTGTAAAAGAATGATAGTACAAAATTTCACACAAACTTTGCCGTTGTGGCATATTTTAAAATAAAAACAGAAAGAACGATGTGCAGCAGATGTCTACTGCTCTAATTAACTTATCGAAAATATTTATTAATACCTTCTAAGAACATAAAATATTTTTCACACTGCTGCACGTTTCCCATGCCCAATATGAATGGCTGAATGCATTCTAATTTTTCTTTTAACAAGTTAATATGCTCCACAATTTGCTGAACAAATCCTGTGTAAATCATCGCTTCCTTGTGACTCTTTTATTTGTACTACTTTTGTAACTACTTTTTCCCGTTATTATCCTTTTTTCTTATTTTTTGAGTAGGAGTTAGGAATCAATGGAAGCACCAGAGATGCTGAAGAGCGGCATCGTCTAGAAGTAAAAAAGAGTTACAATAAATGTATTGCTTGAGTTATATGTAAATAAATTGACTTTCACGTTAATTTCTGAACTTGGTTTACCTTTAGCGAAACCCCTTTAATTGATTTCATTTAAAACCGTTTTTATTCAGAAGATTTAACACGGTTTTCCTCCTTTTGGAAACTTAAAAATGGTCTTCATTATCAGTCATAATGTCCTCGGAAGATGGATGAATACATTTAAAATCGATGTTTATCTGCAAAAAATAATCATATACTAATTAATATCATGTCGTATTCAAAATAAACGTGATATATTTTGATTTCTAATTATCATTTAATTGGGAATCACAATAGATCAGTTGAGAATCGTTATAACCATCGTTAAGTAAAGACGTGTTCGCCTCGGTAATCAATAAATAATAAAATTCATAAAAAATAAAAATAAAATTTTGTTTTTTTTGTTTTTGGTTTAAAAATCGCATGATAAGCGATTTAACTAAAATAATATTTTTCCCGTTTTTTGTGCAACAAACACATAACATTGTATTGCTTGTTTAAAAATTGTGAATCTATTAACTGGGGCACCTTATAGGGCCCCAGGAACTGTGACATATTATTTAAAGTGAAATTATAAAAAAAATATAAATAAAATGGGTGAAAACAGTGATAGTGAAGTGGAGGTAGAAATGGTTCCCATCCACGCTACACGTGCAATAGATGATAGCATACAGAACTCCGCTATAAAACCATCGAAAATTATTAAACGTTCAGCTATACCGTTGGGTACGTGGACCGAGGACCAGCAAAGCCTGAAGGATCAAAATGAATATTTATTAAATGAAAATATTCTGCTATCAGGTAGGATACAATTATTGGAAACCCAATTACAAGAAGTACTCGCAACAGTGAAACATAAGGTAACAACCAATAAAAATAACGACAATAGAAAAAATTGTGGTACTGCAAAACAAGATAATAAAAGTGACCTAAATAATAGCAGTCACAGTGCTAACATCGGTTATAATATTATAACTGGAAATCAATTTGATGATATTGGGATAGAAGATGACCTAGAAAATTTAAGCAAAAGTGGAGAAAATCATAAAAACAACGAAGAAGATGAACCAGAATTTATCCCAGCCTTGAGGAGACAAAATAAGAGAAAACACAATAGTAATATTTACTATAATAAAAATCAAAATAAAATTAACGATAATGATAATTCAAACAATAAGAACACAACAAAAAATAAAACTGTAAATGATCAAGTTAATAATACTGATATAATAAAAAATGAGAAAATACCACCAATAACTATTTATACTCAAACACCCAATCAAACGGTAATGTTATTAAAATCTTATAAAGTTACAGATTTCGAAATTAAAAGAATAAATAACAACAAGCATTTATTGTTCATTAAAACAATGAACAATTATAATCTAACAATCGAAAAACTAAAAAATGTTAGTGCTCAATTTTTTACATACACACCTAAAACCGAGAAACCGAAAAACATTATATTAAAAGGGTTATCAGCTGATGAAAACATTGAAGCAATATTACTTGAATTGAAGCAGCATGAATGTGAAGAACTCAAATTCATTAAATGTTCAACATTCCAAACAACGCTAAAAAATCAACCAGGAAAAAAAATACCAATATACATAGTGCAACTATCACCGGGTTCCAATTTAAATAAATTAAGAGATATCAAATTTATAAATTACCAACGAATATATTGGGAAAAACTACGAATCAACCAAATGAAACAGTGCAAGAATTGTCAACGATATGGACACGCAGCTATTAATTGTAATTTACACTATCGCTGCGTAAAATGTAACGAGGAACACCGTCCAGGAGAATGCAAATCTGATAAAAAAAAATAATACACAACCATTCTGCGCAAATTGTAGAGAAATCGGACACCCAGCATCTTATCGTGGATGTACAGTATATAAAGGAATACTAAAGAGAATCAGGGAGAATAAGACAGCAAGGGAGGAAAAACAACAACTGCAAACAAAAAAATTCAACTCGAGTTATATTGAACCTGGAGTAAATTTCAGTGATATACTTAAGAAAAATTATAAGAGTAACAATGAAAAATCAAATGGATGTAATGATGATAAGGATAGTGATGGCAACTTAAACCAAATCATACTAAATAAACTGAATAAATTCCAGTCATATATGGTGGAAAACGATAAAAAGTTAGATACACTATTCAACGCTATTAACGAGCTTATGCATGGTGAGTAATACATATCTAAATTACAAAGCTTTTAAAGCTAAAATATTTAAAAGATCTATAGTGATTCTGCCACAACCAATTATTGTTACTACATCCATTCGGTTATCGATTGCATGTTTAATTGAACACCATAGAAATTATTATTATCTTATAGAAGTTAGCTGTTGTTTTGAAGCATATAAAATCAGATACAGTTATGGCTAGGGTAAATAAATTAAAAATTATCTCAATAAATGTCAATTCAATAATATCGATAGAACGACGTATGAATTTAATTATATTTATCGAAACACACAATCCAGATGTTATATTGCTGTCTGAAACAAAACTCGATAAAAGACATATTTTTAAGATTAAGGATTATAATATAATAAGGGATGATCGAAAAATACACGGTGGTGGGACAGCTATAATATTAAGAAACAATATACAATATAAACATATAAATTTTATCAATTCATATATAAATGCAATTGAATGTACCATAGTCGAGATTAAGCTAGATAATAAAAATTCAAAATTATTCATTGGCTCAATATATGGAATTCCGAATGGTTCAAGCAATGCATTTATTAATGAATTTGAAAATATATTTAATTATCTAAATTTAAATAACCAAAATAATTATTATATTCTGGCGGGAGATATAAATGCTAAACATCAATCGTGGAATAACAGAATTGATGATACTCGTGGAAAAAAATTAAAAGAATGGCTAGATAATAATAGTCAATTCTTTAAACTAAAATTAGTGATACCTGACAAACCCACGTATCCTAGAACTAATTCCACTATTGATGTAGCATTTATCGATCACAGGATAAATCTAGCGAAACCCATTTTAGATACGATTAGTTATGACAGTGATCACAAGGCGTTACAGATTGATATAACGTCTCAAAGTATATATGAATCAATAATAAATAATAACACTCAACGACAGCAATATGGGATCTGGATAACAGGTGTGGACTGGAATGTGTACAAAATAAAACTAGAACAAAATTATTATAATAAGCTTGCAAATATTCCGGATGATTTAAACGAGACCTACATTCCCAATAATAAAAACTTAAATAACAAAGAAATAGATAGCTATCTATTGGAATTAAATGCGTTGATATTAGACACTTTGAAAGAAATAGCACCTCCGATTAACAACAACAACAATCAACTTTTAAAAAATATTTATGGAAATAAATTAATATTTAAATTATATAAATGTAAAAGCTTAGTTATAACTAAAATCAAAAAAATCAAAAGAAATCCAAATTATAATATTAATCAATTGAATCAATTGCAATCTATCATAAAAAATCTAAAAAACTTAATAAAGCAAAATATAAGAATCCAAATAAATAAAGTATGGAGAAACAAAATAACTAAAATACAATTAAATAGCAAAAGAAGTGTATTTATTAATATCAACAGAATTTTCAGACCAAAAGATGGCATATCTATAGACAATATTACTATCAACACAAAACATAATTACGATACTAAATTCTTAAATTACAATCAGAAATATACGATTAACCTAAACGATAGAACGAGAATTAAAAATATTGATAGTGATAATGTTGAAGTACTTCAGACAGCAGACAAACTGAATATAATAGGTGCCTATTTAGAAGATCAAACTAGGAAAAATACAGTATCGTTTCACGATAGTAAAGTAAATGAATTTATGAACAAATTACAACATCAAAAAAATGAAATCATTTACAATAATACTCCAAGTCAATTCTATAAACAAGAATTCAAAGTTGAACGCACATCTGACAATCTCGATCCAATATCAGTAACTGATGGTCTATATACGACAGAAACTGAATTAGAAAATATATTCAAAAACCTTAACAACAAAAAGTCCTCGGGGCCTGATAGAATACCAAATATCGCTCTGAAACATCTGCCTAGCTGCATGATAAGACAATACTGTATACTTTTTAATAATTTATTAAATAACACTCATTTTCCAATGGAATGGAAACTTTCGAAGGTAATCCCCATCAAGAAAAAAAATAAAGATGGAAAGTCTTATAAAAATTATCGTGCCATCACCTTAATGTCTAACGTGAGCAAAGTATTCGAAATTGTCTTACATAATAATATTATGCTACATGTAAAACAACATAACATAATGCCAGATAATCAGTTCGGATTCCGATATGCCCATTCCACGGTACATGCAATAAACAAACTGACCTCGGACGCCATATACGGCTTCAATAATGCAAAGGTAACAGGAGCATTACTAATAGATATAGAACGTGCGTTTGACTCCGTATGGATCGAAGGTTTATTGTATAAATTGTATAAAATGAAGTTTAGCCCTAGTGTAATTTATATGTTAGCTGAGATGTTATCAAAAAGGAAATTTGTAGTAAGTAATGGGGTAAACTCTACAGAAAACGAATTTGAATTAAGTTCTGGGCTACAGCAAGGTACAATTTTGGCACCAATTTTATTCAGTTTGTTTGTGGCGAAGTTACTTAAGAAAGATACATTAAATTCAAGTAAATGTCAAGCATTAGCATATGCCGACGACATAATTATCTACTCGACTTCTAACAAAATTAATACTATTGAAAAAAACTTGCAAAATTCACTAAACGAAATAAAAAAGTATCTGATTGACTGGAAGCTTCAAATAAATCTAACTAAATGTGAACTAATATTATTTAGGACTCCGTTAAATCAATTAAATCATAATATTAGAAAAAATTGGAATAAAATTTGTATTAAAGTAGACAATAAGAAAATCCAACAAAAAACCGAAGTAAAATATTTGGGATTGAAATTAGACCAATACCTTTATTATGATAAACATATTATTACACAATTGGACAAAGCTCGTAAAGTCTTTGGAATGTTAAATAAATTATTCTTTTCAAAATATTTGAATAACGCAGTAAAATTGATTTGTTATCAAGTGATTATAAGACCACTTCTCACTTACGCAGCACCAATTTGGTTTAATATTTCATCTGCCCTGATGGAAAAAATCAGAATCTTTGAACGAAAATGCATAAGAATATGTTTATCAAAATATAGGAAAATACAAAATCCAAAACATTTTATTTCAAATCAAGTAATATATAACTCGATTAATTTCGACAGAATAGATTTATTTATAATTGAGATTATAAGAAAACATATATTAAGGGCCATCACAAATACAGAAAACTCCATGATTTATGCGCCATATCTAATGGACATGACCATATATAAAAATAATATTGAAAACAAATATCCACCACCGGAATCCTTCTTATACCTCGATCAAAACGCCTTTATACAATCCGAAAATGCAATACCTATTATATATCATATAATGAGAAGAAAAAATAATAAAGCGATCAACCCGAGAGAATTTATAGAACCGGGCCTCTTCAGATTTAATAAAAGCCTGTCTAATAAATCTATAATGAAATATTATCGAAATATTACAAAATATTGGTGGCTAAGCCACAACAATAATTAATTCTTTGATAAAATAATCACAACCAAACCAATCTAGTCATTATTTTAACCAATCATGAAGGGGGATATTTTTTTTTGTGCCAGCCCTTTTTATATCCAAATAAAAAACTTAAAATACATAACTACTTTAGCAATATAAAGTATATTACTTAAAACAAACATAAAACTAAATATAAAGATAAAATCAAAAATTCATAAATATTGAGAGTCAAAAAATATTGCCTTGTCTGACCATAATAATTTAATTTATTAATAAAATTAGAGTAAGTTTTTTTTTAAGATTATGTTTAAACTTACAATTAAGAACAAAAATGTAAAAATGCAAAATGCTGGAAAATAAAACAATAATTTATAAAAAAAAAAAAAAAAAAAAACAATAGATCAGTTTGTTTTAACAGCTATAATATTAAGACCACCAATGTTATCAAGATTACGTTTTAAATTATTAAGCATTAAATACATGAATCCTGGCAGTTTACGGAAACTAAAGAAACTAGGTGAACTTTTTTAATTTAGTTTTTCATAAATCAACAGCACTATTGACTAACTATTATTAATTGTTTTAATTATTCATTAAAATTTGTGGTGGTAGTATAATAATTTTTCACAGCAAACATTTATCAACTATTTACTTACAAAACGTTGAAAAAACAAGAAAGTTTATGTGAGTTGAAAATTATAACATAAAACAGTTTTTAAATATCAATTAAATGCACGGATCTGGCAAACTTTCAATGGAAGTTATTTTAGTACATATTTCTTAAAAATTAAATTGGAAGATAACATAAATATTATATTTTGCTATTTAATCAAATTCCAATAAACAGTATTTAATCTAATTACCGCAACAAAAATTGATTACTTCTGAATATGCCATGATTTGAATAATTTTAGTATAGCAAAGTAATGCTTACCGATCTGTAACCACTTGGTTTTTTATATTCTCCGCATTTATTAAAATATTTTGAAGCGATGTTAGGTCTTGTTGTATTTCCTTAATTTTGTATCGGCTACAAGCTTGCCAAACGCTCTCGAACTCATTAGCTGATAGTTTGTCGCACTTAATGCTTTTTAAGCAAACTTCAGCGTCAACTTCCGAATCTATAAAATCATTTAAAAATTATGTTATAATAAATGACTATAAATAAATAAATTTGTATGACTAATCAACACACACATAGAATTTAAAATGAATGCTTTTCTATGCGGATGATCCAAAAAAGAATTCCTTTAAATATAAAACTTACCTGAATGCAACTAAAATTATCACTATTTTTTTTCACAATCAAAATAATAGTTGTTTTTATTATATAATTGTTTATAAAAACAAAATAAAACACTATGATTTCAATAAATTATTTTTTTAAATTTATCGCCAAGAAACATAACAAGTTTGCAACAAATTTTAAGAACGAATGAACTAAATGACTGTTATATGATATAATACGTATAAAATAAAAATATTACGAAGTTTTCGTATATTATGAATATTTTTCTCTCGTCTTCTATAATACAAACTTTTCGTATATGTTATGAATATTTTTATCACTTCATCTATAATACCAACTAATTCGTAGATATTTAGAACTCTTCGTATATATTATGAATATTTTTCTATCGTCATCTATAATAAGAACTAATTCGTAGATCTACGATCTTTTCGTATATGTTATGAATATGTTTATCACTTCATCTATAATACCAACTAATTCGTAGATATTTAGAACTCTTCGTATATATTATGAATATTTTTCTATCGTCATCTATAATACGAACTTTTCGTGTATATTATGAATATTTTTCTATCGTCATATATAACCCTTTCGAGTTCAATAAAAAATTTTTTTTGGTTCAATTTACGTTCACCATACACAAATGTGTATGTAAATTATGACAGGTTGTAATGTCTTCCGTATTTTAACGGATCTTAGTTAAATCGGAATTCTTTTTGTAAAAAGCATAATAATTTGTTAAAAAAATAATTATATAACATATAATTTATTTGTTCTTGATAACATATTAATTATTTTATCATTATTATAGTTACTGCGTTATTTTTGGGACGAAAACAAAATTAAGTGGTTTACACAAATGTGTACATTGGTCTTCAATTACCACCTAATTCTATGTTTGACATCTTCGTTTGTCTTAATCGAAATTTGTATACACAATTGTGTATGCGGGTCAGGAAAGGGATAATGGGGTAGATACTCGATCGGCTAGCAAGCAAGCAATTTGCAAGCCGAAATCCTGGCTACTCAATCAATTTCACCGAGGATATTTGAATTTCAAAATATGTTTTTCAAAAAGTTTTGTTTTTTTTTGCGATTGCACAGTAAATTTTGCGGTTTAAAAAAATGAACAGCAAATTTTTGTGTTGTTTTACTGTGCAATTGCAAAAATAAACAAAAATTTTATAAAAAATATAATTTGAAATTCAAATTTTCTTGGTATAATTGATTGAGTAGTCAGGATTTCGGCTAGCAAATTGCTTGCTTGCTAGCCGATCGAGTATCTACCCCAATACGAACTAATTCATAGTGCGTAAATATTTGATATAATTTATAGAAAACCGAACAGTTATTTTCTTCTTTAATAAATTGCTATGACGATTATGAAATTTAATTGGTTCTTTGTTATATTATGCTTGTTTAAAATTTTGATTTTTAAAGGCGATGGAATAAAATTTAGATTTCATAGTAAAATTTGACACACGAACGAGGAAAGAGCAAATTTCTGGTCAATGTCAACAAGTATAAAATATAAATATATTTTTATTTAACGTTGGGGCGGTGTATAGAAGGATATCTTTTCAAAAAATATGTCAAAAATGGATTTCCCAAAATAAGATATTTCAAAAAAATTAAAGGTTAATAAGCGAATTTTAAAAGCATCAGAAAGGCACAAAATATTAGGTTCATAAAGGGATTTTTCAAAACAGCATTTTTCAAAACGGCAATTTAATCGCACACTCCAAAATACATTGGTTACAAAGCCTAAAGTTCTACTCGTGGTTGCGGTATGTGAATAAATCCTTAGCTTATATCGTAAAAAGGCACACCTTCCGAATATTGTTCTAAAGTTTAATCATGCGCGTGCTTCTCGATTATTTTATAATTGTGGATGGGTAAATTATAAAGATAGTCGAAGATAAGTTATGGTCAAAGAAAATGTGCGTAAACAGAAGACGAATTAAAAAAAAGATGAATCGTTTCCCTGAATATGTTATGAACAAGTTCCATCATTTGAATTACATCTTCAATGAACTACCAGTAATTAATATTATATTGCATACAACTTCTACATATTCAAGTCATTAATGATAAAAAGAGACTGTTTATGTAAATAATTGTGTGTTCGTTACAGCCTTCTATGTTTAATAAATATTTTTAAACATGTTCTATAAATTTTTTTATATATTTGTCATATTTAGCTATATATAATTCGTAATATTAATAATAAAATTCGTAAACGTTAAAGTCGATATGAATATCAAGATACTCGTATACCATAATTTTCGAATTTCGCTATTGTATCTTTGTTACGTATAATTTCATATTTTTAAGGAACAAAAATTCATTATTGCGAACCTATTCGTATAAATACTTTTAATACAATTTTACAATTGAAAGTTATCCTTTAACACCATATATAAATATAATGCAACAATACAAAAAAACTAAATGGAACTATTAATTTACGAATTGCGATTCTTGCTATTAATGCATGCAGTTGTACAATTTGTTTTGTTTATTTTATTTTCTACGTTTATATAAAGATTTTTACATTAATAGTAGGAATTCGAGTTAACGAATGTAATTCGTAAAAAAAATACACAAAATTTTTTGTGAGTGTTTGATGTGACCCAGCTCCGCATGGTCCCTTCCCTTTTCCAGACAGAGCATACAACGGTACTGCTGGTTAGTACACGCGCTTGCTTTATGACCCGACCCGAAACACTTGTAGCACGATTTGCTCCTGTCTGTTCCTTTCCAGTCGGTCGCGATGTGGCCGTAGCCTTGACATTTAAAACATCGTACGGCTTCTACTCTTTCGCGCACACGGCAGTACAGCCAGACTATTTTTATTTTCCCTTTTTTCAAGAGATTTCAGGCCGCCTTCATCACAATGATGACAACTTTCTGTGATCTACCGGTTTCGAAGACAGTAATGTTAGCATCTCCTACGTCAGAGTTGTCACGTCTAAGTGCTGCTTCTACTTCCTCCACGCTAGTGCAGGCGTCCAGGTCATGGATTTCCACCTTTATTCTGGTCCCAAGGCTATTTATTTTGCCCTTCTCGCCCAGGACCATTTTCAGTTCCTCGCAAAACCCTTCGTTATTATTTGTCTTGGATCCTAGCTCTAAGAGCACATCACCAGATTTAGTTTTCCGAATTGCGGTCACTTCGGCTCCCGACTCCTCCGGCTTTGCTTTACTTCTCATCTCAATGAGGATCTCGGCGTAAGATTGATCTGGTGCTGGTCGTATTATTAGTAACTGTTTCTTCGGAGCCGGCCTGTGTTATCCGTTCCTTCAGCTTTCACCGTGTTCTTTGGCCTTTAGGGTCGTGTGTTTGCCATCCACCGTTAGGCGTTTCTCCCTCGTTTTTTTACTTCGTTTTCTTCGGCCGGGCTAGACGCAGATCGTTTACTGTTTTCCGATTGTGTTGAGGACTCCCGGGCTGGCCATGCGGCCGGCGCTTTAGCCGCCGGTATAGCCACTAATCGTACAGAAGTTTCTTGATAGATTTGCCCCTGTGTCTGTTGTTGCTCTGGTATCTTCCATTTGCTACGATAAAAGTTAATGGCGCTGACCACCTCCTCCAGTTCCGCCATACCGTTCTTCACACCAATGGAAATATTTGGCTGTCTTTTGGCCGCAGCCTTCATCGTCTCCAGTATTGCCTTACACTTTTTTATTTCGCTTTCTTCTCTTTGTCTAAGTTCCTCAATGCCAGCCTTTGCGTTGCTTGTGGAAGTACCTCCTATTTCTATCTCATTAGCATTTCCATTTGCCCGGAATGTTTCTATTGCCTTGTTCGTGCTGTGCAACTGCGAGCTTATTGTTTCAGTCCCTGTTGTGAAGGGAGGTGTTCGTCGAAGCATGTTACTTTTGCTAAAAGTAGTTTGCTCCTCGTTTGGTCCCGTTTGGTGCCTTCCAGTAGCCTCTGAGAGCGTTGCAGCCTGGTTGCCTACTGCGAAGCTCCCCCGTAGTGTCAAGTTGCTGCCCCACCCCCTCCCCCCTCCCGGAATCCGTGGGGCTGCCCGAAAAACGGGGTGGGATTCAGAACGTGTGTTCCTACCCATCTGTGATAAATTGTTGTTGGTGCTCGACATTGCATATTTGAATTTCTAATTTTGGTCCGCCCCGGATACTTGATTTTTCCGGTACCTGTCATATCTGACTGGCTTTCCCCTATCCGCCACCCGGGGAGGAGCCCGATGGAGGTCTAGCCAAACCCCACACGGGCGAAAGAGTAATAGTTAATTTGTTATTCAAGTAATCTGCTTTTCGGGTTTTAATAAGCAGTTATAACAAGTCCAACACTCTATTTTTATAGTATGATAACCAAAAAGACATTATTGGATTATGACAAGCATCCAATAAGAGAATTTTTCACATGGGATATGTGGTTATATTTACGAGAGCTGTAAACGTACCGGCACAAGCATTAAAAATTAGATTAGGCTTCCTTTCACAATCCTTGCTCGTCTGTAACTATTGGACTGTTTCATATAAATACTTTGTTTTAAAATTGTAACACTGCAATCAGTCACTCGCGTTCAAATAATTTTGCTCTGTACTGTAGAAGTATAAATGTGCCCTTATATACACAACAGATTTGCAATAATTTACAGTCGAGCATAAGTGCGGGAAACAAGTATAATGTTGTTTACGTATTCTCCTCCCTATAAGAGTTGGATGAAATAAAAATTTTTGGTGTTCATTAACAGCGCGTCACAGTTCGAGCTTGTCAAATATATACTGAACTGATGGCAATCGATTTTATGCAAACAAATCCGTGTAAAACTAAAAAATTTAATTCTTATCCTAAAGAAAAACGAAAATTGTTTTTTGCAAGTGTGTCTAAATCTTGGAATTTCCAAAGAACTACTCGTCCAGTTCCCATCCATGCATGAATAATTTTCTAAAGACGGCAGCACTTAGCAAATGGTTAGTATTTTCTCTACTCGCCACTATAGAACACCAATGGTATGTGCTTTACCTTGATCAGAATGTGCACCAGAACCGGCCTATTTACTATACTACAATCAATGTTCGTGTTCATTGTCAAGCATACAGTAGCCAAAAATAAGATTTAATCTGCGATTATCCTCAAACTTATTTTTCTCTTTCAATTTAAATTTTTTTCAATAGCAAACAGGTAACCCCTAATTGGATGTTACTAGTATCGAAAGTTGCCAGCAAAATTGAAACTGCCAACTAAAAGTACTATACTCATACACTACTATACTCATGAAATATTCCGGGCGAAATGTGTGAACGTATTCACGTCGATTTTGCCGTGCCATTTAAAAGCATTTCTGGTAATCGTAGATATGCTTTCAAAATGAGTAGAAGTCTACACGATGACCAATATCATAACAAATATACTTCAGAAAGCACCTACCAGCTTATTCGCTCGCTTCGGAGACAATTAAACACAATCAATATGTCACCATACCATCCAAACAATGAATAGATTAGCCGAGAGGTTCATCAAATCGTTCATAGTGAGAATGATAACACAGATCTCGAAACTCAGCTCAACGCATTGTTATTTAGTTATCGGAACACGCCACAGGTTATACAACGGGCAAAGCTCACGTTGAATTATTAATGGGGTGACGACTGCCAACGATCTTCGATAACTTTAAGCGATTCGAACAGACAATGATTCGAAATGGAAGTCGGGAGTAAACACACAACAAAACAACAGATGGTCACACAGTGTTAGTTTTCCGGATCAAACTGTCAAACGAAGACAAACAGATGCAATTCGAGAATTATACAACCCACAGACTAAGAAGTCATATAGGCGTCCACATCAACCATAAGTTCTGTAACTTTGGATACTACAACAATTGCCATCGCCTACTTCACCAGGTCTTCGACAATGTAGAGTACCGCTACGATTGAACTTGTAATACCAGCACCAACTATAGTGGGGAAAAATATAATTGAAACTATCTTTATATAGTAGTATTGAATACACTCTTTATATATGACAGATTGTCATTAAAAAAGTTCTCTCTATATTATGAAACACGCAACTCGTATTTCACACGTAATATTTAAATTTAAATTAAATACATCATATTCGAGAGCATCTTGTTTTATTTCTGTAAACGACCCCAAACAACATCCGTATAATGAAATAATTTCTCGAAGAGGGAACATTAATTAGTCTCCTAGATCTTGTGGTCGATCTGTGTAGATAGTGAACAAAATATTTCGATTTTGATAATGAAATTTAGTTGTTTCTTTAAAAGGCGACCCGACAAGAATTTTCCATACGTGGATTTAAGATTTTGATGATTAAAAAATCCACACAGAAAAAAAAATAGTATGTTAAATTATTCGCTTTATTAATAATAAGCAAAGCGTTTGAAGTATTTTCGGTAAAACTATCGTTTTAGGTAAATTGTTGTTTTCGATGTATCGTCGTTTTCGGTGAATTATCGGTTTCTGTGGATTTTTTTTTCGATGAATTGTTGTTTTCGATGAATTATTTTTGCGGTAAATTGTGTATTTCGGTGAATTGTTTTTCAATAAATTGATGTGGAGTACATATTACGACAAGCATGTTATTCGTTGATGCCCAACACTATTATGCAATCAGATTTTTCTAACGTGCAAACCGCCACTGTAAGGAAATTTAAAAACTTTACCTACTAAAATAATAGACATTTATTTCGTATGACTTTATTTAGGTTATACTATTCAGTAAAAGCTGTCCAACCGATTGTTTTTCTAGTTAAGTTAACCTTAATCAAATGAAACATCACGAACCCTAAATATTTTTCAATAATTGCCCGCACGTTACTTTTACCTAAATTAGTCAGTTTTGTAATTTCAAAACTACTAATTTAGTTTGCCGTTGGTTTATATGTATAAAACGTACACACCAGAAAATTGTTATTGATTAACCGGCATAACCGGAAAATGGTTTTATTCCAAGATTTCTTTTTCAATTTTTCCATAGATGGCAACCATTATCACTGAAAATTTTCTTTTTCCTTTTCATTTTCTGCAATAGTAAAGCAAAATCCTTGCATAACAAAAAGATTTTCTTTGAATAACATTCAATCGCATTAAAAAGCTCTTCAAGTAAAAAGCATTTTAAAAAATTTCGAAAAATCCCTAAATTTATAAAATCATTATATTAAAAAATCTCAGTTGTGTCTTACTAAAAATTATAATAGTTTCTAAGTGATTATTTAATTTATTTAAGATTTAATACTATATTGTGATGTTGGAAAATTAAATTTTCTTTTTTCTATAAGAAAAATAATCAACTTGAATAAGTCAATTGCCCTCGACAAAAAATGAAGTTTTTACTATCAAGCTTATATCAGAGATTTTTCTAAATAGTTCTACTTGGTCTAGTTTCTAATTTGTCTAAAATTTATAAATCAAAATAAAATTAGTTACCGCAAAATTGTGCAAGCAGAAAAATCGGGACAATCTCGAGAAAATAAAATATGAAAAAGATTTTTTATTGGGTCCTATTTGCTGCCATTTTGATTGATAGAGGTAAGGTTTATTAACATGTTCGACAAAAAAAAAATATAATTTATGCTTCAAATCAATAACTATTAAATAGTTTTGATCTATTTAAATTGCTATTTAATTTGCTAATTTAATTGGTTTAACAAAAAATTCCGAAAGACACGGAAAAAATATATTGTGAAAAAACAATATTAGTAATAAAAGGGGATTAAATAAAAATTAGGTTTTTATGGGGGAGGAGAATTTTCTTTTTCCCGTATTCCCTTTTGACTCGTTTTCATAACAAACATAAAAAATCGGCAGGAGAAATTGTTTATAGATGACATTCTCTCGGAATTTTTAAATTTTCGTCTTTCTCATGTTTTTATTTTGATTTCGGAATATAAACAATAACCACGTGCCTTATATATCATAGGTTTATGCGTACCCACACCAACTGAACCGACCGAAGATGATGACGACGCAGACTGGGATGAAGATGATGATTCTTCGGAGGCTGATGATGATGGACGTGTTTATAAAAATCCGCGTAATTCACCATCGACCGAGTGTCCTCGGGACGAGGAGCAAGCTACACTACTGGTAAGCTAATTGTATGCTTCATTTCAGGCCTAACATCTTTATTTTTATAATTTTTAGGGGCAAAAATGTTTAAGGAAATGTTCCTCCGATGAGGATTGCAAAAGTAAAAAGAAAAAATGTCTATGCGACGGTGCTTGTGGTATGTCTTGCATTAAACCAGACCGTGAGTGTCCCGAACTGGAACAACCAGCGATGGGGGCCGTTATATTATCGGGACGATTCTTTGGAGCGCGTGCTACTTATACCTGTCCTCATGGTTCCCATGTGGTAGGATTGCAGAGTCGTTTATGTCAGGCGGATGGTAAATGGGCTGGTACCGAACCGTCTTGCAAACAAAACAGTAAATAATCTTAAAATTTTCAAAATTATTTAATGATTTTAATTTACACAATTTTTCGATAGTTTATTGTTTAACTCCGCCGACTATAGAGCACGCAAGGCACTCGGCCTTACCGGAGCAAACAACGTTCGATTTAGATTCCACTGTACAGTATCATTGTCATACAGGATACGTAACTAATGGATTTCCACGCGCTAAGTGTCTTGCAATAGATGGAAAAGCGAGCTGGTATGGTCCTGACATATCCTGTGAACGTAAGTCATCAGTACAAGTACCCGTCACAATATGTTTCATATTATAACACATATTTTATGTTGTAGCGCGTTCATGTGGCCAGCCATCAGATCCAGCACATGGATGGCATGCCGGTGAATGTTATACATTTAATTGTAGAATAACATATCACTGTGGTGAAGGTTATGAGTTAGTAGGAAAGTTGGAGCGTTTTTGCCAAGCTGATGGCGCATGGTCCCCAAAAGAATTACCAAGTTGTGTTTGTAAGTATTGAGTTTAAAAATTCCTATTTAAATCTCATTCTAAAATCATTTTTTTCGTTTAATTTCTACATTTTTCAATCAGCATCATAAATTTTATAAATTTCAAATTCATACATTCACCTTTATATTCTATAATATATAGGCCCATACATAGCAAAAAAATGTAGCCATTTGTCTTGTTTTTTGTTTAAAATGCCATGAAACATTGTAAATTTTATTAGCAAATTTTATGAATCAAATAAATAGTTACTACAAATTGAATTAGAAATAAAGCAAAACTAACCAAACCAATTTTGTTTCATTTCATTTAAGTTTATAGTTTTTATTGTTTAGCATGTCAGAGCTTTTTTTTTTGTTGCACGCAATTTTATTTGTGGTAACTATTTTAGATATCGATTTTTTGTATGCACACACTTTTCAGTCGCCAGATTTTCTAGCGACCTAAAAAATCGCTGAAATGCATAACAGTAGCGACTAAATGAGTCACAATCTATGATTTTGTTGTTATTTAATTTGCAGTAGTAACAGCAGTTCAATGTCCACCACCGGAAAATCCTAAAAATGGAAAAGCCATATATACAAGCTGTTCATATAATTCAGTTGTTAGTTATGAATGTAAGTACGGGTTTACTTTAGTGGGTGAAAGTTCACGTCGGTGTGGTGCTGACCGGAAGTGGAGCGGACAAATACCAGTGTGTAAAGGTAATCCAGATTCGTTGAATTGAAAATTAACGAAAATTTGAGTGAAATAAAACTAAATGAAAATTTTCTCGTTCTAGAAATAAACTGCGGTCATCCCGGAGTACTGTATAATGGCTGGCTGGAAAATATAGAAAGTGGCACTGGCCTTGGAGCAAGTATAATATTTCGATGTCATCCTGGTATGCTATTGTCAGGGCACACATCCACTGTCTGTCAAATTGACGGACGATGGCGTTACCAAGTACCACAATGTCTAGCCCCATGCGTAGTCCCAGCAATATCACAAGGTCTTGTAAGCCCTATCGACACAGATGTCGATATGAATGGCACCACAACTCTAGCGACGATAGGCATAGGTTCTATATCGAAAGTAAAACACGGCACCATATTAGAAGTATTTTGCGATGAGCACTATGAATTTCCAATATCATCCTTAACGCCGCCAACATGTAATAACGGGACATGGAGCGTGATTCCTCGGTGTGTTCCAGCCAGATGTAAAATAATGCCAAAGGCACCTAAAAATGGAATGGTGCTCGCCCCAAAAACTGAACATGGTATGAAAGCACGTTTCAAATGTAAAGATGGTTTTAATTTAACAGGGCCGGGTGGTAAAGATGTTCACGACATAAATGAATACGTATTAACCTGCTCTTTCGGTAATTGGACAGGGGAAACTCCATTTTGTATGGAAGTGTACTGTCAGTTTCCTGGATATATTCCGTATGGTAAAGTTCTGCTCGTTGGCAATATGGGCCTATACGATTATCGGCCATATGTTAAAAAGGTCGTAAACAATAAACAAATTATGTATGAATGTGATAAAGGCTACGTGTTTGGAGAGGGGCCCCCGGGGGCTACCTGTGTCGGTGGGAATTGGAGCCCGCTTGAATTACCAACTTGTATTCCGGGCCAACATCCCCGACTACGGTGGAACAGGAGGCGTAGATCCACCAAACTTATTCCACCAGAGCGAAGATACCGCCGTACCAATTTCCTTCTTCAGCACTATCGTTATCTACACAGATGGAAGCGAGAATTAGGCGATGAATATAACACCATTCCACAAATTGAGAATTACCGTAGTACACATGCCCATGATTCAACCAGAATTTTATCAAATTTCCAACCTATTATTCGGTACAAACGACACGCGTTTTTGGCATCAAATCCACACCGTGGCGACTTGTCTCGAAGTCGCCGCGAACTAAGTGAAATCGAGAGAGCTTACTCACAGTATTATGAGAAAATTAAAGATAAATATCGAATTTTTGTTTCAAAACTACTTAGCCAAAATCGTATGGGACAGCAGCAGGCACATGCGAATAATTTAGGCAAGTCAAACCGAGTTCGCGTAGATCATGAGCAGTGGTTTGATAATTCGTATGCTGGCACCGAATCAAAACAACCATCCAAATATAACGACAATCGTAATCATTATGAATCGGATGAGATGAATTTCTACAATGACAATAGTTCACCGTATGAAGATCCCATCGAACAATCGGTAGGTATTGTACCTATATCGATTCCTAATATAAACGAACAAGTTTCGACATCGTTTTCATCTGGATACAGTCATCCACTGGCCGAGAATAATTACAATCTACCCAATCAGAAAATTGTGAATAACGAGTTTGAGTTCAACAATTATTACGATAAGGATCGGAAGTACGATATGAAATATGAAGAAAATCGTTCCGGCCTCAACAGTAATAATAATCATCGAGCAAATATTTCATCGCTGATTGCTCAATTAAAATCACAGTTGGTTAAACGTAAAAAACGGAGCGCTTGGAATGATGATGACGATAGTGTGAGACGGCGCGAACGAAAAAATAGCCGCCGAATTAATCAAACGCTTGATTTTGATGACGATTCTGGAATGGAAATGACGGATAATAATGGGCGTAAGGCAAAACAAAAAAATCCGTGTGATCCCATTATGCCCGAAGATAACGTGCAATTTGAAATTGTAAGACCAGGCCGTGATCCAACCGAACCATTTAGTTCGGGTACCATAGTTAAGGCGTCTTGTGGCAAGGGTTTTGGGATTAATTTATCGAATCCCAATGCAACAGCGAAATGTGTCCGCGGACGTTGGAAACCAGTTAAACCGGCTTGCTTAATTCGTAAGTATTTTAAACAATTAATTTCAATAGTTATTTAAATTGCATAACCATTTTTTAGTACCATGCACCATCCCAATGGTGGAGAACGGACATTATTTCACCGACCACATTGATTCGCTCGCGGAATCCCATAAGCCTGAAACAACACAGATAGCCGCTTTAGCACATATCGAAAACGGTCAAGTGATAGCATTCCAATGTGATGACGGTTATAATGTTCATGGGCCAAACCAAATTCGGTGTTGGAATGGGGATTGGGCGGTTCCGGTCCTCCCAGAGTGTATACCGTTGCCGTGTGTCCTACCAACTATTCCAAATGCTAATTACCAAGGTGGATATCGAGCTGGATTAACGATTGCGCACGGCAGTTCCGTTTCAGTTCAGTGCGATAATAGCAACGGGAATAATGGGAACGGAAATCCGAACTTAATTCCCATGGACTGCAATCTAGGCACTTTGCAGCCTTTGAACATAAACTGTGGCCAATCACCTATTCGTAAATCACGCGAAGACTACAGTGAAACTGTTGATCGATCGAATTTATTGAACACGGATTACAGTTTGAATATAGGCGGACGGGATTGTGGTTCACCTGCCCACATTCAAGGCGCGCTTACATATCGCAATGAACCGATTTCAGAACATGACCATAAATATCCGACCGGTACAGAAATTTTATTTAATTGTATATCGAGCAGTGTTGGTGAACGCTCGACGTGGAAAATTGTTTGTGAAGATGGTTATTGGGTGGGACGAAGCTTTAATTGTGCAAATGGGTCGTGTATTTTTCGAAATAATGAACCGCACGTTGTTAGTTTTTATAACGATTTGGAAATTCGCGAAGAAGTTGTAGAATTTCCACCGGGTGCTACAATAATTTCTAGGTAAGTTAACTTTATTTTATAACTTTTAACTATAATTCATGTACAAGTTATACTTTAATCGTATTCAGCTCCTATAGTAACGCTGATCTCGCCACTTAAAATGTTGGTTTGGTGATACCATTTGTTGGTGTCTAGTACAACTGTAAAATGATGAGCTAATTAAAAAATGAAAAAAAAATTATTATAATGGGTATACGAACTGATTTCGCCAGGATGAACGACAGCCTTGAAAAAATTGCATTCGTAATAGCATTCGGGTGGAGGTGCCAGAATCCATTCCTTAATCCCTTTTAATTGAGCTTGCCACGACGGTAAACGTACATTATCCACGTGCATATGTGCTCCCATTCCATGCCCGCCCATAAAGATCCAGTCAGTTGGATTATTTTCAGACGCCTTCGGCAAAAAATAAGGTCGATCATAATGTTGCCTCAGTATTTTGGCGACATCCGGATTACAATTACTCCATCCAAAATACCATGGTACACGCCCCGGTTCATAATTTACACGTTCTGCTTCCATTTTAAAAGCATCGTACAAATTTTTCAAACCAGATTTATAAGGAAAAAATTGACAATTCAATGTTTTTTGCTTGCGACTTTGATTCTCGTACAATTCCTTAAAATACCAGTAATCAAAAACTTCGGGAGCTGTCCAATTCAGCATTGCATCTGTTACGATAATTCCGCCACCACGGTATGCGTATTTTTCTTCAAACTCATCGGGCGATAAATTCCGTAAATATTTCACTTCACTGATGCCTCGACAAAAGTCACAGTTTTCGGGTGCCCGAACAATTTTATTGAGCTCACCAGGCATAACGATAGCACAGTCATCACTAAAAATTAAATCATGGTTCCACGTAATGAAGAACACAATAATTGTTCCGACTATGAACCAATTATTTTCATAAAATTTTCGCGTTTTCCAAATTAAACGTTGATGCAACTGAATAATTTTTAATTTTTTTAAATTGATTTTTGAGCTCTTCAGCTCCACTAGTAAATTTTTCAGATTTTCCTCCAAATCGTCCATATTCTGCAAAAATTGTAACACGACTAAAGTAATAAATAGAGATTCTACATTGATAACAGCTACATTTTCCATTATTAAATTTTCCTACTTATTCACAGAAAATTGAATTATTTGCTCGACTGGAAGGTTTAATAGTAGAAAAAAAAATGGAAAATTCATCTGGTGCCTGTTGATAACGTAATAATGAAAATTTTATTTTATTTAGGTGCGTGGATATCGGAAAATTTTCAATGACTGGCAGTAGTGTGAGATCTTGTATCCATTCAGAATGGAGTGGCAACAAACCAAATTGCTTAGGTCTCAATCAGGAGAATGATTATGCAAGTAAGTAAATTGTTTTTTTTAAACATTTTATTAAACTCATATGTTAGTAACATAATACACAAAAACTACGGCCAGAAAAGCTTACAAATTAAATTACTATAACATTTTTATAAGCTAAAATGTTTTAGGTTTTGTAAGAAATAAAACGTTTTGAGAAATAAAATCTGATTTCTGAGCACCAACTCTGTAAGAGTTCCTTTGATTTTGGAGAATTAAAGGATTTTAAACTTCGCTTGTAGTAAACCAAATTGCTTAAAAAATAAAAAGAAAACCTTTCACTCTTAACCGAACGACAATAACAAGAAGAACGATAATTTAGAACAACAGATTTGTTTAGGTTTCAATTTTATTAATTTTTAGGATCTAGATATTTTCAATATTTCCGTTAATAAATTTTCATATTTTAATTAAAAATGGGTTAGCTGAGTAACCCAAAATTTAATTTAAAATTCATCGTAATATCAAATATAAATGCACGATTCAACTAGTTCTTTAAAAATTTGGTCATTATAAATTTCTAGTAAATCTAAACTAAAATTCTTAAAATTAGAGTAAGCTTAATATTTCAGAGTAGTGATGTGAGTTGTTCACTTAAATTGAACTTTTACAGTTTTCCGATTGATGTTTTCTTATGGCGTTCAATATTTCTAACAAACAGAATCTCCTGCGATTATAATTTCATCATTCGCACCCTTGAAAAATGGTTGGTTCGTCGAATATTATGCATTTTCCCAGAATATGCATTTTATGTCCGTCTTGATCATATAATATTTGACACAATTCGAAACGTAACATATTGGAACAGAGGCATCTTCTTACCATTTACTGAGCAGAGGAATTATAGGAACCTGTTTTATTACCTTTGGCTAAAACTGATCAGTTCTTCATTTAAATAAACCAAATTTGTTGTTAGTAACCAACAATAGTGTCTAACAAAAATGCGTAAATTGGCCAAATACAGCCGAATACGTGCCACCAAGCAAAGCCGCGGCGGACATTCGAACGACGTGATATTCCATAATTAATAATATATATTCTTTCAAATAAAAAAAAAAATTGAGTGGATATCTCACACAACTTGTTTTATTTAACGAGTAAATAACGATTAAAAACAAAATGAGTGTAAATTTAATTTCAAACAAAATTAGTTTAGTTCATTTTTACCGGAAATTCTGAATAAATCTTCATACTTAACATTTTTCCATTAATTGCGAGATTCTTCTGAAATTTAGTGGAAATCTGTGTGCCAGTAGTGACAGCAAACAATTAATTCTTTCCCGTTTTTGAAATGGATTTAAAAATTGAAGTTTGTTCAAAATTCAAATGGATTTAAAGATTGAAGTTTCAAGCTAAATACATACCTGCGGAAATAAAACTCATCACACTCGCTCTCGCATTCAACACCAATCAAATTTCTTGAAATGTTTTCCTCGCTTACTAGTTTGAATCACACCACACTCGAGTTGAAATATTTTTAACTTTGTTATTTTAATACATTCTGTGCGATACCGCGGTATTTGTGCCGGACTCACTCCCGCAGGTATGTATTGTACCTTGTTGGCTTTCTGAAATTTACGCAGGAATTAAGGTTTTTGATTGTGCAAAACGATTTTACCAAAAAGCACATAAATTTAATTTTTCGCTTTAGAAATTAAGTGGAGTGTATTGGTGATCTATGTATACATTTGTGGTAAAAGAAAGCCAGGAGTTGGCCACAACATATTCACCCTTCCAATTTTTTCAAATTTTTTTGACATCAATGCGGAGAACGGACAACAGAGAATAAAAATATTTATATTTTTAAAATTTGCCTTCGCGCGATTTTGTTTTTACGATGTGGGTTAGTTCGTGAATTTATATTAAAAATGCATTTTATTCGCAGGTTTCAATCTATACTCGTATATGTTTATAATCTTTGGTCCAACCAATTATTAGATTTTCTTGTTTTAATTTTCTATTTTTGTAACTATATAGAACTTG
Organism: Nephrotoma appendiculata; assembly: GCA_947310385.1. Taxonomy (NCBI): domain Eukaryota; kingdom Metazoa; phylum Arthropoda; class Insecta; order Diptera; family Tipulidae; genus Nephrotoma; species Nephrotoma appendiculata. The sequence goes on from OX371224.1 coordinate 165,464,863, forward strand.
GAAAGTTGTAGTAGTTCTTCCAATCTGTTCCACTTGAGTATAGCTATTTGTCTAGGACGTGTAGTTCTCATTCCTTTATTTTACAGATACAGTTGTCGTTAGTTTCCAATTTCATTCTATTATCTAAACACTTTATTGTTTGTGTGTACCGTTCTAACAGGAGCGTTTTTAAACCAAGTTACTCTTGTGGTGTAGCCTTGCCTGTTGAACAATCCTTTTGTTCCTGTTGCGTTTTGTTAAATTGTTGAACTATAAAACAAAATTTTTATTTCTAAGAACTGCTTCGTGTTTCTTGTTCGTGGTCAAAAATACAACAAGACTTATAATTGAGTACACCGGCCCACTTTAAAACCGCGGTGCACACCTTCATAAACACTGTCAAACCTATCACAACACTTAAGTAAATTACTTTTACTTACAATTTACTTAAAAAATAATGATATGTCAAAAACACGACATTAAAAAAATAAAATAATTAAAAAGAAAACTTATTTAAAACAACATTAGCTGTGTTTCTTGACGCTTGATCTGGTCCGGGTCAGTTCCTGTTTCATGAAACAACGCCAATGCGCTTACTAAATCAAAATTTGTGATCTACTATAAAACAAAATTTGGATCAGGTTTTCCATATAAAATTTGTACTAATCAATGTGTGTCATGAAACACGGCAATTATTTTTTCTTGGACAGAAGGCTCATCAAGTTGCAAAAATGCCTGCTGATCCGTTGCCACATAATCTAAATTCAAAGTTCCATTTTCATACCGGATGAAATGAAATCGCACGTATATGTGCTTAGTCCTCTAATGTATTTCATAATGCGTTTTACCGCATTCACATAAACTGTAGCAGTTTCTCCAAGTGTCGATCTTTATTGCCAATAGCAATACTGATATCTGGCCACGTTGCCACGGTCAAATACATTAAGCTACCGATTACCTCTCATACGGACAATTGATTTCTCTATCCGCTTTAAAATCACCAAGATTCTGTACACTGTCCGATGGAGTTGTCACTGGAGTACCTTTTGCACATACGGCTGCTGATTCACATCAATCACTCCATTTGGTCGTTGTTCGATTTCAGGAATTCTCTGCGCAAGTGTTCAACAACCAGAAAAATTGCTTCTTCGTTTTCCGTTGCAATCAAATCGGCGTCGAAATAAAGCGCAAATATCATCATTTCAGCGATGCTTGTTTCAATCCGTACACGCTTTTGGGCTTGTACACTCACTCGATCGGTTCACTTATATAAATGTTCTCTAAATCACCGTTCAAAAAAGCTGTCTTCATGTCGAACTGCTGCATCTTATTCGTTTTTATACCGGCAGCGGCAGAATTGCTCGAATCGATGTTAATTTAACCACAGGGCTAAACGTTTCTGTGTAATCAATAGCATACTCCTGAGTGAACAAAATGCACTACCTCCGTATGTGCAGTTATCCAATGTATAATTATAATTATAAAGATTTACTAGTTCCGTTTTACATACAATTTCTAGCGATTTACAAGAACTTTTTAAGCCAGTAAAATTTAAGCCATTTTGCTATAATTTTTCTTTCTTTGAGTGTGTTTCAATTGGTTTAAATGCATAAAAAGTTAAAAATTTATTCGTGGTAGATATTTTTAACTTTTTATCTGTTTCAATTGGTTAAATTTTTTTAAAAATTGTATGGTTGCTATTTAACGTATTCTGAACGTACCTATAAAAGATAAAAATGGAAAATAACTAAAATTAATACTATTTCGTACAAATTTAAACCAATTGACATGCAAATTCGTAGATTTATATATAGGTAATTAATTTTTTATAAAAAATTGATAAGTTGATATAAATTCTTATTCTCTATTCAAGGGTCCGGCCTCTTGATTGGATATTGTGACGTTTCACCAAATTTTTTGATTGTGTTATATTTTGAAATTATTGAATCGACTCTGAATTTTAGAAGACGTGTAATTTGCGTTTGATTCATGAAAAATAGAACTGATGAGCAATAATCGGCGGTATGTTGCTATCAATCGTGGCTATTGATGTATGAAAAAAATATTTGATAGTTTGAGATATATCAGTAATTTCTGGAAATGGTAAGTAAAGTAGCATCTGCGAACATATTTATTTTGCAATTTTACTCCGAGATTGTTTTGCATTAGTGACGATGTGAAATTATCAGCTTTCGTATATTGTTGCTTTCCTTGAAGATAATTGTTAAACTATTCTAGTTCTTTTCCAAGAATGCCGTACTTGTTTGATTTTTTAAGTAGAATTCCACTTTCGATGGTTTTAAAGCTCTTTTAAAATCTCGAAAAACCGCGATGTTACCTTGTTGTCATCTATTTGAGTTTTCCAGCTATTCAACATAATGTTTAAGGCCTTTTCACAAGAATGTAAAACTTTACATCCAGATTGATGATCAACTATTATATTGTTGACTTCTTCCAGGACAGTTTCATACAGATGGGAAAATATTTATTTGCCGCAGCTCCTCTGGTGTGATTGGCTCGTAGTTTTTGGAATCGGAACAACTGTGGATAGTTTCCATAGTTGGCCCTTTACGTATATGTATTTGACAAGAAAATATGTTTTAGTAGTTAGTCTTGAGACTTATTGAGTGTCTTTTTTGTCGGAGCCGTTCGAAACGCGATATTTCAAAACGCGATAATTCGAAGCGAGATATGACAAAACGAGAAATGGTACAAAACGCGATATTTCAAAATGGGATATTTCAAAACGCGATATGGTACAAAACACTATATGGTACAAAACACGATATGGTACAAAACACGATATTTCAAAACGTGATATTTCAAAACGCGATCTGGTACAAAACGCGATATGGTACAAAACGCGATATGGTACAAAACACGATATTTCTAAACGTGATATTTCAAAACGCGATCTGGTACAAAACGCGATATTTTAAAACGCGATATGGTACAAAACCGGATATAGTACAAAACGCGATATTTCAAAACACGATATTTCAAAACGCGATATGGTACAAAATGCGTTATGGTACAAAACGCAATATGGTACAGGAGAATGTGCATTGCGAAGCTACAGGCGCGCAGTGACCCGCCTGATATCACCCGGTCCTATACTCTCGCTTTTATCGATTTTTAAATTCCTATAAACTGAAATTTTTTCTAAGGAGCGGAGCGACTGGAGTGCAGCGACCCGCCTGATATAATAACGGGCTGTCCTCCCATTTCTATCGATTTTTAAATTCCTATAAACTGAAGTTTTTTTTTCCTAACTAAGGAGCGGAGTGCTTACCTGATATAACCCGATCCTATATTCCCGCTAATATCGGTTTTTAAATTCCTATACTGAAATTAAATTTCCCCTTTTCCAGAATGTACATTGCGAAGCGACCGGGGCCGACCCGATCCTAAACTCCCACTCCTATCAATTTTTAAATTCCTATAAACTGAAATTTAATTTCCCCTTCACCCTCCTAATATAACCCGATCCTAAACTCCCTCTTCTATCGATTTTTAAATTTTTATAAATTGAAATTAAATTTTCCCTTTTCCAGAATGTACATTACGAAGTGACGGGAGCGCAGCGATTCGTCTGATATAACCCGGTCCTATACTCCCGCTCTTATCGATTTTTAAATTCTTATAAAATGACTGACTGAACTTTTTTTCTAACTAGGGAGCGAAGCGCTCACCTGATATAACCCGATCCTATACCCCTGCTAATATCGGTTTTTAAATTCCTATAAACTGAAATTAAATTTCCCCTTTTCCAGAATGTACGTTTCGAAGCGACCGGCGCCGACCCGCCTGATATAACCCAATCCTAAACTGCCACTCCTATCGATTTCTAAATTCCTTTATACTAAAATTAAATGTCCCCTATGTGGATTATAAAAAAATTGAAATAAAATAATTGAAATAACAGTAAATTTTTTTATTTGTATAAAAGTTGGGATTTGGGGCTGTCGCTCTCAATCTTAAGGTATAAAATGATTTAAAATAATCATAAAAACATTTGTGCTTCAAAAAAAGACAATATTTTTTCGCGTTTGGGCTGTCTTTTAAGACCATTTGGGGCATTTAGGGCCACTTGGGATCATTGAGAGCTACTTGGGGTCGTTTCTGGATATTTTCATGGCCATATTCCTAATCAGCATTCTAAAGTACCTTAGTATACCGATTTTCAGAATTTTTGGAGGTATATAACCTTTTCGGAAGTATAACCACGCAGTTAAAATTTTCGGCCGTCAATTGATATCAGGTGCAAATTGAATGAAAAATTGAATTTTATTAAAACTTTCAATGTTGGGCATTTCTGTATCTTGGACACTTTCATTCAGTCCCTTGAAATTTCATATATTTATTTTTACAAAAATGGTAAAAATATTCTGTATATTGACAACCTCTTTATATTGTAACTTGGACACTTTGAAAATAAATCTTTAATAAATTACCTTTTATATATTAGACACGAACACTTTTGTTCAATATCAGTAATTCGATTTAATGATAATAAATATCACGTTTTGTACCATATCGCGTTTTACGCCGTATTGCATTTTGAAATATCACGTTTCGAAATATCGTGTTTTGTACCATATCATGTTTTGAAATATCGCGTTTTGTACCGTATCGCGTTTTGTACCATCTCGCGTTTTGAAATATCGCGTTTTGAAATATCGCGTTTTGTACCAAATCGCGGTTTGTACCATATCGCGTTTTGTAATATCTCGTTCTGAAATATCGCGTTTTGTACCATATCGCGTTTTGAAATATCTCGTTTTGAAATATCGCGTTTTGTACCATATCGCGTTTTGTACCATATCACGTTTTGAAATATCGCATTTTGAAATATCGTGTTTCGTACCATATCGCGTTTTGTACCATATCGCGTTTTGAAATATCGCGTTTTGAAATATTGCGTTTTGAAAAATCGCGTTTTAAAATATCGCGTTTCAAATGGGACCCCCTTTTTTGTAGAGCGGTTTATCTTTGACTTCAAAAGGACGCAAAGCTCTTTCTTGGAGCATACAAGCAGGTAGTAGTCGCCGGAGTACAGATTAGGAGAATAAGGTGGATGGAAAAGATATTACCCGAATATGAATTTGTTCAATTTTGCCATCATATAGCCAAGGACTTGTGACACGGTTCATTGTCTTCGTTAAAGAATACTTTTTTCTTTTGCATTTTCGAAATGTCTTCTTTCAAATGCACTGAAGATTCTTTATTACATCACTGCTCTGAATCATCGCCGCGGTGCTGTTTTTGTTTCAAAATTTGAGCAAATGAGGCACCCACTTTGAACACAGCTTTCGCATGAACAAATGTTATTACAACATAGTGTATACACTGCCTTCTGATATCTTACGGTCTTTAAAACTTATTTTGTGTCCTTTTTATCTTTCCTGGAACAATCACGAAATTCGGGCGAAGATTGAAGATAATCGGTGTTTGTCTGACCGTCTTTAAAATCAGCAGGCCAATGTTCGACGGTTGATTTCAATGGGTAGAGTTCCCGTAACACTTACCAAGCCATTGATTTGCTTGAATGTTATTTTTTTCCATCAAAAAACATCGTTTAATCAACACACGAAATTTAATTGATTTCCATTGTTTAGAAAATAAGAAAAGTAACGTTTTTAAAACATTTGTGTCTTTTAAAATAATGGTGGAATTGTCATAAATTTGTTTACTCATATCGTTTGAAGTTTGATATTTTCTAAAAATTTTAAGAATTTTTCATTAGATAAACCATCTATGTGTCAGCATCGGAACCTATTGAGTGACGTAATATACTCATAAACGTTGAGTGCTACATTCATACAACAGGGTTGTCAAACTTTTCTTCTTTCATATCTCTGCTGCCACAGTACGTAATATATTTTTGACGGTTTATTCGAATTCTTCCTTTGTTTTAAATACTTGCCATTAACAGTTCTTGATATAATTAAGGAATTATTTTGTATATATTTAGTTGAATATTATTAAATATTTATTTTATAAAAAATTTTAATCAAAAAAAAAATCAATTTATAGTTAAATTTGTGACAGTATGGCACTTTTTCGCAAATAGTTTTTAGAGCAAGAGGTATATAAAAAATTTGCTGAGTAAAAATTTTTGAGAAATTCTGTATTATAATTTCGTGGTTCAAGTTCGTATTTTATGATATCCGTAATTTAAATAGCAGGCGGATTTTAATATTACACTTTCTTAAATTCCGCCTTTGTTTTTTTGCTTAATATTTGTGGCGAATCTTATACATATTACGATATTGGAAATTGTTCACAATAGCCCTCAGTTAAAATTTTTCTCATACATAGAACTCAAAACAAGACGCTAGGTTATTGACTCGAAGTTTCTTCAGTTTCCCCTCATTCAATACAGATCGTCTGATTGTCTCATTCTTTTCATTTATATAAAAAAACAACCTATTCCCTTCTCCGCTACCTGAGCCATTTTTTAGAGGGACACTGTTCAGATCAAGATGGCCTCGTTATTTCAAATTTCATCCCTTCGGGAGATGCTTCTAAATTTCTTCATTTGGTACGCGTTATATATAAGGCGCTGGCCTTGTAATGCTCTTGTTTGAAATACCTTGGCTATCATACAATCAAAGTGCTTAACTCTGCCACCAGCCTGATAAATTATGTTTATGAGTTATTGAGAACTACCATAAATTAATTCGGATAAAGAAATATATTTTTTTTTTACTAGCGATCGATGACGATGTTAAGATTTTCTTTTATCCTATAAATCCTACCTGGAATCGATCATTACTGTTAGATTTCCACATGGCGTTTCACAACTTATGGGACAACGCTGACCCTCCTTGTCGTACACCCTCAGGTATATGATGATTTTTTATTATTTTTACGTCTTTATTTGGCTATTTGTAAGCGGCTGGCATTCATATCCACACATGACATAATCGATCACATTTACACATTATCTGAAGCACACATCCATACATGTTTTTTTATTAAATTCGTTTCAGTGGAAAAACCGCCAACGATTCTATTCCGCCATCAAAACGGGCCAATCGCGCAAAGTAATGACGGTAAACTAATCGTCTACCCTGGAACCACAGTGCATATGGAGTGCTTGTGGATGCGACGGTTTGGAAATCCAAAATGGAATGTAAGTCATGAAAATCGGAAGTATCCTGAAGGGTGGGTTTCGGACGAAGGCCGTGATCCACAGCTGGAATATCGTTTGAGTGTGTTAAATGCAGTTGCTGAAGATTCTGGTATATTTACGTGCCAAACACCTGCACGACATGAACATTCGGTTGAAGTTGTTGTAAAGGCTGTTAATTGTCCAGAAATACCAGCTCGACGAGGTCTTACTGTTAGTGTTACCGAGTCAAAAATGAGTACTAAAGTTACGCTGTCCTGTATAAATGGTAACGCGTTAATTGGTGCATCAGAGTTGACATGCATGCCAAGTGGTAATTGGAGTGCACCGTTGCCCGTCTGTGAAAGTAATATATCGAATATAATTCTTAATAGAGTAAATTATGTAATTTGTAATTGGCAGGTGTTGAATGTGGTGATATATCGCTACCACCTCAGAATGGATCATCACCTAGGGTTGCAATACTGTCTCGTGAGGTAGGAGGGCGTGCTGCCTTTTCATGTCCATCTGGATTTGGATTGCGTGGCATTTCCGAATCAGTGTGCTTACCAAGCGGTGAATGGGCAACACCATTTCCAACGTGTGTTGGTAAATTTCATTCAATTTTAGTAAAAATCGAATATATACACACGTTTTGTTAAATTTGTATAAAAAAAACTATTAAAATAAAATAAAAGTTGAATTTTCAGAGGTAACATGCGATAATCCCGGAGCTCCGCAAAATGGATACGCTCAAGGATCGCCGCCATATCGTGCCGGTGATGTGGTTCAATTTAATTGTAACCCAGAGTATATGATGCAAGGTCAGCCGATTATTGCATGTCAAGATAATGGGCGTTGGTCGCTCGGTCTTCCAAAATGTGTACAGGCATGTTCGTATCCAGGGACAGCGATAAGTGGTCGAATGTCTTCGGTTAAATTTTATTACGCCATTGGTGAAAGTATTACGTTCACATGTGACGCGGGTCTCGAATTACGTGGCGCTAAAATGTTAAAATGCTTGCGTAACGGGAAATGGTCAAATGCAATACCGACGTGCGTTAATAATGCAACACAGGGGCAGGATGATTCGCATTACTATTCAAAATCACGGAAATCGACTAGTACGCAAGAGATGATTAGTCGTCGTTCCTTGTAAGATTGTGATACATTGTATATCTATTTTAGTTTAACCATTTTATTATGCTTAATTCTGTGAATATTTAACTGTTTGTTGCGCGCGCATGTTATATACTAACACACGGTTGTGAAATTTAACTTTTTGTGGTTTCATGATTTTACAAATATGTTTCTATCCAAAAATACCAAGAATTTGAATGTAGTACATAATAATATGTATATTTAGGATAGGTGATTTTTGTTTCAACTAAATTTGATCGGAGCTTTTTCTAAATAAGTTTTTACATATCACTACAATTATCACCATATAACGTAATTCGCGAGTCTTTTAAAATTCATTATATACGAGTAAGGCTAAAAGCCAAATTCAACGTGACAATCACGTAGATAATCGCAAACTATCGTAGAAGCATTTCAAGCAATAATCCAGTTCCAATCAGATAACAATTTGTTACTATAGTGTCTAGCCTATAATGAGTAAGAATATTTTATGATAAATTTTAATTACAGTTTCTCATTCGCTGTTACTCTAAACTCTAATAAGCAATTGATAAATCTTCTATAAGCAAATAAATTACCTAATACAAAATAATAAATAGTATATTTACATTAAACTATATAAAATTAAAAGAACAAAGAAACAAATCAATAATCAAATTTAATTCTTCCACTAAATCTCAGACGATAAAATAATAAATAAATAAACATATATATTATATAAATAATTAATTATAAATTATTAATTAAATAGTTACAAAATAGAGTTACTTACACAACTGGAATTATATTATTCTAATTTAAAAATATAAAAAACAAAACGAGAATTGCATTGTAATTAAGAAAAGAAAAATAATAATAATAAAATTTGTAAAACAGAACAAAAAGATAAGAATAAGGCCTAAACCAGTGTTTCTTAATTACCTTACAGTAAAACTTTAACGCGTGATTTGCGATAAAAACATGCAGTTTAACTAGAAACCTACGCAATCATCCAAGCAGATCTGAGAGTTCGCTACTGTAGTAACGTATATTATTGGTACTAAATATGTAGTGATGTATAAACACATCGTATTTTGATGTATGAAAAATAAAGTTAAGCAATGATGGTTGACAGGGTAAGTTAGTTGTATACGAGCCACGAGGCAGGAGAATGTAAAGACGTAGTATTGAATACATGAATATTTAATCTACGAATAAATAATTATAAAGCGTAAAACGCAGTTTACATTTGCGACGAGGATTAAAAAAAATAAGAAATTAACTAAATTTGAAATAATAAGTGGTTAAATCCGATGAAAAATACAGTAAAATAAAAAAAAGCAAGGTTAAATTAATGACAAAATGAGCTTGAGGGAAATATTGCCGCCATCTGGGTAAAATGAAAGCGGGCATTTGACGTAATGGTAGTTGCGAATGAAATAACCGATAATAAAGTAAAAATATACAAGATGCTGCATAATGGCGGGATGGAGTTGCAAGATATATACTACAATTTGCCCCAAAGTTCTGAAAACACGGAACAAAAGGAAAAGGATGAATTTAAATCGATAGAAAAATTATAGGACGAATATTTTTTACCAAAATCTAGTTCAGCAGAATATTTTTTACCAATTATAATATTTTTTACCCTTTTTTTACCATCTAGTTCGTACAATGAAACAGAATTCGAAGGCAACTATTAATCAATTTGTCATAAGATTGAGATAACAGGCTACTAAACGTAAGTTCGATAACGAAAAAGAGCACGTGCGAGATCAAATAGTGTACAACTCAAAACATAACCAGTTACAGAAGAAAGTAATGGAAAAGAGAAGCATAGATTTAGACCAATTAATAAAATTAGCCCAAGGGTTGGAAATTACCGATTTATCAGACAAGCAGGTACAAAAAGGTAGCGGAAAAGAGCCATAGACAGCAGCAATATCGATCAGAGCTGGAATATCCTGGTGCAATTTTCTTGTTTTAGATGTGGTAAAGTAGGTCATTTAAGCAGGGACAAGAATTGTCCGGCATTAGGAAAACAGTGCAATAAATGTAAATTGTTCAATGATTTCGATGAAGTACATCATGGTTAGGTTCTAATCGAGTCAGATATGTAGAAGACAAACAAGAAGAAAGATCGGCAGATTGTAGTGATATATTAAAACTCATAAACAGTAATAGCACCAACAGTGCAAATGTGATTGTGGTTTGTTTAGGAGGTACCGTAAAAATAGGCATAACTGTAGATACAGGTGCCGCGGTTATATATAATTAGTACAGATATTTAGTTTAAAGCGAAGGATAGAAACATCAATGTAATATAGGAAGATAGTACAGTTGGAAGCAAATTGAAGGATTATGGAGGTAATAATATTAGTGTTTGTAAAGTAATTCGAGCAGAAATAGCTTACAAAGAAGAAAAGGTCGAAGCCGACATTTATGTTGTTAAAAGCGAAGTGTAACTTCATTGCTTAGTTGTAAAACGGCGGTTAATTTGAAGATAATTTCTTTTGATGTAAACTCAATTCAAAAATATGAATCTTTGAGTAAGACAGAAAATAAAATCGGAAAACTAAAAGGCGTTCAAGCCGAAATCCACATTGACGAGTCCATTATTCCAGTGCGTCGACCTTATCGCAGGATTCCAATTCCTTGGAGAGAAAAGGTGTCGTATAAACTAAAAGAGTTGTTGGACAATGACATAATAGAACGAGTGAAAGGAATATCCGAATGGATATCTACATTAGTTTCAAAAGGATAAGAGTAACGACGTTAGATTGTGTGTATATATGAGTCAGGCTAATAAAGCAATTAAGAGGGAGGTCATCCTTTACCTACTTTCGAAATTTTTCAGAAAACGATGGAAAATTTATGGGTGGGAATAAAAGGAATTATAATTTATATACACGATATTTTAATTTTTGCAAAGAACATGATAGAATATTAGAATAGGGACTTATAAAATTAAAAGATAACGGTATAACTGTAAATAACGAAAAATGTAAATATACAAAATACGAAATTATTTAATGTGACATATTTTAAATCTGCAGGCCTACAATAGATAAAGTTAGAGACATCAGAAATTTTAGACAGCCAAATAAAAAAGAAGTCCGTAGTTTTCAGGTATACTAAATTATATAGGAAGGTTCGTAGCAGATCTAGCAACAATTAGTGAATCGTTAAAAAGTTTGACAAGAAAGGGTAACAAATTTGAATGGACAAGCTAAGAGAATTCCTTTCCAAAGGTTAAAGAAATAATAGTCGGTGAAACAATACTAGGATTATACGGATCAAAGGATCGAACAATTGTGGTTGCAGAGGCTAGTCCATACGGTTTGGGCGGAATTTTAATGCAAGAGGATGACAAATTAAAGGAAAGGATAATAGCTTTCGCATCCAAGGGTTTATCGGATGTGGAAAAGCAGTATTCACAGACCGAAAAGAAGGCTCTAGCTTGGGCAGTCGAACGCTTCAAAATGTATCTGATGGGAAAACAATTTGATCTGATAACGGACCATAAGCCATTAGTAGAGGTATTGTTTAAGCCTTTGTCAAAACCGTGTCCGAGAATAGAATGATGGGTACTCCAATTGCAGTCATATGATATGAACGAGATATACGATGAAAGGTGAGAAGTATCTAAATGAAATAGCCAGAACGACAACGCCAAAAGCGATCACAATGGACGAAATTAAAGAAGTCATGAAGGACGAAGAAATAAGCGAATTAAAATGTTGCTTGAAATACGGCTCCAATAGATGTCACACTATAAGCGGTACTGCGGTTCCGAAGGATAGTCATCCCAAAAAACATCCAATTGAGAATACTTGAGTTGGCGCATGAGGAACATCCTTGCGAGTCGTTAATGAAAAGGAGGTTAAGAACGAAGACATGGTGGTATAATCAGGATAACGATGTGACGAATTCGCAAAAGCTTGTAGTAGTTGTCAGGTAGTATCTAAAACGAAAAGACCTGTGCCATTGTATATTACAGAACTACCTAAGGATCCATGGAGACAGATACAAATGGGTTTCCTTGGCTCATTACCTAATAAGGATTTTATCTTAGTGATAACTGATGATTATAGTCGGTTTGTACTTGTGGAAATAATGAAGACGTGTACAAGTGAAAAAACGATTGAGGTACTGAAACCAATTTTCACACGATTTGGTCTTCCCGAAATACTGATAACCGATAAAATGGTGCACAATCCATTTATCACGAATTTGGACAGTTTCCAACGTCCAATGGAGAAGTCGAAAGACAGAACCGATCAATTCTGAAGCGTTTAAGAATCGCACAGCTGGAAAAGAAAAACTACAAAGATGAATTAATCAATTACTGTTGGTAGTGTATTCGAATGCGATACACCAATCAATCAACGCAACTCCAACAAAACTCATGTTTAACAGGGATTTGAAAGAAAAAATTCCATATCTGGCAGACGATAGTTTCATATTCGATGAGGATGTATGAGAACGAGATTTGGAAATAAAATTAAAACGGAAAGAGTGACAATAAACGAGGTGCAGTCGAGGGAGATATCAGAATAGGGGACAGTGATAATAAGTTAACACGAGAGGCCAGAAAATAAATTATCTCCAAACTGCAATCCTGATCAGTACGTGATAAAGGGTAAGAATGGAAAAGCAAATTGTAATTCATGTATTAAAATTGGGAACTTACCAAAGTCGTTTAGTATTTTGCTTCTTCACCATAGTTGTTTTTAATCCACTCGCATCGACGATTTATTTTTTATTGGTTGCTTTCCTACTACTTTTTTGTTTCATGCCATCTTCTTTGGGATAGCCTGAAGCTCCTTCGTAATAATATGGTTGTTCATGTTTGTAATCCTCAACTAGTCAACTGATAACTTCTCGCGCAAGATTCGAGACCATGGTTTGATCATAACAGCACTCGTCATTGCCTTGGTTATTCTTGATCAACAACAACATCTTCGGAAATGTGAGTCTACACTATAACGGTCGAATGCATACACCGCTATAATCCGATAAGATTCAAGATATTTCGCTTAGGTGCACTAAACTGTGTTATCTGTATAACAACGAGATCTCCAATTACCTTCTACCTGTAATACTCATCAACACAATTTCATGAGCATCCAACTTTATGAACATGAAGAATATCACCATTTACTTCGCAACCAGTCAACGGCTGGTCTTTTTAGTATTAATTTATAAGGTAATACCAATATCCTGGCAATTTAGATGATATTATTCAACCATCATTTGTTGAAAAGCAAACGGTAACAATCGTAAATGGTTTACTCATAAATAATATCAAACTTTTTAATTCCTTCTATCACGGCCAAAATTTCCAACTCATATGAACGGTAATTTGTTGATTTTCTACTCAAAGAATGTACAGAGTGTATCATTTTGGATGTGATGTTGTATCGCTGTAGCAGTATTGCCCTTTATTTATGTGAAGGTTAGACTAATCTTGGGCAACATGTAATGAACTTTTCTTTGCATAATTTGACACTTTCCAATTTATTTGCTCATCATGTTTTCCCAAAATTTCAATATCATCTAAATATGTGAGTATTATCTTCATGGGATTGGCTCCCGGAAAATCTCGTTTACGTATCTGGATTTTAGAACACAGATGGTGAATTACAAAATGGTGAAAAGCTTCTTTTGTAAATTGGAATTTCCCTCTTACCTTACTAAACTAGTTTCGGCTTTGTTCTTATGCTGATACCTTTGAATCGGCCAATTTATCCAATTGCTGTTCCAGTAATGGTAGCGAATAACGATCTTTCATTTTTCCTAATTTAACTCTCGAGAGTCCACCCAGCAGTCTACTTCCATTTTTTACTCACTAATAATACGGGGTTTTAGACCTAGTTTGCAATATGTACTAGATGAAATGATTCCTTCACGCAATTCAGTTGATCCAAGCATCTGATAATGGTTACAGAATTATCAGGGAAACCAACGGTTAATTTTGCATTTTATAAAGATCGATTTAATGGCAAACATGAGAACTATGGAAACGCGTTTGTTAGTTCGGGTAAGGTATTATAAAATATAAAATATTTTCGAATATTCAGAGTGGCAAAAAAGAACGGAGATATTTTTTTAAAATTAAATTCGCTCTTTATTTTCCCGGTTACCAGATGGTGAGCTTACCGAAAGTATCTAATCTGCAGTTCCACACTTTGATTCTTTCATCGTGATTCTTTCGTCGTTTCTTTCCCCTTCACCACAAACTGATTTTAGTTTGTTGGTGAAGGGGAAGGACACGAGGAAAGAATCAGGACGAAAGAATCAAAGTGTGGAATGACAGAATCAGACATGTCGTACAGATTGCTACGATTCAGAATGTGAAACAAAGTTAAACGTGGGAATTTCATAACGTTCGAACATTTATTGAGACTCGCGCATGTCGATAAGCACCTTTTCCTAGAAAGGGATTCGCGATTGATGAACAAAAGTTCGCTTCCATTGTTGTCAAAATTTAACTTCGAAAAGAAAACAGGTGGTCTATCATCAAATTTTCGATAGCGTTAAAATTACTCCTACTAAAAATCTCAACAATAAATCTCAACAACTTTAAATAATTAAAGTTATTTAATCCAATATTTAATACTTTATTGGGTACACAAATAAATCTTCGCCGTTTTTTATCAAAAATTTTGCATTTATTGTGAAAGAACGGTAGGTTTTAGTTTTTCCCATCTTTCTGGCAGAGTATACGAATATACGTCGGAAGAACGCTACATCTTTTTTGAGGCTATTCAGGAATCAACTCAATTTTTGGTATCTTCATATTATGTGAAGTGCTGCTCGGACGATGATCGAAACAAGTGGTAATTAGGCAGAAGGTAATATCTGGTGAATACGGCGGGTGGGGTAAAATATCCTAATTGAATGTTTGCAAGAAGGTTTTGACAGCCCATGGTTTCTTCTTTTTTGGGTTATCGTAGTGGAGCCATTTTCCTAATAGATTGGTTTTTCCCCAAGACAACAGAAACAGTCCTTCGTATTTAATTTTTGTTACATACCGGACTACCCATCAGACTCCTGCGTATTTAGGAGTCTTTCTGTTGTTTTGGGAAAAATGGCAAATCTAGTAGAAACAACACCTGGGATATGTCAGATTCCGTAAATCGACTTCAGCCCGGGCCGATACAGCCAGAGATATCCCCGTTGATGATTTGCCCAAGCTCAATTTAGTTCCGATTTCGCCTGCGAATTGGAATATGAATTTCTTTTAGATGGAGCACTTGAATGTTCTGGTGGAAGATAAGCCTGTTAATGTATTTTTTGAGGAAGAAATGATTCCAGAACTAAATGTAGCTTCTGTGAAAATAATTCGCGACATTACAAATTAGATCTGAGGAGGATCCAACCTTCAAAATTTGCATAGAGAGTGGATCACAGTGGTCTAATGGCTGTTTCACCATACTCGTTTTCGCAACAAAAACAGAATCATGAAATTTAAATCGATATAGCACTCAAATAATCGACGATCAGAAATCAAAAAGCCTCAACTCTTAGCACCTTCCAGAAATCGCTTGGGAATAGTGTAACCGTTTCATGGTGGTCATACGCCAGGCGTGAATCGCACTTATCAAAAGATTTCAAATAGTTACTACTGGCCAGTTATACGCGTGCAGAGTGCAGCTAACGTATTCAAGGAGGCCGAATGAAATTTGCTCGACTCTCGAGCCGAGCCAACAAAGTTAAAAATGTGTGATATATAATGCAAATTGTTGTTGTAAATTATTGTTATTGTAATGCAATTGTTGTACCGCCGATTGAGATCACACTTTTTTAACTTTGTTGGCTCGGCTCGAGAGTCGAGCAAATTTCATGCGGCCGCCTTCATTGTCAACGATGTAAACCGTCAAACATCAAAACTCTTCTTCAACCGAATCTGTGATTTTCAACCATGTATATGTGATTTGCGGGTTTCCCGTTACCACAGGATGAGGTTTTTAGGAATAGGTTGAACTATACGTGCTGGAGCATGCTAATGGGAGGGGGGGGGGGCTTTATTTGTATTGGTGAATGATTTCTTCATGCGATATAGGATACCTCGGTTTCGTTAGGAACGTTGCTCACGCTAATTTGTTATAAATTGGGGATAAGTGCACGAATTTTTTCTCAATAATTTTTTAATATTTTTGAAATGCACTGAATTCGTCCAGATTTCCATAAGTTATTGTGAGGATCGTTCCGGTATTTACGGGAATATTTCGGTAGCTCTATAAGGTAAAATATTTATTACGTCCAATTTTTAGCGGTTTTTACAATCCAGTGATACAAGCCGGATTTGGTAGTCCACCACCATCCTTTAACATACACAAACCGTAACAAATTTGTTTATAATCTTCGGTTTCAAACATTCCAGAGAGATGTATTGGTTTGTAATTTTCTAACCGTCAAAATTTTGGCCCGCAGATAAGAGATGTTATGTAGAGATGATTTTTTGGTAAATGGCGTATAACGTATACGATAATCTTTGTATCTTTTTATATGCAAATCGGATAAACGCAAAATGGGGCGAAGCAAAACCACACCCTAGTGTACAGGAAACGAAAATAAGAATTTTCGAATCGGTTTGAACGGGGTAAATGTGTCTTGGGTTGACGCCACCTTTATATAAATAGAACAAGTTATATTGTATGGTCGCGGCATCTTTGTTATAACATAAAATTAAAACTGATTTTTTACCACCCTATGACGTTTTAAATAAAAATAAAAGTGACATTGACAGCTCTTGATAAAAACAATAACGTCATCGTTCGACATTTCATATCAATTTATACTGTTTAAATTGTTTAATATTGTGTTGTGAATTATCAACAAAGAACTTAATTAATATGTAAATAAAAACTAAAAATATTTATACCGAAAAATGAATATTCACTGTCAAAAATAACCTCAACTTTGTTGGCATTTTGACAGATTTGTTATTGTTATTGTAGTGCGATGGTATGAATTGTCGCAAATAAATAAATCTATCGAACTATTAAAATATTAGTTAAGTTAACAAAATAATTATCGTGTTATTTTGTGTAAATAAAAAAAAATTAGGAATGTCTAATCAACGCTACGAAAAATTAGAAGAAGCTGGTGACAATCGAACTGATAATGTGCAAACGCACAAAGAGTATGATACTAGTGAAAGTGAAGAACACAGTAGTGGTTTGTCACCACCCCTAAATGCGCCGCGACAACAACTAGTCCAACCCGATGATTCAAGAAGTGCCACAGCAACCAGAATCCTAAATCCTGTAGCTACACAAGAAGAACCGTCCCTTCGAAATGTATCTGCGAAGGATTGGTTTATCATTAGTGTGTTATGTTTTGTAAATTTAATTAATTATATGGACCGCTACACAGTAGCTGGAGTTTTAGATGAAATTCAACATCATTTTAAATTGACCGATGACGAGGGTGGACTACTACAAACAGCGTTTATATTGTCATACATGGTTTGTGCACCTGTATTTGGGTACCTCGGCGATCGTTACTCAAGACGATGGATTATGATATTAGGTGTGTTTCTGTGGAGCGGTACAACACTACTGGGCTCATATATGAATCATTTCGGTTGGTTCCTAGCGTTTAGAGCAATGGTGGGCATTGGTGAAGCCTCATACAGTACAATAGCACCTACGATAATATCGGACCTATTTGTTCGCAATTTACGGTCCAAAATGTTGATGATGTTCTATTTTGCGATTCCCGTTGGTTCTGGATTGGGTTACATCGTTGGATCAGAGACCGCAAATGCTCTTGGTACGTGGAGATGGGCGTTGCGTGTAACTCCAATCCTGGGAGTTATTGCTGTTGCTCTAATATATTTTATCAAAGATCCAGAACGCGGACAAAGCGAGGGTACTGGCAATATGGAAATTACTTCGTACAAGGAAGATTTGAAAGATATTGTACAAACTAAATCATTTATGTTATCGACTGGAGGATTTACATGCGTCGCATTTGTTGCTGGAGCATTGGCTTGGTGGGGACCAAAATTCATATATCTAGGCTTGAAGTTACAGGAGAATGGACACAACGTTACACAAAATGATGTGTCATACAAATTTGGTATTATAGCCATGCTTTCAGGATTAATCGGTGTACCAGCTGGATCTTTGCTAGCGCAAAGGCTACGACCGAAGTATGCAAATATAGATCCACACGTATGTGCAGGAGGTTTACTTGTATCCGCACCATTTGTATATTTTGCATTGATCGTTGCAAAACTATCAACAAATTGGTGTTTCTTTTTGGTGTTTATTGCGGAAGTAGCATTAAATTTGTGTTGGTCCATAGTAGCTGATATACTTTTATATGTGATTATACCTACTAGAAGGGGGACGGCAACAGCCTTCCAAATATTATTTTCACATGCGTTCGGCGACGCTGGAAGCCCTTATATAGTTGGGGTAATTTCCGAAGCAATAAAAAATTTACTTCGAGTTAAGGCGGATGTTACGATCCGTGAAAATCCATTTTTAGACACGGAGAGTTTAAAAACGATAATCACATCGAATTCTGAACCTGCTGATATTGTACAATTTGAATCTTTGCAGTACGCTTTATTGATTACGTCGTTTGTTGAAGTATTAGGCGGTATCATGTTTCTTCTAACTGCTCTTTATATTATTCGGGACAAAACTCGTGCTGAACATGTCGTTGCGGTTTCACAGCGAGAACCTCGCCATATGGATGCAAGCGAAATTCATGATGATGATTTGCATTAGTTGAATTATAAACTTTAATTTTCAACTAATTCAATTTTATATTTTATTAAAAAAAAATTTAAGAAAAAGTTCCGACTGCGAAATAGAATTTACTTGACTAAATAGAACACAAATTGAGATTATTGTGTTGGAAATTGTTTGCAAAATTAATAACCACTTGGCATCTGCTCCAAAGATGTACTATGTAATATTTTGCAGAATCGAACAAGTTCCGAGTGCGGAAAATGGCAATAATTTTATAAAACCGGTAAATGTAAATTGTGTATATTTTAAGAATAAACAATAAAATTAATATTTTTTTATAAACAAACTTTATTTCAAAATTCTAATTTTATTTCAACCTATTCAGTCATTTGAAATCCCATCATGAATTTTCATTTGAAATTAAATTATTCTCATCACAACATCCGTAAATCAATTTTCTAATATGCCAGATTTTGAATTCTAAAATTTTGGAAATAATCTTCCTATTCATTGAATTTTTAATATTTTGTAAATTTATTAATTCGGACGCGTTAAATTAAATTGCTTATTTATTTAAATAAAAGTTGTTAATTATAAATAGTAAGCATTTTAAATTGTTAAAGAATATTTCGCATTTTACAGATCAAGCGATGCTCGGGGAACCATAAAATTCAATTTTCGCGCGTCTAGCTTAGAATTTTTATTTGGTCACTATTCGGCATTATTTGTGAAGTTATGGAGGTCTAATATTACAGTAGATCGGCAAATAGCGTCACGTACTTAATAAGTTTCGTTAAGGCTATGAATCCTCATTACAAGTTCATAATATTTTCCAAAAGCCATTTTGCGCTTGGATTGATAGGATTCTCTAGTTTACGTTATAAAAAAAATAGTGTGATTTTTTGATATTCGGCGTAGCATAAGAAATTATTGTGGGATTTCGGTGGTATACTGATGGCAGTTTTCGTTCGCTATCCGCCAAAAATTCTTATTTTACTGCATGGTAAATTGGCAGTGAAATTAATATACCTACTTAAGAAGAATGATCTTATTTGAACGTACCTATAGTTTGCACGTACATGAGAAGATAACATGGATCATTTTAAAGCTCCTTTTAATCCGTTTAAATAGCAGTGCTTGATGAAGATCCAGCAATTACAGCCGCTCCTAACCTAGAGATTAGCGACATTTTTTATTGATATATATTTAGTAGTCAATAGCTTTAGAAAAATGTTTGATTTCCTCCTAGCTGGATCAGAGATTGCAAATGCTGTTGGATGCTTAGGATTGTTTTAATGATCAGTGAACAAAGTAAGAACATTGGCATTCTAAAACGTACATCGTATAGCAATGTTTTGAAATACGTCGCCCGAATCAAATCATATGTGCTGTTAACATTGGGGATCACTTGCGTTACCTTTATAATCTGCGTTTTGGCTTGGTGGGGGCCAGCCTATTAATGCGTTAAGCTACAATCAATACCGTTCATCAAAATGATGTGTCCAGGTTTTTCGGCATAGTGGTACGGTAACTGGTGCTGTGTTTGCACAGAAACTTCGACGTTATTGGGAAAATAGAAACCCAATCATAAGCAGAGGGGGATTACTTTTATCTGCTCGTTTTATATGTTTCACATTGCTCATTGCAAGACGATCAACGAATTAGCGCTCCTTTCTTGAATTATTGCAGAATCATCAATGAGCTTATGAAAGAAAACTTTTAGCAGATATGCTTTTTTAGTCATATTGTTAGTCCTACACCGAGAGGAGCAACTGCCGCAGTTTACAATTATTTATATCACACGTTGTTACTGGTAGTCCATACCTTATGGGTGTGTTATCTCAGAAATGACGAAAGATTCTTTAAGAAATAAAAACAAAACAGCACCACGTTTTGCATTATGCTTTATTGATTACGCTGGTAACCGCTTTATTAAGCGAGACTTGTTCGTATTGGTACTATCTATATTTGCAAGATAGGAAAAACGCTGAACATATCGGTACCAATTTACAACGTGGGTTAAAATAAGTTAAAACATTTAAAGCGTTTTTTTAATTTAATATTTTTTTGTTAATTTTATTTATGCATATAAAATTATTACAATGTAGTGTTAGTTCTACTTTGCCCTGGTTATAAACCTAACTCAAACGGTTTTACTCTTTTCAACTTGCTTAGTATTTCTCATTCGTCAAGCAGTTGGCTGGCTTCGACGTTTGGGTGATTGTGAAGCCTATTTTCATGTTTCCGTGCTGCTTTGTTATCAGCAACTGTTTCCACTGCAAGGTCCACATGGGGGTCGTTATTATTTGTACCAAGGATAATTAACAATGTCTCTCAGTACTTTGTATTAGAATCTTTGGATAATGTTCAGCTTTGATCTATTTCATTTGTGAGCATGCTTGTTCTTATTTAATAGTGTAATGTACGATTCACAATTGTGGTAGTAAAACTTTTTTTTTATTATTTTATTCTCCCTGCATGCAATCTGTTCTGGGGCCAAGGTTCTCCTAACTCTTGCGCGGTTTGCTTTTTCCGTCCTTACTTACGCCGTTGCCAGCCAGGACATACGGCTTTACGTTCGATTGTATCACCATCTGGTCGGAAGATGGGTCGGCTCATGAGTTTTGCACTCCGACAGGAGGTCATAGACGTGTTCCATTTCATCACAGATCGTAATAATCTGTTGATGAAAATTCCCTTTGCATCCTCCTATCGGGATTCGAACCCGGTACTTCCCGATCCAAACGCCAAAACTGGTCATTTTAATGTGCCATTTGATCGGTGTAGTAAAACTTTTCTAAGTTTCAGCAATAGATGCTGATCTGACGACTGCTAATCAAAATTACTAGGCATTTTATTCACTTTGATATGTTCCATGACGAATAGCCAGAATCTTTTTCAAATGTTAATGATCGTAGGAACGAGTTCGTTGCTTCATTTTTTATATTTTTGACCCAGTTGTCAAATTATTCTGTATAATTTTAGTCGTTTGCTGCCATTTCTTCTTGATTTTTTGTTTTTTCCAACTAGGTCTGTAATTTATTTTAGGTAAATTGCTCCTCTTGTTTGGGGATTCGTCTTTATTCTAATACTTATTTCTCTGAATCCTTCCCAATCTGTTCGTATTTTGTGTACATGTAGACGAGTGGTCAGAGTTTGAGTCACAAACTTCTTCGACACTGTCGTATAAGTTATTGGTGACGTCACTATGAGACGTCAATTAAGTATCCGGTTGAGCATATACAATTCCGAGTAGTTCGTTTCCTTCTTCTTGAATAGTGGCAATATCCCGGTTGAATTGCAATTCATTTTCGAGCTGGCTCAGTTGATTCTCCTCGCTACAACTCGATTCCACAAAGCCCAATGGTCGATCATTTTGTTTGCCAAGTATATTATGACTACCATTTGATCCAGTTTCTGCTCAAATCTTTCGTTGTTTCATTTCTAGCGTCGAATCTAGTACTGTTTGTTATGTTTCCTTACTTTATTGGTTATGGATCATCTTATTGCCTCCATCATCTCACGTTTATCATCTAGTTTTTTCTCTATTTCATCTTCGAACCCATAATTATCCGAGTCTCATCCTTGCTTCTCCATAGCGTCACGTCGTCGTAATATTAATTCATTTTTTCAACCATCCGTCGAGGGGTTATTATTAATTACGCTGCTTTAGTTTGAATTTAACTCCGTGTGCCCGTTAATTCCTTAACACTCATCTTCTAATATTCAGAATCCCACCGCTGTCACCAATTGTTACGAATTTACCCTGTCAAATCTGGTTCGTATCACTGGATTGTGAATACCTCTATAGAATTTGACGGTTATAACACCAACTCCTGTAATTTAACAACACCCCCGAATTCCAAATTGTTATAAAACGACCCTAATTATACCACTTAAATCTAGATTTCACTAATCTCATAGAAATGTCATTTATTTTTTAAACTTTAAATGAGCAATTTTCGTTAAATAAATGTCTCGCTTATGCTGAATTAATTGCAGTTAGTTACAATAAGTTTCATTTTTAATTTATTATACGAGTAGTTAGAACATATTTTTTTGGTTGAAATAGTTGTATTGAGATTATTCTGATCGCAAAGTATTTCCTCTGTAAAAAGATATAAAAAAAAATACTTGCTCTATTTTGAAAACGAATTTGCACGTCCGAATTTAATTGTGAAATGGCTCTGCTCTGACAGTTCGCATACACAGCCGAGCTAAAAGTCCTGTGCATGTGTGTGAGTGTCGACTTGAACAGAATACTTAAGGAAGAGCGAAGTACTATATTTTAATACTCCCACTTTTTGTTCCAAGTCGATGACAACATTTAACAAGTTTTTGATAGCGCTTTGATCATGATGTCCGCTATCTTCTCATCTGTTTGCACATACATTTTGTGCGCCTTTGGAACTCCGGATTCTTCACCAGTCTTATTGCGCAGTGCGCTCTGATTGTCCTTGAAGAATATGGGAACATCGCTCGCGATTTGCTGAAATTCACCCATCAAGTTTCGTAGCCAGACCAATTCCTTTATGGCGTGTGTTGCTGCCATATATTCCGACTCTGTCGTCGAATGACGCTACCTCCAAACATAAAAACGTAGCCCGACGTCGTTCTTCGCGTTTGTGTGTCGCCGTCGTAGTCCGCATCGCTGTATCCACAGAAGTTCAGAACGTTTTTGCCTTTGAAGCGAACTCCCATGTCCATCGAGCCTCGAATGTACCTCAGAATGCGTTTGACTACATTCACATGTGCTGCATTCACATCGGCTGACACTTCCAACTGTGAAGCTGATATCTGGCCTGGTGGCGACGGCCAAATACATCAGACTTCCGACTGCTTCTCGATACGGAAAGTCCACTTACTAGTCGGCCTCAAAATGTCCCAGATTTTGTGAATTGTCCATTGGAGTAGACACTGCATTGCAATCCGTCATGTTGAAACGATTGGTGCTGACTTTTCTTGCGTAGCCTTGTTTATTTATGTGAATCGATCCATCCGATCGCCGATCAATTTCAAGTCCCAGAAAACAATTCAACTCGAGAACCTTGATCTCGAAATCCTTTTTAAAATGTTCGATGACCGGCGTAATGTCTTCTAAATCTCCATTTAGAAATGCCGTTTTGACGTCGAATTGCTGCAACCTCATTTGCTTAGCCGCTGCCAATAAAATTCCATAATCGCTCTGATCGATGTAAACTTCACCACTGGACTGAATATTTCTTGATAATAGATACCATATTCTTACGTGAATCCTCGTACTACCAATCGCGCCCTGTAGTGATCATTGCTTCCGTCCGGATTGTTAAAAATATTAGACGCTCTGCTGCCGTGATGGTGCTCCGATCACGCAATCGTCGATTGACAACATTTCTGTTATCAAGATTGCATATCGCGCCACGCCGTTCACGTTGTTCTGGCGTGACGAAATCGTCTGCATCTCCATCATCTGCGCTCTCGTCACTTGCATTCGCCTTTTCCTCATTCGCGCCAGCTTTTTCTTCAGCTCCGATGTCGAGCGTTGCCATGGATTCCTCCAACAAAAATACCACGTCGCACGATATTTCAACTTTTCATGTCTTTGAATTCCATTATGCCTAATTCCGATATGCCTTGGAACAACTGTCGTATCCAACGAAGATACATTTGGTGGCCTTTGCGTCGAGTTTATGTCGCTTCTCCTTTGGAATGTGCACGAAGACTTCCGAACCAAAAATTCGCAAATGGTCAATCTTCTCTTCCTCGTTGTGCCACAATTCATATGGTGTTTTTTTCGACAATCGCGCATGTTCCAGTTCGATTGTGTACGGCATAGTTCGTTGGTGATGAATACCGTTTTCCTCGAAAAATGCTTACAAATTCCGTGCCATTGTCAGACCTGACAATACGAAGTTTATGCTTATCGTCCTTCTTTATCAGCTTGACACACCTGTTGATGCAACTCGCTACTTCAGATTTTTGTTTCATGAAGTAAACGAACCGAAAATGTGAATCGTCTTTTAATAACAAGAAGTATACCTATGTACTTTGGTACTTTGGCTCCGCCAATTGAGTTTTCCTGGAACGGTCCGCACACGGCTTTGTGAATTATCTCGCCCCACATCTTCGACTTCTCCTTGCGCTTCGTGAAGCTGCTTCGATGATGTTTGCCGAAAATACAAGCTTCGCATGTAAAATCCTCATTGAAAAATTCAATGTTTCAGCTTTGCAGGAACTTTTTCACGTGTGTGACATTTTGATGTCCCAGTTGCTCGTGTCACGATTGAAGTGACGTCTTTTGGTTGGTACGTTTGCTGTAGCTTTAAACTGTGGTGATTCGTCTGTTTTGAAAAGCATCTGGAACAACCCTTTTCTGCGTTCTCTCACTGCAACAACGTTTCTGTTTTTCAGTATTTCGCATCCTTCGTTGTCCATGCTCAGTTTGGATCCTTGATCTGTCGCTTTTCCCGATGGAAAAAGATTTACATGCAAGTCCGGTACAAATAGAACCTCCATGACTCGCTTGTGAATCCAATCGTTGCCATGGAAAGCACGAATACTGAAGTGCCCTTTGCCACGAGCTACGGAATTTTCAAACCAATCACGTCGGTGACTCATGTGATTCGTCGCTCCTGAATCCAAACTCCAGGCGTTCCTGCCACCACTTGCTTCTGTGTGACAAATGAAAGCATCCACCGAAGTGTCTTCTTGCTTTTTGTCCGAGCTGTTCTTTTTTTCTGGGCAGTCCCGCTTCCAATGGCCGCCTTTTCTGAACTTAAAGCACTTGCCTTTCGGCTTACCGCTTCTATTCGCCGCTTTCGTGATGTTATTCAACGAATTTCCCTTTTTTTGTTGCCTGTTCGAAAAAAAGTTCACTTGGCCATCAGCGCTTCCACCTCCTCGACCTGGCCCTGTGACTTGAGACGCATTTCTTCCGCCATCATCGCCTTCAGATTTGTTAGTGTTCGATCGGCTGCACACGCAGACTCCCATGCGCTATTGAAATAATTGTATTCGACAGGCATCTTATTCAAAATTTTCGAAATTACCATCGGGTCAGATATGGTCTCCTTCTGATCTCTCAACTGCTGTACAATTTCTATTAATTTTGATATGAAAGTCGTCATGTCGTTTAACGGCTCCTTCTTGAAGTTGTAATAATTTTGTTGCAGAAAATAAGTATTACTCTCCGACTTTTGCTCATACGTACTTGTGAGTGCCGTCCACATTTCACCTGCTGTCTCACAGCTCATGATTAGTCGTATTGAACGTTTTCCTCATGTAGTTGAATCTGTCCGTCTTGCTTTTGCCTCTGACCTTTTCCAAGTCACAATTTCCATCGCATAATTTGCACTCTCAACAGTTGGTTTATCGATTGTGCCATCGACGTAGTCGAAAAGTTCAACTGCTTCCACGATTTGACGCATCTGGAATTTCCACATCGGCCAATTTTGAACGCCCCTCTATTTTCAATGCTGACACGTTCAGCTTCCATTTTGTTTCAATTGTGCTCACCGGCCTCGAAAAATCAGAAAATAATGTTTTTTGTTTTGTTCTGGCATGTTCCACTTGAATTGCACAACGTAACTGCTTTACCACAATTAACTTTCCACTCGAAATCGCACTAAATTGATGCACTGAATTGTTGTTGTTTCGCCCTGCACAATTTTATTTCGAAATTCGCTGTTTTTCCTTTTTTGATCACTTTTATTTTGCAGTTTCTCGTGATCTGGGCTCATCACCTATTGAGATTATTCTGATCGCAAAGTATTTCCGCTGTAAAATGAAATAAAAAAAAACACTTGACCTATTTTGAGAACGAATTTGCACGTCCGAATTTAATTGTGAAGTGGCTCTGACAGTTCGCATACGCAGCCGAGCAAAACGTTCTGTGCATGTGTGTGAGTGTCCACTTGAACAGAATACTCAAGTAAGGGTGAAGTACTAGAATCAATAAGTTGCTAGAAACTACCCTAATGTGCTGTTTTGTCAAATTTTGGAAATACAAATATAATTAGTTCATTGCGTAGACGTTTGTGGTGACGATTTTCTAACCAAAAGTCAGTTATTTATGTTTTATTTCAAATATTAGGTAAGTCAAATTTATTATTTGATACGAATGAGTTAAACTCACTTTTTATTTAAACTTCGGCGGATGTTGAGGAGGCTTTTATAATTTGATTTTATTTATTTTGTTCATTACCAATTGGCGTCAAAATGATTCTCATTTAGAAACGAAAATAACACACAAATACATATAACAAAGAATAATTTCCGTTAAAGTAGTAGCTACTGTTGTTTGTAGGTTGACTCCCATTTTTAATATTTCCGATAAAAAGTGACCCAAGTTATTTTTATAATATTTCCAATAAACATAAAACAAAACCCGGGGATTCCTGTCACATCAGAACTATAACAACACCTTTTTACCCCAATCGATATACGCGCCGTAAATGCCTCCATTACCGCCGCATCCATGCAAGGACTGGATTTTCGTTAGCGTATTGTGTTTTTTAAATTTGCTCAACTATATGGATCGGATTATACTTGCCGGGATTCTATATGAAATTCAACAATATTTTCAATTAGCTGACGACCAAGTTGGATTATTGCAAACAGTATTTACATTATCTTTTATGGTGTGTGCTCCTATATTTGGATATTTCGGAGATCGGTACTCACGGATATGGTTATCGATATTAGGTGTGACACTTTGGAGCGGAGCAACGTTATTAGGATCTTACGTAAATCATTTTGGTTTGTTGCTAGCATCTCGAGCAATAGTAGGGATGGGCCAGATCTCATTTACTGTAATCGCACCTACGATAATTTCAGATCTTTTTGTTAATGATTTGCGAACAAAAATGTTGATGATATTTTATTTTGCCATTCCTATTGGCTCTGGATTGGGTTACATAATTGGGTCAGGAACTGCAAATGCGCTCGGTTCGTGGAGATGGGCATTGCGTGTAACGCCAGTATTTGGACTACTTGGAATTATATTAATAGCTTGCTTTAAAGATCCAGATCGTGGACAAAGCGAGAACATTGGCATTTTAAAACGTACGTCATATAGCGATGATATTAAATATATTGCTCGGAACAAATCATATGTGCTGTTAACCTTAGGCGTCACTTGCGTTACCTTCGTAACCGGTATATTGGCTTGGTGGGGTCCCATCTTTATTTATTTAGGCTTTAAGCTGCAAAACCAAGATCATATCGGTCAACAACATGATGTATCGTACGTTTTCGGAATAGTGGCAATGCTAACCGGATTAATAGGCGTACCAACTGGTGCTGTGTTGGCTAAAAAATTTCGACGCTATTGGAAAACTATAGATCCTATCATAAGTGGAATTGGTTTAGTTGTGTCTGCACCTTTTATATTTTTTGCATTGATCATTGCTAGACATTCAACAAATTGGTGCTTCGTTCTTGTTTTTGTTGCAGAATTGTCAATGAACTTATGCTGGACACTTGTAGCAGATATACTTTTATATGTGGTTATACCTACAAGGAGAGCAACTGCCTCCGCACTTCAATTATTTGTATCACACGCTTTCGGTGATGCTGGAAGCCCATATCTCGTTGGTATGTTCTCAGAACTAATAAAAGATTCCCTAAGAAATAAGGATGAGAGTTCAACAGCTGATAGTACACAATATTACTCTTTGCAATATGCTTTATTAATTACGGTGTTAATCGCTTTATTAGGCGGGATTATGTTCCTTATTACTGCTGTCTATATTGTGCGAGATAGGAATAAAGCTGAAAATATCGTTTCTGATTTACAACGTGGACCACTTTCATCTTTGAATATTATGCTGTAAGTTAAAACAATAAATATTAAAGCGGAATTGGTTTATTGTAATTTCAGATTTGCTAATATTGGAGCGAGTAGATAGTAGAGTAATCTTGCTGAGCTTTTGCTTGCCCTTGATTGATTTTTATTAAATAGGCTTACGTCTTTTTCTGGTTTTGCTATAGTGTCCATTCGCCGACATCATTTTTTTTACTGGGCCAGAAGTAGCGAACCGTAAATCGTAAATTTTTCGTCGAAGTGGTTCTGCGATTTATAGGCGATTTGTAACCGTTTGTGTTTCACAGTATATTTCGTAACCAGAGAATTTAAAAAGTTACTGACGTGAAATAATTCCTAAAAAAATCCTAAGTAAAAATTGCGTGTGTGTATTAGTGGTTATACGGTTATGGCATGTTAATTTTCAGAATTTTGTCATAGTTCTGGCATGGGCAAATATGGCCCCGAAACATGTGAGTTATGATGTACAGTATTTTTTCAATTCAAACGATTACTAATTAAGATTTTGCTCGATTCTCATCGATCCCGTTATGTTTTCCAGACAGATATATCAAATGCTAACGCCCATATGTGGATAACATAACGGGATCGACGAGAATCGGGTTAGAAATTTGTTTTAATTAGATGGTGGTTGATGATTCAATAAAATTATAATGGCAAAAAGTAAAATTGATGGTGGATGGTGTTTCAAAAAATTAAATTGATTGATTGAATGATACGGCTAACCGAGAAACTTAGTGGAATTGATGAGTTCTTGCCAAAATTTCCAGCAGAGTTTAGTTGAAGATATTTTTTGTGTTTAACTTTAATTTAAATTTTTTAATTCGTTTGTATCTGCTAATTTTCATATTTTTTTAAAATGGGAGTTTCCCTAAAATATCTTTTCGCCTAAATGTTCGCTTTTAAGACTATATATCACTAACACTAGCATACATAGGATTTCGTTAGGAAATACTTCACGGCTGTGTGTAGGAGTATGACATTTTTCCTAAACCTTTCCTAAAAAATTTTTACACTTAGGATAGATTTAGTAAATATTTCACGCGCATAAAATGTTCGTTTCATGTTGGTACCAGCGTGGCGTGTAGAATCAGAAAGTAAATTCTGAATCTGCTTTTTGAGCGGTTACGATCGTGTCGAAAAGCATGTCTCGACCGCTGTTGTTTCGATATCGGTTGAGCGGAATAATGAATCCGTGACCACGTTTTCTTTATCATTCATATATGGAAATTCAAAGTGGCGCTCTTGCTTAGGATTACGGTCAGTTTTAGAATTGAATTACTCTAGTCAATATCGTTATGGTCCGTGTAACCGGCAAAGTCCCGACCTTCAACAAAATTTCTAAAGTGTTTAATCCCTAAATAAATTACGAGTAATTTTCGATCAAATGCGAAATATTTTAGTTCGGCATGTGATAATTTGTTCGAGAAAAATCCCAAAGCATCTGGCAGTCATGTGTCTTGGGTTTCTCCAGTAGAGCGGTCAATTGGGACTGATTCGGTCAAAACGTTTCAGCAAGTTTCGGAATAAATCGATCATATTCCGATGAACTGCTGAATGCGTTTGATTGTTGTTGAGCGGCGAATTCCGTACTGGCATCAGTTCTTTCCGGATATGGCAGTACCATTAGATGTTATCTTGTGGCTAAGAAAATTTAGAGTTGTAACGTCGAAATCATAATCTCGAACTTTATGAAGTCCAGATCGCCGACAACGCAAATTGATTCGGAAGAAATCAAAGAATCACGAAATCAGAAATGATCATGACAAAAATGACATCATAAGTTTTTAGATTCTTCTAGGTTGGGATAGTTAAGGGATTTTCTTCGATCACAAAACCAGACAACTCGATGGGTGGACGACATAGAAAAGAATCTGCACATAGTTGCGGTCATCCTATTCATCGTCTTTTTGTTGCATACTGGGTTATTAGTGAAATATTATTGAACGTACCATATCCCTGAATCTGGCATTAAAGTTAAAACTGCCAATTTTGAGACGTGTAACTTAAGCGCATTAATCGTAGTACTACATTCTAGTCCAGAAAAGTATTACACAAAATTATGATTTAAAAATTTTGGTTTTCAAAATAATGATCGTGTAGTTAAAGTAATCCTGGTTTTGAAAACCTTGAAATAAACCAAAACTTTGAAAAGAAGAATTTTGAAAAATTTTCCAGCCAACGTACCCAATCCCATAGTATTCAGTTAGGAAACCGCCAAGTTTCGTCCCAGGTGGCCCATATTCCAGAACTTCTTGCAAAAATCACTTTAAAATCCCATTTTCATCCAATATATCCAATCCCACCATAATCGGTTAAGGAATGGACAAGTTCTGTTCCACGAGTCAAATTCCAGATCTCTTCCAATAATAGTTTTAGAATCCCGGCCGAGTTCAATAAAAGTTTAAATAATTTTTTATTTACACATAATTCTGTTAGACGGTCATTTAAACTACGATAAAGTGGCATACGATAAATTGTCCACAAGATACATGATGTCCGGGGTAAATTGTGTCTAAGATAAACTGTGTGGCAAAACTGACTACAAAGCTGTGTGTAGTCACAAGGCTTGTGAGTAGTTTGCTTTGATAAATGGAACGCAACAGTTGTTTACGATAATGCGACTGACACCAACTGTCACGGTGTTTTCTCCAAGATCGAATATGTAGATGAAATTAAAATCTATCGCAACGGTCAATTGAGTGAGAATGTGCTGCGAAAAATACTTAGATTTAATGCAATGTTTAAGACCGGCTCGCAATGATTCCAAGTGCAGCAGAAAACCAAAGAACATCCAATTTTTTTTTAAATTTAATAAATTTATTTATTTATTTATGCAATATTACAACTGATTCAGAGATCATCTAGTAATTTATCTATCTTAAATTAGTTTCTGTATCCAACATACGACGGATATCTGCATTTTCGTGTATAGATAAGCGCTGGACATGTTTTCTTGCTTGATTCTTTATTTCATCGGTGACGTATCCCGTCTCTAAGTCTCTATGAAGGTTGTCGTTCCTAATGTACCATGGTGCATTCACAATCCTTCGTAGCACTTTATTTTGGAAGCATTGTATCATTTGTACATTGGTCGTCTTGGCACAACCCCAATGTTGGATACCATAGGTCACTGGTTTTAGCATTTGCCTGTATAGAAGCAATTTTTTGTATATAGAGAGCTCAGAATTTCTACCCATGAGCCAGTACATTTTCCTATATTTGATGTTTAACTCTTCTTTTTTCTAGTTGATGTGTTCTTTCCATCTTAGCTTAGCATCGTGGGTCATGCCAAGGTATTTAGCTGTATTTGCATATGGAATTTGGTTTCAGTTGAGAGCCACTGGAATACAGCTTACATTTTGATTTGTAAAGTTAACGTGCACTGATTTGGCATCATTTAATAAGACGCGTCATCTTTTAGTCCAGTTGCTCACCGTGTTAACCGCATTTTGAAGTTTGCTTTTTGCTTCCAAAATATCTTTTCCAACTGCTAGAATTGCTGTATCATCTGCAAATGTTGCTACTGTGGTACCTTCAATATTCGGTATGTCTCTCGTGTGAAGAATAAACAGAATAGGTCCAAGAACGCTACCTTGTGGTATACCTAATGCAATTATTTTTATTTCAGAGTACTCATTTTCAAATTTGACTCTAAAGTGTCGATCAGCTATGTAGGATTTAAGAATTTGATACAATTGCTTATGCAGGTCTCGATGCAGTTTAAATTCAAACTATCGGTGCCAAACTTTGTCAAAAGTTTGAGCTACATCTAAGAAAATACTGGAGCATATTTTCTTATTCTCAAGTGCATCCTCAATGACATCCGTTATTCTGTGAACTTGTTTAACTGTAGAGTGATTTTCTCTAAACCCAAATTGTTATGGTGGAATTAAGCATTTCTCTTCTATTATAGGTTTGAGTCTCTTCAGCAACAGTTTTTCAAATAATTTTGATATGACTATAAGTAGTGATATCGGTCTATATGATTTTTTATCGTTTCTTTACCTGGTTTCGGAATCATTATTACTTCGGCCACTTTCCATTGTTGTGGAACATATTTCAATCTTAAGGCTGCATTAACTATTTGAATTAATTTACGCAAACCTTTCTCGAGAATGGCTTTCACAATTTGCCTAGTAATTAAGTCTTAACCTGGAGCTTTTCTGATACTTCAGTTATTATTGATTTCAGCTTTAAGCTCCAATAAGGTCACGTGCCTTATGTTAAGATCATCTACTTTGTTTACGACTGTTGTATTTTAATTTGCTGTTTGTCTCGGCAATGGTTGAACAGTCACTTCTAAATAAGCAGCAAATAGAAAGACTTTCTGTTTGTCTTCTGTTTGTCTGTTTGTTCTAGTTGTTTTAATTTATTGCACCAAAAACTAAGAATAGTTTTGTGTTGTGGTGCACGAGACTGCTGCCAGATTTTGCGAGCTTTTTGTTTCTCTTTAAGTAGCTCTCTGACTTCAAGAGGATAGCCATGTTTCATTGTAGTGTTAGTATGAGAAATCGGTGAACTTTCTCAAGCCGCTTGTTGTAAACTGTTATTAAATATTTCTAGTTCATCTTCTAGCTGCACCTTCGTTCTAATTGGTTCGCCGAGATTTGTTCGATCTTCCACTAATTTCTTGAATAGAATCCAATTGGTTTTATTGTTTGTTAACTTAGGTGAATTATCTTTTTTTATTATCATTGTACTCAGAGTCATGATCACAGGTGAGTGGTCAGATGATAATCCTTCACTATTTTAAATACACGTGTAGTCCTCTAAAATTCCTTTTTTTTACAAAGAAGTCTAGAAGATCTGGCGTTTTATGTATGTCAACAGGCCAATATGTTAGTTATTCACAGTTGCTCCCGCGAGCTGCCTTAAATAACTCTTTCCCTTTAGAGGTTGTAAGTCTAGATTACCAATAGGTATCCTTTGCATTAAAATCACCGCCTAAGATAAAATTTGGTCCTAATGATTTAAATAGTCGACTGTAGTCTTCTTTTTTTAATTGATGGCGTGGGGAACAGGAAATAGAGGAGAGGCTGAGTTCCCTATTATTGATTGATTCAACTTTTATGGTTTTAATTTGCATAATTTTATCTTCAATGCCGGGCACTTCATAAATCAGTTTCTGTTAAATGAGTTTCCGAAACAAGACATATATCTCAGGTCCTATGGGCTCTGGTTGAGTCGGCACTCTAGTTGTAGTTGGTATCCTTTCTCTTCTAACATTACTATTTTGAGTCGCTTGGCGTGTTTTATTTCTTAACCTTTGCAGTTGTTTACTTCGCATCCTCTATAGTTGACTGAGTGTTATCCTTTACAGTTTATACACCTTGCATGTTTGGTTCGACTAACAGAACAGTCTTTAGCGTTTCGTCTGCCGGCATATTTTACGCACCTAACATCGTTGGCATTACTTGCATTGTGGTATTAATCTCGTGTTATTTTTCAGCGATTCTATTTTAACCCTGCTAATTTTGCTTTGATATTAAATATTTTTTCAATTTTTTTGCTTTTGTTGAATGTCAACATGAATAGCAGGAGCCCTCTTTTAACGATCTTGGTTCCTGGACTATTTTCACCTTTCTCTCGAAAACTGCGTCTTCAATTTGCAGTTCTTTCATTTTGAGATCTTCTATTATATCTTTCTCCTTGCAGGTGGGATTTAGACCTCTGGCCATAAAATAATTTTTCTTGGTAATTTTTGTCTTCATAGTTATACCACTCTTTAGCTTCTTCAATTAGCTTTGTGGCTAAAGCTCTGTATGCATCAGAATCTATTTTGTTTATTTTCCAAGCATTATTGTTTAGTGCAACTACTCTATAGTCGTTTGTGGACACTGATTTCATTAGAGCCTGGATATTCGCAAACTTGGTGCCTTATTCTTCATTGCAACCTTGCGTTGTTGTTGTTGCTGGTGATGTTGGGGTACAGGCACGAGTTTGACAGTTTCATAAACTTTTGCTTGCGAGTACTCCCCAACTTCAAGCGATAATTTTGCTTTTCATTTTTTTTTTTTGGTCTTTTCTTCTTTTTGTGTATCCAAACTCACCGTCAGTACAGGCAAGTGTTTTTGATTTCGTTATAGCAAGTAAGAGGAGTTTCCTCAACCTCTATCAGTTTCGTCTTCTTCAGATCCTCATTTTCTTTCTTTAACTTAGCGATTTCATTGCTAAGTTGCGATGCGACTTTTTCCATTTCACTCAGTCTTCTGCGTAGTTTAACATTTTCGATTTCCTGCTGAGTCACGAACTGTATTTGTCTAGGTGGTGACCTAGCCATTTTTGAACTTCGATCGAATGGGCATAGTAATGGTTAGCTCACTCCAGAATCCTTTGAGCTGACCTCGTTAGAGGGTGGATTAACCAACTGAGCAGTTGGTGTACCACCTGGGGTAAAAATTTCTTTTTGTTGTGAACTCATTGCATTAAGGACTGGTTATTGAAGCAGCTACCAATCTAACCAGTGAAATTGGCAGTGGAGAGAACATCATTTGCTACATTCTCGGTGTTCGGTTATCCCGTCGTTTCTCGGTCGCCAGAGCCTCGTTGGTTAATTAGCAGGGTGCACTACGTTCAGGTGAGGTTGACATTTAGGCTGGTGTATTGACCTTCTAGACCGATGCCCCTTACCCCCTAGTTTGCAATGATTCTAAGTGCAGCAGAAAACCAAAGAACATTCATTTGATTTTTATTTATATAAAATATTTATTTTAAATTTATACGCTTATACGGTTTATGAAAAACAAAAAATACAATTCTTTTAATTGTGAATTACATAAATAGAGTTGTGTTATTTTTTGTTGATGTTCTACGATTTGTGAACTCGTTGTTTGTGTTGCAGAGCGACTGTATGGTCAGACAAATTTCAAAACAACATCTCTTGCTTCCGTGTGTGTACTTTGAACGGGTTCGATTGCTGATATTTGGGGTATCTTTTGAATTTTAAAGCCTCGTCCATATCGACCTGCTCACATCTAAGCATAGCCGGCTTACCACGTGCAGATATACTGGTGTCCAACCTAAATTTTTAGTACCAGTTTGTTTTGGAATTTATTTACCCATATATACCGCAAAAACCCAGGGAACAATCTAGCACGTTATACAATATCGATTAATTGGAAAATTCAAATATTTGGCAATCGTAGAAATTTTGCAATATAAATTCGCCTGAATGTTTACTTTTTCTCAAGTACTATTACAATAAGAGTATTGTTGTTGTTGCGTTTTGAATAAAGATTGCAAGGATTTGTGCGCTTTGTGAGAAAATGTGTTTTTTGGCTTAGGAGTGTATTAATTAATTGTATAAAAAAACAAAAGAAACTCAGAATAATCGAATTTTTCATAATCATTTTTTAATTTTTCA
Source organism: Nephrotoma appendiculata (assembly GCA_947310385.1). Taxonomy (NCBI): domain Eukaryota; kingdom Metazoa; phylum Arthropoda; class Insecta; order Diptera; family Tipulidae; genus Nephrotoma; species Nephrotoma appendiculata. Next base: position 165,500,958 of record OX371224.1, read on the forward strand.
TTTTCATTATCATTTTTTTTTAAATATAATATTATTTTTTGTACACACATTTATAAATAAGGGGAATTACAATTAAATTGAATTTGATTTATTTTGTTTTTTTTTAATTATATAATATTATATTAATTATATTTATTATAATATTTAAACTATTGTTTATTTTTATTACATTTAAAATATGCTCACATTTATATAAAACTCGAAATAATTTTTTATTTTTAAATTTTCATAATAATATTAATAATAATAAGATTTTATTAATAACTATTTATTTGTTTGGTTTGCTGTTTTTGTTGTTTTAATTTAAATTTAAAGTAAATCAGTTTTTAAATTTATTTGTTTTATTTTTTCATTTTATAATAAAAAACAAAATAAATAACAAAAATTATAAATTTTATTAATAATAAGGACCAGCCTTAATAATTGATTAAGTATTAATATTATTTATATTATTTTTATTTATTTATTTAATTAGAAAATTATAAATTCTCATGCCAGATGAGCGTGAATATTATGTATTAATTATTAATTAAATTTAGTTGTTGTATAAGTTTTCAAAAAAACATTTAAAATATAATAAAAAGTTGTTTTTTATCCTACCGTTGATAAACTTTTATAATATTGTAATGTTTGTATATAATATAATTAATTAATTAATTAATTGTAATGTTTACTAAAAATTCAAAATTACATCAATTGTTTTTTTAAAACTTAATAATTTGTTCACATTCAAATTAAAACACAACATAAATTTCATAGATTTTTTTTTTTGGTTTTATATGTTTTTGATTTTTCTACAAGAGATGTCTTTCTAAAATTATTCGAAAATTTTATTTTGATTTATTTTTAAAATAATTAATTACATTTCCTTGCCCACCTTATTTAACTAAGCCTGAGAGGTGAACCGATATTAAAACGATATTTCTACAATCAGTTCTTTTATAGGAAATTTTATCCATACCCAGAGTAATGTTCAATCACTGGATAGACTCTAATGCCAACCCATTTTTCTAGTTACCCCAACTTGTGCTTAAATAACGATGTCTCGGTAGCCTAGACACTTTGTCAAATTGTGTGCCTGACTTCGATTTTGTTTGCTAAATTTCCAACATCTAGATTGATGGTTAGTTCATACAAGTTATTGATAGATGTCTCTAAGGTTTATAAAACAAAATGTCAGCAATGGGAAAACTACAACTAATTATGACTAACTTCATGCATATAACAGATAGAGAGTAGAGTAGGGGTTGCAAGCGTGACAGAAAATACAAAGTGAATTATGGTACTTGTCTGTTAACTCACCCTAATTTGTTTTTTATTTTTTACAGAAATGAATGCAAAATCATTTGTTGTAACAGGGATTGGCTCAAAATCCAGAATCACAAAATCCCGAACTATCAAAATCCCGACAAAAAAATCCCGATTTTCAAAATCTCGAATTTTAAAATCCCGACTCTCACAATCCCGACTTTCAAAATCCCGACTTTGAAAATCCCGACTTTTAAAATTCCGACTTTCAAAATCCCGATTTCCAAGATCCCGACTTTCCTGAAATCTTAAAAATCCCGACAAAAGTCGCGTTTTTTTTTAAAAAATAATAAATATTAAATTTTGTTTTTTTATAGTTAAAAAATCAAAATTTAATATCTAATATTTTTTGTAACTACCTACTAAAGTAGGTGTCATTAATAGATTCTATATAATCCAGGAGCGCAGCGACTTCCCGCATGCCCGTGGGAGTTATCGAAACTGTTAGCCTCTACAATTATTGCATTTCAAAATGCCGGCCCGCGGGCGCCTGAATTCATAAAAAAAATTTAAAAAATCGGGCTTTTGAAAATCGGGGTTTTGAAAATCGGGATTTTGAAAGTTTGTATTTTGAAATTCAGGATTTTGAGCGTCGGGATTTTAAAAGTCTGGGATTTTGATTTCGGGATTTTAATTTCGGGATTTTGAAATTCAAGCAATCGAGCCCAACCCGTTGTAACATTCTGTTCTGTTAAATTACACGAATTCACTTTTACGCGTTTTTATTTTTCCCAAAAATTCACTATTTCAGTTCAGTGCGTTATATTTGATGTTACATTTACATTGAACATATTATACAAACCGGGGAATTCCCTTATTGTTGAAAAATAAAAACTATTGAAATCGATAAAAGTCTGTTTACTCGTCGCAAAAACTGGATTGGTCGAGTATTACCGCAACAGTGGGTGTTTGGAGGTATATGCTGACAAACTGGCGAATGTTTCATGTTTGATGTCCAAGACAGAACAGCAGCCACTCTTCTTCCGATAATATCTACGCACATATTGCCATAGGAACTAGAGTTATATCAAATCAATGGAGAGTCTATAATGGAATCATTGCAATTGCTGGAGGCGGATTCCATCATCAGACTGTAAACCACTCTATATTTTGTTGATCCTATCACTGGAGCAAATACTCAAAGAATTGAACGTTTATGGAAGGCAGAAAAAGAACAGAATAAAAATTAAAAGTTAAATTGCTGTTGAGAAAGCTTTCAAATTGAGAAAGCTTTTCTCATTACAAATGTCTACTTGCATCAATGACAGATGGAGAAGATTTCGTTTCATATGCAGATCGAGTAAACCTACTCTGTAAACATTTCAAGTTGGCAAGAATAACAAGCGATCCGTTCAAATCACTTATTTTTATTCATGGACGGCAGTCATATCGCGATGCTAAAACAAAGCTCGGTTGCTGTCAAAATTATATGAGGAACACCACTCTAGACAAAGTAGCGGATGAATGTTTATGGCTTCTGAATTATAAGAAAGACGCAGCTTCGATTGAATAAACTACCTAGCCATTAGTAAACTTAGTGCAACAGGTATCAAAGCCGTGTTTTAAAGAAAAATTATCAAAGAAATCCAGGAAAAGCAAAATGTGCTAAAGACGCCTTGTTGCTTATGCTTGCTACTCAAAACCAACATCATCAAGCGCGGATAAACCAAAAAGAAGTTCGATCAGTTTTGTTCACCTCTTCAACAAACTTCAACTTCAACTCGCAGCCGTTTAAACCTTACATGGTACCAAAACACCTCTTATTCATTCAGCTGTATGTTTCATTTCATCTGTTCCTAAGCTGAGGATTTTCAGGTTAGATATGATTCAGACTTTGGTTCGTGGAATATGTCCATCAAACACTATTGTAACAAAATCCAAACAACAGAACAGTCCAGAACAGAACAATCTAAGAACAGTTTCCAGAAGTAATCAGGGACACGGTTGGGTTATGCAAGGAAACCCAAGTAAAACTTCATTTAAAACCAGATGTCAAACCTGTGTTGTTTCATCCAAAACGAGCAGTCTCCTACGTATACATGTCAACTATTGATGCTGAGCTGACCAAGTTCGAACAAACAAAATGGACGAGTTTGAATTTGCCCTGTTTATTCGACTGGACTTAATGATGCACTGGAACCACGTCAATATCCAATTCCAGCACCTGATAATATTTTCTCAAAATTAAGTGGAAGCACCGTATTCAGCCTATAAGTGGCTTTCTTGTCAGACGCCTTTCTTAAAATAAAAATTCACAAGGATTATAAAAAATTCATCTGCATTAACACACACACAAGCGTATCTATCAGTTCAATAGATTATCACCAGGAGTCAAGTTAGCAACTGGATTGCTTCAACAAATTATGGACACAATGATAGCAAAATAGCGATATAAAAATGGGGCTCCTTACATTGGTGATTTAATTCTATTCAGTACAGAGAAGATATAGGCAATTATCGCCACCATCGTCAGATGTATCCAGTCTTCGGTCTTATTTAGTGCCATGAATTATTAAGGTAAGTTTTTTGAAAGATTCTTGAAAAATGACAACGTGTGAAATCCATTTTTTTCATTCTTCGAAATGTGTTTTTACGATAAGGAGTTCCACGGAGGTTAATCTCGGATATACTGTCCACCGTTTGTCAGCGAAGTACTCCAACATGTAATTGGTTGTCTTCCTGTGGAGCAAAGGGAACGCGATATGAAGACGCAGTTTGCTAAATGAAAAATGACTACTGGACAATCTCTTGCATTCCTGGCCGTGAATTTCTTTGTTTGGAAGAAGTTAGCACAGACATAGTCCAATAATAAAATCTACAATTTGTTTTTCCTCAAATATCTCCAATTTTGTGGAAAATGCAACAACATTTGGATGATGCCAAGGAGCACTACGAATTGTTACAAGATCGGAACAAAGAATCATATGACGGAGCACGACGAAAACAACGACCTTTTCAAGTAAGTAATTAAATCTTGGTAAATATGGTATACATCCACATAGTTCTGTGGAGGAAGGTTTTGCCAAAAAATTCGCTCCAATGCAAGATGGGCCTTTAAAGATAACTTAGGTTATATCTTCTGCGACCTATAAAGTATCTACGGCCGACAGAAATCAAAGCATTGTGGGTAAATATCACGTGTCACAGCTAACGTCATACCAAAGAGAAGATATGGATCTGGATGGCCAAGATGATGAATTAAACCATGAAAACCTAATATCCTAATGTAACAACTGTCAACTATTATGAGACACCCTGTGTTTCATTTTTAATTTTTTTTACTATACTTGCTCTCCTTTGCTATTTTTTTGGTATACAGAGTCAATCAATTTGTGGACTCGATTATTATTGAATAAACCAACACGTGCATTTACAGCTCATGCAACCGAGAACATTGCGCAGCTGTTGCTCAGAATGTGTCTGAGCGTCCATCAACTTGCCATCATGCTCAAGAGTTGAACATTTCACGCAGTTCTGTGAAGAGAATTTTGCATAAAGATCTCGGTATCAGTACCTCGAACGTACAAAGTTCAATTTGTGCAGTAGGTAAAGCAAAATGACGATCCACAATGTTTTCGGTTTGCTAATTGGGGAAAATGAGCATTTTTACCGAAAGAGCCATGAGTCAAGAGACTTTCAATCGGTCTTTTGTACACTGTCTTCGGGAATCGTATAATCAGCCGTAACGGAGATATTAGTTGGTCACCACGCAGCTGCGATTTGACTCCGTTGGACTTTTTTTGTAGGGAACCGTTAAGGATAAGTGTTGCGCTAGCCATCCAGTAATTGACTTGAAAGATCAAATTGAAGTTGCTAATTAATTATTAGATAAGGGCCCATACAATCGGAAATGTTCTGAAAAATTGGATTGACTGAATGGGGCACGATAAAGCAAGCCGTGGAAGTCATTTGAAACACACCACTTTCGCAAATATTATTTCGTCTTTGAATTAGAGCCAAATTAAATTGCAAACATTAGATGGGCCACCCTTTAAAACCGACACGCCTCACCGTCGTTTCTGTAACATAAAACGTAAGTGTGTTGTATACCCCATTTAAAATGCATTACCCACAATGCTTTGATGACCAATTTCAAATAATATAAATAACATTTTTTCCTAGAGTTTTTTAAAGGGGTGAGACCTCATACGTGTTACGGCATCGCAAAGGAAAAATGGTTGTTAATTTTTATTTTCATTTGTAACGAAGAATTTACCAACAATATTTCTCGATACAGGTTTGCAAGTGCACTTGAACGTCAGACGCGGATATCGATTGATTTGGGTTCTAAACCCTATTCAATGACTTGATCATTATTGAGCTGTTCGGAATTGTTTCAGTAATCTGTTTCTATATGGATGAAATAATTTTTGGGTACGAATTGGCCTTAATTGTAATTGTAGCGAATTTTAGTTTTGCGGACGCTGATTTTATTTAGGTTATCTCTTAACAGGTTAAGGCCAAGTTTGGTTCAGCTATAGTTAGTGGATCAACTGGGTACTCCCTTGGCCGATTATTTTCTAATTTATTTTGTAGGCAAATTCAGAACTTCATCCAGGATTTATGTTGGAAACCCGGTTCAGCTCAACCTAGCACTGGCGAATTCCACAACTTCTCTAAAATTCATTTTTAAATCTCCACCCAATTCTGCATACCTAATTTGACAACAGTTGGTTGCGAGGTGTCAAGTTCCAATCAGAATAGTCTAATTGTAGTACATCGTCAAAAAGACTCGTTAAAATCCCAATACAAGTTGACCTCTGTTTATTAGAATCCTAGACCAGCTCTACAAACTACTCCAATTTTTTTGCTATTTCTTGGTTGCCCAATTCAAGGGTTAAATACTAATGGATTTTTAATACAGGGTGGTCCATTTTTTCATTGATGAATTTTAATACTTAATTTTATCTGTTCTAAATAATTCTTTAACATATACAAAAGTCAAAGATAAGCCATTTATCATAATTGAGTCGCTAACAAAACTGCAATGCATTGTGATTGTCCAAATTTAATATGAAAATAATCATTATAAAAACAACAACATTTCGTAAATTACTTGAGAATTTTGGTTGACATGGACGTCCTACTGAGCGTGCAATAGGCAAAATTATTGATCGTTTTGAAGAAACTGGTTCAGTGGAAGGTCGTAGACCGTGTGAACATGTTCATCCAGTTCATACTCCTAATGCAGTGGCAGCCGTTAATGAAAGTGTTTGTAATGAACCAAGCACATCAACCAGGCATCGTTCACAAGAACTAAATATTTCATGAACTACGTTACGACGCATTTTACATGCATCCATACAAAATTCAACCATAGTTCAAAAATTGAAATCCTCAGACCATTTAAATCGACGTCGTTTTGTTCTTGTGTTGTGCTAAAATCATCTTTAGCAATGAAGCTTATTTTCATCATAATGGTAACTATACAATAAGCAAAATTGTCGAACTTGGGGAGCGGAGAATCCTCATGTTATTCACGAAGCAGAAGTTCAGCCTCCAAGAGTCACTGTTTGGTGTGGTTTATGGGCTGGTGGCATCATTGGGCCATTTTTCTTTGAAAACGAACAGAAAAATGCCCTTACAGTGAATGGGGAACGTTATCGCAACATGTTAACTGGTTTTTTGTGGCCCAAATTGAATGAATTTCCTGCAAGTCGTGCACCAATCCATTTATTGTCAACAAAATTTGTTGATCGCATAATTTCAAGAATTTGTGAAATTCATTGGCCTAAGAAGCCCGGATTTAACACCACTTGATTATTTTTTGTGGGGTTATTTGAAAGGTAAGGTGTATGCTAATCATCCACAAACTATTCAACAACTTAAAAACTGTTGAAATATGTTATAGACAAATTGAAGACAATCAATTGTGCTACATTCGAAGTAAAACCACGGCGAAAGAGACATGGACGATAATTTAATTGTTGCACTCGAGGCACGACCAGAGGCAGAAATCACATTGTGGTTGGTTCAATCGAAATTAATTACCGAGTATCAATGTCGAACAGATGTGGATGGCAACGTAAATACAGATTCGGCATTAAAAACTACGGCGAAATTTAAAGATAAAATTAAGTGTTTTTTTTTTCAAACGATCTGGTCATGTAAAGAGTGACTGCGGTAAATATAAATCGTGGAAAGGAAAACAAACAATAAAGGAAAGTACATCGACCAGTGACAAGATAAATAAAGTTGAAGAAAATTACAGTTTCTTATTTATGGTTTCATCGAAAAAGGATTGTGCTGGATGGATTCTCGATTCGGGTGCTACGAAACATATTTCGACTTTCGAGTAACAATAGCTTTTTGGTTTCACTAGATCAAGCGGAATGCAAGAGTTTGAACGTCGCAAACGGTAAAAGCGTAGATGTCAAGGTAAAAGGCGTGTGTCGCATCGAAATGGTCAATGCAAATGCTGTATCGACCGTGACAACGTTACCAGATGTTTTGTACGTGCCACGAATATTCAAGGAAATTTGTTGTCGGTGAAAAAGTTGATAGAAAAGGGTTATGCCGTGAATTTCATTCCGAATTCTGAAATGTGTAAAATTAAATTCAGAGAGAAACAAGTGGCAGTAGCAGACACGGCATCGCTATTTTGGCCATCGCGATCCAGATGCAATCAAGCTGATGTATTCGAAAGGATTAGTTGATGGCATGAAAATAATCGATTGCGGCATCAAGGTTAAATGCAAAGTGTGTCTTAAAGGAAAAACAACATGTTTGCCGTTTCCGAAGCAATCATTAAAATATCTACAACTCCACTTGATCTTATACACACTGACGTATGTGAACCAATGCAAACAGTTTCGCCGAGCAGTAAGCGGTACGTACTTCTGTTCATAGATGATTTTTCGCGCTATACGGTGATTTATTTGCTAAAAAATAAATCAGAAGTCGACGAGAAAATAAAAGAGTACGTAGCTATGGTAAAAGAAAAAAAAAATTCTATGAAACCATAAATAATATGGTCGGATCGAGGAGGAGAGTACACAGGAAAGAACGTCGTCGATTTTATGAAACATGAAGGAATTGAAATTCAGTACGCAACACCATGTGTGTTGCTGAGAGAAAAAATCGTACGCTCATGGAGATGGCGCATTTTATGCTGTTGGACGCAAATTTACCGAAAACTTTTTGGTTCGCAAATTTACCGAAAACGTTTTAGTGCACCAACGATTTTTGTTGGTTACGACGAAAACGCAAAGGGATTCAGATGAGATCCAGTCAAAAATAAATTCGTTATAAGTCGTGACGTATACGTTTTACGGATAAACCTGCAAGTGAAATCAGTGTTAATTTATCATCAAGTGATGCGAATGTCGAATCAAGTACAATCGGCATCGATATGGATAGGTCTACTGAAATCAATCCAAATATGAGCGATACTGTGAAAATAGTAGTGACGCAGTGTCGAATATTGAATTCAAATCTTTCGCTGAAGGCTTACATCGCATTTCACAGCGTAAAAAAAGGATGTGCCACCGCGACAATTGATCGAGGAAATCGCAATGAAAGGTGAAATAGATTCATGAAAAATGAAACATGGCAATTGTGCGAATTACCAAAGGACGGAAAAGCGATTGGTTGCAAGTGGGTTTATAAAGTAAACACTGATGCGGAAGGAAAAATAGATCGATACAAAGCGCGTTTAGACGCACAGGGTTTCTCACACAAATATGGGACGGATTATGATTTAGTGTTTGCTCTTGTTGCTCGACAAACAATATTCAGAACGCTTTTATCGATTGCATCGAAAGAAAAACTTATTGTGAAAAACTAAAATTAGCGGCGAAAGCATGGAATGACGCTATTCATAAAGTGGCGAATGGTCATTTATTCTAATTTATGTTGACGATATGATTGTGGGCAGCGAAATCAATAACAACAGTTAACGAAATAAAGGAAATCATCACATCGAAATTTGAATTGCAAGATGTGGGTGAAATTAAATTTTACCTCGGAATAGAAATCATTAAGGACGCGAAAAACATTTATTATTTGTGTCAATCAAAATACATTCAAAAAATTGCTGCAGAGTTTGGCCTTGCGAAAGGTACTGCGAAAGTTTCAAACGTTCCGATGAATGTGAACTATGATAAATGCGATGCAGATGATAATTTTTTGCTGATAAACACAGATTATCAGAAACTTATCAGGTGTTTGCTTTACATATCCGTGAATACACGGCCGAACGAATTAAAACGAGTGTTGAAATATCTAAAGGGCACTGCGAACTTAACGTTGGTATTAAGCAGTGATGACGATTCGGGAAAGCTTTCTACGGATATGCTGAAACCAATTGGGCCGAAAATAAAATGAACGGAAATGAAACACTGGTCATATTTTTATCGTTAATGGTGGCATCGTAAGTTGGATATGTCGAAAAAAGACTTGCGTCGCATTGTCATCTACAGAAGCAGAGTTCATTGCATTGTTCGGCAACAATCTACGAAGACAACCAAAGCTGTTTGAAGCTCATCGAAGAGGAAAAGTGTCGAATCGAACAAAACATTTGGACACGCGATATTATATTGTTAGAGATTATGTGCAACGAAAAATCGTATCATGCGTGTATTGTTGTTCAGTAGATATGTTGGCCGATTTACTAACAAAACCATTGCCAGCAAAGCGGCAGGCTATGCGAGCGATGCGGATTAAATTAAATTAAACAAATAATTAGAATGAGGAGGAGTGTTGAAGTAAATTATAGACATTTTAAATTATTTGGTGAAGTGAATGAAGTAGGCGTTTTGATTTGCATTTATTTAATGTGTTCTCTGTTGTTTTTATGTTTTAGTCTTTCTGAAAATATCAAATGTATATGGTCTCTTGTAAGACAAAATTTGTTACTTGTGTTTTTTTACTTTGTGATCGTTTGCGGTTGTTTGCTTAGTTCTACGTTTGGGTGCTCTGTTTGGCTGATTGGATGCACATAAGAATAAAAATGCATTCCAACAAAAACAACATTGGGATAAGTCATCGATAATTTTCATGTTCGGATGCAGGCCTGTAGACGAAGCCATGTGGGGCATATGAACGATATTGTTTCTTATACATAAACGGCATAGATCTATCTTTCCTTATCAATAAAAAATGTTGAATTTTCATCCCGAAATGTGTGTTTTATGTATTTACAAATGAAAAAGGACTAACAGATGGCCCATCCTGTATAATTCAAATAACTATGGTTTCAGGAAATTTTATTGTAAGGCTGCTGTCCAATAGTCGGGTAAAGTCAATTTTAAGTAAATTTTTCGGTAAATTCATTTATTTTTCAAAAACGCTATGGCAAGCTGATGGAAAAATTTGTTCTAAATCCGATTTTTACCATAGTAAACGATTTACCCGCCTCCAACATCATTCCGTAGACAGACACAAAATAATCGTACTAAACAAATTGTGGTGACAGATTGAAACTCAATTTTAACGAGTGTGAATAATTTATCGGGATGGATTGCATTTATCTAGTTATGAAAACTTAATAATTGTGTTTTGAAAAAATCGTGTACAGACAGACAGGCAGAAATAACTTAATAATCTAAAAAACGAGGTTATCTAGTTTGTGTCTGTCTACCACATAAGTTGTGGAGTTGCAGGAGGATTAAATAAATAAATGATTAAATTATTTAGGAAGCCGGACAATATTAATTTAGAATAAAATTTCAGGAAATTTCCAGATGCATGTGAAATAATAATATTTTGGCTTAGGTTGCTTATTTAAAGAAGCAATTTTTGAAGACCAATACCATCGTTATCTTTATTATTCCTCTAGTAGATAAAAGAGGTAAAAAAGAGTGTACGGTGGGCTCGGCGTCCGGCGGGAGATCCCGTGTAAGAACTTGGTCGTGAATTTAAAATCAACCAATGACCCATAAATGTTTTGATAGATTTTTTTTTCCTTTGTTTTGTTTCTATTATATCAGACCAAAGAGTAGGTACTCGTGTGTCTTATATACTCTTTGGTGTGATAATTTAAATTTCAATAAATCTTATTGCACTAAGTCCATCTACTTAAAACACTGTAGTATCTTCTTTGAATTCCTAATGTCACGTGATTAGCTGCCACCTCTCGGACTATAAAATAACTGAAATTTTTTAACCAAATTTTTATAATAACTAATTAAATTAATAATAATTAATTTCGGCAAAATTATTTTATAATTTTTCTATATAATGTGTAGATTCAATCGAATATAATTTACTTTTATAATTTTTTTAAATTTAATGCTACTTATGAATATAATTTTAGAAATATAATATATATATTAGGTAAAATTTGGAGCGTATGTTAATCAAAATGTCAATATGAATATAATGAGTCGACAATTTTTTTATGTTCATCCGTGGAAAAAGTCTTATAAATTTTTTTTGGTTTCCTATAATTATTATTTATATAAATGTAGTAGTAAGTTAAACGTGAGAGCTTTTTAAAAAAAAAAAAATCTTTTAATAACATCTACAGCCTAACATTCATTTCCAAAATATATTATAATATAAGTGTAATATGATAAAACTTTTGAGATTTTCGAAAATTAAACAAAATAATAAAAATAATTTTTTGGCTTTATAATTTGCGCTTTTAAAATTTGATTACATTTTAATTTTTTTTTTTTTTTTTTTTCAAAATAGTTTGGAAGAATCGATTCTTTGACAAATAAAGCATAATGATAAATAATTTAATTAAATGTAATTAAAAATGTTCGTCTGATGTTTGCATATTTATTTTGTTGTTACATTTATGTTAACTGTGATCAAGACGTTGGTTTATTTGGTTCGCAAATCGCAATATATAGATTGTCTTATACGAGTACATGGTAAGCGTTCACAGCTTGTTTCCAAGTTGTACAATTGAGCTTTTTTGTTGATATATAAATGATTTTTGTGCGTAACTTACGTGAAAAATTATATATAAAATAATTATGTTTTATATAATTATAGTATACAGCTAATAAAACTTTCTTATTAATTTTTGTGCAGTGATAATTATTTTTTATGTACTTAAACGTTGAACACTTTCCCCTCGTTTTCTGGTTTGCCGTAAACTAGTTCGTCATTGTAATTTTCATCATTGTCTTCATTTGGTGCTGCATTATAGTTTTTCAGTTTTAGTGTTATTAAATTTGTATTATTTTCGAGGGCGAGTACAACAAATTTACCATTTGGTAAAATTTCACATGTTGTTATTTTTGCTGGTGGTGAGTAAACGGCCAATTGTTTCCCTGCAAATTAAACAAAAAAATTGGTTTATTTGGCATGCTTTTAGGGTTCGGTGAGAAAAGTTCATAGCCGTTGGAATTACACCGATAGGTTCTTCCTGGGCTGAGCTGTAGCGGATCAAAGTTTCAGAAACTTGCCATTGAAAATACATGGGATTCAAATATTGATATTTTTAAATTTTGCAACATAAAAATACTACTTAATTACAATGTTTAGAGGCATATTAATTTCTTTATTTCGCATATTTTTATTTTTTATTTAACTGTAATTTTTATTTAATTTTTAAATTTCATTTAACTGTGTCATATGATTGATATTTTATCGTCATTCACTCTTTGACCGTCGAACTTTTATTTCTAATCAAATTATAATTTCCGACCCATCTTGCATGGGTCGCACGGGTCGCTAGTTTAAAATAAATCACGGTATGATAGGAAACAGTGAAAGTTTTATTTACACCAAGATTTTTAAAACATATTAGACAGAAATATGATTTATATAGAATGCTATTTACTGTATTTCAAAATCCCACAATCCTCTATGCCATATATTTCAAAATCCCAGAAAATAAAGGGTGATCAAATAAAAGCTATATATTTTTAATTCTGGATTTTTTACAAAATCGATTCTGGAAACCATGTTTTGGCCACTTTTTCACATAAATCTGATGCTGCATAAGATAGCGGAAATTTGCCAGCGGAAAATAAGAGATAATGCTACTCGCCACAAGCACTATCACAGAAGATAATTTATTTTGTTACTTTATTATCAGCGGACGGAGAAATATGGTATCTATGCATTCTTCAGGAGTAAAATAGATTTAAGCTGTATAGAGAACTTAATTAATAATTATAAAATTTGCCTCGCACACACGCATAATTTTTATCAACTGGAATTTTCACTATCATTTGTTGATTTTCTGCGGCCATGTAAGTTCTTTTTTGTTTTTCGCCAATATCCCATAAACTAATAACCGTTATTTTCGGGTTTTTGATGTGTAAACATCTTTACTCGCGCCTACCAAAAATTTTGGTATTAGAGTAAACTTGTGAATGAAATCGAATGGAAATGACGTACTTACTTCGTTTGAAAAAAGCAACAAACTCAATAAAAACAATTTTGTCTATACATGACGTGCTTGTATGTATATGTATAATAGTAGGGAAAACAAAAAAACTAATTTAAAAAATGAAATACAAACCATCGACATGTCCATCGATCAGAAAAATCAAAAAATAAGTTACGATACGAAATACGAATTACGATTAAAAACACAGTCAACAACTTGTGTATGTTGCGTTATCACGAGTTACGAGTCTCTAGGAGCTTTTCATCACGTCAGCTATCAATGATCATGTCTTCTACTAAATGGGGTTATATATAGATATCTCGTTTTTAACATTGAACTGCCAGAGTCTCAAGTCATAGTCACGCAAGGATGTTGAGGGTTACCATAAGCCAACAGATTAAATATAGGACATTGAAATTGAAAAAGAGGACTTTCAAATGAGTAATTTCAAAAAAGAGGACATTATTCTAGAGTAAAAAGTCAAAGTAATCTTTCTTAAAAAGTATAAATTCAAAACACTAATAATTTTTTTATATTTTATTTCACATAAAAATCAATAGAAAAACTATCAATAGAAATAGATTGTAAACCAATAGGATTTGTCGCAAATGACGTTTTATTTCTTCGGTATTTTTTTCATCAAGTTGATCTATCTTCAACTTTTTTACCGAAGGAACATGGCAAGAAAGAGACGACATGATATTATATAATAGTATAAACAAACAGACACTTTTTCGATATTTTTATTTTGCAGTCAAGTACGTTGTTCGTTTTGTGTTTTATTGTTTACGATAGGTGAAATAAAATTGTTCTGTAATTTTTTCATCAACAATGAACAAAAAAAATAATACTGCAGAAAAAATACCGAACGAAAGGAAAGGATCGAACACAACGAACTACAACAATGAATCCGCCTTCAACGTACGAAATTCAAATTTCAATTTTAATGTAATAAACATAAATTAAATAAAAAAAGTATATCGCTAAATATTCAGTTAAGCATTTATGATTTGGTTAAACATCAGATACGTCTTTGTATTTTAAGGACGAACGAACCGCATTAAGTACTTCTTTGTTTTCTTTAATATAATTATAGAAGTCATCACACTCTAGTTTTAAATTAAATTTTACTAATAATATATTTTTAATAGCGGTGACAGTTAAACGGTTTCTAATATTAGTCCACTGTTGCTCCATCATGCTGAATATCCGCTCCACTGTAGCATTATGTGCAAGAATACAAAAGAAAAATTCACATATTTTCAAAAACTCGGAAATTTGTTCCAAATTTTGAATTGTTGTAAAAAACAATTTCCATTTGTCATGAGTCAATAAAGCATTGAATTCATCATTAGTAGCCACCGTGTCATAAAAATTCAATATATTCGTGAATATATTGACCAAGACAATTGGTTGTTTGCTCCCAAGTCGGTTTTTCATCCATTCAAAAATCTTAAACGGTTCAAAACTTATCGTCCATTGTTGCAGATAACAGAGGCAATCTTCATAAATCTGTAAAGCCCTAGACTTGAAAACAATACATTCGTTGCTCATTTCATCATTAATTCTTAAAATTCTTAGCACTGCCATCGATAGAAATTTATTCGAAATTCTTTGTTTAAGTTCGACTTCAACGTTTTTTAAAATACGCATGATTTCTAATAAAGCGTTTTCTTCTTTCTCCATCTGCTCAATTTTTCGATGAAAGATATGTGTTAAGGAATGGAGAAAGAACAAGTAAGCCTCACTTAATGGGTTCTCAAATAACATTTTTAATACTACGGGAGCTTTGTCAATTGATAAGAAATACGATTTTAAAGGTTCAAATATTTTAATGGTTCTTTCTATAGCTGGGAATAATGTTAGCCATCGAGTTTTCGATGAACTTAATAAGAGTTTGAAACCGACTTCTGTAAACGTACAAAAATCTTTGAGACTTTCTGTTCGTACCGTAAAGGTTGAGAAATAGTTGTGCAATTTCGATATAATGGATTCTATATCAGTTGGCCACAAATCTGTTCCATGCCTGATACAATTATTTAATATATGGGCAGAACATTCAACACCAATTAGATTTGCCAAATTTAAATTTGATTTTAATAACATAAACACATTTCTTTCGCCAGCTCGCCGTATGCCTCCAAAATTCGTGTTGAAGTTGTCTCCACCAAATGCCACACATTTATTCGTTATCTCGAACTTCTCCAAAGTTTCAATCAAAATATTAGTTATTGTTTGTGCGGTCTCGTCGGGGATAGATTTAATCTCAATGAGTTTTTTTACCAAACCTGAGCTGCTAGAAAAATAGGTTATAACAATAAGGAATATTTTAATAGCCCCATGATTACTTCCATCTGTACTTACTCCTATAAACCGAATTTTATTATGTTTAGTATCGCTTATGAAAGATTTGAGAGACAGTGGAGCTAAAACATTGCTAACAATCGCTTCAGTTTTTGTCCCTGCAGAGGCAAGACGGACAGCGATTTTTGAATCTGCGAATAGATTAGCAGCAGTCTGGTAGTGCAATCAGTTGATAGATAGCTCTGTTGATGATGGATTACATGGTAAGCTAGAGTAGCCTCAGCCGCCGAAATTTGATCATCTAAGGACCCTAATAAGTCCTTTAACCAAAATGTAGACAATGGTTTAGACATTTTAGCCGAACCAATAATTTTTTTATGCTTTTCAGATTGGGTATGCTGTAATAAATCTAATCGTCCTTTGATGCCCATAGATATTTTTTTATTATTACAGGTAATGCATTTCACTATACTGTCATTTTCGGTTTTCTTAAACATAGGAAATTCCTTTTGTAGTGTTTCATTGAAAATACATTTTCTCTTTTTCGACGAAGAGCAAGCCATTTCACGTTTTATAATAATTATATTGTTTATAAGTATCCGTATTTATACTAAATATTTTATTTATTATAATAACTTTAAAACAATTTAACTAGAGCATTAAACTAACTATGTATAAATATTTAAATGATGTACAATACGTACCACAATAAACCTCAATTTTGAAATGTAATTATTTTTCTTCTGTCATTTTGTGCAGGGTTATCCAATTTACTTTTTTATTGAGACTTGCCAGATATCTTTAATATGAGGAATTTTTAATTTTATTTTAAATAAGTAGGAAAAAATAGAAAAAATATATGAAAGAAAACGTTATACGTATTTGGAAATTTAAAAACTCATCGAAAGAAAAAGAGGACAAAAAAAAGGACGGTGTGGAAAAAGAGGATAAAATAATTTGTTAAGTAAAATAAAAAAGAGGACAAAAGTGCAACCGTAAAAGCTGCCGGAGTAGCAATTCCGTCAAAAGATCCATAAAATGAGCATAGTGGACACAAATAATTTGCCGTATGAACCTCCACTTGTCATAGGTAGGCCTTACTTTTTCAAAACCAATATTGACGTAACAGATGGACTAGCAAATGGAACTATGGGCTGTCTGAGGTATACCAAATACAGTTATTTTGATTGGGATAAAAAATGTTAAACGACTCTGGATAGATTTCGGTACAAATTCGCAAGTTGGCAAAAAGGTCAGGCGGCTTGAAACTGAATGGGCGCAGAAAACGAATATCGACCGATGTTTCGAGCCCATTTCTAGAAAAAGCTCAACTGTTAATTGAAACGACAATCGGACAATTAATGTTAAGCGTAATCATTTTCCAGTCGTACCTGCATGTGCCACCACAATTCATGCATCACAGGGTGGTACCTATAACGAGATAGCCAGTATATACTCTTACGATAAAAGACACAGTAAACAACATGTGTATATTGTTTTATCACGAGTAACGAGTCTCGAAGGACTGTTCATCATGTCGGCTATCGATGACCATGTCTGTAAAAGGGGGACCTCAATGGGTCTTCTTCAAAAAGAGCTATTGCGCCTCACTACAAATCGACTATCGCGCCTCACTACAAATCCGCGAAATATAGCCTTGGTTGTAATGGCGAATTTTTTACGAGATAATAATGACGTCTGATTTTTAACATTGAACTGCCAGATTCTCAGGTCACATCACCTCGACCTAACTGATACAGTGACGCAAGGATGCTCCATTTTTTTCTTGCTTTCCAAGATCTGGCTACCCAATGACAAGCATGTTAATATTACTAATTTTGAATGCTGCGTTCAGTTCAGTGGGAGATGTTCAGTGGGCTACCGGAGTAGCAATATATAAAAATACAATTAGAACTTATACAGTCACATCGCAAAAGGAAATCATCGTTGAACAAACAACTGGTATGAGCGTAACAACACAACCGATTGATGATAATCACAAGGCTGAACTTCAGCTTCTCAATGGGAATAAGATGCTTTCTGTAGTTGTATTCACCTCGCCGAATAAATTTGTCGAAAACATAATGAAGTTCATACATTTCGTCCTTGCTCCATATTCTAAAAGAATTTCTAAAATTCTCCAAGAAGACTATCATCTTTTGCCGATGATTATGAACGGATATTTCAATATTAATTTTGCTGTTCCTCAAGCTGACCCACTTATAAACTACCGGCGAGACGAATTCCATTTGCATATGAACTCAGATCGAAATATATCTACTATGAGATATGAAACGACCATTGTGCAGTTTTTCAATGAAAATTATAAAAGTTAGAGTCGACAGTATATGTATCTTATTTTAGCTACCGTAATCCAATTGCGTCGATTATACCGAAAGAGAAATAGACCAACTTAACGATAATAAACAAATGAAAACTCTGGGGTGGCATGTTGTAACATCACTTTTTTCGATATTTATCGAACATTATATCTCTTTTTCCTAAAATAAAATTGCTTGCTATTTCGCTTTTCAATTTTGCTTTCTATATTGCGATCGCACGCCACTAGAATAAATTGTATATTTATGTCTTTTTTGTTTTTCGATAAAGTATCACTCATAAAAAACGTAGGTGATGGAATACGAGTAAAGCGACATAATGTTTCGTTCGAATAAATAGAGATCGCAATAGAAACAATGCGATTGATAAATGAAAAAACCTTAAATTTTATTCGTGATGAAAGAGATGTAAATTTCGATAGTATCGAAAAAAGTGATGTTACAACATCCCACCCCAGGTTAGCAAAATTGCATTCCTTCTTCCTTCAAAGTAAACTGTACACGCGCACTACACACGCCATGTTTACACATCTCCTTGAGAGTACTAATGAACTCACTTTTTTTTTAATAGGTAATGTCATACTGGGGGCTTGAAATTCAAGCAAATAAAATCATCTACAATTTTTTTCGATTAAAAAACTTTATCCAAACTTCGATGACTACATTTTGCGTTTTGAAACTAATCGAATTTTTTATACACCACTGTTATCGCGGTCAACTTTTCATCGTGTGGTGATTATAGTTACAATAAGTTATTAAAGCGAGATTTACCTCTATAAATTCTATTAGGGCCTCATTTTGTTGTTTAGAGATACTAGCTGACCTGTGACTGAATAATCAGTCACGTCAATACATTTTGTTGAATTTTTGGTTAAGAAATAATTAAGAAGATTTTTTAAGATATAAATTTGATGCACTTTTATCAAAAATAAAGTAAATCCATATGCGCGGTTAATTTTTAAATCTTGTATGTAAAATCATTTTATGTTCTCTGTTTTTTTTAATTGAGATTCAATTACAAATTTTCTACTCATTTTGTCATCACAGTGTTATGACAAAAATATCGGCAATTTTAATAAATTTTGTCATTGTCACGGTGTAATGCGCATGATCATAGATTCAATATATTAAACATATTTTGTAATGGCATTCTGGCGTCGTGACAAAATTTTACTGAAAACACCCGAGGTACCCGTTTCAGGTACTTCCCGGTGGAATTTTTTCGATTTTTCTAGCAAAGGCACACCGCTATATTTATGTCGACCTACCCTGAAAAATTTAAACGGATCGGATCATGTTTAGGGGTCATTTTAGGGTTGAGTTTGAAAAAATTAAGCGTATTAATATAATAGATGCCCTAATCTTTGTTTTGGGTTTTCCATTTTAGAAATGGAAAATGTAACTTTACAGATAAACGTATGCGAAAATGAGACTCACCGGTTTTGTACCAGTACGAAATGTTCGTCTACTTTTTAATCGAAAATTTTCTCTTACGAATTTCAAGAATGCAATAATGTAAATTTTCTGTTGGAATGACGTATTTTGGCAGAAAGTCGTCAACGATTTTATTGTTGTATTCTTGAAATCGGTGGAAATTTCCCCAATCGGAATACAATTTGCTTTGAAATTCTCAATATTATTCGATTTTTTCGCCGACTACTTTAATCATCTTTTTAAATTTCTTTTCTTTTTTTAAATTAAGAAACATAGTTTTTCCTCTCTACTAAGGAAAAAATTCTGACTGGTCAAATCGATTGTAGAGGTACAAATATTAGTAAACTAAGTACAAAATTCCATATATCGAGTTCCTTACTTCGAAGAGCAACCTTGATGTTGAACAAAAGCATTGAAATCATCTTGATGATGATCAATTTCAAGGATCATCATCAAGGTGATTTCAATGCTTTATTTTGTGAGATACAGAATGAATAAAAATTTCCGCTTGTAATAAAGGTATGATATCAAACGGCAGAATGTCGAAGGGCCGAATGTTTTGAAGGGCCGAATGTCGAATGTCCGAATGTCAAGAGGCCGAATGTGTCGAAGGGCCGAATGGGTCGAACGGCCGATTCTTTTTTTATTTTTTTTTTGTTTTTAGAAATATTTTTTTTTAAATTTGTAGGTTTAAGTAATATTTTTGTTAATTTTTTTATAAAATATAAATGAATTTCTTAAGAATTTATGTATTTTACTATTTTTCAACTTTGGATATTCTATCAGTAAAAATCTCTCATTAATTTTGATTGTTTATATTTTGTGTTCGTTTCGTAATTATCAAGGGAAAAAATATTTATACATAATAGGCACCAAAACTAAGACTACTTATACACTATAAATAGATAGGCCCTTTGATACATTCGGCCCTTCGACATTCGGCACTTCCACGTTCGGCCCTTCGACACATTCGGGCATTCGCCACATTCAGCTCTTCGACATTCGGCCCATCGACATTCGGCCCTTCGACATTCGACCTTCTGAAATTCGGCCCTTTGTACCCATTCCGTAATAAAATAACAAAATAAATTTTCTTTTGTGATAGTACTGCCACTTATCCTTTCTTATGTACGGCTTGAAATGCGATATTTCAAAATGCGGTATTTCAAAACGCGATATGGTACAAAATCGATTTTTAAATTCTTATAAACTGAAATTAAATTTCACCTTTTCTAGAATATACATTGAAAAATGACGGGATTCGCCTGATATAACCCGGTCCTATACTCCCGCTCTTATCGATTTTTAAATTCCTATAAACTGAAATTTTTTCTAACTAAGGAGCGAAGCGACTGGAGCGCATCGACTCTCCTGGTATAACCATTTGCTATACTCCCGCTCCCGGTTTTTAGCCGTATATTTTGTACCACACTGATTTTTGAAATATCGCGTTTTGATAATTTGCGCTTTAAAATATCGCGTATGGAACCCCTTATATACAGAATATAAATCTTCACATATTTCACCAATAACACGTATAAGTTCGGTTTTAAGGTAATTGAGCGCTTGTGGTCTATTGGAGTAAACCAATAATTTAACATAACCCTAAATAAAAAAGTCCAATGGAATTATATCGCATGATCTTGGTGGCCAGTTCGGAATGTTTGGAGATTACACGGTCATTAAACTTTTCGGAAATAATTATTGAAAATTATTGAAAATATTCATATTCATTTTTCACTTATTCTTCAGTATATAGTATTCTATTCAATAAACTAATAAACTTTTTATTGGTTATTAAGTTTTCGTACTTTATTGAAAATGAGAATGTTTGACGTCAATCGCATTGCATTGTGCAAATTCTTTGTTTTTTGTAAAATTATAAATTTCTATAAAATATGGGCGCACAGATTTAGATGTTTACCTCTTTGTGGTGCTGGCTGGGTAACTCTAAACTAATACGGCAGTCGAGAGAAAGCGATGCAGGAAGAATTTTGCTTATGGCCTTTGACACTACATGTCAGGACGAGATATGGGCGCCACAAATCCACACAAAAGCGTATGTTATTCAGGCTAGGGATGACGGAAGTGAGCGTTTAACTTATAGCAAGGGGCTTACTATGTACATGTATATCACTAATCTGTAATGCACACACGTGTCAACCCAATAAGTGGATTGAGCGGTCAGCCAACTATCTGCTCCCAGAAAAAAAGCCTTTTAAGACTTAAGATCTCCAGAAACTTTTTTCCTCTTTTCGGGAACTTGTAATAAAAATCATTAAATAATCTCATTTCCACGGAACGGCCAAGTTCCGTCCCACATGGCCATATTCCAGAACTTCTTCCAAAAATCATTCAATAATCCAATTTCCATCCAACATACCCAATCCCATCATAATCGGTTTAAAAACTACTGAGTTCCGTCCCACATGGCCATATTCCAAAACTTCTTCCAAAAATCATTCAATAATTCCATTTCCACCCAACATACCCAATCCCATCATAATCGTTTAAGAAACTACCGAGTTCCGTCCCACATGGCCATATTCCAGAAGTTCTTCCAAAAATCATTCAATAATCCAATTTCCATCAAACATACCCAATCCCATCATAATCGGTTAAGAACACGCATTATTCTGTTCTACGATAAATTGTCCACAATAAACTGTTCTACGATAAATTGTCCCACGATAAATTGTGTCCACGGTAAATTGTGTCTACGATAAACTGTTCTACGGTTAAATGTTCACGTTAAATTGAAACACGATAAATTGTTTACGATAAAGAGACCGTCACCCTAATTCTACAGTGCAGAGCATCATATATCGATTCATCCACGAAAATAGAACGCACGATAAAGGGAGAAATGACCTCAACAAAATTTTCAATCCAACGGACGAGCGCTATATTGTGCGGAACATCCAGGACAACCCAAAACTATCCGTTCCGAAAATTGCTAGTGAAGTGGAAACTGAGTTGGGCAAGCCATACCACCCGGAAACTATTCGCCGTGTGCTGCGAGCACATGAGTTCAATGGCAGAATAGCGCACAAGAAGCCTTTTATAAGCGTGAAGAATCAGAAGTGCCGTTTAAAATTTGCCAAGTAACAATTAGATAAAAGATCTGAATTTTGGAACATCGTCTTATTCGCCGATGATTCAAATTATAGAATTAAACAAAAATTTGAAAGCTACATTCAAACATGGAGGTGGCAGACGACAATGGAAAAGTCTCATTACCTTGAAGTTTTGAAGTCAAACTTGCTTGAAAGTGCAGAAAAACTGGGCATTCGCGCGAAAACTTCAGATTTTATCAAGACAATGACCCGAAGCATAAGTCGGGTATTGTCCAGACATTGCTGATTTGGAACTGTCCGCATATTATGGGACCACCGGCACAGTCGCTCGACATCAACGTTATCGAACATTTGTGGGCCATTTTGGATACAAACATTCGAAAACGTAAAATATATACCTACAAAAGCGATCTCAAAACTGCATTGGTTGAGGAATGGTCCAAAATTACCCCAGAAGTGACACAAAAACTGTTCAATTCAATGCCTACGAGGCTGAAAATGATTGTTGACCAGAAGGGTGGTTATACTAAATATTGATTTTTTCTTTCGTGCGTTTAAGCTCAATTTAATTAAATTTAATACATATAATTTGTTACCTGTGGGTCAATTCTGGTTTTCCTATAGGAAAAGGAAATAGGAAAGAATTTTAATTTTGTGTAGCGGTTTTGTATTTTTTCCCCTGGTTGAAATAAGCTGTGACGTTGTTTTAAGTTAGTTTTTGGTTATTATTTGTCACTATATAATGAAAACAGCTTTAAAAAAATAATGAACTGAATAAAATATAATTTAAACCAATAAACTAATAATCTGTGATTACAATAATTTGATACCATTCATTAGTTTAGTTTTTATGGGTGGTTAAAGTTTTTTATAGGTACTGGTCGAAATAAGCTGTGAGCGACTGTATATGGCATGTTCCCAACTATCTTGTTGACACCACATATCGTTCAAGTCGAATTCATCTAAATCATGCCACAAAAAATTAGTTATCATACAGTCAATCATTCAGCGTTCTACATTGACGGTAACTGCAATGCCATTTTCATTTTCAAAAAAAATATGGTCCAATTACCACACCAAACTGTTAATTTTTGTGGATGTAAACGTGTTTTATGAGCAACATTGTTGTTTTTTTACTCCAAAATCCGCCATGCTTATTTACGAAGCCATTTCACCAGAAATGAGCTTCATCGCTGAAGATGATTTTTCTATGAAATAATGGATCTGTTTCAAGTTGCTGTAAAGCCCAACAATTTCTACGCAATATGTGGTCGTTTGATTTAAGTTCTTAGGTCAACGGAATTTTAAACGCCTTGAAATGCAAATCTTATGAAGAATATTCCATGTGTTGCCATAAGAAAATTCAAGTTCTTGAGAACGACGTCTATATTTTCAGCAGTACGTTTACGTTTTTGACGAGTTGGATTCTTAACATCACAAACACTATAATTTGTCTCAAATTTTTTATTTACCTTACGAAAATTAAGTTCTGTCGGTCGATTATGTTGTGTAATGCAATGTTTTTGTAATAAACTATAACAATTTCTAAACGCTGTGCGACTTAGTATATTTCCATGATGATTTGTAAACCACTGCTGAACACAAATGTCAATTTTGAAGGGCATCTGAAAGAGTATAATACTAATTTGATCACCCTAAATAGAATATCATTTATTGAATGATCTACTCAGCTTGAAATAAAGTATTTCAAAATTCCGTTTTCAAAGTCCTGTTACTCACAATCCTCTATTTTAAAATCTCGTATGTATTTCAAAAACCCTTATTTTAAAATCCTGTCTTCATAATGCCGTATTTTCAAAATACCGTAATTTTTTTGTTAAGTGTGTGTCAACATATAGAGGTAGTATCTAAAAAAATAAAGTTACCTATAGTTATATCGAAATTCGATACAGACATATGTCGGACGTATATACGATGCTAATAGAATCGCATATCAAAAAAAAATTTAAGTGTGTAGAATGAATCACCTGGAAAATAACTCTCAATTCTGATGATTTAAATTAAATTGCCTACAAATTTAAATGCCGTATAAGATAGCAGGCTATTTCGAGTTCTTGTGTTTTTTGAGTTTCACATTCACAGCATTCAAAAAGGAAATGTTTTCTGCAGATAATTTGAAACCAGCAGAAAATTTATGAAATTTTTAAACAAATCAATAATTCTCAGCAGAAAGTTTTATGAAAAATGAAAGAATTTATGAAGCAGAAGAGAAAATATATGTTTAAACGATTTGAAA
Source organism: Nephrotoma appendiculata (assembly GCA_947310385.1). Classification (NCBI taxonomy): domain Eukaryota; kingdom Metazoa; phylum Arthropoda; class Insecta; order Diptera; family Tipulidae; genus Nephrotoma; species Nephrotoma appendiculata. The sequence goes on from OX371224.1 coordinate 165,525,969, forward strand.
CGTATAGGTAAACGATTTGCGTATATACCAGGTGTACAAGTATGAAATGCGAATTATTTTTACTAAATAAACATGTTATGTTGCTTTATATTCAAAGTATGCTCCATCGCTTGTTATACATTTTTCCCATCTTTCAGGCAATTTGTGAATACCATGTCACTAAAAATCTTCCCCTTTTGCTGCGTGACCTATCGATGCAAACAAGTGGTAATTAGAAGAAGCCAAGTCTGGTGAGTAAGTCGCATGGGGTAGAACTTCTCAGCTGAGTGATTGCAACGTGTCGCGAACCGGTTTTGCCGTATGTGATGCAGTATTGTCATGAAGAAAAATGACTTTGTGTTGCATCTTTCGGTATTCTGGCCTATTTTTAAGCAGCAAACGGTTCAAATCGGTCAATTGTAGTTGATAACGTTTAGTATTAATCGTTTCCCCACGTTTTAACCGCTCATAATATACCGCATGCCCTGTGGTACCATCAAACACAGAGCATCGTCGTTCTGCCAAAGCCTGGGTCCACCTATGGTTTTTGCGCTTAGGATTCTCAAAATAAATCCAGTTTTCATTCCCTATAACTATACGATACAAAAACGATTTCTTTTTGTACCGAGCGAGCAAAATATCACACGTGTTTTTGCGCTTTTCAATTTGCCTGTCGTTCAACTCATGTGGTACCCGTCAAACGGCGTTCTGATTCTTTCCCATCTCTCGTAGCCGATTGAAGACAGCTTCTTGACTAACGCCCAATTGCTGGCTTATAGTTGTTTTTGTGTTTGCGTCCACATTATCGTATTTTTTGGAGGTTTTCAACGTTCCCATTATCGTATTTTTTGGAGGTTTTCAACGTTCCCTGTTTACAACGTCGAAGTCACCACTTTTGAAATGCCGAAACAATCATTCCACGTATCTTGCAATGGAGCATGTTCATCATAAGCTTCTAGAAGTAATTAGTATGATTCAGCAGCAGTTTTCTTCAAATGAAAACAAAAAAATAATCTTGTCCGCGAATGTTTTTTGTTCGGTGTAAATTTTGACATATTGAACAGAACAATACAACATTATGCACAATGCTGTATAAGACAGCGGAAACTAAGGGATTGCGCTACTCGCCGCAAGTGGCAGCACTATCAGTAAAGAGACTATATTTTGTTATCTAATTACCAGCGGAAATGTTTAATTCATTATGTATCACTAGTTTCACTAAATAAAACTTCTCAGAGGAATAAAATATTAAAAGTGATTCTTAAAATGGCAAATTGACCTCCGAAGTAAAGGAACTCGGTATATGAAATCTTGAAATTTAACCATATTCCGTCTTTCCGGCATTTCTTTCACTAGTAACCAACACTTTCGGTTGTTTTTCTAATAGCTTAGGTCGTAATGAGACTATATGAGAAATTTAGGGAAAATGCATGGACTTTTTGAGATATTGGCCAAAAACTGAAAATAACTTAGTTCGCCGCAGAAAATCAAAAAATTCCAGTAAATAAATTTTTACCAAACTTCCCATATAGTCTCAGTATTACCGTTGATTGAATACATTAAGATATTACTACTCGGATTTTTGCCGCTACGTTTGGTTCATGTCTCTACTAGTCACATATAGATAGAGACATTGTTGTGCGAGAGTGGTTTTTTCTTTCTAGCAACATAAAAACCGAACAATTTAATTGCTGTTGTTTTCTCCCATATAAAAATTGCATTTGTATGTATTGTGTATCAACTTTTTATTACATAAAAAAATATCATTCTGAAATGTTACGACTGCTATTTCACTTACTCTTACATACAATTGTACCATCAGTAACAAAATAAATATATGGTTGAACGGAGTAACCTTGGGGGGGGGGGGGCAAAGTCCTAGATTCATACCTCCTCGCCGGTGCTCCCTGGGTAACGCTAAATGAATCAGGCGGTGTAGTGGAGACGAGCAGACTAAATCCTGTTTATAGTCACGGACACTACATGTCAAGGCGGGTTATTGGCGCCTCATAACCAATACCAAACCAGCGTCTGTTCTCCAGGTTAGGAGCGGCTGAAGCGGGCGTCTGTCTTGTATCAAGCGGCTCGCTATATAAATGTGTTTCAAGGTAGGACTGGATGCCTTAAGATTCTCACCAGAACGTGACCCACTCACGTAATAAGTGGGTTGGGCGGCAGGCCAACAACCTTCCCTCATATAAATATTTAAGTTATGAACCCTAAACAAAGGCCTCGGATTACCATATCGGATTCATCACAAACTCGACTTCGGAAATTGTACACGGACAACGCTTTAAAAATGGGAACATGGAACGTGCTTAGCCTCTTAAGACCTGGAGATCTCCGGAACCTTTCGAACCAAGCAAAGAGTTACACATTAGACGTACTTGCATTACAAGAGCTTAGATGGTCTGGGAGTGGGATCCATGACACCTCCAATGGTTACACTCTTCACTACAGCGGCCATCAGAACGGAGGAGAATTTGGAGTTGGCTTCCTCATCCATCGGCGCGTGAAGCACCATATCATCGATTTCCGCCCTATCAACATGCGGATATGCACGGTCAGACTTCGCACTAAGAAATTTAACATCGCGATCGTTAATGTGCATGCACCCACCGAAGATAAATCAGATGACATCAAAGATCTCTTCTTTGTCGAGCTCGAGGAAGTCATCAACAACATACCGCACCACGACATTAAAATCATCGTGGGTGACTTTAATGCAAAAATCGGTAGGAGTGCAGAAAATACATCGCACATCGGTCCCAACAGCCTGCACCTAACTAGTAACAACAACGGCCAACGCGTCACCGACCTGGCAATAACGTACAACTTAGTTGTATCAAGTACGTTTTTCCCACATAAGAGAATCCACAAAGTAACGTGGAGATCGAATGATGGAAGAACGGAAAACCAAATCGATCACGTCATGGTGTCCAAGAGACACTCCACCAGCATATCTGACGTTAGATCCTACAGAGGTGCAGACATGGACAGCGATCACATGCTTGTCATATTTAAGTATAAGTGGAAACTGTCATCTACGTTTAATAGACAAGCACAAATGACCGTTCGATGGAATGTGGATGCTTTAAAAGAACAAACGTCACTGCAGAGCTACCAATCAGCTGTCACTAATTATTTAGATCGGCCCCATAACAATGAAGAAGCTCCTCCTAACATCCAGGAGCAGTGGCACGCTATACAGTCAGCTATAACAACCGCGGCGCAAAACACCATCGGAAGAAGACCTCCGAGGCCCCGCAATGATTGGTACGATGATCAATGCCGAAGGGTCGTCGAAAATAAACGAACGCTTCGTGAAAAATGGTTGGCTCGCAACACCAGAAGCACTCTAGCAGAATATCACCGCGCTAGGAAAGCCACGACTAAATTTCTTCGACAAAAGAAGCGCGAACATATGAGATTATGCATCGAAAACATCAGCTTCCAAGCGGAACTAGGAAACTCAAGGGACTGTTTTGCTAACGCCAGGAATCTCACTAAAGATTTCCACCCAAGAAGTACAGCCATAAAAGACGGGAATGGAGAGCTGAGAACAAACGTGGCTGATGTTCTCTCAGTATGGCAAACCTACTTTCAAAATCTGCTAAATCGGAATGACGAAGTGACCCCCATTAGAGCAATAGCTCCGCCAGGTGAAGAGGTCTTTGTCAAATATCCCACAGTAGAGGAAGTAGACGCAGCTATTAGTCGATTGAAAAACGGCAAGGCACCTGGTCTCGATGGAATCCCCGCAGAATTAATTAAACTCGGAGGCGCTACTCTTGCAACAAGTTTATACGATCTCGTCGTTTGTATTTGGGACCAAGAAGAGTTGCCGGAGAATTGGAAGACCGCGCTCATATGTCCGTTGCATAAAAAAGGCGACCGTCTTAAATGTGAAAACTTTCGTGGCATAGCTCTATTGAACACTGCTTACAAAGTGTTGGCTAATGTTGTATTTGCCAGACTCATCCCTTTCGCCGAAAACATCATTGGCGACTATCAGTGTGGTTTATCCTCATGGTGAAATCCCTTCATGGGATGTGAAAGCCAGAGAGAGAGAGTAACCTTAGTTTTAATTTGTTTCGAAAAATATCAACATCAAAAAAAAATAATAACAAACAAATTGTGTCGCAGTGCAAATAAAAAAAATTCTCATCGCTATATCTGAAAATCTGTAAAAACGTCATGAACAACCTCCACTCACATGGTTGGAATACGACTGAAAAAATGAAAACAGAATGAAGACATAAATACAATTTCATTGTTTTTGTCTATTTATTTTTGTCATATATATTTCATATATTCAGTTGAGAGAGAGGAAAATACATTTGATTCAATTTTTTTTTAATTTTGTGAAAATATTTAGTGGTGTGGGTAAAAATAAATTAAAAATATGTTTTGCTTCTTTCTAGCTGCTTTGAATTAATTAAGTCTATCTTTGTTCTTCTTAAACCTACATGAAGTGAGTTGTGTTCTTCTTTTACAATGTGTAAGAAGCAACAAAAAATAAAAATTGTTGTTGTAGTTCGCAGTGGTATTATCTGAAGTCATAATTAATCAATGGTATTACCTAAGCTATTAGAAAAACAACCGAAAGTGTTGGTTACTAGTGGAATAAATGCCGGAAAGACGGAATATTGTTAAATTTCAAGATTTCATATACCGGGCTCCTTTACTTCGGAGGTCTATTTGCCATTTTAAAGATCACTTTTAATATTTTATTCCTCTGAGAAGTTTTATTTGGTGAAACTAGTGATACATAATGAATTAAACATTTCAGCTGGTAATTACATTACAAAAGAGATTATCTTTACTGATAGTGCTGCCACTTGCGACGAGTAGCGCAATCTCTTATTTTGCGCTGTCAAATTTCCGCCATCTTATACAGCATCTATGCACACTCTTTCGCGATTTATCACTCGTGCGCGTCTGGCACTTGTTGGTGCCACAACAAAATAGCGCAGTGTCAACTTTTTATAGCACAAACTGCATTAGTACACCATCTGTAGTCTGAAATCCGCATTTCTAGTTGTACATCTGGTAAAAGGACTCTTAAAATATACTGAAATCACCATAATCATCATAATGCAAATACATGGCAAAACAAAACAAAAAAATCCTGTTTGTGATAGTGATGCCTCTAGCGGTTAATAGTAAAAACGTTTTTTCTGGTGGAAATTTTCTGCTATCTTATACAGCATCAAATTTAATGGCATTATGCTGCTAGGCTTCGAACTTTACGTACCTATGTGTTGTAAACCACAAAGTTCTCACTCTCAGTGGTTTGTTAATAGACTAGTAAACTTAAAAAATATTTCGGCATATGCCAAAATTTTAAAAAGCGGGTTAGAAGTCACAAAATATTTTTCTACAACATAGTGACGAATTTAAATTTTATTTCAAATCATAATACAGGTCACAAACCGGACAAGTCGTGCACTGGTTAAAGCTTCGGCACTTTGACCGGGAGGTATTGGGTTCGAATCTCATCAGAGGCTAGATTCAAAATCGAATTTTCATCATCGACTACAATCGGTGATGTTAATAAACACAACTAGGACGCTCTGATGGAGTGCAGAATTCAGCGCCGACCCACTGTCCAGGTCAATGTACAGGTGGGAGCAGGTGATATACTGTAGTTGTGCGAGTAGGTGAATAGGTGAATGGATTAATGATGTGGCGTGAATGCGTGGTATCACAATGGGCCAAAATTGGCCTAAGTGTCAACCACTGAAACCTAACCTACAGGTCACAAAAAACAAAATAAATCCAAAACAATTTTGGAAATTCTTTAGGAATAAACGCAAAATTAAAGAATACTCTGCAAGTATGACCTACAATCAAGCCACTCCACCGGAAGTGGCATCTTCCTTAGAAGTTTTTTCGTTTTATGAAAATATTTTGAAAAGTATATCATTTACGAGGAAAACAATTATTAACTAAATGGTTCTAAATTAAATTTGCAACAATATCGACACAGATCAGTTCCAAAAATTACGAACAATTATTAACAATTTTGAAGAAGGACAACTGGTTTGATTCGTGTTCAAATCTTCGATGAAACCTTAGACTACCTTACTTGGTAACTCTATTATGCATCCCATTGAGTTTCAGACATCAAATCATTTCTAAAATCCTTGCAGATATTAGTGCCAATAAAAATCTAATCTCGTTGTCGTTTCGCAGTCATTCTCAAAAATACTATCCATTAATAATCTATTGTGCACATTGACAGAATGGTTGATCCTTTGAATTATATTATCATAGTAATGTTTGCGAATGCCACGAATATAGTTTACTTATTTTGCTACTGCTCTTGGCCGCTTTCACAACCGAGCTTGTTGATTAATATTCCTAATCCCCCACCCGTGATTCTCTCGCCCACTTAAAGTAATATTCTGGAAATATTTCAATGGACGCCCTACGTCACGCGCAGAAATCCGAATGTAAAATAAAAAGTTGGGTACCCGTAAATTTTGTGTCTAGAAATAAACTCACCTGAATCAAGTTCCCACAGTCGAATTGACATATCACGGCCTTCCTTGTCGCCGGATAATAATATTTTTCCCTGAGGATCCAATTTCAATAACGTTACGGGTGCATTATGTCCAATCAACGTGCATTTGCAATTCCCTGTAACCAAATCCCATACTAACAGGCGGGCATCCTCTAGTCCAGCTATGACACACGCATTTGTTTGTGAAATGGCCAACGATACCGTGTTACATGATGGTTTCCATTTCTTAAACAAGGTTCCACTTTGTAAATCATACACAACTATGAAATTCGGTGTTGGCTCGTTTAATTCTTTGGCCACGACACATACGTACGAACCCTCATGTGTTATTGCCGATAGTGATGTAATAAAATCGTGGTGTGGTATCCGCAAATCGTATAGCAGTTTACGCTGTGACAAATGCCATACGAGTAATGGGAATGGTTTCTGTGTTTCATCACCGCATACTAGTATTCGTCCGTCGCCTGATACCAGTAATGAATTTAGAAATCGATCTTCGCCCGCTTTAAAAGTAGTGACGCAGTCGCCCGATTCTAAATTCATTAAATTCACGTACATTCTGTTTCGTGACAAACAAACTAAATGCTTCGGATCATGAAGCCCGAAATACGGCATTTTTTGATTCATGACACCTTTAAGGGTTACCTTAAATTTGCCTTCATCTAAATCGAGAACTTTTATTTCGCGTTTACATAAAACCGCGACACCATAATCACCCATTGGACAAATCGCGCTTGGTTGCGGGACTCCTCGCAGTGTTCGAACCTTAATATCTCTAAAATATAAGACAAATATATATTAGAAGTTTGACAGTAAATTAATTTAATGCTTAACTTACTTTGCCGCATTCCATACACAAATTTCCTCGCGGTCAGTACTTAGTGATATCACAAAATATCCTTTGCCTGGAAGATTTGTTATCAAATCATATTTTAATTTAACTTTTCGCATTTTGTCGCTACTGCCGAAATTTCCTGTTCCAAATTCAGCATCCGAGTCGTCTTCATAACTATTTTGCCGTATATTTTCCGTTAAATGTACGTTTAAACGTTCCAAATATGATTCATCTGTGGCATCCGATTCCGTTTTCCATTGATTAACGATGTCATTGACTTTAGCGTCACCACCACCGTCAGTTTGATTATAAAATAAAAATTCAATAAACAGCGAATAAAATTGTTGGCTATCGTAATTAAGAGACTTAAAATTAGTTTGTAAAAAATTTGCTAGTAACTTTAAATGAGGAAGCTGTGCCTTAGCTAATTGAATATCATGAAGAAGATGGACACAGCCGGCGCCATTCAATTTTTTATAGATCCATTGTAAATCTGAGAAATATTGCGATGATGCAAATTTATCGCTATCCAATTTATACACGTGATAAGGCAGTTCGATAAATTTACGAGTATTATAATATCGGTCCTTCCCTTTAGAATCAAGCACAAAATCCTTTTGTTCCTCAAAGTATTTCCGGAGCTCCTCAGTCCGCAAACCAATTTCGGTTTTGTATCGTTTGCTTGCCGCCTGCTTTACGACACCGTCCATAATTGTAATATTTTTATTGTGCATTAGCAGTGGGCCCATGATCCAGCATAATTTTATCCACAGCTCTGACGTCATATCACCACCATATTCAGTCTTTTCCAGGAGTGCAACAATTTCACTTTCGCTTACACCGTCCCGCGATGCAATTATCAGCGATACAACATATTTGACTAATCCCGTGCTAAATTTACCCTCAAGAATATTGAAAATTTTGTCACATAAATGATTGAGCGATAAATCGGGTATGGTGGTAATTCCCAGCCAGGCGAGCCACCATAAAACTTTCGCTTGAATCGGTGTTTTTTCATCAATACTTTTCCACGATTCCGGCAATTGGATAGCCCCATTCGCCGCGTAAATATCACCGCCACCAAAATTCATGACATCGTTCCATTGTTCTTGTGAAAATTTAGAAAATTGTATGAAATTTACTGTGCTCGATTGTGATTTCCGGAGCTCATTGATAATCCAATCACCTCGATTTTCTTTCACGAGATATCCACATTCCTTGATGTCCTGAATATTCGATGTTATGGTTAGGATAATTTTAATATTTTCTTCTAAATTGATTGGTAACCAGTTTAGGTTGTCTAGATCGATTAAATTATCGAGTGAGTCTATTAAAATTACGATTTGATATTTGGTGGTCTCTAGCAGTTTCTTTAATTGAGACGAGTAAAATTCAGTGGTCTGGAAATAAAAATTGTGTTTTAGATATAATTGGGAATATGTAAATAATGCATGATACTAACATGGGGACCAATAGGTGATTGTCCGGTGACAAGAACTGATACCTGATCGCAAATTTGTCCCAATAACGTTACCAAATCAATACTCATTTGAGTCAGACCCACGAAACGCAGTACAAATCCACACTCTGGCATCCACGTATGTATATTATGAGCTATTTTTGCCGACAGTACACTTTTACCGCATCCCGCTTTACCAAATATAACTAATGGGGCTGAAGATTCCCCCGTAATGTAATTTCGAATTCGGTCCATAATTGAAAAATTTGCACAATTCTGTCCTAATATCCGTGTAAATCGATTAACCTCCTCGACCTCCTGTAATATCCTTCGATCCACACCGTATGTACAATATGGAATCGAATATTTGGTCAAGTGCTCGTCCACTATTGAATCTATTTCTAGCGCGATTGTCTGTTCAAGTAGCTGCAACAATTGGTCGTGTGTACTTTGTACAGTTAGTAAATGATTTTTGATAATATGTTTATCGTTCAGCTGATTTTTTAAGTCGTTATGTATATTACTAAGACGTCGGTACATTTCGGTCTCCAATGTGGTCGCATTATCGGAAATTTTTATTGGTAGGTTACTATTCTGAATCCAAATACAACGTTTCGAGAGTTCCTGACTCATCAGCACTGTATTATTGATTTCTTGTTCGACCACCGTCGTTAAATAGGAATCTCGGAGTTCTTTCGAAAATACTTGAATTAAAATGTTTAATAATTGATTTAACTCCTTGGTACTCTCCTCCGGTGCCTGAGGATTTGCCGTATCTTTCGATTTTAGTCGATAGCATGGTGGTTGTGCTTTATTATCCAACTTGTACCATTTCTCAAGCAACGCCTTCTCTTGAACACATTCAGTCTCCGCCATACTTAGAGCAGCACAAAAATCTTGACTTTCTATGGTTAACGGTAAGAGTGGTGTGCCCAGTGTACCACCCAAAAATAATATGGGAACTAAATACGCGGTTTGTGAATGTCGTGCAATTTCCGCTAAGCTTAGGGCGGCCAATTCATGGCCACACTGTGCCTCAAGTGGACCATCGATCCATTGATTAATGTTAAATGTCGCGTCACTCGACAAATTTGACAACTCACTCGACGGCGAACGTAAATTCGATAAAAATAATTCATATCCACGAGCATCGCATTTATCTCGTAAATTTTTATAGATTTTGACTAGCGTAAATTGTTCGATTTTTGTGAGATTTTCGGCGGACAACACGATTACAACAATTTTTTTATCTTTCTCCGTGCGACGATTTATAACCGGTCGACCGTATAATGCTAATAAATTTCCTGGTAAATTGATTACCGATTGAGGTATTAAATCACATGGTGGTGTTGATGCTAATGGACTATTTGTCACCGAATCGGTGACGGATGATAAATTTCCCGTTTGAATATTTTGTAACACTTTACCGGATGTAACCGACTGCTGGTGTTGTAATTGTTTGCCATTTGTTGTTATTGATTGTGCGTTATCGATGGGACTTGTATTTTGTGCGGTTGTATTTGAGATGTCGGAAATTGGTTCGGGATCGGCTAATGGTGCACCTTTATTGACATCATTATTTAGTTTTTTATTTGTTTTGTCAGCTAGTTGATATGATGGTGATCTAAAAGTAAATAGAAAAAAAAGTTTATTGTTAATCTTACTGGAAATGTTGTACAAATAATTAAAAAAAAATATCAAGGTAAAGTTCCCGGTTCAGGAATACAAGATCAAGTACATCTAATATCATTCACATCATCTTGAATTTCTTCGCGGGGCCTCCGCTTATTTTGGAAAACCTATTTAAACGTGGTTTGAGGTTTTAGTTTGACAATTTGGTTTGCAGAAGACATTACAAAAGTGTGAGAGAATTTTCCATGGTTTCAAGTCAAAAAAGTTCCCTAAATAAAAAGTCACCATAATCTGTTTTTTTTATTACTGGCATGGAAGATGGGACGGCCCATGAGTTCTGTAGTCTTAATTGTGTTCATTTTCATCACCGATCGTAATCGGACGGTGAGAAATGCATTTTGCATCATCACATTGCCGTAACGCAACATAACACAACGTTAAAAAACATGATGCAACATACCGCCAAACATCTAATTAATGCAAAATACATAATACATCTCGACGCAACATCCTGGAACATGGCGCAACATCCTGAAACATGCTGCAACATAATGAAATATCCCGCAACATGGTGCAACAACACGCAGCATGGTACAACAACACGCAACACGGCGACCCAATGTAGGACCCGTAAATTATTTTTCGAGAAATCGGTCGCGTTCCGTGAAACATTGAAAAATACAATTTTTTTCATTAGCAAGCTAGTAGTTTGAATTATTCGGACGTAATTTTAAATTCCAAAATTCCACTGTGTGAAATAAAAATTTCTTATGGCAATTCAAGCCTACTCATTGGTAATGACAACAGCTTTTCCTTTTCATATTTTCACGGACCGCTACAGCCGAGCCTGAGGCCGAGCCAAGCGTGTTCGGATAATTGATATCTTCTGTGACATCAGACGGCTTTTTCTTAAATTTGGCTTTAAAAATAAATTTGCCACTGTGGCTTGAAGTCAAATTCTTGAAATCGGTGGAAATTTCCCCAATCGGAATACAATTTGCTTTGAAATTCTTTATATTATTGGAATTTTTCGCCGGCTACTTTAATCATATTTTTAAATTTCTTTCCTTTTTCTTAAATTAAGAACATAGTTTTTCCCCCCTACTAAGGAAAAAATTCCGGCTGGGTAAATCGATTCGAAATTATTTCCTAAGTAGGGAGACACATATTATTTATTAGTAAACTTGAAAACAAATTTGGAAAAATGATTAAAGTAGCCGGCGAAAAATTCGAATAACATAAAGAATTTCAAAGCGAATTGTATTCCGATTGGGGAAATTTACAACGATTTCAAGAATACAGCCCCAGATTTGTTAATTGATATCTACTGCGACTTCAGACGGCTATTTTTCCGTCATTTCAATTTGTCATTTTGTTCTACAAATACCATACCATGCTAGCTCTGTTTATCTACTGTGACGACTTCAAGCGGTTAATTCTCAAACTTGCAGAATCATTTTTCAATTTTGTGTGAAAGGTGAATTCTCCCTTTACAAGGGACTGTAATCCTTGATACTCCCTTTACCCTTGATTTCACAAGGCTTTCACAAGAGCGGTAGGTTATATTCAAAGTATTATCCATCGCTAGTCACTACTTTTGCCCATCTTTCTGGCAGCATATGAATACCACTTCGGAACACTTTATCTTTTGAGGCTATCCATGAATCAACTAAATTTTTGGTATTTTCACATGATGTGAAGCTATGCTCAGACCAGCCATGCGTCATCGATCGGAACAAGTGGCAATCAGACGGGGCGAATACTGGATTGTTGTCAGTAGGTTTCGACCGGCACCGCAACATGTAGACGAGCATTATCACGCAGAAGGATAATTTTGTCGCATGTGGAGTGGTAGTGCGTGCGCTTTTCGTTGAGAGCTTGGCTCAAATTCGTCAATTGTGTACGGCAGAGAGCCCCAGTAATGGTTTCGTTTAGATTTAGCAACTTATAATACACAACACCAAGCTGATCCCATCAAATACACAACGATAGTTTTTCCACATGAATATTCGGTTTGTTTGTCGACGTTAAAGCATAGCCAGGTGGTCCCCATGATTTCTTATTTTTTGCGTGATGCAAAAACCCCTTTCGTTTATGCCTGACAGTTGTGTCGATAATAGCGTAGACATTCGTTTTGGCGTAGACAATATCGTAATGGGTTTTCCAATAAGAGGTTTCATTTTGAATAGCCTGCTATTTGGGAAGCTGTCATTTTTAAAGCTGTCATCTTTTGACATTTGACAAGTAAAAACTACGTTATTACTAAAAATAACGATACACGCTTCAACAACGCATTGAAATTGTTAAAATTCACTACAAAAATGGTGAAAATTTTGTAGTCGCAGTTCGCAAAACTACAGCACTTGTGGGTCGTCGTGAAGCACCTTCTCGGCCGACCATAGTGAAATTGGTGGAAAAATTTGAGCTGTTGGGACAAGTTAGTGTTTTGAAGAACCAAAACCGTGTGCGTCGCTCAACTGAGAATATTACTGCTGTAGCCCGTAGTGTTAAAAAAACCCAAGTTTGTCGATTCCTCGTCGATCTTTGGAATTAGACATTCTACAAACGACATTACACCATATTTTGTTTAAATTCTTAGGTTTTAAGGCTTTTAAAGTTCAGTTAACACAAGAACTCAACGCGGTCGATCGCCATAAATATCGTATCTTCCCTGATTGGGTCCTTCAAATGCATCAAAATGATCCGGATTTGGGGCTCAGAAAATCCAAGATGATTGTTGAAAAGGCTCTTCATCCTCAACGTGTCACTGTTTGGTGCGGGTTTTGGGCTGGCGGTGTGGACCGTACTTATTCGAAAATGAGGCTGTAACTGTTACGGTGAATGGATTTTCCTACCGAGCTATGATTAATGATTTTTTATAGCCGAATTTTGGAAGATATTGATGTGGACACAAGCAACGAAACAATCGCAATTTTGCAAGAAAAGTTTCCTGACCGTGTTATTCCTCGAAGAGGTGATCACAATTGGCCACCGAGATCTTGTGATTCAAACACCTGTAGATTTTTTTCTTTGGAGCCACGTGAAAGCTAACATCTATGCCAATGCTCCACAATCGGTTCAAGACCTTAAAAATGAAATTCTTGAAGTTATCGGGGACATAGAGCCGCAAATGTGCGAATTGGTCATGGATAATTTCATGAAAAGGATATGGTGCTGCAAGCGTAGCCGTGGCGGCCATTTGGCTGATATCGTTTTCAAATGTTAATGGCATACCTTCCTCTATACAATGAAATAAATTGATTTTATTTTATTGATTTCTCTTAAAAATACTCGTTTTTTTAATATCAAAATGAAACCTCTTATTGAAAAACCCTTTATTTGTAGACAATGTAGATTATTAATTTGTTTTTTGTTTTAACTTCAGTCTTAATACCAAGTTATTGAAATCCTGATAAAAATGATGAAAAATTACTGTAAAACCACTCTTCTTGCCGTTCGTAGGTCTTCCGTTTAGATGGAAGGATGGATGGGTGTCTTTACCGATTATATTTCAAGAACGTCTTATGTGACTCGATTTTTTTTGCCAACCTTCTTTTATTTTTAATTCGGTGAATTGAATAGCTTTTGGGATCTCTACCTCAATGAGGTCGAGTACTTGCCATAGGAAATCCTCCAATACCACAATTCTCCTTTACATTTTCCCCATATATTCGAGTAGTTTATCGTTTGAAATCAGACGACAATTTCGATACAATTTTGGTTCATAAAACCACCGTGTTGGCGCTGGTAGCTAAGTTTTTGTTTATTATAAAATATATGGGTCATCCCATTATATCCCTTTCCCGGTCCGTTAACACAATTGTGTGGGTACGGTAAAAGGACCATGTCAAAATTTAATTTTGTATGTGTTCTGAACCAACTTACACATTTGTGAATTCCTTTTTAACTTATTTTCGCACGAAAAAACACTACATTTATACACACAATTGTGTTGGTTTTACTTCAAATCAAGCGAAATATTTTATCAAAAACGCCATTACATACTACGATGTTTGACTCACATATTTGTGTGGGTTGGACTTATCTGGTGCCATTTTTTGGTTGAAAAAAGGATATTTCAGCATTGGTTTTGTTTTCATCTCACCGATTTCAATTTTTTTGCTTTTATCGTGTTGCTTGAACAAAAAAAAACAGACACGTATTTTTTTGTTAAGTTTTGTGACCTTCAGTGGTCCCGTTATACGGTTAGCAAATTGGTCGGTTTTTCCATTTTTAATAAAAAAAATTTTAGAGGTTACATTGACCTGGTATATTTCTTGTTCCACTAAAGGTATCGTTTAAAGTGGTATCACTTTAGAAAGACCTTAGATAGTGTTTAATTATTGAATAAACAATTTCGTAAAAGTACCGTAATTTTAAGAGTGGTATTGAAATGAATATAGCCAAATGTTTTGACCATACCCTTTGTCTTGTTCCATTGTAATCGGCTGGTTTGTGTCCTCACTAGAATTCATTGTAATCGGTTGATTGTTGTTGTCTAAACTCACTCCGTTTATTTTTGTTTTCTTGTACACTCTTTTGTTTGATGGAGCGAGAACAATGTGCACCCGGTAATGTGTGTGCAGTTGCAGACGATGTGGGATGTTTTTTTTAGTTGTTCTCTTTCTGTGTATATACGCGTTGGAGGGAAACAACCATAGAAAAAAAGAACATTCCAGTTTTTTGGTTTGGTGCGTGAATTTTTTGTTTTTGACTGCAATTAGAGTTTGGTTTTTATAAGTAAAGTCAAGTTCTGTTTTGAGTTTTTATGAAAACAAAAAAATAATAAAAAGTTTAGTTAAATTTGATAGAATTAGGCCGTCATTTTGTATATGAGCTCTCTATTTTTATTCGTGGAAAAAAAAAAAATTATATAAAGTTACTGTAAAATATTTTATAATAAATAAAAACAATTATTGTGTCTCATTTGCAATAAATATGTGGATTGTAAATAAAATTATTGGTGACGATTTGTTTTTTGTTCTCTTGGTTGGGAACGTAAAAGTTTGTGCGTGTACATTGGCAAACCGTACAGTTTAAGTGGAATATCGGTGGAAAGACGTCGCAACAAAAATTCAATTATTATCATCGACAAGGGCGGTGTACATTGGCAAACCATACCGTTTAGTGTTTTGTTGAGTGGAATATCGGTGGAAAGACGTCGCACAATAAATTCTGTAGTGCGGGTTAAGGCGAGTCAACGCCTAATATTATAATCTGCGATCCAAGGCGAGATAACGACCAACGTTTTGGCGGCCTATCAAGGTCATTTTGGAATGCCAACGTCCAACAATTTAATTTCGGCGGCCTATCAAGGAAATTCAACGGTTAAGGCGAGCAAACGCCCAACAATTATTTTTGGGTGGTCGGTTGAGGCCACTCTGCTGTCTACGGATCCGGTGGCCACTTGAGGCCAGCTGTATTTTTATTGAAGATTACCGGCGGTTTATAAAGCACTGATAAGACCTGTGCTGACTTTCGGAAGCGAGAGCTGGACCATGACCTCTAACGACTTTAGATTATTATCTACCTTCGAATGGAAGGTCATCCGTTCAATTTTTGGTCCTATTAAAGTTGCGAACAATGAATATCGGATTCGCATGAACCACGAAATAAAGCAACTTCTCGGAGGTAGCGATATTATCGGCTTCATCAAATCTAATCGAGTGAGATGGCTCGGCCACGTTGCAAGATCTCCACAACAACGAATGGTTTACAAAGTGTTCCATCAACAACCAGCCGGAGTACGTCGCAGAGGAAGACCCCGACTGCGCTGGCGTGACGACGTCGAACAAGACCTACTCGTATTAGGATGTCGAAATTGGAGGACGAGAGCGATGGACCGAGAAGGATGGAGGACCATAGTGCGGGCGGCAAAATCCCTTCATGGGATGTAAATGCTAGAGAGAGAGAGAGAGGCGGTTGGGCCTCGCCGATGGAGGAGGTTATCTGCACGATCAAGCTGCAACGGTCCAGGGCGGTGACCCTGAGGCATGATGGCACCGCAAGGCCGCAACAATAATTTGTACAACAATAAGGTAGACTCTTATTTAGTTTTTTTTATTTTAAGTTTATTTTTATTTTTTTTTTGTTTAAATCGTGATTCTTTTGATTTTTGTAATCGACCACCACAACTATCGGTGATAGTGCTCATGCGCACGGTGCACACATTGGTTTCGTTCCATCATCATCCTGTTGGGGGAAGATATTTCTTTTTTTCTCTTTCGTTTGTTATGTTGGTTATAAAATGAATTGCTAAAAGGTTTTTCGGTTCGGTATGGTGGGGGCGGAGTTTCCGTTCCGTGTCGGCATAGCATTTGTGGTCCCTTGGTGCCCGCATCCGAATTCGAAACCAGCGCTCGGCGCCGTTTGAATTCGAATGGCAATTCACTCTGTTATAATTATTTGCTGTCGTTCCTCAAGTTTAGTTTCTGTAATCACGGTGTAGGCCAGGAGCCATGCAAGCCTCAAACCCCATGACTCATTGCATTTCTCCTTGAGATTTAGCCGGCAAAATCACCGTGGAGGCCTCTGCGTGTGCTTAGATGACATCTGCAGAATGGTATTGTACCATTCTGTAACAGGTTTTAGAAATTTTCGAAATTTGTGTGTGCGATATATTCAATCCATTTTTTCCGGACTCTCAATATGGAAATTGATCTGAAATTTTTCCAGGTATGAGCATTAATAATACCTTTCATTTGAATCTATTTCCAGCCATGACAATTTAAATGGTCAATTTTTAGAAATTTTCAAGTTTTGTGTGTCGATCTATTCATACAAATTTTCCCGGACTCTAGATGAAAATTGGTCTGAAATTTTTAAGTGTTGCTTGATTTGTGCCATCGAGTTTTCTCAGTAATAAATTGTAGTTTTAATGTATTTAAAAGAAATTACTGTTTAACACCAAAAATTATGTATCTGCTCTATCGACATTTTTCGGCTGGATATTTATACGAATCTGCCTTACCGACTTTACAGTCGAATAATACAAGTTGTTTTTAATCTGCATTATTGACTTTTTTCGGCTGATAAATTTTAGTTATTATAGTCGAATCTACATTATCAGCTTATTTCGGATGATACAATTTAGCAATAGCTGTATTTTGTTGAGAAATAAAATATTTTTGCTTTAGCTGAACCAGCGCTATTCAGCTATTTCAACTAATGCAAATCTGCATTATCATTCAGCCAAAGCAAAATTTTAAAATGCTTTAGTTTTCGCTTTAACCATGGTGGTGTTGTTGTAATTGTCTCAACAAAATACACTGAATTACAATTCAAGCTGCATTATCGACATTTTCAGAATGATGTAGTTTATTTATTACAGCCTAATCTGCACTATCGCCATTTTTCGGCTGGAGCGGGTCGGCTAACTTTATCAGTATTGTAAGAACTGCTTTTAAAATCTTAAAATGCAAAAATTTTAGTGGTTTCTGTTTATCCAGGGATTACTGAAAAGAGTAGATGTTTTGTAATCTTTCTCTAAGTAACCCAGCTGTGCTAGGGGTCAAAATTATAAACTCTGCTCAACCATAAAACCTTGGCTAGAGAGCGGATTTTTTAGAACGAAAGCCTCCGTATCCCGACAGAAAAATTTTTAATGGAAAGTTAATAAATTGAGTGATCGTGCAGACCAAGCTCAAACCACCGCACCGACCCCAAAATAGGATTTAATTAAAAGACACCACTTAAAGACTGGTTTACCTACTCAGTAAGCAAGTGTTGAAATTAAAATAGGTCCTTTGCAAAAACTTCCACTAGGTCAAAATATTAAAACACGTTAATAGTTTTAACGATAAAACGGATTAAATATCTTAATCTCAAAGGTTGAGAGCTGTTGAACGCCCTAAATTCTAGATTAAACCCACTGGATTGCATTATTGTTATTCTTTACTTCTACAAAAGGTGTCTCATAACCGAATATGACATACAGTCCCGAGCATTTGATTATAACCACTTTAAATTTTGCCCTAATTCTTCGTGTGGTGGTTGTATTATTATAATTTATTTTTTTTAATGTCTTTTTCTCTTGTTGTATACTAGCTAATGAGGGAGAAGTTAAAATAAAACAAAGGACGCGGGTAATTCAAATTTTATATTTTGCGAATATTTAAACATGAGCTCTTGATTATAACCATTAATTGGTTTATAGATTATAGACAATTGATTTTAATTTTTTTTATTGTTAATAATGTGTAGGCCCCCCATTCTTGAGTACAACTTCAAAAACTCTATCTGATGAGGAAATAAACAGGCTCTGTATATAATTTAATTAAGCATCTTCAATTGCATCAATCATCCCATCCCTATTTTGAAATTCCCTTCCTTCTGCATACATTTTGCGCGATAACCATCCCCATAAATTCTCGATTATGTTGAGATTGGGAGATACAGCTGACCAGTCCAGAACTTCCACGTTATTGTGCGCAAACCATTGTTTAACACGTCCTAAAAAATCTAGTTGTTGAAAAATCCATCGTTGGCCATTGAACATTTCTTGAAAAATAGTTTTCTGTATTTCTAATAGTTCAATGTAATTCGCTGAGCTCTGCCGACTTTCCAAAATAACCAAATCGATGGCGCCATGAAATGAAATTGCAGCCCATATCATGACGGTACCAACAGCGGTATGACGACGAGACAGAAATTGCTCAGATCTCCTCAAATCATGGAAGTAATACTGAAACCCATCATGTCCATCCAAATTAAATCTCTTTTCATCAGAAAATATAACCAGATGCCATTCTTCCTTCCAATTAAAATGTGTCCGGCAGTACTCTAATCTAGCATCATAAAGCTGAAGTAAATGTGGTTTTTATCATAAGTTTTCTCCGTTTAAGATGCAGACACTGTTTATTTACTCTGCGTACTGTCCAGATACTGGCTGAAGTTCCAACATTATCTTTTATTTTGCGAACGGTGGCAGCAGAATTCGACACAGCGCGTAAAATTAACCTACGCTCTCGTTCTGTTGTTGCTCTTGATGTGCGCCCTTTACGGGTTTTCCCATAATTTTCTTGCTTAAATGCAACAATTTTACCAATTTCTTCCTTTGTCACCTCGACCCATTGTTATAAAAATGGAATTTTTTTATTAATAATGACGGGAAATAAATCGCAGCAATAGAAAAAAAAACAATTGAAATAATTTTCAAGCATTTCAGTCTTTCAAAGTTTAAAAACAATTAATGGTTATAATCAAGTACTCATGTTTAAATATTCGCAAAATATACAATTTGAATTGACCGTGTTCCTTTGATTTATTTTAACTTCTCTCTCATCAGCTAGTACACAACTAGAGAAAAGGACATTAAAAAAAATAAATTATAATAATACAACAACCACATGAAGAATTAGGGCAAAATTTAAAGTGGTTATAATCAAATGCTCGGGAGTGTGCCTTGAATTTTCTCAAAATCGATATCGACAATATCGTCCATAAGTCAAACCATTGGGTGTTAATTGCCCTACTTTTGGTACACCAGGAATTTTAAAGGCACATCAAATTATATTTAATTGCCTTAATAGACATCCCGAAATACATTTATTAAATACACGAGCGATATATGTGTGTGTTTGTGTAGCTATTTAATTATAAACTAATTCGCAACACCTTGATAATCACAACCATATCAACGTTATGTTCACGTTTAAATCAAGAAATACCTCATAAAATGTAAAAGCAATTTGTTCGTAATTAATTTAAAAATAGACGGATTTTGATTGCGGATAATCACGTGGGAGACTCTTTATTATCCGTAAATCCATTACCTACACATCCATACACATACGAGTGCCTACAGAACACACAGATTTTATAGCGTTGCTTATTTGCTCACCTTGCTCATGTTTAATGATCCTGATTATTATATAATCAAGGTGAGCCAAATAATAAATGTTCATGAAATTATCGAGGAAAAGCGGAAAAATAGTGTGTATGTGTGTGTGAGCGTCTATATATGTGTATAAAGGTGACAGCATAAATAAGTTTGCCAGTTTTTGTTATGTTTTGTGATTAATATTTATTTATTTTGTGGCCGCGTGAAGTGGCATGACAAGTGTTTTATTTTTGATTTCTCTCTTCTTTTTTTTAAATATTAGTAGCTATATAAACGTTTATATCGAAATTAAGCTTTTTGTATATTTTGCAAAAAAAAAGTACGAAAAATTGATAGAAAATTTTTTGTAAAAATAAAAATTCTAAAAATAATTTACGAGAACTGTTGATATAAAAATAATAAAATAAAATTAAAATTTTTATTTATTTTATGATAGAATGAAGATTTCGGTATGCTTTTACCACACCACTTTTATATTTCTCTGGTTGCTTGCTTCTGGGTTTTTTTTACTTTTTGTTGGATTGTGGAAATAAAATTTTATTCAGGATTGTGATATTTTATTGTGAATTCTGTCTTCTAGTTTGGATCTCTTCTATTTCATTTACTTGGACAGTTTTTGCAACATTTTTAAAATCGGATAATTTATTTTCGGTTTTAAATTGGGTAAATGTGGATATGAATGATGTATTTTTTGGAATAAATTGAATTTTAACTAAGGTTTTCGAACGACTTCAAGTAAAATTTAATTTGTGTAGATGTGGTAGCTCAAGTATTTTATATTAGACTTTGAATTGGTCTAATTTGCCTTTCAAATGCATATACTATAATCTATATGGTTACGACCTCTACCTTTGGTGGTCGAGTCGCTAAGGTATATCCCACCAAGTGTTATTATCCTAAAGTTGTATTTGCGGACGTTCCAGTATTTTCCATGATGACCATGGCCGTTTAATATCTCATTTCCAATCAGTATTGAAATAAAATTTGATCAGGTAACATCGATGCATGTAAAGAATTATAGTCGCGCAATAAAATTATAAACTCCGACAATGCTGAAACCCGCCCCGCGACTTTCATGCATGTGAAGTTTATACTAAATTTATCCTAAAATATCAAAACAATAAAATAATTGAGCAAGTTGTGGATGAATTACCATCATTTAGGTGTTTTTGGTATACAAGTTAGGAAAAACCATTAATAATGAAGTTAAGCCTACGTAGGTTAATCCGAAAGTTCTGTTTCTTTTAGCGAATATATTAATAATATAAGATGGTGAACAAGATATTATCTAACAAATCAGATCAATTTTAATTACATCGGTTTTCTTGATAATAAAATCAGGTTAAGACCTAATCTATCAAAACCAGCACGTTTATAAAGTTCTATTTCATTCTGCATCATTTATGCCGCCTGGAGTAAGCTATATCGTCTTTTGTTAAGCCGTTCAAATTGAACTTATTAAAAAGTAAGATTGTAGGATTTTAATACAGATCGAATCTACATACTCAGCTATTCCTACCCTAATGGTGCTTAGATTGTATACCACCCCACGCTTTTGAAGTTAGACCTAAACTAGTCCTAAAAAAACAAAAACAAACGAAAGTGTGTTTGTATTGGTAAAAATTAAATAAAAATGACATTTAGGCGAAATAATGAAATATTTGAATAGTTTTCCAATTGAAATTATTCTTTAAAAAAAACATTTTTCGAATTGGCGTAGTTTCAATAAATAATCTTTTCCATCCAAAGAATATAATATTTTCTTCAGAAATTGAGTATCTCGAAAATTAATCTGATTATCACCTAGTTCTGTATGATTTTCTGAAAGGTTAAGATAAGAACTTCCGAACTTCTAAAACATTTAAAAAGGTAATGGAATTAGCTTGTGATATATATTAAGACATGTAGCCTTATCAGAAACTTTTAAACATCACGAGCCGCTTGCTTCAAAGAAGACGCCTGCTTATTACCGAGTTCCATCCGACCTGGTTTAAAATACCGAGTTCCGTCCCAGGTGGTCCAGAACTTCTTCCAAAAGTTATTGAAGAATCTTATTTTCATCCACTATATTCAATTTTAGCATAATCTATTGAGAAATTTTCGAATTCCATTCCAAGTGGCCATATTCCAGAACTTTTCCAAAAATGAATTAAGAATCCCATTTCAATCCAAAATACTCAATCCCATCATAATCGGTTAAGAATTGATCGAGTACCGTCCCAGGTGGCTAAATTCCAGAATTAATTTTCAGAAACATTTAAGAATCCCATTTCCATACAGCATACCCAAACCCATCATAATCGGTTAAGAATTGATCGGATTGCGTCCCAGGTGGCCATATTCCAGAATTTCTTCCTAAAATCGTTTAAGAATCCTATTTCCATCCAACAAACCCAATCCCAACATAATCGGCTAAGAAGTGCCTGAGTTCCGTCCTAGATTAAATTCGATCGAAAAGATTAAATATAAAAACATTCGGATTTAACGGATAAGCGGATTTAACGAACTCCCCAGTCCCCAATTAGTCCGTTAAATCGAGGTTTTTCTGTATAACATTTTACGTTAAAATGTCACGTAACCTTAAAATAAAGCACAGCAATAATAAAAAATGTAAACCTCGATATTTTTGCAAACCCGAAAGTGTGTCTATCGTAACTTAATGATTGAGCCCCAGAAGAATTGACTAATCAAATGATGATATGTCAGACATAAGTTTTCACTATAAATAATTAAGTTACAATTATTTTTGTTCGAAATTTCTCCACCGAGATTTCTCCACCAAGTAGTAGTTTACACAGGATATTTTAACCTTTGGCAAATATTACGAGAAGTATTGCGAATTCATGTAAGAAGAAATACTAAGAACGAAAAGATTCTAAATTCAATTTGTAATAATATTGGCCCACGCTAGCCAACAAAATATCTAATTTGGCGACAATGGCGATAAACATATTAAATCTCAAAATAACAATTTCTCAAGAAAATCCTAAATTCTTACAATACCGCTAAAGTATTTATTGGACCACGTGAGTTTTTTAAATGGTTTAGAAGCTTGAAAGTCCTAATCTTAACGTTTCCGAAAATCATACAGAAGTAGTTGTTAAGCCTAATAATTCTCGAGATATTCAATTTATTAATAAAACTCTTCCGGTTTATGTTAGTGATGTGTGTGGTGCTAATGAACTCCTCCCCAAATAGTTCAATTCTAAAAAAATTGATTCAAATATTTTAAAATTTCGCCTAAATGCCTTTTTTATTTTACTTTCACCAATGCATTCATAGTACAGGCGTGTGAAGTTTGTGCTAAACTATTCCTAATAGTAGTTCTACTCTAGTTAGGTCTAACTTCACACGCATTACCACCCCAGTATTCTTTAAGCCTTTCAGTTTTCACGTAATACTAAACGGAGTTGCAGGATTTTGGCATCGGTTTTCTTTATAATGGAAGCGAATTTAGGCCTAACCTATCTACTCAGCAACTTTGATGAAGTTTTAATGAATTCTACCTAGACGAATGGTGCCTGGAGTGTATACCACCTCATAATTCTTTAAGCCGTTCGGTTAGCACGTAATACTAGACAGGGTTGCATGATTTTGGCATCGGTTTCCTTGATAATAGAAGTGCATCTAGGCCAGGTCTATCTACTTAGCAAAGCAAGTTTCATAAAGTTCTAATAAATTCTATCTACCCTAATGGTACCTGGAGTGTATACCACCCCATAATTCTTTAAGCCGTTCGGTTAGCACGTAATACTAGACAGAGTTGCATGATTTTTGAATCAGTCCTTGACAATGGAAGACTATCTAGGCCTAATCTATCTACTCAGAAACTTTGATAAAGTTCTAATATGATGACGTTAAGGTACACTAAGCAGTATGACGTAACGCTGTATTATGCAGTGCAGCAGCTGAGTTGCAAACTATAATATAAAGGAATGGAAGATTATGGCAGAAACGGGACAGAGTTAGAACTGGAATACGATGATCAAGCGCAGGGCTGAACGACTTAAGAAGTTTGGAGATGCTAAACCCGAACAATGTAAGACTTTTTGAAGAGAGTGCATGGTCAGAGAAAACGAGGAGTAAATTGACGCAGCAAGAGGTTTCAGTACGTTTGTTGAGGGTGTCCGACAGTAGAGTTGGTCGCTAAAGAGA
The DNA here is from genome assembly GCA_947310385.1 of Nephrotoma appendiculata. Lineage (NCBI taxonomy): Eukaryota > Metazoa > Arthropoda > Insecta > Diptera > Tipulidae > Nephrotoma > Nephrotoma appendiculata. The sequence goes on from OX371224.1 coordinate 165,550,399, forward strand.
AACTGATCTAGAATGCCCCCAGGCCGGTTAAGGTATGTGGAAATTTCCAGTTGTATTGAGCGAATCGTATTAACCGATTTAGTTTTGTTGTAGTTGTTTTTGTCTTTAAATTGAAGAAATAACCCGCTACATCCCTCCCTTCTCAGTCCGTGTCCGTTGGGATGAGTTTGTTCATCGTGGAGCGCAGTTGATTTATCACTGTGTCAGTAGTAACTTGGGATGTATAGTAGTATTCAAATCTCGCTGAAATTCTGACAGTTCTCGCGCAGGCAAAATATGGCGGATACGCAGTGATGTATTAAGTATAATAATACCAGTTTATTGTTTACATTTTTATGTTGTATTTTTATTACTTAACTGTATAATTTAACTTTGTAAGAATCACTGACACTTTTGAAATTAATATTTAATTCGATAAGCAACGAATTAATTCATAATTCCATTAAATTGAAAACCTATTTTGTTTTTTTATGTTGTTGTGGTTTTGTTCGATATGAATGACATTTGGTTATTTATTTTCCCTAGTTCGTACCAAAATTAAATGTTGACATTGTTTCCAAAGGCGTGCAATTTTTTTATAGATGTATTAATTTTCACTTGAAATATCATTGTAATAACATAAATACATGATCATTTTGAATGTTTTGTGTATTAAAAGTGAAATATAATTGGCGAAAAATTCTTCAACTCACAAATTCACTCTATGGAGCCATAAGTCATGTTTTAATTTTATGATTTTTATGTTTTGAATGTGTAGCCTTGATTAAAACAAACATTTTGAGTTACTTAATTTTTTTTGGTTGTTGTTGTTGTTAAAGATATAGAGTGTCAAATTTTGAGAAAAACGATAATCATGATGTTATATATATGTCAATAAAAAGAAAAATAATTGTCCGATAATTATGATTTTGGGCTCATTTTAAAGGTAAGTTAATAAGGATTTATAAAAAATATAAAAATAGTATATTGTTTAATTCCTTCTTCAATTTCCCGCCAAAATGTTCTTTTTAAATTTTCTCAAAAACCTATTTTTTTTTTTAATTTTTTTTTTTTTATAGAATTCGACAATTAATATTTTACAACATATCAAAAAACTAGAATGCCGTTATTTTTTGTTTTCGTGCAAAATTCGTTTTAGTAAGAGAAGTATTTCATTTTTATATGGAAGGCTATATAGATATTTCTCGGTGTTTTGAAATTGTTTACAAAAGACGTAGTTCACTTAATTTGTGTGTTTGGTTTATTATTTATTGTACAAATTTGTGTCATATTTAAGTATGAGTCACAGAATTATGAGGTGCCACCCCTGGTTTATATCGTTTGGTTAGTCGTAAGTACCATAAATTCCTCTTCTTTCTTGGGATATTTTATAAAAGAGTAAATAAAATGTTGTTTTCCCTTTTTTTATTGGGGGTTGATTATTTTTACTTAACGCAGGCGTACCTGTTAAACGATGAGTAATTCTTTTGAAAACAAAAAATGAACATTGTTGATACAAATAAGAGTAAAGATTTAACTGCGATTCAAAGTATTCGAGTAAACTAAAACGAGTTACGGATTAGGTTAAGCAATTTATCCCACAATCAGTTGAGAATCAAGATAATTTGTATCTCTGTTCAACGTGCTACGACGAAAAATAGAACTAGAGTTGTCACCAGTTGCGGGACCATCATCAAGATTTCGTCTAACACTTTAAATAGCCGATAACGATAATAGCAGTGATAGTGAAGAGTGTTATTTAAAAAATGTGTCTGTTTTGGAAAAAATGAATGAAGTGTTACCCTTTCTTGGAAAGTCTCCTATATATCCGAGTACGTTAGAAGCCAGGCCAAAACATCAGCAGCAAAAGTAATAGATTTAGCTTCAATAACACCATAAACATCCTTGGTTCCGGGAATCGTGCCGCTTTTGCATCAGTCAACCGAAGATCAAAGGAAGGTTGCACTATATGATGAATTGATTGGTGGTCTAAAAGCTAAATTCGAGAACTGGAGAAAACCAGTGATAAGATTCAGTTATTTACTATATTGCCAAAATCATTAACCATTCAAGAAATCCAGAATGAGTTCAAGGCAACGCAACATATGGTGTGAACCGCTAAAGATTTACGAGACAAGAATGATCCACTAGGTCGTCCAGCAGGTAATATATGAAAGCGAATAAGTGATGAGCTGAAGCAATCAGTATTATCTTATTATACTGATGATGATGCTAGTCGTATAATGCCAGGCAAAAACGATTGTTTAACAGTCGATAAAGCTAAAGTTCAAAAGCGGCTAACGATGTGTACATTGAAAGAGTGCTACGAAGGATATAAGACGATGGATCAGGATGACGAATCAAAAAAAATTGATTTTCTAAATTTTCACTACTTCGTCCAAAATACTGTGTACAACCAGGTAGTAGTGGAACGCACACATTCTGCGTATGTACCATACATCAAAATGTAAAATTAATTATTTATGGCACCAAAATGGAAACTATTACCAACGGAAAGATAGCGCACTACCGGGATTGTATTTCAACTATTTTATGTGATGAGCCTACACCAACATGTTACTGGATAACTTTAAAGAATATTTGAAAAATGCATTTCGGGAACATGGCTGCGAGGATGCTGAGCTAAAATTTAATCAGTGGGTTTCTACCGATAGTTGAAATCTGGAGACCATTTCTCAATCGTTGGATGAATTTCTGGATTATTTCATAAATAAGCTGAAGAATCTGTTACCTCATTGCTTCATTCCACTTCAGCAGTCCAGCTTTCTTAAAAAATAAAAAAATGGTGCTGAAGTCTACGGAGGTGATAGTTTTATGTGATTTGCAGAAAATTATGCATTTATAATGCAAAATGCCACGCAAGGCATTTCATTGGATTAATAAGCAAGCATTGGAATAATAAGCAATCCATTTGTAATTTACCAAAATTTGGAAGGCAAACTACTTCACCACACGTGCATTATAATATCGGATTGTCTTCACCACGATACTACTGTAGCGGTTCACTTATTCATTGAAAAATTGATGCAGTTCTTAAAAACTAAAATATCCAGTTTATCTAAAATTTATTATATTACCGATGGCGCAGTCACGCATTATAAAAATAAGAAAAATTTTAAGAACATTTAAAAACACAAAGAGGATTTTGGAGTGGATTGTGAATGGCATTTACATGCAACAGCTCATGGAAAAGGTCCATGTGATGGAGTAGGAGGTACCATCAAAAGAAAGGCATCCAGAGCTAGTCTCACAATAGAATACAGCAGTACAATAACCAATGCAGATGCATTATTTAAATGGGATAAAACGTTGAAGACAGATATCAAATTTGGATTTTGTTCAGACGCAGAACATAAATCCAAGCAAATCAAACTTGCAACTAGGTTTGAAAATTTAAAAACAGTAAAAGGAACTCACGGTTTCCATGAAGTTATTTCAACAGAGGATGGCTATTTGAATTGTAAAAAATGTTCTAATTCTGACGATTATGTTAAATTTAAATTGTAATTTTTAATTTGAATAAGATTTAATGTTAAACAATAAAATAAAATTCTCAAAAGAATTTGGGTTTGAAATTTTAAATATATGCAATTAAATTTGAATAATAAATATCAATAATTTAACTGAACTATCTTTTTGTAAACAATTTCAAAACACCGAGAAATATCCACTGAAATACAGTTTTTCCATATAAAATGAAATACTGCTTATTCAAACGCATTTTGCAAGAAAACAAAAAATAAGGGCATTCTAGTTTTTTGATATGTTATAAAATATTAATTAAAGAATTCTATAAAAAAAAAAAAATTAAAAAAATAGAGTTTTGAGAAAATTTAAAAAGAACATTTTGGCGGGAAATTGAAGAAGGAATTAAACAATATACTATTTTTATATTTTTTTATAAATCCTTATTAACTTACCTTTAAAATGAGCCCAAAATCATAATTATCGGACAATTATTTTTCTTTTTATTGACATATATACAACATCATGATTATCGTTTTTCTCAAAATTTGATACCCTGTATCTTTAACAACAACAACAACAACAACAACAACAACAACAACAACAAAAATTAAGTATTTCAATTTTTTTTTTCAATCAAGGCTACACATTCAAAACATAAAAATCATAAAATTAAAACATGACTTACAAAAATTTGTGATTTCACGTATTTTTCGCCAATTCTTTTTAATGGTTATTTATTATTTTATTTAGGTTTACTATCTAAGATAAATGCTACCCATCAAAATTTTTATAATTTTTTTTTCTACATCACTGAAAGCTGCGCAGAACAATTAAAATTTTTTTTTTTTTAAGATCTGATCTTTTTTCTTTTAAGATAGGACTATAAGTGGGTGTTCCACAAACAGTTGCCTAAGTAATTTGATAGAATGACCTAGATAGGTCATCTTCGACTGTTGCTCGGATTCCTTACAAGAATGTTTTAATTTGACGGTGAAAGCACTCAACTATACCGCTTGCTTGTGATGGTAATCAGTTGTCTTGTTCGATGTAAGCCTAAGAGTTGCATAAGATCAGTGAATAGCGAAAACGCTATGCGAACTATGTTGTGCCTTGATCGGTCGTAATGTTGATCGGTACGCGGTGAGGTTGTCTTTTATGAAGTAGGCTTCTGGCTACAGCGTAAAAGCTTCAAGGCAGATTAATATTTAGGTGAATCAATTAGTTATGGAGGTGGTCAACAATATCTAAATGGATGTGTTCAAATGTACTTGGTGGAATTTGAAAAATCTCTGAGGTGATTTAGCGTTCCACTTTGGATTTTTGACAGGAGATCAGAAGGCAAATGGCATTACAACATCGAAGTGTCGAAGATTGTTCAACGTAATATCTCTGTACTGGCGATTTTTGCCTGTAGAAATTTCACAGTAAAATTGTTAAAGCGGCTAATGGAAATTTTTCTAATTTCCATTTAGAATGGAGCTGAACTGTAGAACTAGTTACCAAGTCTTGTAGTTCTAGATCGCATTGTTCGCAAAGTTCACAGTTCATGATAGTGAATTCTCAACCTTAAACAAAATAGCGGAAGTGTTTAATTGCTTAGGAAATTGCAAACACTTCTCTATCAAATGCAGAATATTTCCTTTCATCATCTGATGGTTCTTTGTAGAAAAATCTATGAGGTTCCTAATCTCTTTATTTAATTGTAGTAATACCGCGCCTACAGCTGCCTTTAATCCATCAGCTAATTTTCTAAGCTTTTCTTAAGCTGAACGAATGCGTTTAGGCATTCCGCATTTTTCTGGGCAAGAACAAATTTTGAGGCGTTTTGGGTTTTTTGATTGTTTTGCGGTGCTAAGAATTCTCTAATTGCATTAATTTGTCGTTCGGATGGCAGCATGCCATTAGGTAATCTTATGACTGAGAAAGTCAAGATTGCTTGTCCCAAACACACATTTTGCTGTGCTAAAATTGACGCCATAATTTGTTAATTTTTTGAAGGGATGTTGCTTATTATCTTTTAGTGCTACGAGAATGTCGTCAATAAAATTAAAAATGATATCAAGATCTCTCACAGTTTCGTTAATGAAACGCTGAAAGGTTTGTGCACCATTTCTGGGACAAATTCGGGTGAATTGGACTAAGCCAAGTGGTGTGGTAATTCTGGCATTCTTGTAAATATCGTTGGGTGCGACTAGAAAGTGATGATAAGCTCTCACGAGATCGAGTTGAGTAACGGTCAGAAATTGTGGCTGCGTTAAGCCTTCGTGGTCCCCATAAGGTCTCCAGTGTTTGTCCTTCTTCTTCGTCATATGTAATGGATATGATATGGCTGATGAAGAGATCGACAGATTCTTAGTTCCAGTATGTATTAGAATTCTAGGAAAGCTGCTTTGGCGCTACGTTAATATGAATGTGCCTACTTCCTTATGCGGCTGGTTGAGGCGATTTCACGTCATTTCGCTGTATGTTTTTGGTTTTAATATTCGCTGTGTTGTTGTTTGTCTTGCACGTGGATATCTTTTGATGCATTTACTCTGTTGGAACCTACAGAGCAGGAAGATATTAGCAAGAAATCACAAGTATTGAACTTTCGATGAACAGGATACTAACTAAAAAATTTCGATCTGTGGTGAAATGTAACACATCTATGACCCCCTGTCGGTGTGCAAATCCTATGGGCCAACCCATCCTCCATGCCAGTATAGGCTGGCATGGGGCTTGCAATGTGCAGATGGTCTTAAATCGGTCCTATAGCCGTACGTCCTAGGGTTGGCTGAGTAAGCGTAAAGTAAGGACGTAAAAAGCACAACCACGAAATAGCAGAGTGAGCCTTGAGCCCCAAAATAGATTGCATTGTAAATAAAATAAAAAAAAGAAAATTAATATTCTCCACCATGTTCGTGTCATAAAGTTCTTGTAAATCTATTATTATATATTTAAACCTATTACCTCTATATCCTTTTAAATTTATTATAATCCTCATTTTAAGCGTAGTATTATCGATTCACCATTTTGGTTTAGGAAGCAGTGATATTTTAAATGTTAAGTGCCCCTGGTGCTGTTATTGAACTTTTTAAAGAAAATTATTAAAATTGCGCTAATCGTAACGGACGATATTACTTGAAAAAAGTTGCATTTTTCACTTTCCTCTTCTTCACCTACCACTGCATCATTTAATTAGGGAGCGGCGTTAAGTATAGTCCTAAGTAATTATTGGTGATCGCTTTGAATACTCAATTTAACTGTAGATCTCAAAATCTAACGCACTCACTTCGAAGGGAGTTTTGTTTATTTAAGAGTTACTTCAAGGTCTTGCATGTGGATATCGCTTAATCCTTGTCTCTGTTACTTTCATTTTTTTTAGTTTTTAAGAAAAAGTGCTCCGTCTGAAAATTGAGAAACCTATAATTAAAACCGACCTATGATCATGGACTATCGAATTGGGATAATCGGATTGGTGTCTATCTGGCACAATTTCGAAGGACGAACGATTCTATCGACTAATCATGGGGAAAGTCAAAAATTATCCCCTCTAACCTCATCAGACCCACCCCAAACCTATAATTAAAATCTACCTATAGGCACATGGGCTATCGAATTGGCTTAGTAGGATTGGTGTTTATCTGGCTAAATGGGGAAAATTAAAATTTCACCTCTTCAAACCTACTCCAAACCTATAGTAGTTGGCTATCGAATTGGGAAAGTCCAGACCGGTGTGTCTGTGTTGCAAATCCTCAAATGGCAAACGATTTTTTCGACAAAACATGGAAAAAATTAAAATTTCAACCTCATTAAATCCACTCCAAACTTATATAGAATTAAAATCTGCCTATGGTCTTATACTATAGAATTGACATAGACAGATACTGGTCATCTGACAAAATGTCGAATGGTAGACAATTTTATTTGACTCTCTTATTTGAATCTTTTACTCCTTATTTGAATCTCTTTATAAATGCTAAGCCTTTTATCAGCAATGAAAACATTAAAAGCTGCCACTTCCGATAAACAGATTTCCACCAAATCAATCGATCTCCAAACCAATAGAACAAGTTTATAAATAAGAAGTTTCATTCCGATTAGTCAACCAGCCTGGCTTTTAGAGATGCTGAATTTTAGTGAATTAATTTTTTGTTTATCTAAATAAGTCATTGCCCGGTAAAATTTAAAAAATGTTGTAAACTAATTTTGTTTGAAAGTTAATTTATAATCTTTTTGTTTTTAACCGTGTAAACGACAACCCGAAAAAGCTCCTATAGAAGCTACCACTTCCGATTGACCGATTTCGGATAAAAAATATTGGGATTTCCAGATTGATGGATAAAGCTTAAGTATTAAGTTTAACACGAACAGTCAATCCGTCAAAAATGTTCATGATTACTATACAAAAACCAGTTTTGTCAAAAATCAACCTTTCCGCTTATATTATATTTTATTTTATTTATAATTTAATTAATTAACTTAATTTTTTATTATGTTTTTGAGAATTGATCTGAACTGATATTATTGCAAATTTAATTTCGAATCTTTTAGTTCATAGTTGATTTTCTCAAATATATTCATTTCGAATTAATATTATGTTTCAAAATATTTGGAAGGTGTCACTGATGGATTGATTTTAATTATTTGGTTAACTTGGATCTCCAAATTTATGAAAAAAGCTTAAGTATGATGTTTCATTTCGATTAATCAATCCGTCTGAGCTGTAGGGGAGCAATTTTTGTACGTACTTTTCAAAATATTTGCAAAAACCTTAAAAAGCTCTTATCTAAGCTGCCATTTCTGCTGGACGGATTTTGGCCAAAAATCACTGAGATTTCCCAATTTGTAGAAAAAGCATAAGTATGAGGTTTCATACCGATCAATTAATCCATCAAAAAACCTTTTTTTGTCAAAAAACATTATTTCCGCTTTAATTTTGGAACACCGATCTGGACCAATATTGTTACAAAATTAATTTAGAATCTGTAAGTGTATTACCGTTTTTCTCATAAAGGATATTATATACTTTTCAAAATACAGTCAAACCTGTTTTTGTGCGGTCTTTTTTCGTGCGATTTTTTGTGTTTAGTACAATCTACTTAAGTTCTTTCAACATTTCAACAAATTAGAACATAATTGAATCTCATTAATCTACTTAGCTAATTGACGATGGCCATTCTGTTTTCTCGATTTTTGATAAAAAAGAACTTTTTTATGCGGTCCCTATTCCCGCACAAAAACAGGTTTGACTGTAATTGCAAAAAAAAAAAAAGGTTCCTCTGGAAGCTGCCACTTTCGGTGGACTGATTGCAGCCAAAAATCATTGAAACCTCCCAATTTATGGAAAAAGCTTAAGTATGAAGTTTGACCCTAATCAGCCAATTCGTCTGGGCTAGAGAGGTCACAAACTGTTAGTCTGTGATCACACACACACATAGCGAATGAAAAGTTAGCAAAAATTTCGAGGGTTTGTTCATGATTGTAGAAAAAAGACTAGGTAAGAAAGCTCGTCAAACCCACTTCAAACATACAATCAAATTCTACTTATGATCCTAAGTCCATCCAATTGGTATAATACGATCAGCGTTCATCTGGCGAAATCTTTACATACAGGCCATTATATAGATGTTTGTTATTTACATTAAATCCGTAATACTGGTATTGTCCGTCAAATATTGAAGTCTATTTTTATTATCAGCACAACCTTCATTATCGGCACAATCTGCATTATCGGCACAATATGCATTATCGGTATTTAGACTGGAGTGCGTTCGCGAAATTTACAATGTTCAATATAGTAACAACTGTCATTGTAGAAATAGCCGTATTTTCTTGAGAACTAAACATTTTTGCTTTAGCTGAACCAGCGCTATTCAGCTATTTCAACTAATGCAAATCTGCATTATCATTCAGCCAAAGCAAAATTGTAAAATGCTTTAGTTTTTGCTTTAGCCATGGTGGTGTTGTTGTAATTGTCTCAAGAAAATACACTGAATGACGTAATAGTTAGCATGTCAAGTGTCAAAACAAATGAAAACAATAAAGAGTTAATTTTTTAATTTCTTCATAACATAAAAGAGTAACATATTATGGAGCATCAAACTAATCACTGGAACACAATTTTTTTTTTAAATAAATATATTAAAAATTGATTTTTGTTTAAATTATTTTTCAAACGTACATTATAATGAATGATGATTTTTTGGTCATGTTGCTTTTGATACCTACATCATTAAAAATGACATTTGTAGAGGCAGTCTCGAGTAGGATTGAGAATGACGTTTATAACAAAGTAGAGTTCGTGAACGAATAACGCACGTATTCATTGTTACAATTTAGTTTCATGAACGATTTTGAGCTGTCATTTGCTGCGTTAATACCAGAGCTAAAATAGCAATGCTACAAATGTCGTTTTCATATAAAATCGTAATTTTAGCTGGCTCAGCTATGAAAATGTCGTGTTTATACCGTTGCTACAGCTGTCATTTGCATTTAGCATTGCTATTTTAGCTGTGGTATAAACGTAGCAAATGTTAAAAATATTGTAACAATGTAACTCTCGTGAACGCACTCCTGATGCGTTAATTTGATGCTACTGAAGTTAGCCGAAAATTTCAACCGAAAAAACTGCATTATCGACATATTTTGTATCAGTACAAAGGTAGTACAAAGTTCTGTTAATATTAGCCGAAAATTACATGTTATTGAAGTTAAAGCGGTAAATTTTTGCCGAAAAAAAATTTGAAAAATCAATATCACATAATTCGAATGTTTAAAGGTAACATGAACTGGGTGAATTTTTATGTAGCATCATAGTGAAATAAATTAAAAGCTGAACGCATGTTCAGTGCCAATTTTAGTGTAGAATGTGCAGTTCGTCCGCCTTCCAACAAAGTGGGCTGCTATTTCAGATAAAGCTAATGCCATGGCAACTTCGATGCCAAAAGCATTGAAATTAAGTACATTTTTCCAGTCCCTCCGGGGGCATCCACAAAGTAAATGCCACCAGTTACATTGTTCACAGCACCTATCAAAGAGTCGTAAGCAAACTTTTGTTGTTTATTCCATTGCGGAACATTTATACGAACTGCTTCGGCTAATGCTTCAATGTCGTATTGTTGTTTTCTTTGTAATTCGAGGCTGAATTATCGTGCATGGAAAGATTAGGTAATATCATACTCAAATACGACAACACTTTATTCGCCAACACATCATAATCAATGCCTCATTGTCCATTTCTGCTTTTGTCCTTATATTTCACCTAAAAATTGTTTGGATTCGAAGGGGAACACGTGGATATGATAATCGCAAAATATGTGCGAATTTGATTTGGTGAAGAAGATATGACGAAATTTTCGAGCGTATTGTCCCAATCGGAAACGTTATCGAACAACTGAAAGAGTTGACACTCCTCGCGGTAAGTCGAACAAAGATGCCCATTAACGGTTGGACTTGGAAGATGGGTCGGGTCGGCCTATGAGTTTTACACGCCGATAGGGGTCATTGTTGTGTTCCTTTGAATCACAGATCGTAGTCTGTTGATGAAAATTTCCTTTTGTATACTGCCCCTATCGGAATTTGAGCCCTGTACCTCCCGATCCAAACGCCAAAGATTTAGTAGTTCTCACTTGTTGAAACGGCATCAGACCACAAACATTCACCAACAACAATCGAAGATAGTAACATAAATCGTTATTTGGATGTACAGTGTAGATGTGACCCATCTTGCCCTTCACAACTGTAGATCACCCATTGTCCGCTACTGATCGCCTACGATGCAATGGGTTTCCGTCATTGCATGTGGCAGTGTCGGCAATCAGGTCTCTCGGGTATCGCTTGAAACACTTGCCATCATTCAAACAGGGTGAGTCGTTGTTGAAAACTGCGCAAGGTCCTTGGATCATATTCTTAAACATCACTGCATCCAATTTCGGATCAACAGCCTTATCCGGGATTTCCGTTACAAAGATGGAATCAATTTCAACTGATCTGATTTTTTTGAGGAACCAAACCAAAACGGGCGTATGAAGCATACCAAATTTCTGCCATTCAACGGAGTACATCCAAAACTTGGCCATCTTGGCCATACAAACGCTGCTTTATGATGAAATTCATCCATTAATTTTTAACTTCACCCAGTGCACTAGCACAAAACATGCGTCCAGCTTTTACTTTATTTCACTATGATGCTACATAAAATATGCATACCTAATTTTTGACACAAGTGTTTACTGTCAGTGCCACGACTCAAAATCATTGCCCTCTAAATCGACAAATTATAAATATTTTATCCAGCAGTTTACGAATTGGTCTAACTTCATCCAATTCATATTACCTTTAAACATTCGAATTATGTGATATTGATTTTTCAAAAAATATTTCGGCGAAAATTTTACCCTGTTAAAGTTACCCGACTCCAGCCGAAAAATGACGATAATGCAGATTGAAAATGGCAGATCTTGTTAAAGTTAAGGTCGAGGCACATAGTTTCCGTTCCGTTCCGACCTTTAAGTTGAATATGTCAAAATGTATGGAAAACCGAAAACATGCTCACAATGTTAAGTTTAAGGCGGAACGGAACCGAAACAGTTAATCAAATTTCAATAAAAACTTAAACAATAACCTCAAATTATTTATTTTGGCGTTTATCGTTTTTTTTTGTCAATGTGTATATCTTCACTCATTATTAAAACAATTGATATGATATTATAAATAATTGATTGAATTGAAACAATATTGTGAGAAATAAAAAAATTCGATTTATCAAACAACACAAAAACAACTAAAAACGAAACGAAAGCTATGTGCGTGCGAATTTATAAAAACTTATTGAAAACGAAACTAATCGGAACGGAACGAAAACTATGTGCCTCAACCTTTAGCCGATAGTGTCCAGCCGGAAGATAATGCAGATAGTGTCTTGACTATTTCAGCCGAAAGTTAAACTCTCTTTATACTCTTGCTCCTATCGATTTTTAAATGCCTATAACCTGAAATAATTTTCCCTTCACCTGAAGGATATAACCCGATCCTACGTTCGAGTTTATGACTGATTTTTGCTGTATTCGAGACACTATCTGCATTATCAGTCGGCTGGAAACTTTCGGCTAACTTTAACAGTATAAATGACAACCGAGTTTTGTAGGTAATATACCAGCCGAAAAAATGTTGATAATGCAGATACGAATTTTATGCAGAAATGTAATTATTTATATTGCAAATTTTTATTTTGTTCTTCCTAAAAAATTTAAAATAAGAAATTTTCATTCGAAATAATAAAAATTAATATACAAAACCTAATTTCTCTAAGTGCTGTATTACATGTTTGGAGTTAAAACGTGAAATGTATTTAAAGTTAATTGTTTCGACAATTTTTTAAATGGCATTTCATCTAATAATTATCATTTGAAAGGTCAATTTCTATGTTGGAAGCCCGGGAAAACTCGATTGAATATATCGCACACGCAAAATTTGAAAATTTCTAAAAATTGACCGTTTAAAGTGTCATGGCTGGAAATAGATTAAGATGAAAGGTCTTATTGATGCTCACACCTTGAAACAATCTCATCAATAAGACCTTTCATTTGAATCTATTTCCAGCCATGACACTTTATGTTGCGTACATGACATCGGAAACAAATATTTTCATACTCACTAACGAACTCAAAACCAATCAAATTATTTGAAATGCTTTGCACCACGCCTACTAGTTCCGAACTCGAGTTGAAATTGTTTTATCTTTGTTGTTGTTTTAATACATTTTGTGCGTTTCCATAGAATTTTTTCCGAACTAACTCACTATGTCATGAACGCACTATTAAACGGTCAATTTTTTTTTAAATTTTCAAATTTTGTGTGTTCGATTTATTTATCGAAATTTTCGGACTATTCACATGGAAATTTTCCTGAAATTTTTGAGGTTTTGCTTGGTATATACCATTGAGTTTTCTCCTTATTAAAATAGTTTTTTAATTATAGTTTTAATGCATTTAATAAAAAAATTTAATTTATGAATAGTATACGTTCTTGAACCAAAATAAACATTTTTGATTTAAAAAGTTATTACTGTTTAATACCAAAAATTACGAATCTGAATTACCGAAATAATACAAGTTGTTTTTGGATCTGCCTTATCGACTTTTTCGGCTGATATTTTGTTATTACAACTGAAACTGCATTGCCGACATTTTTGGTTGACACAGTTTAGTTGTTACATCCGAGTCTGCATTATCGACATTTTTTGTTTGGCGCGTTTTAGTTGTTACGGTCGATTCTGCATTATCAACATTTTTCGACTGATACCGCGGTTCCACACTTTAATGCTTTAATTCCATGGATAACATTTGCTGACAGCAGTTTTTTTGCTGATAATATGCAAAAAATTTTTTTTTTTAAATTTCATGAGAGTGACAAAGAACAGAAATATTTTTTATTTCATTTTATAGTAAAATTTTATGGTTTTACATTTTAGCATAACATAAAAATTTTATAAAATATTTAATTTGTACATTTTCGTACACTTCAAATTTTAATATATATACCACAAAAAACCACTAACGTTAATAAATTTCAACCCCAAAAAAAAAAAAAAAATCGACATTTGAGTATAAAAATGGCGAACAACTTATTTTATATGAGTGTGAGAAAAATTTCTTATCTCTACACATATTTTTTGTAGATGTGTAAAAAATGCTGCCATAAAAAATACTCCAATTTACATTTTTTATGGCAGCATTATGGCAGTAAACTTCCCCTATCACACTTCCCCTCTCAGCAAAATTTTACTGACAACATGTTTTGTTTCGTACAGTAATATCTATATGTTTTTCTCGCTTTTATTTTTGCTGACAGCAGATTATTTCCATGGAATAGAGCCATAATTCTTTCAGCGTGATTCTTTCTTCGTTTCTTTCCCCTATCCCCACAAACTAATTTTTTGACGGGGAAATTGTTGATTCTTTTTTCGTCAATATTTTTTTTTGATTCACTGATTTCTTCGCACTATTACGTATCAAATATTTCAAGGACATCTTGTTTATTTGTCGTTTTTGGGTTAGTTTTAGTTTAATGTTTGCTTCGATATATTTTTTCAACCAAGGAAGCAATTTTCGCAGCAAATAATAAATATTTTTTACTATACGAATAAATCAAAAAACATAATTTTACGCACATACATAAAAAAGAAAGGCTATAGTAAAAAAAGGGTGTACCAAAAAAATCGTTCGGATTGTTTTGTTTGGTTATAATAAAAAATAGAAATAAAAATGATTAATTTAAAATATAATTTATATTTAATTTAATATATAATTTAAAATAAAATATATTAATTAAATATTACAGTTTTAAATTAATTATTTTTACCTTTATTTTTAATATGTATAAGCAAACAAAACAATCCGAACGAATTTTTTGGTACCCCCTACAAATGCGCAAAGAAATCAAATGTGGACGTCGATTGATTTTTTGAAATCAGAGAATCACGCTGAAAGAATTAAAGTGTGGCGAGGCTCATACATTTTAGTTGTTACAGCCTGTTCTGCATTATCGACATTTTTCGGCTGGAGCGAGTCGGCTAACTTTAACAGTATGAAAATTTTACGCTTTAACTTCAATAACATGTATTTTTCGGCTAATATCAACAGAACTTTGTACTACCACCTGATTCAACATATGTTGATAATGCAGGTTTTTGGCAGAAATTTTCGGCTAACTTCATTAGCATGTTAATTTGGAACATTTTACAAGCTATTGCATAATCTGCATTTCCGATATTTTTCGACTGAAGTATTAAAGTCGGTTAATTTTAATAGTATACGAACACATCAAAATTTTTGCAACTTCTACGAATATGTTGATGTACAATTAGAACATCAGAGTTCCCGCGTAGAGTATTGAATTATTTAGATTAGTTAGTAAAACAAAATATAAAATCTTAATAGCAAACAGTTTAGTTGGATTGAAATATGCAGAGTAAACATAACATTTTCGAATCACATAAGCTGTTTTTGAAATATCATCGGTACAGACATGTAGGTGGGCGGCCACATTTTTTTAACTTTTGGGAAGAGACCTTCAAAACGTCGAGAAAAATTGTTTTGGATCAGTCTGCGAAGATTGTGTGAACATTTTTTGGGGTCTATTAAAAGCTGCAATTAAATTAAATAATCTATACCTTGAATAAAATGACTGACATTAAAAGGTTCGTGCATTTCATTAAATAGGCCGCTAGAACAAAACGAATTCCATAAATAGAAAATTCTCATCTCGGCAACTTGATGTTTATTTTGCATGTGAAGTATTGAGGTAAACGTATTATACCAGCAGGCAGAACTGAAATTAGTGTGCTAAGCTAACCATTAGAATTTTTACGATTGTCATAATTTTGTAATAAAATATGTTTAAAATATGTTGGTTTTGGCAATATCCCAAAATATAAAATTAAAATTTATGTACATTGATGTTTGGAGCAAAGTGGCCTTTCAATAATATTTAGATGACGATGAGTATATAAACGTATTAAAGGTCTTCATATTCAAAACGTGCGTCCTTGAAATAACCTTGAGGCATCATACAGGTATACAACTTTTTAGTTGGGGCCTCTATTTAACAAATATATGGTCAACCAACACATAAGAGTATTAGAAATTGTCACGAACAAAAATAAATTAGACAACCAAACCCAGCTACGCATCCGTCATCGAAGATGATTAATATGAAACACGCTATGCACAACACCGTCATCAGGGACTCATCACTCAGGGAATTTTTCAAATACGAAAATAAAATCTATGAGCAAAAATAAATTAATTTTATATAGAATTCAAATTTAACAATTTTCCAGAAATTTTGCTATTTAGACGTTATTCTCCTTGAAATATGTACTTTAAAAATTCTTGTTAAGTTTAATGTGTATATGCATACCTAATTTACGTTGGGTACGGGAGGGAGGTAAATGAATGAAATTTGTTTTCTTTGGAAATGAATGAAAATGTTGTAGAATATAAATAATATTATTGCACAAAATCGTAATGATGATTGTTTGTATTGTGTGGTCTATTTATAGACAATTTTACAATGAAAAATTGGTGGCGTACACAAATTTTCCAAAAAACATTACGCACACATATACACAAATTAAATGTAAACAGTGACAACACATAATATATTCAGTTACAATATCAATATACGCGCGTATTCAATTTAATAATGTGTTGATGATTAGTTGGGAATTGCGGATAAAAGAAAAGCGACCATGTATGTATCTGTGTCTGTATATATATATGGAAAAATACGATGAAAATTCCAATCGATAAAAAATATTATTTAGGAGTTACGAGTGGTGTGTATTATGATGGTTCGTATATAAGTACTAACTAGATACGCATCAGCACAGTGTTTTATACCTACATGATACATATTCTCCTGTTTCAGTTGTACTGATAAGAATTTATATGTAACTCGCGTTTATACGCTTCACTACCAATTACAAATTATTATTAATCTTAATATAATTAATTTTGATTAATTTAATATTTTGTTATTTTTTGGTGTATTGTTTGCATTGAAATTCTATATGGCACCAATTGACGTATTAGCTATACATTTTGTGACAAATGATTATGTCCTTTATATACTGTTATATATGATATATATGTAGTTTTATAGCGACTGTGCAGGATAAAAAATTTCAAAAAAATTTCCTTTAATTTAATTTAATCGATATAAATTAATAACAGATACTCTCGAGGCAAAAATTACAGGTTGATTATAATAAATTGTTACAATATTGATGTCAGGAGGCGAAAAGTTTAGCGTATGGCTATATAAATTATAGTTTTACTTCGTGAAATGGATATTTTGATAAGTTCGATTCGATTAAAATCGCACAAAGCCAAAGAGCTGCAAAGAATGGCACACAACAGATTTAGATCCCTCTAAATAGCGCCAAAGTAAGAGAAGGACATATGCACAAATGACTAAGCAGAACGAAAATATCAAGACAGCACCGAGTCATACCATAACCATGACCTGCAAGAAATACTTCAGAAGCTAAATGCTAACGATTCACATGAGACTAGGAATACTGGAAAATACATAGATGAGCCAAGATAAAAAAAAACGGTTTCGACCTAAGACTACCTACCAACGTGTGGGTAACTGCAGCAGGAAAACTTTCGAATTTCAAAATGAAACTTTGCACACCGATTAAACACAATTAGTGCTGCCGGGAAAAAATTGTGCTAGTTCAGGAGCCGAAAAAACGGGAAAAGAAAATTTCAAATTTCGCCTGATTTGTGCTTATTATAGAAATATGATTTTCACAAATTTTCATTCCTAAATTGAGGAAAAACAAACTAGCCCATAACAGATACTATATCAAACAAACAAAATACAGTTAGGTATATCGTTCAATAATATTTTTGTTGAACAACAAATTAAAAAATAGAAATAACGGATTATAAAATCCAAGAATAAGCATTCAGATAGCATAAACATGTCAGGTATGTTCAATGCCATCCGAAAAATATAGTGGCAGCAAAAAGTGTTCCAGAAACCAATAAAGTTGGCACTTCTGATTGCAAATTCCTATCAGGTATATAACATAGAGGCCGAAAAATATGGTGGCTATTCAGATATTGCTTATTCTTGAATTTTATATTATTTTATTTCTATTTTGTAATTTCTTGTTCAACAAAAATATTATTGAACGGTTTACTTCTGTATTTTGTTTGTTTAATATAGTATCTTTTAGGGGCTAGTTTGTTTTTCTCATTTTATGAATGAAAATTTATGAAAACCATACTTCTATGATTAACATAAATTTCGTCAGTGTAGACGACCTTTGAAAAGTTTTAAAATTACGTTTAAATTATTTCTGTTTTTTTCTAGTAATTGGGTTTTATTTTTTTTTTCATCTTTCAGGCGAAATTTGAAATTTTATTTTCCTGTTTTTTTGGCTCCTGGGGTAGCACTAATTTTTTCCCGTGAGCACTAATTAGCACAAATTTCGCTTAAACGGTATGCGTTTACCCACACCCTACCAACGCATTTCAGAATAAGAAGTATTTTAAACACAAAAAAATTGATATATGCCGAATCTCAGAAAGTCATTTTATTAGGACCTCGTATGCCAAAATACGTGAATATCAGTCTACACCCAGCCCAAAGAGCTAGAGGCAAGATAGCAATCTTTATTCATGATAATATTAAACACCACGAAGAATTAAAAATAGAGGAGGAAGCTATGCAAGTAGCTACTGTATCTATCTAAACCAAAAATAATAGCTATAGTATATGGAGGCGACTTTAACGCTAAAAACATATTCTGGGAATCAAATAGAACTACTCCTAAAATAATAGAGCTATTTGGAGCAGGCAGGGCATTAAAATGTGAGTTTTACTTCAGTAGAAAATCAAAATACTGGCCTCTAGACTAAATTAAAATTCCTGACGTCCAGTTTAAAAGACAATAAGTGACACGGTAATAAAAAAACCAAGCCAGATCTCGAACGCTTACATGATAGAAGAAGAACTAGAAAGCCTCATGGAAAGTGTACAAAAAGCGGTCAGGGAAAGTACTCCTGATCACCAAGAAATATTATAAAAAATATACTATCCAGTTGAATTGACAAAGTTGGTTAACGAAAAAAGAAGAGCTCGTAAGGCTTGGAACAGAATTATAGCCCCTGAAGACAAAACAATCCTAAACAACTTGTGTAACAAACTTAAACTACTTATAAAGGAGATTAAGAATGAATCACTTGCTAGCTTCCTACAAGTAACCTGACACGGACTATTCCCTGTGGAAAGCCACCAAAGATTTAAAAAGACCTCTAAAATGCAAATACCACCCATAAAAATGGTTGATCTGGGGTCGCAACCAAAAGCAAAAAGCTGATGACTAAGTTATGTTTCGAGACTGAAAAAAGAAAGAATGTTCATCAATATTGTAGGACGTAGCCCAAGCATTTAATAAGGTTTGGCACCGCGATCTGGAATTTAAGCTCCAACGAGATTGGCCAATACAATATTTTGAATAGCTAAAGTTTAACATCAACAACATTTACTTTTGGGTGAGACAGGAAAGAGAATCCTCAGAAGTAAAGAAAACATTGGTAGGGGTTCCACAAGGTAGTAGTTCCACAAGGTATTTTACTTCTATGGCGAATCTTGCGTTGTATGAACACGTGGAAATTTTTCTGTACTAAAGTATTTTCTACCATGTGGACATGTTTTTTTTAATACTCGTGTTTGTCCCTACGATAAAGCCGCGCGATCGTCGGTTAAAACAAAGAGCGAGACCAATGTGCATTGGGTGTGTATAGGGATTGCAAATTTTAAGGAAAATTTCAATACCGGGATTTCGAGATTAATTAATCTAAAACCGGAATCCCGGTATTAATACCGGGATTTTCAAAAACAAAAAATTTAAATTCCAAAAAAATAGTTTTTCCTATATATATAAATATATTTAAATAATAATATAATAAAATAATTCGGTCTTTGTAAATCAACAAAGGAACATGTTATTGTTAACAATTAAATTGCAAATTACAATGCAATATATAAATAAAAAATAAATTTAATTAATTCAGTCTTATTAATGTTTCTTTGAAAATTAGAATTAATTTAAAAATAAGAATTAGAAAAGAATCAGAATTCAGTATTCACTGAATTCAGTATTCAATTTTATTAATTATTCAATCACTTTTTCGATGGTTTTTGTTTAATAAAATGAGAATTTAAAAAACAAAGATCACTTAAAGTCGAATCTCCTAAACGAGAACGAATTTTTGAGCGAAATCTTCCCGCCATTGAAAAGCTCCTCTCAGCTTCTACACTTGTTGGTGGAATTGTTTGGAGATCATTATACACAAATTGGAGTATAGGTCCTCGAGTTCCATTGGCCTCGAAAAATTTCATTTCTTTTTTACGTCTGTCACGAGAGTCGACGCAGATGGATGCTCCTTAGATATATTTAAGACAGCTGTACTATTATTATCCTTCTCAATTATAGCTTGTAGTTCTTCTTGAAGACATTTTGAATTCAAATTCAGCATGTTTTCATTACTTAGAGATACTTCTTCGATGTCATCTAATACCATAGACACATATCTGGTTTCGTAACTAAGATTATGAAACTATGGTTTGCGGGATGAGAATGGGTGACACACTACAGTTCTCATCTCATTTGACAGTTCGTCATATTTCTTAAAATTCCATAATTCGGAGATTGCGTTTGTGATAAATATAAATAAAAATACCAAATAAAAAACTGTGTATCAATTACATATATGCAACAAATATCAGCATATAATATGAAAACTTAATCACAAATTTTATATTTTGATTTACCAGCTGGAACATAAAAAAATGATTACATGTTTGTTAATGGTCACATGTATTAAAGACATATTTATAGTTTTAGGTATTCACTAATTGAACAATTTAGCGCTGTCATCACTAAAATGCTACGGGATGAGAAAAATTATCTCATCCCGTAACTACGTTAAAACCAAGTTGCAAACCATGGTTAGGGGTGACACATTACAACGAAACCATGGTTAACTCGAAACCATAGTTACGAAACCAGTAATGTGTCTATAGCATAAGTTAACGTCCACGACTAATTCAATTTCAGCGTCAATAACTTCAACTGATCTCGTTCTATGGTAGATATTTGCAATAATTTTTGTAATAGCAGCCTTAGGTATCAGCTTAAAAGTAGAGAGGATTTTATTGCAATTCCCGTTATGAAGATATTGTAATACACTCGAAATATCTGTACGTCAATTCTGAGATCCAATTGCGTCTTTAATTGTTCACCAAAGTTGTTATTACTATCCATATTCAATTTTGCCATCATAAATGTGAGCGCTGCATCTGCGGTTAAAAGGTTAGCATCTTGTCGGCATATTGCTTTAACAGCCAATTTTACTGGAAGCAAATTTGAAATCATATTTTCAATTACATCGAATTCTGTATCAGAAAAGTATATTGGAGAACGAATATCAACCAGTGCCTTCCGAACACTCTTTTTTAAAAGAATAAATCTTTCGAGCATGTCCAATAAAGTATTCCATCTGGTAGGAGAATCTAAAACTAGGGTGAGCTCTTTTTTATGTTCTATTTGAACGTATGTTTGTAGAACATCATCGTTTTTCGAAGGCGAACGCCTAAATAACTTAACGACCTTTCTAACCTTTGTAATAATTGAAGCCAACTCATATGATTCCGTAATTTGATATTTTTCACCTGCATCTGCATCACAAAGGTTATTAATACCGATTGTAAATCCACATTCGGATTCATTACAATCATCTTCTTCATCCTCGGGATATTAGCATTATTCAAGGTTTCAATCTCATTGACGGTAAAATTAGCTTCGGGTTCAAAATTTTGTACAGATTTCTTATAAATAGTATGCGACACAGCAAGATGAATACCATGCGCAAAACACAACTGTTGTTCACATTTCAAAATTCTCCCAACGCTCTTCATGGCTGTGGCACCATCTGTAGTAATTGAAACTATATCCTTCTCGACACATAAATTATTTGCTTCCATTGTATTTTTGAGGAGTTCTACGCATTTTGCGACTGGTAGTGATCCATATATTCTAACCAAACCGATGTTCCAAAACTGACTTTTCGAGTGAACATTTACATTTAGATATCTCCGATTTCGTGTAGATGTCCATTCATCTAATGTTAACGAAAAACGTTCATCTTTTATTTTTTTACCGTATCAAAATTTTTAATCATAGAAGGTCGAGTTTCTTGAGCGTATTTTGTTACAAATGTCCGTATTGTGTTGGGTGAAGTGAGCACATTATTAAATCCCTGAGCATGTAAACCATTTCGTACGTCATGTGACGTACAAATCACTTTTAATGGAAGTCCATCAAGTGCAACCATTCTTGAAATAACGAGCGGCTGTGTGACAATCTGATCGGAATGAAAATATCTAGTAATTTTTGCTGCCGAAGAGTTTGTTTCTATATTTTCAACGACGGCCTCAGGATCTGGTCTTTTATTCACAGATATATCATGTTTCGATCGTAAGTGCGTATGCAGACCAGTCGTAGATCCTCCCAACACTTTGAGAATTCTACCGCAGGACCTACATTTCACGAGCTGTCCTGATGGGTTTCGTAAGAAATGTTGCCATACGGAATTCTTATTATGTAAAAATTTTGTAACTTCCGAAAATTTTTCAGTTTTCTCTGACTCTGAGGATTCACACATCACTTCTTGGGATGTAGACTTTCAGTAAACTATATAAAATAAAAGATTGAAATATACCAATAGCTGGTCAGTTCAGTTGAACACAAATTTTACTATTACCTTCTTTGATCTTTATTTTTAGCTTTATTCTTTATGAAAACAATAAACACAACAACTAATTAAACATAAAAATATCCTGTATCAAGAAAATATAATAAAAATACTGATTATGTAGATTAAAAAATAAGTAGCTAATTGTTAATATATTTTATTACATGTCAATTGTTTTATTTTTTATTACTTGTCAAATTATGGAAGAAAAAACCTCTGGTGCCGGGAATTTGAACTATTTAAACAGTGAAATGATATTTCGCTTAAGGGATTTTTGAATATGGAAATAAAAACAATGAAATGATATTTCGGTAAAGGATTTTTGAATATAGAAACTATTTTATTTTAATATCGAAATACCGGTATTGTAAAATGCAAATACCGGTATTTCGATTTTGGATAAATCGTCTGAATTCCGGAATTCCGGTATTCGAAATACCGGAATTGCAATCCCTAGGTGTGTACGAAGCAATGCGCTCTAGAGGAATATTTTTCCTTATATTTTTCCTTATATGTTTCTCGTTTGTATCAATGCGAATTGATGCAAAAGAAAAACAGAGAAGGAAGAAGATTCTTCTAGGGCTTCTTGGCGTTCGTTTAGTGGTGCGCGAATTTTTTTCTTGTTGTGGAGTCTCGTTTTGGATGTATGAAATTAGAGTTTGTATTGTTAATTTTTTTTTTTTTTGAAAAATAAAAAGTGAAAGATTATATTTAAATCATTTTGGAAAAAAATAAAAGTGTAAAACATTATAGCTGTGTTGCTTTCAAAAGATTACAACAACAATTGCAATGTATTAAAGCCGATTGTTTTAGAACGTTAAGAAAAAAAATTTTAGGATTAGGGGAAATAAATCATTTTATGATTATGGTATTTACCGCAAGGCGTTATTTTTTCTATTTTTCTCGAAAAATTTATCTTTTAGAATAATTTAGCATTTGTTATTTGATAGCAAAATGCCGAATTTAATTTGTTCTATTTCATAAAATAAAAAAAACTAAAATAAATATTAAGAAAATGAACCAACACAGAAAAATTAAAACGCATTAAAAAATTAATGCCAAAAGTTGTTGCTTTCACATTTCTTAGCTAAGCTAAGTGGATTAGCGAAAGCAACACTACTTATTTTTTTGGTTTTTTTTGACAAGTGTGGTGTGACATTCAATGCATTCGGTTCCCCAAATTTGTAACTGGAATAATTCAGGCATATCGAATTATTCATAAGTGAATTGATTTCCTTGGAATACTGGTTGTTTCGGTAAAAGTGGTTGTGTACCGGGTGAAATTTGTTCGCATCATATTGATGACCGCCTGTTATTTTAATAAATCAGTGTCTAATTAAGTTTTCTTACGGTACAAAATGGTTGTTTTCCGGTATCAAGTGACATAACAACTAGGAATTGCAATTGTAGTTGTGCAGTTGTGCTGGTGGTGATATTAAGTAAATTACAATGGGTTTAGAAAGCGAGGGGATACAATAAAAGTAAATATCCGATTAGCGGCGTGTGAGCCGCAATATTTACGGTGGGCGAGGCAACACCCAACTTTGGTTTGGTGACCGCTCAAGGTCATATCAACGGATTTTGGCGAACCAACGCCCAACGAAGGCATAACAAAGACCAACGAAGGCGAGAAGATGCCCAACGATCCAGGCGTAGAGCCTGTGGCAGGGCGGTTATCAGGCCGCAACCCATACGGCCGAAAGAACGCTGGCGCAACCCACTTTACAGAGTGACCTTGGTGAAGGTCAAGTACGATTTTTTTTTATTATTGTTTTTATTTTTTTAAATTTTTTTTGATTTTTATTTCTTTTATTAATTTTAAATATTTAAAAATGTTTATTCAATATTTTTGTAATCGCGCACCAACAATTCGGTGTTCGTATGCGCGACCTTGGTGCGCATTGGTCTCGCCCTAGAACTTTTTCTCTATTTATTTCTCTTGGGATTGTATTTCTTGCGGGTTTTGATTTCCGTTTCCTCGGTGATGAATAAATATAAAATGAATTGCTAAATATTTTCCGGTATGATATGATGGGAGTCGCGATTCCTTTCCGTGTCAGTGTAGCGTTTCATCCGATTTCAACACCATATCTATAATCATGGTGTAGCGTGCGCTTAGATAAAATCTGCAGAATGGTGTTGAACCATTCTGTAACAACCTTACAATTCCTACCGAAACATTATAAAGCCAGTCGAAACCATACCCTATACAGCCCAACCAACTATGGCACAAGAAGCACAATGGATTGTGGAAAAACAGCAACTCATAAAGCGTGTTGGAAATAAAAAACCGCAAGATAAAAGCTATAGGGAATAAATACCGATATCAAAAAATGGGCATATATCAGTGCTGATGAAAGCGGCATAACCGCTAACGATGTCCATTTGAAAGCGTTTTTGGTATCTTTCCCGCATTATGTTTTGATAATTTTTAGAAAAAAATACACAATTCCTCGACAAACATTGGAAAATTATCTGCGCAGATTTATAACAATCGCAATATTAAATTCAATTTAATAAGATTTATACATTTTTTACGACGATGTTATTTCCAGTGTCAATATTTAAAAAGTTTGCGATAAATATGGAACCAAACTGGAAAGAAAGTTGCCATTGCTTTCAACAGACATAAATCAACTAGATTTGAAAAAGGAGAGCAACTCAATAAACATAAATATGCGGGAATCTTAATGTAAACAGCTAAAGTTGTGGCAACTCACTCGAGCCGTTAGAACCATTAGAAAAACAGTAAAATATCCCTTTAAGTGACATAACGAAATCGCTGAATTTAGCTAATAAATTGTTTAATTTGCGCGGTGTAAGTGGAAAACTTACGACAATTTACAAAAGGTCGAGACCAACACCAACACTTCACGAAAAATGCATGCCTATTTACATGTTGTTCTATTTACAAGAGTCCCCAAACCAGCTAGCTCACAATTTCCATCAACCATGCTTATTGTGCATTGTTCCGAATGGTTCACACTGACTTTATATGGTTTCGGCAGGCCTGTTTGCTTCTGGTTGGGTTCGCATTGTAGTGGATAACGTTTTCATCATTCCGGAAACCTCATAACCAAATTGCACTGTGACTATTGTGCAAACGCTAAAATTATTCATGTAAACATTTTTTCTCGGCTGAATTTTAATGGTTCTGGATGACATTATGTAGTTTCTTGCTAAAAATCATATAGTGCACAATGATGCACATTGCACAGAGTTGGTTTGATTCCGGCTGGTATGGTTCCAGCTAGATTTATAAAGTTCCGGCTGGAATGTTAAAATTGAAAGCTTACATATATGCCGCACAAGCATTTAAGTGAATTGTGTTCGTTGTGAAAACTCTTAGGGGTCCCGGCTGATAAAACTTTAGTTCCCTCTGGATTTATTATTGGTTTCGGCTGCAAAATCAGAGATTGTATAATAATGCACAATGCATTGTGCTACTTGTGTCATAGTTGGTTTGGCTGTAGAGGGTATTGTTTTGAGTGGCTAATTAAACCTTACATGTTTGATAAGCATGTAAGTGCATTGTACTCATTGTGTAAACTCCTAATGCTCTGGTTGATAAAACTCTGGTTCTGGCTGGCTTTAGAGGGTGACTCAATATGGGTCCCGGATAAAAAATCAGAGAATACACAATGATTCATAAAGCATTGTGCTTCTTGAGCCACAGTTAGCCCCAGTGCACAATGGTGCACAATGATGCACAATACATTATGCTTCTAGCGCATTAGTAAGTTTGGCTGCAGAGGATACGACTCCAGCTGGCTTTATAAGGTTTCAGATGGAATTATAAATTTCTGGCTAAAATTCATATACAGGGTGTTGGGCAGGTGGACCGACAAAATTTGTTGAGAGATAGGCGGGTCATTTGCAAGCTTTCATCCCAGGAAAATGATGTCCTAATTGTCGGGTTAACGGAAATATGATATGTATTTTAAGTTTTTCAAAATCTCGCTCATGACCATTTATCATAACTTTTTTGTTTGTAGTCGTAAAGATACGAAATAACGTTGTATTTTGCAATGTGTTTTTTTTCTAAATACATCATTATTTATTACAATTGGTTTAAAAAAATAAATTGTGACCTTCCAAATCCTAAAAAATGTATAAAAGTATAAAAAATGTCTACCTTCTAAATAATGCAAAAAACAAACTAAAAGTTGTTTTAAAAACTTAACTTTGATATGTTCAATGTAGGGCAAGATACCTTAACATTTTTACTTGTATACGTGACCTGGAGAACACCTATCGTAATCTATCATAATCTGATTAGTTATCTTTTATTTGTTCATATTATCATATGAACGGAAAAGGACTTGAAGGCGTAAAACTACCTAGCAAATTAAAATGTTTATCTATTGAACAAGTTCAAGGAATAAATTACCTACATATGTAATTCTAGTTAATTAAATATCAAGCTTTTATTATGTTACACAATACATAATTATTAAAGATAAAATGAAAAGGAAAAGTCCTTCAAGTTCCTTCATTAGACTTAATTGAGTTATATACGAGATATACAAAAATGATGAATTTCTGTTTTCGATTAGATATCATTTTTATACAGCAGTGTTTTCAATCATTAAATAAATTGGCCGAAATTCATATTAATTTTCCTGTCAATATTTTTCTAGAACATCGAAAAACATTACCGTTTCGCATAGCAATACAAATTATATATAAATTAGATAGACCTCTCTTTCTCTAGAGAATTTAACTGGAGAATTAAAAACTGGTATAACCTTGTGATCTATCTACCAAAGCAACCAAGAAACTGGACGCTCGAATCAAATGCCGATGAACCAAATGAATTTGAAGTTTAATTCTTACCAAGCCTAATTGCACCAAGACCTTTGCGAGTAGTACAGAGAGTAAAGACGTAAACAAATATCATCGCCATGTCAAGCAACCACTGCTACAATTAATAACAAATTTGAGTGACGAACGCAAAACCGAAAATGGAATGGAATCTGATTATGTAACGAGGCGGCCAAATCCCTCTACGAGATGTAACGTATTAGATGAAATAAATAAAATATACCAGATCGAAGCTGGCTTAAGCTCTCGACCGTTGTGTCTGTCGTGATGACTGCATAATTCTCCAGGGAACATTTTAACCGGAGAAGCAACTATCACGCCTCAAAGTGATTGAATGAAAGCCAACTATAGCCTCACCACGGGTTAATTGGCGCTCATAAAAAAGGACAGCATACCACCTTCGAAATCGTTACTCGGCAGGATCATCGATACGAAAAAAGCTGTGCCTGCTGCCCTTATGCTTACTCAGCACATGAAATTCACTTTTTTCCATTTTCGTTAAAATTCACGAAGTTGTCTGCGTTCAGTAGAAGTTAAACGCAAACTAAATGACGCAGCTTGCTCAAAATTTGATAGTAGTCTATTAATAGGTAGCAGTTCACAGGGGTAGTGTTGCATTTAAAGTTACTGCGTGGGAAATTAAAAAAGTAACTGATTTAGCAAACTGACCTCGTACATCACTGTTATACCTATTTTCAGTATTTTCAGTATTGGAGGAATACTCGATCCGACAACTTCGATGCGGGTTAAGAATAATCATCGCCTAAATAAAGTTATAGACTCTAACAAGATTTGAGCCCGCAACCTTTGGGTTGGTAACACTTAGTGGTAAATAGCTTACTCGACCACCGTATGTAGAGTAGAATTTGTAATACTATCCTAGCTTTAAATCTGTTCATCCCGAAAAGACACATCCAATGACGTATCGCTTTAGTCTACCGTTCTGCGCGACTTACGGTCCACCTCCAAAGCGTTCTTGTATCCGTTATACATCGTCGCTGATTCCAATTCCAATTACGATGTGACGAGTCTAATTCCACAACGAAACTTTTCAAATTTTAAAGCTTTTTTTTATTATGCTAGATGACACAATTTTAATTTAATTTAAAGTACGTTTATTTGTAGCATAAAAGAATACTTGAGTGCTATCGAGCTTGCTTTTCTCATCTATAGTGTAATTTGATCGATCATCATCAATATCCTCTTGATGTCCGTGTAAACTACAGTGGTGTTCAATAAAATAGGACAGTACCCCATTTTTTCATTCAATTTTAAATTTCGCAAATTTCTTACAAAAATACTTAATTATTATTTGTCTGGTGAAGTCTCAATACAATTTACTACAAAAATGTAGATCGAGTAAGCAGATAATTTTTGTATATTTTGGGGAATCACCGAAAACAAATATAAAAATATTCTTTCTGCGTTCAAAAAAATAGGGCATCAATATTAGTTTAAACTTCGTGTGGTAGACATATTAAAATTAATTAAAATTATTAAGGTAAGTGAAATTTAAAAATTAAACAGTATTTAAAAAAAAAAACTAAAAATAATTATTCGGAAATTCAGAAATGGGTCGTGCAAAACACTGTACCAATGAAGAAAAGAGAATTGCACTGAAACTAAAATCGGAAGGAAAATCCATTTCCGGAATTGCCCGAATCCTATCCAGATCGCGCAATTTGGTATTAAACGCCCTTAAAGTGAAACACCGGGTCGAAAAACGTGGAAACGAAAAAATTCGAAAAACCACAAAAAAGGAAGACGTTTTAGTAATGCGGACGGCAATAAAATACCCTTTTATGACATCCAGTGAAATCAAGACTGATCTAAACTTAAATGTTTCGAGTGTAACTATAAGAAGGAGATTACTATAGAACAATTTAAAGGGTTGCACCGCCCAGCCTGTCCCACTTTTGTCAAAAAAGAACATTAAACCTAGGATTAGCTTTGCAAAAATACACCTAGCAAATACAGATCCAGAAAAGTGGAAGAAAGTGTTATGGACTGACGGCCGCCAAATACAAGTATGTTGTCAAAATACACAAAAAAAACATTAAAGCACGACGGTGGGTCAATTATAATATGGGGTGGTTTTTCGTGGTATGGTCCAGGGCCAATACATTGGATAAAGGAAAAGATGAATGCGGATGTGTATGTTGACATACTAAATAACGTGATGCTAGAGTTTGCTGAAAATACAATCCCTCAGGTTGGTGTTTTCAACAAGACAATGACCCTAAGCATACCTCGAGAAAGGCGAAAACATGGTTTAGGCAACATAACG
Organism: Nephrotoma appendiculata; assembly: GCA_947310385.1. Taxonomy (NCBI): domain Eukaryota; kingdom Metazoa; phylum Arthropoda; class Insecta; order Diptera; family Tipulidae; genus Nephrotoma; species Nephrotoma appendiculata. The sequence goes on from OX371224.1 coordinate 165,580,297, forward strand.
TAGAGGTTTTAGAATGGCCAGCTCAATCACCGGCTCTAAACCCGATCGAGAACTTATGGAGTATTGTCAAGAAAACAATTAGTACATAAAAGTACAAAAATAAGTACGAATTATGGGATGCAATAAAGTCTGCCTGGGAACAAACTCCGATTACAACTTGCCAAAAATTAGTGGAGTCTATGGACCGCCGCTGCAAGGAAGTGCTGAATAAAAAGGGTTATACAACTAAATATTAGTTAATCGAATAGTCCATTATCAGAAATTTCCACATACAAGACTTAATTGACGTAATATTTACGAATTGAAAGAACTGTCCTATTTTTTAGAACAGACTTTTTTTTTAAATAAATGTTTTTTATTTATTTGTATTGAATTTAAATGGAGTATTAGCATTTATTTATATGTATTCAAAAATATTATCTAAATAAAAAAAAAGAAATTGATAATTGATATGTAATTTTCTTTTTATATTACATTTTCATTCAAAAGCGCCATATGTCCTATTTTATTGAACACCACTGTAGCTCTCGAATTTCAATTTTAACTGGTTTTGAAAATGTTTATTCTGATTGCGCGGCCTAGCGGCGTAGTTTTGCGGCCAGTCACAAGGCTCGAAAAGTATTGGAGGTTTGTGACTTATTTTTTCTGTGTTGCTTCTCTTGCAAGTGTGTTTGATATTTGCACAAACTACTACTCTCAATCCTAAACTTTTCTCTGTTGTTTTTAATCAGATTTGGAAAATTGTAATCGTTTTGAAAATCATAGGTATTAAGTCGAAACTTATCTTGGTCTACGTAAAATGTAATCTAAAATTCTGTGTCTAGCTCGAAACTTTTTTTCATGATAAATCCTTAGAGATAACTCAGCTACAATTTATCTGAATTTCAAAGTTAATTGCACTATTGCATGATGCTGTTATCTTATAACTAACAAAACGCACGAAACATTTTATCTATTCTCGTGCTTATTATAGATTATTTCAAATGTGTTTTATGGTTATTCTTATTTTACTCCTGACCATTTATACATTTTAGTTTATCACTTCTAATGGGCTCTTTGGGAATAAAATACTAGTAAATATCGTTACATCGGTCTGAAAATATATTATGTACATGAAGGAAAACGTTTCCAAAAATATTTAATTACTATTGCACTAACCCGGAAAATTCACTAAAACCGTCTTAGAAAAATAAGCTGGGGTGGGATGTTGTAACATCATTGTTTTCGATATTTAACGAATATTATATCTCTTTTTCCTAAAATAAAATTACTTGTCCTTTCAAGAGTACATTTCGATACTATCGAAAAAAAAATGATATTACAACATCTCACCCCTGATTTTTATAGATTTTATAAAAATTTGTTTTTAAAAGTATTATGTTATAGTATTATTTCTGTTATTATATATTGTATATCGAAGGAATAATTTGTGCGGTATATTTGTCAACAAAAGTGCTGGTAACAAAATTCTTGGGTTTCTCCAAAACCTTTCCAACGATATGTCACATGATTTTATTGGAATGAACAAAATGAAACCACTTCCCGGGCCACAACGGTAGTTATGAGGACAAAGATGCTGTAACTAATTTTGTGGCATTCTACATAGTGTCTTGAGTGACACTTACATATTCTTTAATAAATCGATCATTATCCACTAGCCGCAAAACGGCGAATTTATGAACCAAAGCGTTGATAACAAAATTGTTGCATTTTCCGAGACTTGAAAGGTCAATGCGACAACAATATATTTTTATTGGAATAAACAAAATTTAACTGCTTCCAGCGCTACATCAATTGTTTTGATAGGTGCTACTAAGGTGCTTCAACCAAATGTGTTGCATTCTTTAAGGTCTTTTCAGTGATATGCGGTTCGTATATTATTTCTTGCCAACCGAAATATTGCTCAGCAGCTTCAAAATGGTGAATTTCTGAACTTAACGCTGATTTACACAAATTCCACTATGTGGAAATGAGGAAAATTATAACTACTTCCAGCACCACAACGGTAATTTTTAGTACTAAGGTGCTTCAGCTAAATTTGCGGCGAGAAATCCGGGTCCATCACACCTGACTCCCTTGAGGTAGAGATCCCAAAAGCTTTTCAATTCTCCGAATGAAAAATAAAAGAAGATTGGCGCAAACAAAATTTGAATCGCTCAAGCTGTTGTTCAGATATGATCGGCTCAGGCATCGAGACAGACGGATAATTTTTTTTGCAGTTTTTGAATCACTTTCAAACTCTTTGAGAAATGGCTAACGGAAACTCAAAGAGAGACAGCAGGAATCCTAGGTATATACTATTGCCTTCATTTCTCAAAACCTTAATGCAGCACAGCGTAACTATAGCGTTACCGAACTCGAATGTTACTGGGCTATATTAAGGGTAAGGCGATTCAGGCATAATGTAGAAGACTACCGTTTTACCGTTATGACGGATCACATGAATTTGAAATGGTGAGAGCAAATAGAGCATTCTGAGCGTCTAGTGAACTGTAAGATATGTAAACACTACTAAAGCAATCCATATTATTATTCGTCCGCCTTTAGGAAAATACAAAGATGTTTCGAGAGTATTTATGAAGCTACTAAATAGCATCTGTCACTATCCCCGATCAAAGCAATCGAATACGTAATTATTTAAAGTGTTGCATCATCTTAGTCTTTTTGTGCTGGTCGAGCTCAAGCGAGACGCCAACAGTCAAAATGTACTGAAGTATCTGAAGTACCGCGTATGATTAGGCTGGAAAGAAGATGCGAACAGAATGTTAATTAAATTACGGGATCAGAAACCATCTGGATAAAATTTACTTGATTCGTAAAATCGAAAAAAGTTTTAAAGGTTTTCTAAATCACAAAATCGGCCCTTTCAAGGAACCTTTCTTAAAGAACCGTTGATGTATATTTTTAGATTATAATCACATGGATATATTTCAGACTCGCGCTTGTATTCTATACTGTTTCGGAAACCACTGAAATATTACGGCAGAGAAAATTTCCTCGAATCTCTCCGAAATTTAAACTCGTGTGAACGTATTAATTAATCGGCCAACTACTGCAATATTGAAACACAAAAAAAAAAATAAAAGCGACAATAATCAATTAAGATAAAACATAGATAAAACTAATATTTTTAGGTTTTCTTTGGTACATTCAAGATGCAGACACAGATTGAGGAAATTCTCTTGACAGTAACAGAGTTAACTAAACCAAAAGCCAAATGCATCATATGTTGATCGGAGAAATACCAACATTTCCGTTCCAGTTCATTCTCTTGGCACTAACAAGGTTAACCAGGACAAAAACTACCCCTGGTCATACGTTAAACGGGATAATTACAATATTTCCGTTCACAGTTTGAAGAAATTATCTTGTCATTAATAGGGTTAAATAAGACAAAGGTTCATTAATGGTGCCCACGTAGTTTTATACCAGTGTCCTAATTCTCTAAAAACCAAGATAAATTGTAAAATGTAAAAGTGATCTGATAACTTTTACACACGAAAAAAATTATCATAGAAGTCTAGATATATATTGGATATCGTGATGTTTTAGTAAATTCGCATTCTCTAAATTTTATTCAAGATAAAATATTAAGTGGCAAGATAAGTTTATGTCAAAAAGTAACACAAGCAGTTTATCGTGGAATAACTTTGCTTGAATGTGTAAAACGCTTTCGTTTGGATATTATTAATAATAATTAATTGCAATTTTTGATATTTCAGTTTATAATTTTATTTTGGAATTAAACAAGCCAAGTTCTAACAATTTAAATAACTGCGATACTTTACATAAAAATGTTATAAAATTCTTTCCATTGAGAATGTAATAATGGACTGTTACAGTTGTGTAAGTTTGTTGTAGTTAATTAGTATTTGTGGCTTACCACTGGTGAGGGCACACAAATATATTACGAGGTTCTTGTTTTACAACTGATTCTTTATTATAATTTCTACGGTTTTTATACCTAAATTTAGTTTACTAAGCATATTATTATGAATGAATATAGTACAGCACATACGACGAGCGTATATTAGTTGACCAAGCAAGTTATTATACTTGAAACTAAAGTACATACGATATTATGCACCTTGTTGAGTATCAACATTCTCCCGGGCCTGACTTCCTAACCTGTAGGCTTCGTTTGGTGGAGACCTTGTGTGACTTCGGTATTTATAGACCAAAGGCAATAATCGCATAGAGAACAGAATATTGATGAATGTCATGATGTGATACTGCGATTTCTTCTCCTTACAAGTGTTGTATTCGCTTGTGCAGCTCAGTTATCTCATTCCCTAAGGTTGAGTTTTCCAAATCGATTGAGATGTTTGTAGGCCTTTTAATCCACTGCATCGATAAGTTGACTTTTGGGAGATATGATGAATTAATTACAGTTTCTTTGAAGATTTTATGTGTTGTTAAAAGAATTGACCCTTTTTTAACGTGCATCCGTTTTCAAGTGAAATTATTCCGTTGTGCGGCAGTTGTACTGCCACGAAGTCCCCATCGCAAACTATGGTAGCTTGCCGTTCTTGTCGGATTGAGAAAATCCACTTATTGCCTTTCAATTTTATCCATGTATCTTGTTTATTTTGTGATACTCCTTTTACAATATGACAGTTGGATGGTTGTTGGGACGCTAATAAATTTAATTCGCATATAGAATTGTTTGCGTATGTGGAATAAATAGGATGGATCAACATACAAATATACTCATAGTTGCTATGTTTGCAGTGACTAAACTCGTCCTTTGACATCATGTAGTATTCATCACGATGTATCGAGAAAACTAAATAGTCCATTGGTGATTGAATGATGATGTCCTCGATTGTAGGAAGTGGTATTGGTTTAAATATTTGATACCTCGCTGTGTTCATCAATGGAATCTTCAACTCAAAGATCATGTATTGACCACTTATTTTTCCTGTGCATGACATTATTTGATACAAGCTCAATAGTTCATAGTTTTCATTTTGCGAGGGCAGCAGTACGTCAGGAGGCATATGATGTTTTATATCTTCCAGAGCCTTGCTGAGTTGATTTGGAGGTAATATTGATGTGCTCACTGCCTTATTGTGTGTGTTTAAAAGGATATCAATTCGTTTTTGTTGAGTGTCTTTGAAGTCGAGCATTAGAAGAAGTGCATGCAGGGTTAAAGATGTCAACCTTTTGGTATTATTAATGTCATTTAACGTAGCGCCTATTTGTTTATTAATAGCTTGCCAATGACGTCTATTGTCTTCATCAGCACGTTTTAAAATGTTTAGGGTTGCATCAGCAATCGAAGTTTGGTTCTTGGCTATCATTAAAAGGTGTTGTTGATTTAGTTTAATTTTTTGTATTTCCTCTTCATAGTGCTTCGCATCACGGTCGTCAAGAACTCCAAATAAGTCACTTGCCAAGTTGCCCACAATATTTAGGATTCCTCGTTTTCTTCTCCTTTCTCTGTAGTGAAGTATTGCGTTCTTATCCTCGATTTCAGTTAGAATGTGCATAAGCTGATTGTTAATTGCGGAGCATAGCTGATGATTATCTTCAGCTGTTTCCGTACATAGTTGATCCATGTTCCTTGCCAGACTTCTGTATGACGCCAAATCTGAGTAATAGGATGTGAGGTTAAAATAAACTACTATTTTCCACTGCTGGTTGGTGAATCGGAAGTTTCCTAGGTTTTCTAGATACAGTCCAGGTTGATGACTAAAGGTGGTGATGTTGTACTTCGGCAGTTCGGCCGAGGTTACTTGATTAGGCAATGCAGTGAATGCTATTAAGCTTAGTAGAATCAATGGTAAAGCCAACTTGGTGATCCTAGGAACCATTTGGTGCGGGACTCGCTCACTAACTCACTCACTGACTCATTTTGCGTCCTCTCGGTGTCGAGAGGTAAGACACTTATTTTGGTGATGGGTCTTTTGAACACAGAACCGTTACCAGCTTTTACTGTGACTACCCTTGTCAAACCATCGCTGCCGGGATGTAGGTCGACGATCCTTCCCAAGGGCCAGTTTGTTGGCGGTAAGTTGTTGTCCTTTATTAAAACAATGTCGTTTACTTTGACCATTGGTTGTTTTCCCGCCCACTTAGTTCTTTGTTGTAATTCGGTGATGTAATCATTTGACCAACGCTTCCAAAAATCTTGAATCAGTTTTTGTAGTAATCTCCAACGATTACTGACGGAAATGTTTTCATCCAACAGGTTCGATTCTGGGATAGTAATTAACGAATCACCAACTAAAAAATGTGCCGGTGTTAATATCAATGCAGTTGGGTCGGATGATACTGTTGTAAGCGGCCGTGACTGCGATGTGACAGTTGCTAATTTTTCATATGTGAGCGTTGTATCTCCAATTACCCGTTTTAGGTGGAATTTTAAAGACTTCACCGCCGCTTCCCAAAATCCCCCGAAGTGCGGAGCAGATGGTGGTATGAATTGCCATTGAATCCCAATGTCAGCTAGCATTCGTTGGATCTCATGATTTGCTTGTTGTATAGCTTGCTGTTTATCCTTTTCTAGCAATGACCGGGCTCCAACAAAATTGGTTCCATTATCACAGTAAATCCGTTGGCAAAGCCCTCTTCGAGAGATGAACCTCTTAAGGGCCGCGATAAAGGCTGGGGTAGTCATATCACTGACAACCTCTATGTGTACAGCTTTAGTAGCAAGGCATACGAATAATGCGATGTATCCTTTGTATGACTTATTCCCACGTCCTTTCGAAACTCTTACTGATATAGGTCCAGCGTAGTCAACTCCTGTGTTGGTAAACGGACGTGATGGCGTAACTCGTTCTTTGGGTAAGCTGGCCATTATTTGGTGTTTTGTTGAAGCGTTGAATCGAAAACATGTGAGGCATTTTGCTATTTCAGAACGTATGTTGCTTCTGCCGTTGGTAATCCAATATTTGTTTCTAAGATGTGACAACGTTAGCTGGATTCCCTCATGCAAAGTTTTCGTATGAGCATCTTTGATTAATAGCTTAGTGAATCTATGTTTTGGTGGCAATATTTTTGGATGTCGGGTATCATAGCTCAGGTTGCAATTAGTTATTCTTCCTCCTACTCTCAACATGTTATGTTCATCGATAAATGGATTGAGGGGAAGGAGGTTGCTTTTTGTTGATACTGAGCCTGCTTTGATAATCTGCATGATTTCTTTCTGGAACTCCGCGTGTTGAATCATTCTAATCAGCTCATTACCGGCATCATTAAGTTCTTCGGCAGGTAATAAAATTGAAGACCCAATATCCTGTTTTTTAAACATTTGTTTATAAATCGCCGCCAGAGGCCAACAACACGGATTATTTTGTTCACTTTTGAAAATCGATCTATAATCTCCATAAATGGATTAACTATTGCTGATGTTGTCACTGTTACTATCTTGTTTTCTTTAGTTTCGACTTTAGGTTCACTTAGAGTAGCAGTTTGTTGTGGCCAATGTTCGGCTACAAATAGCAACCAATTTGGACCTGTCCACCATAACTGGTTATTTTTTAATTCCCTTGGACTGGTGCCTCTTGATGCGCAGTCTGCTGGATTATCGGTTGACCTTACATGGTGCCATTGACCTGCACTTGAGTATGCTTGAATTTCTGATATTCAATTGGCCACGAATGTTTTATAATTATGAGGGCGTCCTCGAATCCAACACAGCGTGATCATTGAGTCGGTCCAAAAGTGCGAAGTTATTTCCGAAATCTGCATTGCTTCTTTAACTTGATACATTAGTTTAGTGAGCAGCAACGCTCCACAAAGCTCAAGGCGTGGTAGCGAAAGTAAGTTTTTAATTGGAGCAACTTTTGTTTTTGATGTAAGAAGTCTTACATTACTAATGCCAACTGAGTTTGTACATTTAATGTAAATGACGGCAACATAGGCTTTTTCTGAGGCATCGCAGAAACCGTGCAATTCTGTTTTGTCGTTCTTTTCAAATTGGATCCAGCGTGGAATAGCTATTTCTTCCAGAAGCGGCAATGAGTTTTTAAATTCCTCCCATCTTGTTGACATGTGTGGGGGAAGTTGTTCGTCCCAAGAGAGGCCTGCTAGCCAAATTTCTTGCATCATAAGCTTGGCTACAATTGTTATTGGTGCCAGCCAGCCTAATGGATCAAACAGTTTAGCACAATCCGAAAGCAGGTTTCGTTTAGTGAACTTGCCGATATCAGACGTAGATCGGATGACCATAAAGCCGAATGTGTCTCTTCCTGGATTCCAGTGTAGTCCAAGTGTTTTAATTGCATTGTCAAGCTTAAATTCCAAACGATTTTGATTTCTTAGATGTTCTGGTATGGATTCCGAAAGGACAGCGTTGTTTGTTGTCCATTTTCTTAAGGTAAATCCTCCGCTATTTAGTAAGCCAATGATTTGTTTTTGGATGAGTGAGGCTTCTTCCAATGTGTTTTGTCCAGAAATCAGGTCATCGACGTAGAAATCGTTTAAAACTATGTTGGATGCAAGAGGATATTTCTTTTGTTCAGCGATGGCAAGCTGACGTAGTGACTTGACTGCTAAATAAGTAGCTGCTGCTGTACCATACGTCACGGTGGTTAACTTATACTCCCGTACTCTTGATTCGGGGATTGTCTCCATAATATACGTTGATAGTTCTGATCATCTTCATCAATGATTATTTGTCTAAACATTTTTTCAATGTCAGCGGTATGGACGTACTTGTGCTTCCGCCACCTTAATAATATGGATGATAGATCCTGTTGCAGAGTAGGACCCGTTAACATTACATCATTTAATGATATCCCGGTTGATGTTTTGGCTGACCCATCGAAAACTACCCTAAGTTTTGTAGTTGTACTCGAAGAATTCAGAACTGCATGATGCGGTAGGAAATAGTAACCAGATTCATTGATTGTATCAGCAACCTCCATGTGTCCCAAGGCGATATATTCATCCATGAAGTTTCTGTACTGCGTTGCTAGTTGTGGATTTTTAGCAAGGCGTTTTTCTACCTGAAGTAAGCGTGCCATGGCTAATTTGCGCGAGCAGCCCAAAGGCTTGGAATATAACAGCTCGGAATTAAACGGTATTTTTACCACGTAGCGGCCAGCATTGTTACGTTGATGGCTGATTTCATATAACTTTTCACATTCTAATTCTTCTTTAGTGAATGCTCGCTTGCACGGGATTTCTTCTATTTCCCAAAATGTTTTAAGTTGTTTATCGATATCTACTGCCTCCACTGTCAATGTCTGGGTTACCGAAATGTTGCAATCAACTGAAGTTCGTCCCATAAATATCCAGCCTAATTTTGTATGTTGTGCAATCGGTTCTTCGGATGATGGTTTTAAAATATTATTCAACAAAATGTCTCCATAATAATCGGCACCAAGTAAAATGTCGATTGGACCAGGGGTGTGGAATGTAGGATCAGCCCACAAAATGTTTTTGGTGTGTTTCCATTTCTAAGGATCTAGATGCTGCTCTGGCATGTCCCGGGTCAAAGTTTTGAAAACTAGCGCTTTCATTTTTATATTGAAATTGGATGTGAGAGTCTGCGTGCGCATTGAACTTTGTTAGTTTTAGCTTGTCGCAAGCCTCTTCTGTTATGAACGTAGCCTGTTATCCAGGGTCAACTAAAACGCGAAGAAGCTCTTCAGAAGTGTTAGAAGGTGCTTTTATCATAGCAGTGCCTAACAATATGCAATTACGGTTCCACGTATGTCCTGACTGTATAGCCGGTTGTGTTGGTGATTGAGATTTACCGACTCCCTTTGGATTGTCGTTACAATGAAGCAGACTGTGATGAGCACCCTTACATAGGTCACAGCTTTTGAAGCATGGATTTTTGTGCCTTGGAAGCAGACAGCGCCGACATAATGGTTGATAATAAATTGCCTTGGTTTTCTCGGTGTGTGGCAAGTTCTGAAATTTCTTGCATTCTGGTAGATTGTGTTCTTCATAGCAATAACTGCATTTCGCTTGTTTTTTGGCCACTATGACATTGGCTGCCTTCCGAACTGGAGTAGATTGCTGATCTCTTTTTTTGTTGACGTTTTCTCTGGATAGTACTCAAAGTGATTGGAAGCGTAATTGAAGAAAGTTCAGGAAGTCTTTCACTGTTTGAATATCCTTTGGATTTTTAAGTGATGTTTCATACAGCCGATGTGTCTCTCTATCCAACTTCCGTGTCAAAATGTTTTTGAGTATTGCATCCCAAGAATCTGTGTTTATTCCTTGATTCTTTAGGGCATGCAGACATTCTATGACTGTGTCATGTAGCGTTCTTAAGTGATTTGCAGATTCTATCTGAATGACAGGTTACTCCATAATCGTATCAATAAAAGTGTTTGTTATAAGTCTTTTATCCTCGTATCTAGAGAATAAAATATTCCAAGCGGTATAGTAATTTTCTTTAGATACAGTGAGGTGACTTATGAGTTTGGCTGCATCACCTCGGATTACTGAGAGTAAGTAATGCATTTTCTCCTCACTGGATAACTCCTTGTTGCAGTGAATCATTTTAGTGAATAAGTTTTGAAAGCTTGGCCATTGCTTACAGTTCCCATAGAAATGCGCTATTTCTATCCGAGGGAGTTTTATCCTGGAATGAGTATTATCAGTTCCTTCCTTGCTGATACTTTCCAGGTGATCTTGAAGATGAATGTTCGCGAATTCATATTCTTGTTGAAGTGTCTCGTAAGTTTTCTCACCAAAATATTTATTGCCGAGTTCTTCTTCTTCATTATCTCATAAAATGATTTGCTGCGTGGTTCAGTGCTAATAATGAATTCTATTATGCCATTAATGTTGGTGCGTAGCATATTTGCTTTTATGTTTTGGATCTTGTATCGCTTTCGTTGTTCTTGGTCGGCGACGTCAATTTCCGGGAACACCTCAGTATCGTCATCATCGTTGTCTTCTAGAACGTATGAAGAAGTATCTGCCGCCTTTTTGTTCATCTCATCATTTGTGTCAGATGAATTGGCTGGCATAGCCTTGTCTCGGGCATCTTTGAGGGTTGTTTTAGTTTCTTCATATGCAGTTTTGACTTGATCGAAGAATTTTTCGACTACATACGGATGATTTTTGTCGAGTGTATGTACCAAAGCAGCATCCACAGTTGAAAATTTGTCAAAGAGCAGCTGTATATTTGTTAGTCTTTCATCACAATATTTAACAGTTTTTCTAACAGCTGAATCTTTTTTAACGTTTGTTCTTATTTTGTTTATTAATTTTCCAGCTTGTGTTTGCTCACACAAAGCTTTGATAGTATCCATTTTCGATGTTATGTTGGTTTTGAAAATTTTTAGAAATGTATTTCCAAGCGTGGTTCTTATTTATAACTCGAAGGACCAAATGTAAGTTTGTTGTAGTTAATTAGTATTTGTGGCTTACCACTGGTGAGGGCACACAAATATATTACGAGGTTCTTGTTTTACTATAACAATTTATAATATAACTTATAATAATTTCTTATAAATTATAATTTATTATAATTTCTACGGTTTTTATACATAAATTTAGTTTACTAAGCATATTATTATGAATGAATATAATACAGCACATACGATGAGCATATATTAGTTGACCAAGCAAGTTATTATACTTGAAACTAAAGTACATACGATATTATGCACCTTGTTGAGTATCAACAAGTTGGAATTAAAATATTCTTTCAGTGAAGTCAAACATTCGAATATTTTAATCGATTGTCTTCACTTTTACCTATATTTTTGCTTAATTTTATCTTCACTATTTCCACAAAAACAACAAAGCAAATAAATTTATTATTTATGTATGATTTTATGTTTAAAGTAGTTAATAAATAATGTACCTATTTATATTAGAGTATCCTAGAACAAGATGGTCTGTGGATTACAGCAAAACCAATTTTAGTTGCTCAATTTTCAAATATAAATGTCAAGTGTTTCAAATGTCTGATTTGACAACATCTAAAATGGACCCCTTCTCCACATAACAAGCAAAGCTTTCAACTTGGTGTGCACTTGTAAAATTTTACAAGATCATTACACTTGCACAATTAAGAAAACTGACGAATACGATAAATTTGACGGCCTATAGAAAATCTAAATTAGTTAACAAATTTCAGTTTGTTGTTGTTTAATATTTCATTTAGAGGCACTATTAGCTCTCAACAATCTTTAAGATCTTACAATGCTTTATTCCTAGATTATTTATTAATTTGTGTTTGGGAAATTGATAATTAGGACCAATTTCGAACAGTAATGAACGAGTACAACATTTAACTATATTAAAAGTTAAAACTAGCTTTTAACTAGCACTAAGGTCAAACAAGATGTATATTGCACTAAATCGATTTCTAGAGTGTTGGTAATTGATCAAAGTCTCACCTCCTACTCGTTACCGATCCTTCAGATTAACCCAAACAATTTACAATGACTCATGGTAAAATAACAAATCATAACACTAAAACGTCCCCCCATAACTAGACCTACATCAAATACTAGAAATGGTTTCGATTAACAAATTTTCGGTGTTATTTAGGAGGCATTAAAAAAAATATTGGATGAGGAACTCGTGTAGTTCGGAAAACTCGCAGTGACTAACTAAATTTGATGGTTAAATGAGCTTCGTTGCTTAAAACGCATAGCTTTTTGTAGTTTACTCGAAATTCTAAAATTCTAATAAGACAATCCCAGGCTTTCCGAGATCCGACTATTATACTTAGGTATTGTCAACTCACATGTGCGAAAAGAGCTAATTAGGCCTTCAACAACGAAATACACTGAAATTATGATCTGCTTAAGACAGATTTGATTCGATTTCAAAAACATATCGCAAATAATAATTACATAATAATGCGATTTTATACTAAGTATAAAGAATAACCTTTAAACAGATTAGAATACACAACATTAGTCAAAATTCAACGGATCGATCAATTGTAAATAAGACTTATATTGTATATGTCATTACTATACGAAGTAAAGAAATTTTTGACTGTTGTAATGTTCTTTTCAAACATTTGGTTTGTTTTATAAGTCTATCTAACCGTATCTTGATTTGAATTTCAAATAACTTCCGACTCCGATTATTTTTCAATATGATTTTGGGAGCTATGTGTGATTCTAGATGGCTTTGATGTACACTACCGCTCAAAATTGTTTAGGCACCCTTTTTTCATGTATTATTGATACCGTATTATGTTTACGAAACAACATTTGAATAAAATGAAATACTTATCTGAAACGCAGTTTCATTATATAACCACCAACGATATAGAGTTAATTTTCTACCCATTTATCAGTTTGGTTTATTCTAGGTAATGATGTTTAAATTGATTTTTTGAAAAGATTTCAGTGAAATGTGTCAAATAGGATCAGTTGTAGTCCGATATTTACACTGTTAACATCGTAAGCGAAATATCGAGTGACAATTATTTAAAATGCCTCCAAGAAAAGATCTAAGTACTGAAAAAGGTGCGCTTATAATAGCTTACCATACAGCTGGCATAAGTAATTGACAGATTGCCAAAAAAATGGAATTAAACCACGCTACGGTCGATTGTAATGCTAAAAATATCGGGAAAGTGACAGTTTTTTAATAAAAGACGTAGTGGAAGACCAAGAGCGACAACATCTGTAGATGATCATAGAATAGTGATTACTAGCAAGACAAATAGACACAAAACAGGAAATAACCGCAGAATTAAATGTTGGTTGCTCAAAACGAATTAGTGTTTCTACGGTTTAACGTCCTCTACAGGAATCCGGACTCCATGGCCGTGTTGCTATTAAAAACCCATTATTAGTCAACAAAATAAGCAAAAGCGACTTAAATGAGCCCGTGAATATCAACATTGGACGATAGAAGATTGTAACAAGATTTTGTGGACGGATGAGTCCAAATTTGAATTTTCGGTACCCGAAGACTAATATTCGTGAGAAGATCTTTTTGTGAACGTGCCAGTAAAGAGTGCATTGCCGCTACCGTAAAGCATGGAGGCTTTTCAGTGATGAATTGGGACTATTTTGCTGGACCTAGTGTAGACGATGTTGTGAAAATTGACGGAATACTAAGAAAAGAAGAGTACCGACAAATTTTGGAGCACCACATTTTGGAGCATTACCTTCAGGAATACGAATTTTGAGTCAAAATTTTATCTTTCATCAAGATAATGATCCAAAACATTCATGTAAATTATATAAAGGCTATCTTCTCCATTTAGAGGATGATGAAACAACTAAAATTATGGAATAGCCTCCCCAGAGCATTGACTTGAACCCTCTTGAGTTACTATAGGAAGAATTGGACCGGGAAGACAGCAATCAGCTCCAACATCAGCTACTGTTATGTGGAACAAACTTCAATCAATTTGGAACTCAATAACGCCAGAAACTCTGCCAAAACTTATTGCGAGAATGCCTCGACTGTGCGCTGCGATTGTCAATCAACATAAATTAAAGAGGTCACATAAATTAAAGTAAAATTTAAATTGAGCATTTTAATTTTGACATTTATTTAGTATATTGCCATTAATAAATGTGTGTATGTATCTAAAAAATACATATTTTTTAAGGATATAAAATAATTTAAATTTCGTTTTGACGTTTAATGTTATCATGCTCGCTTGCTATCAATCGGTTTATCTTGGGTAAAAAAACTGTTTAGAGAATGCGATTTAAAAATGCCAAGATAATAGATTGTATAAATTTTTCACCTGTAAAATTACCCTTACCACAACCCATAACAACTTGAACTATAGTTGGTGAACAGATGCTATTTAGAATTACCTATATCCATAAGATTAATGTTGAAATTTAAATGGGAACAGTAGTTATGGGCCCTCAAAGTCTAAATATGAACCTACATACATCATAAGAGTGTGTTAAGTTTTGACATTTATTTACCGTTTTAAATTTTATCTTGGAGTGCAATTACAGAATGCAAATATTGTAAAAAGGCAAGGTAAATTATCGTTTACACGTTTACAAATTATCTTACTGCTTAGAGAATTAGGACACAGGTGTCTAAATATGAAGCCAAAATTTACAAATAAATGACGCCACCTGTCAATATACCTTTCGACAAACCACGTCATTGGCGCCATTGTTTTCTTTGGACATCTGTCAACAACATCCTATTCATAAGCATACAAGTGTGATAAAATAACGCATGTTTTTTACATCTTAAAAAGGTCGAGTTTTATGCCTACATTGATTTTTGTTATCATTTGAAAAAATTTGCTGCAGAATCACATCGAATGCTTGTACAACCTTACGGCGAGCATGCTCTTGGTGAATCACAATGTGATGAGTGGTTTAATAAGCTCAAGACCACCATAAAAGTTTGAAGACAGTGAATTGCATGCAATATTGGATGAGGATGATGCTCAAACACAAAAACAACTCGCGGATTAATTGAATGTGTCACGAGAAGCCGGCTCCATACGTTTAATAGCCATGAAACTGAATGAAAGACAACAGGAAAATAGGAAAACCACTTGCGAAATGTTGCTCGCCAATACATCGAATTGTGACTGGCGATGAAAAATGGATCTATTTTTCTAGAATCAAAGCGCAAACTGTCTTGGGTTGATCCAGGATAACCATCGACATCGACTGCAAGGCCAAATCGATTCGGTCGGAAGACAGTGCTCTGTATTTGGTGGGATCAGACGAGTGTGATTTATTTTGAGCTGCTCAAACCTGGCGAAACCGTAAATATTGAACGCTACCAACAACAAATGATCAATTTGAATCGAGCTTTGTGTGAGAAATGAGCAGAATATGATAAAAGACAACTCAAAGTGATTTTGCTTGGCATGGTACTATCAGACAAAGCAAAACCGGTCATGGAAACGTTGAAAGAACCTAATTGGAAAATACTTTCACATGCGTCTTACTCGCGAGACTAACTTCCGTCCGAATATCACTTATTTGCATCGATGGGGCACGGGCTTGTTGAAAATGAGCACTTCACTTCTTACGAAAATGTATGAAAATGGTTCGATAACTGGTTTGCCTCAAAAAAAGAGCAGTTTTTTGGCATGGCATCCACGCATTGCCAGAAAGATGGGAACGTGTACTTGAACGTAGAGTATGTATATATACTTTTTACTAAAAAAAATCCAGTTTCATATTTACACACTTGGTATAATTCTGGGTTGGGCTCGCTTGCCCGACTTTCAAAATCCCGGCTTTCAAAAGCTTAATTTTTTAAATTTTATTTGTGAATTCGGGGGCCCGCGGGCCGGCTTTTTCAAATGCAATAATTGTAGAGGCTAACGGCTTCGATAACTCTCCGAGGAGCTTTAGATTTAAACTTTGGGAGACGTAGGAGCCGGGATCAGAGTGCTCTAAACCTGCACCGACCAAATTACCTCGCCTCAATGAAACCTGTACTATAATTTGTTACACATTTATTACAATTTATTACAACAACTCCCGATTTTATTACAATTACCGTTTTTGAGGAACGAGTGGTCGGTTTAGCTTGTAATTAAACCTACACCGCCAAAATTGTAACTTTTGATGTAGCTGTGATATCGGGATGGTTCTTGGACCAGAATTTATTACAAATTAATTACAATGATTAAATAGTTCAAGATCAACCCTAAATTTACCCTTGACTAAGGGTAAATTTCACCCCAAACGGTTATTTATGACAAAAACATCGATTTTACCAATATTAATAAATTACTACAACAGACTGCCACCAGATATTGAGTCAAATGGACATTGTGGAAGGAATACCAAGCTTATCCAGGTTTGTAATAAATTATCTTTGTATAAGATTACACGGAATTGGCTCCAAACAGTAAAGGGTTAAAAAATCTAATTTAAAGTTCGATTTTATCACCTTCAACAATTTATTACACCAGACCGCCACTAGTTATTGAGTCAAATGTTACTCCTTGAACCTTGTGGAGGGCAGATCAACCTTATACAGGTGTGTAATAAATTATCTTTGTATCAGGTTTCGCGGAAATGACTTCAAATGGTAAAGAGTTCAAACGACTAATTTATGGACTAATATGGTCTAATAATTACTTGAAACGTCTACAACAAAGGTACATATGGAAAGAACTAATTTCAAACTACAGTATTGGTCAGCTAGTTCTTATAAAGCATGAACAACTTCCACCTACACAATGGGCAATGGGAAGGATAACAGATACTCATCCAGGGTCAGATGGTCTAACCAGAGTGGTATCAATAAAAGGTCGAAAAACACTATCTTCAAGAGACCGATTACAAAGATACGTCTCCTTCCAACTGAAGATAATCAAGATCCAACAAGCAAATCAGATGAAGATGTAACAAAAGAAGACAACAACTTAGGACCACACAAGGTCTGTAGGTCTCGCGTTGCCACGCTTAACAAGAAGGTATATGCACCACTGCTCATATTACTAATTACGTTCAGTTTTGCAATAAGAACGCACTACCATACAATATTACAACGTTCAAAAATCAACCAGGGATCTATTTTGAATTCATTGGAGAGCTCAAACTTACGAAACAATTGGAACATAATAGTGTATTATAATCTAACCAAATAATATGCAGAACTGGCTGCCTATAAACGCTCCATAGCCATACCAGCTAAATATTGCTCATATCCTAACGGCAACGTAACCTGATACAAAGATAATTTATTACACACCTGTATAAGGTTGATCTGCCCTCCACAAAGTTCAAGGAGTAACATTTGACTCAATATCTAGTGGCGGTCTGGTGTAATAAATTGTTGAAGGTGATAAAATCGAACTTTAAATTAGTCGTTTGAACCCTTTACCATTTGGAGCCATTTCCAAGTAACCTGGTACAAAGATAATTTATTACACACCTGTATAAGTCTGACCTGCCCTCCACAAGGTCCAAGAAGTAACATTTGACTCAATATCTAGTGGCGGTCTGGTGTAATAAATTGTTGAAGGTGATAAAATCGAACTTTAAATTAGATTTTTTAACCCTTTACTGTTTGGAGCCAATTCCGTGTAATCTTATACAAAGATAATTTATTACAAACCTGAATAAGCTTGGTATTCCTTCCACAATGTCCATTTGACTCAATATCTGGTGGCAGTCTGTCGTAGTAATTTATTAATATTGGTAAAATCGATGTTTTTGTCATAAATAACCGTTTGGGGTGAAATTTACCCTCAGTCAAGATTTAGGGTTGATCTTGAAATATTTAATCATTGTAATTAATTTGTAATAAATTCTGGTCCAAGAACCATCCCGATATCACAGCTACATCAAAAGTTACAATTTTGGCGGTGTAGGTTTAATTACAAGCTAAACCGACCACTCGTTCCTCGAAAACGGTAACTGTAATAAAATCGGGAGTTGTTGTAATAAATTGTAATAAATGTGTAACAAATTATAGTACAGGTTTCATTGAGGCGGGCTAATTTGGTCGGTGCAGGTTTAGAGCACTCGGGATCAGCAAACATGTCGCACTGCATGCCGCACGTAGCAGCGGATTATATAGAATCTATTAATGACACTCTAGTAGGTAGTTATAAAAAATGTTAAAATATTAAATTTGGATTTTTTAGCTATAAAAAACCAAATTTTGATACTTAATATTTTTTAAAAAAAACCCGAATTGTCGGGATTTTTGAGGTTTTTTAGCAAAATCGAGATTTCGAGAATCAGCAAATGTATAAATTAGAAGGAGACGAATTAAAATTACTGATTATTTCGAAATTAGAGGGACGTGTCTTGGATTGGTTTCAGTCCAAGCCTGAATATTTGGAAATGGATACGGGTGAATTATTAATTGAAATGGGAAAATTATTTGAGATAACACCGAGCAGAATTGAAAAGCGGCGAACATTTGAATCACGAATTTGGAAATCGGGCGAAGATTTTCAAACATACTTGCATGAGAAAATAATTTTGGCGAATCAAATTAATATGGACAATGAAGAGTTGATATATTTTAATATTGGTGAGATACCAGACGTAAATTTTAAAATCAAGCTAGATTAAAAACCGTTGATTCGATAGATGAGTTTATGACAGTTTTTTCAAAATTTAATTTGAAACCGGAAGAGCCAAAAAGAAAATAGATGACCGAATGCAAATGTGGAGGAGTAATTATGGCCGTAAAATGGTACCACCTAAGTTTTTTAATTGTTCCGAAGTGGGGCATTTATTGACCAACTGTACAAAACTAAAACGCAAATTTGGTACGTGTTTTCGATGCGGTGCATTAGATCACGAGAATGCTAATTGTCCAAACAAGAAAAATAGCAATGATCCAAACGAGGTTAATTTTTGTGAAAATTTGAATGTCATCAATTGGCGGGAAAAAGCGAAACTATTTTACATTTGAGTCGAATATAGTTAGAGTTGACGAATCGGGATTAATAGATACGGGAAGTCCTATACATTTGATTAAATACGACCGAATGCCAGCAGAGTCCGTAGAGGAGCGTAACAAGTACCAAACATATACTGGCATAAATAAGGTAAAACTTGAAA
The DNA here is from genome assembly GCA_947310385.1 of Nephrotoma appendiculata. Taxonomy (NCBI): domain Eukaryota; kingdom Metazoa; phylum Arthropoda; class Insecta; order Diptera; family Tipulidae; genus Nephrotoma; species Nephrotoma appendiculata. The sequence continues at coordinate 165,599,724 of OX371224.1, forward strand.
TTTTGGGTATACGAGTAGTTAATTGTCAAATATTGTTGGATAAAAGATTATATAAAATTAAATTGCATGTAGTACGAGTACCACAAAAAACAATGACCTCGAATATTTTACTTGGTGAACAATTTTTAAATAAGTGTAAAACACAATTAAAAATAGATATTGTAATTGATTAATTATAACGACGATTTTAATGATATTTTAAATATCTCGATTAATTCGACAATCGATTCGATAAACCAATTGAATATTAATGAGGATATTGGGATTGAAGATAAATTAAAATTAACTGATTTGTAAAAGGAGAATTATACGAATACGCTCCGAAACCAATTAATCCTAACGTAGTTTATAGTTTGAAAATAATTTTAGAGAAGAATGGATATTTTTGTACAGTGTGGGAAACTGCAGCAGGGAAACTTTCGAATTTCAAAATGAAACTTGGCATACCGATTAAGCCCAATTTGTGCTAATTAGTGCTCACGGGAAAAAATTAGTGCTAGTCCAGGAGCCGAAAAAACGAGAAAATAAAATTTAAATTTCGCCTGAAAGACGAAAAAAATAAAACCCAATTTCTAAAAAAAACCAGCAATAATTTAAGCCTAATTTTAAAACTTCACAAAAGCGGCTTCACCGACGAAATTTGTGCTTATCATAGAAAGATGATTTTTATAAATTTTCATTAATAAATTGAGGAAAAACAAATTAGCCCCTAAAAGATACTATATTGAACCTACAAAATACAGATGTATACCGTTCAATAATATTTTTGTTGAACAACAAATTAAAAAATGAAATAACTTATTATAGAATCAAAGAATAAGCATTTCAGATAGTATATTCCTGTCACGCATGTTCATTGTCGTCCGAAAAATATAGAGGCTGAATTTGTGCTAATCCAGAATTGGCCTAAATCCGTTGAACAACAAAGACCGTTGAATGAACAATTTTCTGACAAAAAATGTTCTACAAACCAATGAAGTTGGCACTTCTGATTGCATATTCCTATCAGGTATGTTCATTGCCATTCGAAAAATATAGTGGCTGAATTTGTGTTAATCCAGAATTTGCCCAATTCCGTTGAACAACAAAGACAGTTGAATGAACAATTTTCTGACAAAAAATGTTCTACAAACTAATGAAGTTGGCACTTCTGATTGCATATTCCTATCAGGTATGTTCATTGCCATCCGAAATATATAGTGGCTGAATTTGTGCTAATCCAGAATTGGCCCAATTCCGTTGAACAACAAAGACAGTTGAATGACGATTTTCTGTGACAAAAAATGTCAACATACCTGATAGGAATATGCAATGAGAAGTGCCAACTTCATTGGTTTGTAGAACATTTTTTGTCAGAAAATTGTTTATTCAACGGTCTTTGTTGTTCAACGGAATTGGGCCAATTCTGGATTAGCACAAATTCGGCCACAATATTTTTCGGATGGCAATGAACATACCTGATAGGAATATGCAATCAGAAGTGCCAACTTCATTAGTTTGTAGAACATTTTTTGTGAGAAAATTGTTCATTCAAGGGTCTTTGTTGTTCAACGGAATTGGGCCAATTCAGGATTAGCACAAATTCAGCCACTATATTTTTCGGATGGCAATGAATATACCTGATATGCAACCAGAAGTGCCAACTTCATTGGTTTGTAGAACATTTTTTGTCAGAAAAGTGTTCATTCAACTGTCTTTGTTGTTCAACAGAATTGGGCCAATTCTGGATTAACACAAATTCAGCCACTATATTTTTCGAATGGCAATGAACATACCTGATAGGAATATGCAATCAGAAGTGCCAACTTCATTAGTTTGTAGAACATTTTTTGTGAGAAAATTGTTCATTCAAGGGTCTTTGTTGTTCAACGGAATTGGGCCAATTCTGGATTAGCACAAATTCAACCACTATATTTTTCGGATGGCAATGAACATACCTGATAGGAATATGCAATTAAAAGTGCCAACTTCATTGGTTTGTAGAACACTTTTTCTCAGAAAATTGTTCATTCGACGGTCTTTGTTGTTCAACGGAATTGGGCCAATTCAGGATTAGCACAAATTCAGCCACTATATTTTTCGGATGGCAATGAATATACCTGATAGGAATATGCAATTAGAAGTGCCAACTTCATTGGTTTGTAGAACATTTTTTGTCAGAAAAGTGTTCATTCAACGGTCCTTGTTGTTCTACGGAATTGGGCAAATTCTGGATTAGCACAAATTCAGCCACTATATTTTTCGGATCGCTTATGAACATACCTGATAGGAATATGCAATCAGAAGTGCCAACTTCATTGGTTTGTAGAACACTTTTTCTCAGAAAATTGTTCATTCGACGGTCTTTGTTGTTCAACGGAATTGGGCCAATTCTGGATTAGCACAAATTCAGCTAGTATATTTTTCGGATGGCAATGAACATACCTGATAGGAATATGCAATCAGAAGTGCCAACTTCATTGGTTTGTAGAACATTTTTTGTCAGAAAATTGTTCATTCAACGGTCTTTGTTGTTCAACGGAATTGGGCAAATTCTGGATTAGCACAAATTCGGCCACTATAATTTTCGGATGGCAATGAACATACCTGATAGGAATATGCAATTAGAAGTGCCAACTTCATTGGTTTGTAGAACATTTTAAGTCAGAAAATTGTTGATTCGACGGTCTTTGTTGTTCAACAGAATTGGGCCAATTCTGGATTAACACAAATTCAGCCACTATATTTTTCGAATGGCAATGAACATACCTGATAGGAATATGCAATCAGAAGTGCCAACTTCATTGGTTTGTAGAACATTTTAAGTCAGAAAATTGTTGATTCGACGGTCTTTGTTGTTCAACGGAATTGGGCCAATTCTTGATTAGCACAAATTCAGCTAGTATATTTTTCGGATGGCAATGAACATACCTGATAGGAATATGCAATCAGAAGTGCCAACTTCATTGGTTTGTAGAACATTTTTTGTCAGAAAAGTGTTCATTCAACGGTCTTTGTTGTTCAACGGAATTGGACCAATTCTGGATTAGCACAAATTCGGCCACTATATTTTTCGGATGGCAATGAACATGCGTGACAGGAATATGCTATCTGAAATGCTTATTCTTTGATTTTATAATAATTTATTTTATTTTTTAATTTGTTGTTCAACAAAAATATTATTGAACGGTATACATCGGTATTTTGTATATTCAATATAGTATCTTTTAGGGGCTAGTTGGTTTTACCTCAATTTATTATTGAAAATTTATAAAAATCATATTTCTATGATAAGCACAAATTTCGTCGGTGGAGCTGCTTTTGTGAAGTTTTAAAATTAGGATTAAATTATTTCGGGTTTTTTCTAGAAATTGGGTTTTATTTTTTTCGTCTTTCAGGCGAAATTTAAATTTTATTTTCCCGTTTTTTCGGCTCCTGGACTAGCACTAATTTTTTCCCGTGAGCACTAATTAGCCAAGTTTCGTTTTGAAATTCGAAAGTTTCCCTGCTGCAGTTACCCACACTTTTGTACAGTACCGAGAAGAATATCGAGGGCGAATTTTTAGAAAAAACTTTGGGAAACTTGACACGAAAAGTCTACATACGACCAAGTGACTCGCCTTATTGTTGGCCGGTAGTAATAGTAAACAAGAAGAATCAAAATGATTTCCGTTTGTGTGTTGATTGCCGGAATTTAAATAAACCACCGTTACGTGACAACTATCCTCTCCCTGTTATTGAAGATATGTTAGAAGATTTGCATAAGAAAAGGCTCTATTCTTTTAAAGATTTAAAAAATGCATTTGATCACGTTAAAATTGAGGCTGATTCCATTGGGTACACAAGTTTTGTCACAGCATTATGTCAATTTGAATGGCTAAGAATGTCTTTTGGTTTAAAAAAATTGCTCGTTTCAAAATTTTGAAAATTTTTTCTGAATTAATTAGTGAGAAGAAAATCATAATTTCTATTGATAATATCTTAGTGGAGGAACATTTTGAAATATTGAGAAGAGTTTTCGTTGTTTTGAATTCCTATTTGTTGGAGTTGAGTTTGTCAAACTGTATCTTTTTAAGAAGTGATATCGATTATGTACGTTATAATGTGGACTTTAGGGGTATTAAGCCCAATAAGCAGAATTTAAATGCAATTGCGGAGTTTGCATATCCAAAAAATGTGCATGTACTTCAAAGGTTTCTGGGGATGTGCTCTTATTTTAGAAAATTTATGCAGGATTTCTGGATGAAGGATAACACACAATTGCACTGTGGTGCAAGTGCAATATGTTATGGAGCCGTTTTAATGCAGAAAAAGGATGATATGAAGTTCTATCGGATTTTTATTTTTTGAAGAGATTAACTCCTGTTGAAGCGATATCTCATTCATAGGAGCTGGAGACTCTTGCAATCATTTATGCGTTGCTTCGATTTAGACCATATTTGTATGGTTGCGTTTTATTAATTGTGACAGATTGTATCGCATTGACACTTACATTGAACAAGAGAGTGATAAATCCCAAAATTGCACGTTGGGCCCTTTTGTTGTAAGAGTTTGATTATAAAATCGAACATCGGGATGGCAAACGGATACAATATGTAGATTGCCCTAGCAGAACAGAGCCCATATTAATAATTGAAGAGCATCCCTTTGGAGACCTTAGCTGTAGTGTAGAGTCAGGATTTAAGTTTAGAAGTTACAAAAATATAAACAAAAATAAAATTAGATTTTATGTCCCAGAAAAGATGGATCCAGTACGAATCCATATGAAGAGCCCGAAATTCGTTACAATATTGGTATGCCTTTATAACAGACATGCAGTTTTATGTGCCCTATTACTCAGTGAAATTCAAAAATGAAATTTGATTTTATAAACACTGATTGCATCACTGCTACGGATGCATCTATCGGGCGATAATAAAAAAAACGCGACATATGTCGCAAGTGCGCGACTCCGTCTGAGAATTTATATATGAAAAAATTCTCGTTAAAACGTCGGCTCCTGGAAAACTCAGTTAGGTCACGAGGTCACCTTATTTATATAACAACACAACTACACACAATTTTTTTATCGTAACATGAAGGTCATTGCCGCTCAATTTTGTCTATATACAGTGTTATCGCGTCAGAGCGCTGCTGTATGTGAGGTGCGATTTATAAAAAATCTATATACCATAGTTCAAAATTTATGTACTCTTATGACGATATGTTTCACTTTAGCTATAAACTACGATATTAAATATACACTAGTGTATTTTTATTTTATATATTTAGATCTAAAAATATTAGCAACATATAACATCAACACTTACTCTTCTGATTTTTCTGAGGTGTTATCCTTATCTTTTTTATTTTGTCCAGAACTACAGTAATTTCCCATAGTTTTTCGTTATAATTATGGTTCCTTTTTATGTTTTCCTTTTTTATAATAATAAATATGTTTACACTATAACTTTTTTATACTTTATATCACAAATAATTAAATTAAATTTTTTTTATCGGTCTGTGTTTTAAATCATTTTCTAATATTTTGAATCTCTACTTAGAACATTGAACACAACAAATAATTTAAATCAAAATCTATGCAATAAAAATAAATTAAAAATTATTATCAAAATTTAGTGCATTCGAAATTAAATCAATTTATGCGGTGTGTAATTTTGATAGATAAAAGGAGAAAATCGTATATAGATTTTAATTAAACTCAAAATGAAATAAATAGTTTTCATATAATATACATGCTAGTATATAATATATGTATGTACAGACGTATTCACCTCGTTTATTATTATTTTTAACGAAATATAAATTCGAGTATATAAGAGACTCTATATACAAAAAAAAATTCTACATAAATAATAATTTTCTCTTTCATTTTCAACTCAACTCAATTTTCACACATTTTTTTTTTTTTTTTTTTTCAAAACCAAGATTCATCTAACAAAAAAATCAATATCATTCTTATTTACAATATTTTTATGTAGAGAGATATAAAAAATGGGTTTGATATTAATTTTTGGTACAATATGTGAAAATTATTTTTTAATATATTTCGAGAAAAACTAAATTAATTCCAACTTGCTATCTACCAAATCAAATGTAATCAAAAACTTATTAAAAAAATAATAATAATAATAAAAACTACTGAGAGACACTAAATTAATTCAAAACTATTTTTTACATAATGTTTTTATAATTTTCATTACAATTTCAAAGATTTTTCACACAGTTCTATAAATTATACACATTCAATTGTTTTCATTTTATTATCTCAACAAAAAATATGTAATTTACAAATGATAATTCACTCTTGTAATTTATATTATTATTATATTTTATTTTCCAACAACACAACACAACATCATTATTACACTTCTACATCTAAACTGTGTAAAGCTATTGGAAAATTTTCTACTCAGTTCACGAAAACCGTTTTATACCAAATTACAGTACGAAATGAAAATTGTTTTTATTTTGTGTATACCCCGAGAGTACGATGTGAAAATTCTTTATATGAAAATCTATATACGTCATAAAAACACACGTCTATATGGTGTATTGAGAGGTATTATGTATAGTAAAATATATTTTCACATTTTCATTCACCATGAAAACATGTTTTCGGAAAAATTGCGCTCGATAATCGATGTTCTACTTTCCAGGCAATTTTTTTTTATTTTTGGTGAATGCTTACGCGCGTATAAAATTTATATAAATTCTGAAATTTGATTTTTCTCCATTTTCTCAACGTACATACAAGAAAAAGCAACAACGTACATTTGGAACGCCTGCGTGTTTACTATATTCACGTATACCTATAATATTATCGGCATCTTATCATACGTTCAAAATAACAAACATATTATTTCATTTGTTATCTAAAATTAGAAAGCATATACATGTTTACCAATATTATTCATCAAAAAATAAAGTTTATCGCGAGAAACGCGCCAAACCGCACGAAACGATAAAATTTTATATAGAAAACCATCGGACTATTAAGTATTTGGGATTTGAAATTATAAAAGAAAATCGCATGCAACTACAATCTACTACAATATTCGAAACGGTCGAAAAATTGTGGGGTACGTTCAGTTGTGCATACCTTCATGTCAAATTGGCAAAGCTGGGGAATTTAGGGGCTCCGCCATTTTAGCACCCCATCTAAAGGTTTTCACAAAGTGATGATTCGTTTGGTCATCGTTTTGTCAGGATAGGTCACTAGTTTGGTTATCGTTTGGTCACTTATGATGAAACGGTAAATAAAAAATGAAAAATTTAAAAAAAATTTCCCGGGTAGCCTCATTGCAAACAAATCATACCGTTTTTATCAAATTTCGTTAGGTAATTGTTAGGTCACTACATTTTGACGTTTGGTCACCAATGAGTCAGTTTTTATTGCGAAAATAGAAAATCAAAATTGTATTTAAATCAATAAAATCAGGTTCGTCGCTTATTTGGGAATTTCATTTTACAAAATTAATAAAAATTCGAATTGGAATATACCATTTAGATGAAAATATTTCTTTTTTCAAAGAATTGTTTCTAAAGTAGAAGACATAAAATATAATCAATTTAATTTTTTGGTTTTCATAACTCGTTGAGAATTGAATAAAGACTAGTTTTTTTAACCTTTATGTGGCTGAATGGGTACAATTGTACCCAAATGCATATTTGACTCTAAATTTTTTTATGACACAGTTTACTTAGGTGGCTGAAACTCTCTAGCATCTTTAATATTATTCCTTTTCTCGTTTCACTTTACGTGTGGAGAAATATAATTGTTTTTCTCTTTATACAACAATTTTATAAAAAATCATTTAATCAAATTCTCTGTTAATTTATACTTGGGTACAATTGTACCCATTCCAGTCTGCTAAAGGTGTTTTTATATTCAGTTACATAAAGTTTAAATCCATACCATCTGTCTTGGGGCCGAAGCACTCCCTGCTCTTTCGCGGTTTATTTTTCCGTCTTACTTTACGCATCATCTACCAAATCGGAGACGTACGGCTATAGGGCCGATTTAAGTTACCATCTGCGCATTGCATAGCTCCATGCCAGCCTATACTGGACATGGAAGATGGGTCGGCCCTAGTGACTAGTTGGTTTCGTTTGGTGATCTGTACGTAATGATTTATTGCGAAGATTTGTAAACTCATTATTTCTACACGATTGGAAGTATTCCGGGCTGAAAACCTGAAAAATACCATGGTTTGTCGACTGTAATCGAGGATTGATCACTAGTTGTTTTCGTTTGGACATCCCTACTTAAAGATTTATTGCAAAAATTCACAAAAAAATCTTTGGAAATTATGAGTTTTTAAAGGATTTTTGCAATAAATCATTAAATAGGGATGTCCAAACGAAAATAACTATAATGTATAGTGAATAATCCTCTGTGATAATTGATCAACAGATTCCGGCCGTTGGATTTATAAAATTCTTAGTATTGGTCAAGTTTCCAGCCCCGAACATTTTGCATAGTGTGGAACAGTCGAAATGATGCAGAAAACCAGAATGAGATAATATCAAAAATCCGACAAAGACAGAATATTTTTATTTTATAGCGAAATTTTAAGGGGAATATTTGACAACTACGAAATTATAATAAAAATTAGTTGAAACATGAAAATTATTGTTAAATCAATTTTATTTATATCCTCTACGGAATATCTTTATTATATCCTCTATGGAATTCCGCCTTAATTCTCGATTGGTCTCTTTTATTTTTTTATTTTTCGTGCACGATTGCTATGTTATCGGTTTGTGACAGTTCGGCCGTACGGCATTTTGTAACATCACATTTTCGATAATTTCTCGAAGTTTATGTCCCGCTTCTCTAGAACAAAATGGGATACTATTTCATATTTTATATCATTTTCAAGCCTGCTTGATTTAAAAATTGCGATGTATCTATATTCTACTAGGTTTCTATCACCAAATAATTTGTTTACTATGATATGTGTCTTGATTTTAACGATACTTCAACGAAACTAGAGAAAGAGATAATAAGAGTTATTCTAGTAGGTTGTGATAGCAATAGAAAAGAAATAATTTATAATCGAAACGGTCACCAATTTCAGTATAGGGACATGTAATGTTACAAAATTCAACCCTTGATACTGGTTCGTTCTCGATCCACTCATCTATTCGCGCGAGGAGTTCGAACTTCCGTTTTGATTTGCTGTATATTGTTACACTCACAATATTTATCGAAGACGTTAGATGTATAACAGACGTATACCTCTATCACTGATGATACGATTCGGAAGCCCACAATAGGCCGTAAGGTCGTTCAAAAATTTAAGCTATTTTTGTTTTTCGGACGGCTCATAATTATAAACTTACTAAAAGTGTCGGACATGGCAATGGTATGTACGTGTTTCCATGTTTATTCTTTTTTACATATGGTTCGAGGTGATGCTGTATAGTAGCAGAAAATTTCCAGCAGAAAAAATGTGTTTTGCTATTCACCGCTAGAGACATCACTATCACAAAAATGAATTTTTTTCTGCTGATATTTTTTACACCAGCAGAAAATTTTTGATATTTTTATGCAAATTAAAAATTCTCAGCAGAAAGTTTTATGAAAAATCAGAGAATTTATGAAATAGAAGAGAAAATGTATGTTTAAACGTTTTGAAGCGATGAAAGTTAATTTTCTTTAAAAAACGTATTGCGTATGTATAGTGTAAGTACTCTCAAAACATAATTAAATTATCATAATCATCATTATGCAAACACAGGGCAACATCAAAAAACGACCATCGTTGAAAGCACTCCATATATTTCTGAAGTCATTTTAATGTGAAATATTTTCAGTTTTTTAACAAAAGTGTTAGAAAAACCCCCCTGTAACTACCCTGGGTATATGTTTTTATCGTAGCTGAGATCATAATCTATATACATGAGCAACATAAGATTCACACCTGGCGTCAGTAGCCTTCCATACATTTTTGAAGTCATTTTAATGTGAAATATTTTCAGTTTTTTAACAAAAGTGTTAGAAAAACCACCCTGTAACTACTCTGGGTGTATGCTTTTATGGTTGCTGAGATCATAATTCATATGCATGAGCAACATAAGATTCACACCTGGCGTCAGTAACCTTTCATACATTTTTGAAGTCATTTTAATGTGGAATGTAGTTACAGGGGGGTTTTTCTAACACTTTTGTTAAAAAACTGAAAATATTTCACATTAAAATGATTTCAAAAATGTATGGAAGGCTACTGACGCCAGGTGTGAATCTTATGTTGCTCATGTATATAGATTATGATCTCAGCTACCATAAAAGCATACACCCAGGGTAGTTACAGGGGAGTTTTTCTAACACTTTTGTTATAAAACTGAAAATATTTCACATTAAAATGACTTCAAAAATGTATGGAAGGCTACTGACGCCAGGTGTGAATCTTATGTTGCTCATGTATATAGATTATAATCTCAGCTACCATAAAAACATACACCCAGGGTAGTTACAGGGGGGTTTTTCTAACACTTTTGTTAAAAAACTGAAAACATTTCACATTAAAATGACTTCAAAAATGCATGGAAGGCTACTGACGCCAGGTGTGAATCTTATGTTGCTCGTGTATATAGATTATGATCTCAGCTACCATAAAAGCATACACCCAGGGTAGTTACAGGGGGTTTTTCTAACACTTTTGTTATAAAACTGAAAACATTTCACATTAAAATGATTTCAAAAATGTATGGAAGGCTACTGACGCCAGGTGTGAATCTTATTTTGCTCGTGTATATAGATTATGATCTCAGCTACCATAAAAGCATACATCCAGGGTAGTTACAGGGGGGTTTTTCTAACACTTTTGTTAAAAAACTGAAAATATATCACATTAAAATGACTTCAGAAATATATGGAGTGCTTTCAACGATGGTCGTTTTTTGATGTTGCCCTGTGTTTGCATAATGATGATTATGATAATTTAATTATGTTTTGAGAGTGCTTACACTATACATACGCAATACGTTTTTTAAAGAAAATTAACTTTCATCGCTTCAAAACGTTTAAACATACATTTTCTCTTCTATTTCATAAATTCTCTGATTTTTCATAAAACTTTCTGCTGAGAATTTTTAATTTGCATAAAAATATCAAAAATTTTCTGCTGGTGTAAAAAATATCAGCAGAAAAAAATTCATTTTTGTGATAGTGATGTCTCTAGCGGTGAATAGCAAAACACATTTTTTCTGCTGGAAATTTTCTGCTATCTTATACAGCATTTCGAGATGGTCAATATGCATCACACGAAATGGTATCGGTTTCATTGCTCCAAAATGTAGGCAACCTTCGGGTTTCCTATTTTGGAATTTATATAAAAACATTCGACGCATGCAGCTATGTAAGATTTCAAATTTTCGGAAACCGATATCAAAGTTCGATTGTCTTCTCGATACCAAAGTGCCCCATGTTATCGTGAAAATGTTGTGCCACTCGAAATCGAATTGCTTTTCGAATAACAAATTTTAGTTCTTCACCTCTTTTCGAAACAAACGATTATCTTTCAGTCGCAATTCTTCTCGCAAATGCTTCTCATCGTCGTTCATGATTCTCATCAAACTTTCGTCCTTGAGTTGCATGATAAGAATCCAGTAGTTTAGATCAATTCCAATTTTCATTATGAAACCAGCAGTCTCCATTTCTCTCGGCGTTTCGTTTGGAGATCGACTTAATGCGGCGTGAGCCATGTGATCCCCTGGTCGGTGAATTGTCTCAAAATCATATTCGAGTAGTCGCATCCACCATCTTGCGATTCTCCGTACCATTGTAACGGAACCTTTGTCAGTAAATTACCAAGTAAAATTCCGTTAACAGAAATCCGTCAAATTTTGTTTTCTGAGCAGCCATTGGCCCGCCAGCTGGAGTCTGCATGGGAGTGGGTTTAGAGAACTTTGACAAATCTTGAGAAGCTGCTTTTATGAATTCAGAAGCAAAGATACTAGGAAACAACAAAAAAAAATGTATAAGCATGGTACCTAACCCTTCACATTTCCCTCTTTTTAAATACTTTATCTCATGATAAATATGGACAAAATTTATTTATTTAAATTAATTAAACGCCGACAAAAAAAAATCATTTTGAAAGAAAAAATTAAACTGATTAATTTTAAATGGTGGTGAAATGTACTAAATTAAATGGGAGGTTAATCTCCACAAACACAAAGATAAAGTTAAATCTTGAGTTACTTACCCCAAACACCGCAAAGCGCTTCAACGATGGATGTTGTACGAAATAATGTATCTATTTATCGATTAAGAATGGTAAAAAAATTAATTTAATTTAATTACTTACACCACCATAAAATTAAATTTAAAGACATCAAAAGAAAACTTATTTTTAAACTATACTAGAAAATTATAATTCTACCATTAATCATTAATTTTAATTAATAGTAATAATATCTCTGGACATATAGCGGTTTGGTGTGTCGTTCGAAGGCAATTCAAGCAACGTTTTCTTCTCTGTAGCTCTGGGCATTTTATTGACAAATGTCCTGGGTTAATGCAATCGTAGCAGATCACGGTTTTGCATAATTTGACGACACAGATGGATTCGACGATTGATGTTTCAATAGCGTAGTGAATGATTTAGTTTTCAGCGTGGGAATAAACGGTTCGGTTTGAATGTCGATGTTCTTTGGATTATGAGATTATAGTTGACGTATCCTCTGATGGTGATCAACAACACGTTACAATTCGAGAATGATTGCGATATACGCTTTTTCAAATCGTCGTTGTTAATCGCATTAATTGTATATTTAACTAGCGGACCCGACAAACCCGCCCGAGTGTTGGCTTGCCTACTATAAGTGGGTTCAGCAAACGTTTCGTCGATATTGGAATTTTCCATAAACTATGTATTAAGTGACATTTGACATTGAGTTACATATTTCAATCTTTTCGTTTCGTCATTGTGTGATTTGCTGTTGCCCAAAGTAAAATAAAAATAAGTGCAATTTCTCATTATTCTGCGCCGTACACAAATTCCAATGGATTTTTTATGTTATACTTAGATGACCATTAAATCTAGCTTTTTAAATTTATAAAATATTAAATTTCTATTTTTAAATTGGACAAATTTGAAAAAAGCTATCGCGAACACAATCCGACTGTTTTTCAAAAAAACGCAGCTGTAGTAGGCTCCACATTAGTAGGCTCACAATTCCCATCTTGGTACCTCCAAGGTCGCCATCAATTCTCGCATAGATGACTTTTTCGCACATCATTGGTATCTCGACCCTATCTTGGACTATAACTTGCAATGCATTTTGTTCACTTCTGTTTATTTGAAGAGGGACTTCCACATTATGCGATTTTAATACCTGGTTATCCAGATCCACGCCCATCTGGTATTTATTCATAACATCCAGGCTGATATTTTCACCAGTTATTATAGCTACGAGAAACCAATGTTTGAACCGCATTGCGCCAAGCGTTTTTGGAACTTTTGCAATCCGCTCCTAGTTTTGTGACTTTATTGGTGTTCTTGAGGTATTTTCTTCCTTCCACAAGCTTTTGCCCCCCCCCCCCCCCCCCCCCCCAAAAACTAGAGTAACTTAATTCTCCGATCCTTGCTCATTAAATGAGACAAGTGTTTTCTATCCTCGTCTCGTTCAGCGTCTAACTCATTTTTCCGCGTTTTCCTGCCTCGTACGTCAGCTTCTCTCGGGTGCTGTGTAGTTGGTTGCTTGCAATCCCTCATGTAATGCTCGGGTTGTTGGCATCGGAATCAGCTCAAAAAGTTACAACAGCCTCTACTAATGCGTGATATCCTCTGAATGCAGCTTGCGCAGCTTTACTGTGTCAGTGACTAAATTTACTTTAGCTGTCACATATTCTAAAAAAACGCCAATGTATTCATGGTTTTACTTCTAGTATTGATTCTTAAATTTAATTTCAGATGGTCGTCCTTACCTGCACTGATAAAAGCGTCCACTGTTAACCCGTTTAGCAAATCTTCCGGCGCATAGTCGTAAGCGTGACGCGCCAATTTCGTCACTTCTCTCTCTAGGTCTTGCGGGATTTCCCTACGTACTTGCCTTAGTTCCAACTTAATCATGACCCGCTCATAGCTCCTTTCTGTTGTGGATACAGTTTGCAAGATATCTGCAACTTTCCCACGAAAATCTAAAATGAGTGTGTAGAGCTGCTCCCTTGCGTTCCAACAATGGTACTACACTGCTGCTTGAAATTGTTAAAGTGCAGTTTAACAGTGCAATTCTCAAATGAGATTTCACCGTCGAATGTCGGAGACTTTAAAATTCCTCTTGAGTTTCGAACAACTGGTTCATCTCATTGAAAGGCCCAGTTACAGTTTCCTACATTCTAGTCCTCTTTGCATTATTCTGTGATTCTTCCTCAGATCTCTGCCCCTTGGGTAGAGAGCCTTCAGACGAGGCTCTTTTCCTGGTTTTAAAAAGTTGTTCCCGTTGGTTCCCTATGATGCCTTGGATACCAACCTTAAAGGCCAAAATCTCAGCAGCATTAGTTTCTTGGTTTTTAAGAGCGCTGGACTCTCCTTTTTTTGTATTATTAGTTTGGCCCATGTTTTGCCCTACGAGCAGCGTAGAAAGAAATGTCCAACTTTGCAGAGATCCGCAGTATACAGATAAGGCAGTTTCCAGAGAACAGATATCCGAATACACCGTTCGAGACTGAGTTTTTTTATACTGAGCCCGAGCCTGGTCGGTTATCAGCCCGCTACGAGTAACACCTTATCGTGGCCTAGTTCGCCCCGTGTTTTAGCCTAACACATCACAAATACCGTAGTGAGCCTGTACTCCAGTAAAACAAACACTTTAAATAAGAGAGCCTGATGAATGTGTGTTCCGATGCAGAAACACAACAGTCCTCTCTATTTTGATGACGTCCTCATTCATGATGAAGGATCAAATTTTACCACAGGTCGTCGAATTCTTACTAAATGTCGTGGTAACTTTTGACCACCTTCAGATTCCGTATTATGTAGCAACTTCGTTCAATAGTTGATGTTGGTTTTGATTATTCAAAACTCCAGCGGCAACAAACGGATCAAGATGTTTGCCTTGTGTTGAGTTTTGATGACGTCGCATCAAACCATTCTGTATAACTATACACTATATATCACCTTGCCAAACACTTGCTTGATTTCTCCCTCAATCTAGTTCGCACCAGATGAGAAGTTCCGCTCGAAAACCGGATATTTTTCGTTGAAGTTGATTACGGATACTTGCGAGATAATAGAGTCAAAAGTTCCCAACCAACCTTCGCGAACAATCCTTTGCGTGATTAGAACTATCTCCATCTCCCGCTTGTTTCTTCATGGTAGAAAGATCTAACATACCATTCTGTCTCCCAATTTTACAAGGGATGGAAAGGCACAGTTGTTATAAGTGGTCAATACCATTGCGTCGACAGTTCTCGTGCAAATCTGCTGATGTAAACGCTGTCCCATTATCATTACTATGCTTTCTGGCAATCTTTCCATTGCAAAACGTTCGTATAGCGCACCAACCGTAGATTTAGTAGTAATATCTGGCATCTTCATGACGTGTGGATATCGAGAGAAACTATTCAAACATAACATCCACAAATGACCTAGAAACGGTCCGGCAAAGTCGACAGGTAACCGTTCCCATGTCTTCATTGCGATTGGCCAACTTTCGAACACCTTTCTCGGATTCGGACCAATTTCCTGGCATGCTCAACATTTCTACACAGTTATTTCGATTTTGTTGTCAGTGTTTGGTCACCCGTAGTACCTACAGCCAGCTACTTCATTTGAACAATGCATATAGTAAGCAAGATGGCCAACATTTTCTTCTGCAGACTGAGAGAAATTATCACTCGAGTAAACTCAGTCTGGAAAAGAAGAACATTATTGAAAACAGAAATGGAATATCTTCTTACATGAAATTTCTGAAGATCTCAATTTTTGAACAGAGTCTGGTCATCCTTCCTTCACATAGGACGGAACACTCGCTGAACCGAAATCTGTAACTGTTTCTGCAGCAATTTGTTTACTGTCACTTTTCGTTTTTTTCGGAAACTTTTCCTTCATTTCGATATTTTTCATTCACTTGACATGCACACTCTTCGCGATCAAATTTCACATCCACCAAAGGGAAGTCGTGAAAGTTCCGGCGTTGCTATGATTGCCGGTTGCCTTATACTTGATAGTACTTTGATATCCCATGAGAAATACGGCCCTAGAGGCCATGACCCCTATTATGAAATTTTTCCGACGTCGGAAAATCCGTCTCGCGTCGGAAATTCATATTATGAAACTAAAAAAATCCGATCCACGCGGATTTTATACTATTATGAAATAAAAATCCGAGTTAGCGGATTTTACGACAAAATTCAACTGTCAAATCCGACAGCTCGTTAGGTGAAGGATATTGTAGTATACGCACGGAAAATAGATCATACTTTTTATATGTTATTTAAAAATTTAATAAATTTTAACCAAATTTAAATGTGACAAGTATATACTGAAAATTTCGAGTTTGACTGTAAAAATACACGTTCATAATACGAATATCCGCCGCGGATCGGATTTTACGACAGCGTATTTTCCGACGGTGTCGTATTTTCCGGCCAATTTCATAATAGGCCCCCTGGGTTGGCTGCCACTGGCAAGCCTTTTTCTGGGTAAAATAGTGATACGAGGGGCTTATGAACCATCACCAAAATAAATTCTCTGTGCCGTAGAGGTATTGATGAATTTTTTTAAAGCCATGCTTCTTTCTCAATCTGACTATATTGCTTCTGATGAGTATCAAGCTTTTTCGGTGAAAAAGCTATCGGATACTCCTTTCCTTAAGGGTCGGTGTTAGAGCCGGTCTTATTTCTCTTCCTTTAATTTTTGCACTTCTTTTATTTTTCCCTTACTTCAGGCACCGTTTTGTGCATACTAATGTGGAATCTGGTAGGATAAAGATGAAGCATATCTCAACGAATGAAATAAAGCCAGATGTGCGGACGAAAGCACTTAATGAACCACAGCATTTCGCTTGTACTTAGGGAATTCAAGCCGGTTCTACCCGACTTCGTATAGTTGGGCAATTACTCACCTCCCAGAGACCCCCGAAGCCTTCGCTCAATGCCGCAAACAACCGAAATCAACAACCCTCTTATGGATCTTAACGGAAATTGAAAAAACAGGGTTGTCGGTTTCGGTTGTTTGCGGCATTGCTCGACGGTTTCGATCGTCTGTGGGGGTGAGTAATTTCCCAACTACAAGAAGTCGGGTAGAACCGACTTGTATTCCCTACTTGTACTAAAAACCTCATAGTTTGGTAAAAGGAATGTAACAAAAAGTAAAACGGTTTTTAACAAATGAAAACAACAATAATTATTAAAATCAATAAAAATAATAATTCAAACAAGTAAAATAAAATTCTGATTACATAAACCTTAATATTTCTTTCGCTTGGCTTGAGACAAATATTTACGACATGCCTGTAATTTATGCCGACTCAAATAGTTTAATTGGCTAAATGCTTTTGTGCACTGTGAACACTGGTAGCTCCAATTATGATGCCGTTTTGTACGTTGATGTGCACGTAAATTAGATCGATCCGCAAACATTTTACTACATTTTTCAACGGGGCATTTAAAAGGTTTTTCACCCGTATGCAGGCGAAGATGGCCACGTAATACCCAGGGTCGATCGAATTTTTTATTGCAATATTTACATAAAAATGATCGATCCGACGATTTATTTCCAATTTTGGCTTGGTCCAAATCTTCATCGTTTATATTGTCCTGATCGTCATTATTCTCTGGTATATCCTCTAACCTCACCTGCTCGATGACCAAATCTTTAATTATAGCAAATTTTTTTGGTTTTCCTTTACGATTTCGGCCAGCCGATATTGGTTTCTCGGGGACTATAACTTCATTGTATTGTGGATCACATTCCTCTAAAAATTCAATTTCTGCTTCTTCATTTTCTTGAATTTCACACCCTTCCTCGTACCTGTCGAGTATTTGACAGTCAAACAATTTTTCCAAATAAAACCTTGTTGTAATTGGAATTTTATCACAGTCATACCTTAAACGTATAAATGACAATTGGTTTCAAGCGAATCAAAAATTTATTACTTTACTTACCATTCATCCGATTTCAGTAGCTTTTGTGTTCGGCATTTTTTTGCTGTCGAGGAAATCGTATTTGATGCATTTTGCTGTTGATTTGAAGCTGGAACACGTTTCGTTGCACAATAATTAGGAAATAAATTAGATTTTTTAAATAATTTATCCCAGAATAAATCACGTTCGTATTTCTCTTTATTGTAACGAGATGTTAGCAGCATGTTAGTTATATGAATTATTCAATCGAATAGTTTAGCAAACAAATGAAAGTTTTTTATTATTGAAAAAAAAAAACGAGTTGACTAGAGTTTCTCAGACGACTAGATTGCATTGCAATATGTTTGGTTTTTATTTTAAATACTACTGGGCGCGTTCCAAGCGTTGGGGCTTCATTTTTCATCGCAAGTACCTAAATATTTATTGAGGTGATTTTTCATCTATTTTTCAGTAAATATTTTGGATTTGAAAATTTATTTTCGTCGTAATAAGATCCAATTATAAGCCGCGGGTAAAGTTATCATTTAAATCGCTATCACAACGAGTTCACACGACGGATAAAAATCTCGGATTTTTCTATCCCATCGTTTTACAAATTAAATCACGTTTTTACCGGAAGTAAATTTTTATTTTTTCACTAGGTTTATTTATTCAATATTATCACTGATTCAGAGATCATCTAGTAATTTAGCTATCTTAAATTAGTTTCTTGATTGATGGTGAATAACCTATTGGAATTTTATAACCAGTGTGTTTATTTTATAAGGTCTATAACCAGTGGTTTATTTTGTATCCATTTTGTACGTGTTTTTCACATAATAAAACATTCCAGCGGAATAAAGTCATAAAGTGTTCCTTAAATTGGCAAACTAATTGATCTCCAAAGTAAACAAAATCGTTATGCGGAATTTTGAAATTTAACAATTTTCTTTGTCATTTCTTAACGAATTTTGAGGAAGTTTGATTAGTCGTATTGGTAAGGGATTCTAAAGCGAGTTTTAAACAAAATTTTAGGATCTGTTCATGCTGGACTAAACTTGGCGATTTCATCTCTAATCCTTATGCAATTTGGTTTATAGATTGGGTTTGGATTGAAACGTAAATTGTAGATGAAGTTCTGGTATCTGTCCATTCTACACGATTAAAACGGGTTTTAACTATTGGGTGTACAAATAAATTTCCGACCTTTTTTACTGAAATAAAAGAAATTAGTTTTTGTAGAGAATGAAAAAATGTTTTATTCAGGCAATAAACGGATACCCCGAAGGAAGAAGTCTGGTGGTTTCGAGGCGATCCAGTCATCGACCCATTTTTTGACGTTTTCATATGAAGTGAAGTGCTGCTGTGCCAGGGCTGATTGCATCGACCGGAACAATTGGTAATCAGAGGGAGCAATGTCTGGTGAATACGGCGGGTGGGGTAGAATTTCCCAGTTCTGCCCGTCCAAGTAAATTTTGACAGGTATAGCAACATGTATGTGGCCTAACATTGTCATGTTGCAAAATAATCTTATTGTGCCTTTTGTCCCATTCTGGTCGTTTTTCAGATAGAGCTTGCTTTAAAGCCATCAGTTGTCGTCGATAAACTTGTCCCATAATGGTTTCACGCTTTTTCAGCAGCTCATAATAGACGATATCCTTCATATCCCACCAAATACAAAGCATCGCCTTCGAACCATGGATATTAGCTTTTGGCGTCGACCGACCTGGTTCACCTGGCTGGACCCACGCTGGTTTGCGCTTTGGATTGTCATAATGGATCCATTTTTCATCCCCAGTGATGATCCGATGCAAAAACCCCATCCTTTGTTATCGTTGAAGCTACAATTAGCACATGGTATTCCGACGTTCCACGTCCCTTTCTTTCAATTTGTGTGGCGGCACCCAATTTCCCAGCTTCTGAACCATTGCATGTATACGTTGCGAAACACATTGTTGGGTAATATTCAACTCTTGTACCAATTGTTTTTCAGTCTGACAAGGGCCCACATCAAGCAATTCTTCCAATTCTGTATCTTCAAATTTTCTTGGTCTGCCTTGACGTTCTTTGTCTCTTACGTCATAATCACCAACTTTAAATCGTTGAAACTACTCTTTGCATGTTGTTTTCGATGGCGCATGTTCACAGTAAACTACCACAAGCAAACGATTTGTTTCCGCTGCACTTTTCTTCAACAAAAAATAATGAAGTGAAACTTCCCGCTAATGTTGTTTTTCTGGCACAAAATTCGACATCTTCAATTACAAAAAAATAATTGTTGTTTACGCTTTGAACAAATGTCACTAGTAATTATTCAAGTTTGACATCTAACCTCTAAAAAACATGTATTGCCCGATTGAATAATATGCAAGCAGTGATACTAACGACACCTATCTAAAAAGGTCGGAAATTTGTTTGTACATCCAATATGCTGGAAAGAACTCGGTTGTATTCGTTAATGAAAATTTTAAGCGCCTATCATCAAGCGCAATTACGAAAACTATAGCTGCGTTTGTAAAAAACAATCGGGTTGAGTTCGCTATAGCTTTTACAAATTTATCCAAATTAAAATTAAAAATTTAATCTTTTTTTAAATTTAACAACTTACATTTAATTCGAAGTATTTATTTGTTTTATGGTATTTCAGACCATTTCAAATACGCGTCTATACGCAAAAAGAAGCATGGCTCGAAAAATGATCCCGCAAAATTTATGTGCAACCGTTCAAAAGCCTGCGTTGAGTTTCCCAATGATGTTTACTCCATATTTCCAAATGATGTTTAAACCGTACTCTGAAAGACGTTTGAAAATTTCTTCTAGTCTCTGAAGATGAATTTCGTCATTTGGAACTTTTACTCGAAAATCTTCTATAAAATCATCAATCACTTCAATTCTTGTACAATCCTTTGTGCATACTCAATGTTAGTAGGTGCTGATCATCATTCTCATGTACGTCCCACTGTAAGATAAACATTACGAAGATTTAAATTAAAAAAAATTTTCGGCAGCATTTTTCGTACTCGAAAAATTCATCTGTTGATGGAAGTGTATGTTCTTTTGCTGAAAGAAACGGGTTAATAGTAAGTTACGATCCAATCTCTCTTTACTCCCGCTGAAACCAACCAGAGCTACTTACGTAGCGTAAAATATCCCACACTACACAGTCCGCGAGTTCAGAAAGGTTGTCCATATCGTACACACCCAAGTACTTATGTCTTTTGTATGTCAGTGCCGGACACGAGCATAGGATGTGATCTAACGTCTCTTCCTCCTCTTCGTCCATACAACTTCTACAGAAGTCATTCGTCTCTAGACCCAGTCTTCTCGCATATTCCCCAAAAAGCAGTGTACTGTCAGTATCCCTACGACCAATCCTAACTCTCGTTTTCCCAAGGATACTAGTGCTTTGGAGCACCGCAGGTCCAGTTTTGGCCAAACCTATTTTGCTACCCTGCACGTGAGAGTGTTGGTCCACCTCTCATCTGTCTATTCGATTGCCTTTTTTACTGGGCGCTGATTTGAGCGCTGCTGTAGGCCTCCCCAGAACTGCCCTTTCCGGTTGCATCTGGAGAGTCGTACCGTACCTAGCTATAGTTCGTCTGCCCTGCTGTTTTCCGTGACGTCCGAGTGCCTAGGAACCAAGATTATCTGGATACTGAAATACTCGCAGTGCCTCGTTTTCCAGTATTGATCCGTTCCTCCAGGATTCCCTCGAAGGACAGATGATTCAGAAACCTTTATCGAAGCACGACGTTGGTTTAATATAATCTAGATTCAGCAGTTCTTCCCTTAGTGATCTAACTATCGTCGATGTCCTGCCTGAAGACATTTCCACTGAGAGTCAGCCGAGAGCCTCGTAGCCACCAATAACTGCCATCTGTTTACCAAAGAATTCGATTGGAATAAGATGGAACATAACCTCTAAAGCGCGTGTAGGTGTTGTCCTAAGCGCCCCGCTTATAAGCATACAGGCCGCTCTTTGCACCTTCTCCAACATCCTTATATAAGTTACCTTTTCCAGGGCTGGCCACCACACACCCATCCCGTACATCAGCAAAGGCCTTACCACTGCTGTATAGAGCCAGTGTACCACCGTTGATTGAATACATTAAGATATTACTACTCGGATTTTTGCCGCTACGTTTGGTTAATGTCTCTACTAGTCACATATAGATAGAGACATTGTTGTGCGAGAGTGGTTTTTTCTTTCTAGCAACATAAAAACCGAACAATTTAATTGCTGTTGTTTTCTCCCATATAAAAATTGCATTTGTATTGTGTATCAACTTTTTATTACATAAAAAAATATCATTTTGAAATGTTACGACTGCTATTTCACTTACCCTTACATAGAATTGTACCATCAGTAACAAAATAAATATATGGTTGAACGGAGTAACCTTAGTTTTAATTTGTTTCGAAAAATATTAACAATAAACAAATAATAACAAACAAATTGTGTCGCAGTGCAAATAAAAAAAAATCCCATCGCCATATCTGTAAAATCTGTAAAAACGTCATGAACAACCTCCACTCACATGGTTGGAATACGACTGAAAAAATGAAAACAGAATGAAGACATAAATACAATTTCATTGTTATTGTCTATTTATTTTTGACATATATATTTCATATATTCAGTTGAGAGAGAGGAAAATACATTTGATTCAATTTTTTTTTTAAATTTTGTTAAAATATTTAGTGGTGTGGTTAAAAATAAATTAAAAATATGTTTTGCTTCTTTCTAGCTGCTTTGTATTAATTGGGTCTATCTTTGTTCTTCTTAAACCTACATGAAGTGAGTTGTGTTCCTCTTTTACAATGTGTAAGAAGCGACAAAAAATAAAAATTGTTGTTGTAATTCGCAGTGATATTATCTTAAGTCATAATTAATCAATGGTACCACCTATGGCGTTCCTACACGAGTAAATGGCTACATTAGCCTTATTTACCCTTTCTACAATGTTAGGTTTCCAGCTGAGCTTACTGTCCCAGATTATGCCCAACAATTTCGCTTTTTCAGCAAACGCTAGTCTAATGCCGTTCACGGTAGGGGGACTAAATACCGGAATTTTATAATTCTTAGTAAATAGTACCAGCTCTGTCTTGGAAGAGCTAATCGTATCCAGATATTTGCCTGAGACAGTTATTGCTACGATCATCATCTGCATACACTACAACCTCCATCCCTCTTTCTCCAGTTCCAACAGCACTCCATTCTCCACTGCACTTCAAAGAAAGGGGGACATTACTTCTCCCTGTGGAGTTCCTCTAACCACTCGTCTTCTAATGGTGAACTCCCCCAGTTCCGAGGTAATAATCCTGCTTACTAGCATCTGATTTATCAACCTACTTATAGGGTAATCCACCTTCAAGAATGACAATCCTTCCATGATCGCCTCTATTTTTACATAATTAAAGGCACCCTCAATGTCAAGAAATGCTACCATACAATACTCTTGCGAGTAAATTGACTTCTCAATCATGCGTACTAGATCGTGCAGAGCTGTGTCCACCGACTTTCCGTTACAGTACGCATGCTGCGACATTGCCGAATTCCTTGGCTCAACTTTTGTTCGAATAAGTACATCTTTCAATCATTCCAAGGTTTTCAACAGAAAGGATGATAGAGTTATAGGGCTCAGGTCCTTTGGATAAGCCTGTGAGCTCTTTCCAGATTTCCGAATAAAAACCACTCTTACCTCCGTCCATTTTCTGGGATTATAGAGTAGTTGCAGACATCCCCTGAAGATAATCTCCAACCAGAAGAGGATAAATGCAGAGTTCATTTGGATCTCTGCTGGTATAATCCGATCCGGCCGGCCGATTTATAATGCTTAAAACTGTTCAGCGCCCACAGGATTTGTTCCCTGTCCACGATGCCATCCACATCTGTTAAAAGTGTTCCTCGATGAGCTCCAGGCTCCATCGAGTCATCAACGCTTCCCGAAAAATGGGTCTCAATGAGAAGCTCCAATGATTCCGTACTTGAAGCTGTTTATAACCCATCTGGCCTAATTAAGTAATTAGGACTGGTTGGGTTAGTAGATAGAATTTTCCTAAGGCGAGAAGTCTCAGAGACCTCCTCCATTCTACAGTAGCAGAGTCTCCGTGCCCTCCTCAACTCTTTTTTGTACTTTCTTCGGTCATCCTTATAGGAGTCCCAATCCCGATTTCCCCTTGTGTACTTAGCCTTATTAAAGGCTGTCCTACACGCTCTCCGATAGGTTTCCGATAGGGTTAATAGTAACTTTATAATCACCACAACAAATCGGAAAGCTGCCATTTTTCTTTGTGACAATAGAAATGCCTATTCGCTATTTTCCTATTCAATGAAAATAGCTTCACTTTTTAATTATCGTTTTCTCTATTATACCAGAAAACTGTTATAAAAATACACTAATGTTATTACTTAAACCTAGATGTCACTAATCTCATAACAATGTCTGTAATTGTCTAAACTTGAACAATTTTCGTTGAATAAATGGGCATATCCAACGCACTGAGTCCTCACTAAAAATAAATGATTTTTCATACAAAATATGGTGAGGTCTCACTAAAAACAGTGAGAATCTCAGTGCGCTGGATACGCCCAATGTCCCGCCCATGCGTAATTAATTACCCATCAAACAAACATTCGTAACATTTGTGGTCTTTCTTTGGTGAAAGCAATTCCCATTCTGAATAGGAAATGTCTATAACCCATCTGGCCTAATTAAGTAGCTGGGACTGGTTGGGTTAGTAGATAGAATTTTCCTAAGGCGAGAAGTCTCAGAGACCTCCTCCATTCTGCAGTAGCAGAGTCTCCGTGTCCTCCTCAACTCTTTTCTGTACTTTCTTCGGTCATCCTTATAGGAGTCCCAATCCCGATTTCCCCTTGTGTACTTAGCCTTATTAAAGGCTGTCCTACACGCTCTCCGATAGGTTTCCGATAGGGTTAATAGTAACTTTATAATCACCACAACAAATCGGAAAGCTGCCATTTTTCTTTGTGACAATAGAAATGCCTATTCGCTATTTTCCTATTCAATGAAAACAGCTTCACTTTCTAATTATCGTTTTCTCTATTATACCAGAAAACTGTTATAAAAATACACTAATGTTATTACTTAAACCTAGATGTCACTAATCTCATAACAATGTCTGTAATTGTCTAAACTTGAACAATTTTCGTTGAATAAATGGGCATATCCAACGCACTGAGTTCTCACTAAAAATAAATGATTTTTCATACAAAATATGGTGAGGCCTCACTAAAAACAGTGAGAATCTCAGTGCGCTGGATACGCCCAATGTCCCGCCCATGCGTAATTAATTACCCATCAAACAAACATTCGTAACATTTGTGGTCTTTCTTTGGTGAAAGCAATTCCCATTCTGAATAGGAATAAATATTGTGCTCAAAGTAACAACCAAAGATTTTTTTTAAATTTATTTTTATTAGTTGGTAACAATAACATTTTGAATTCCAAAACAACGTAAATATATACGCTAAAAGATAACTCGGTTTCAATCCAAAGGTAGCTCTAAGTTGATTCGGATTGAATCTCTAATATATACGTAGTAAATGAGGCAGTTTGAGTGAGTCACAGCGCATCCCCAATAGAATTCCTTCAAATTTCTCAAGTTTTTTTTTCATTCTTTTCTGTAAGGAAAAAGTTAAAGGAATTCTATTGGGGATGCGCTTTCATTCAGCAGATCCGGTACGCGAAAGAGTGAAAGCGAAAACTAGTAGCGGGAAAATAATAAGTGGTATTAAGTGAAAATAGTGGTGCAATTAAAAATTATAAATGTTGCATTAAGTGAATTAATAAACAATTGTGGAAATTATTTATTGTTGTGGTTTTGTGACTAATAATGGATATAAAAAATTTCTGATAATTCCGAATAATTTTCGGAAATAATCTTCAGTATTTCCACGAATCGAGGAAGCGGTGTAAATCAAAATGTTTGAGAATTTTTGTTGTAACTGTCAAATTCTAAACAAATATTTACAATTCAATGATACGAAAAGAATTTGACAGCACAAATTCGTAAATTGTTATATTGAAAAAATAAAACTATGATATTGGTTGTGAAGAAAAATATTTACTTTTTTTATCACTAAATTTGCTTTTAGTCCCATTACTGTTTTTTGATCATCCAGCCCTTTGAAATTTTACAAATACTTTATTGTTTTTTTTAACTAGCTGCATTATGCTGTTTCGACAATTGAAGGTTTTGTGAATATTTCTAATCATTAGCGACCTTTACACGATCAGTGTCATCAATGTCATTACCCAGAACATCACTATCTAAAAATTTCCTACTTCCATTGCAATTTTATAATTTTTTATTCGTAAACAGATCATCTTACTTCATTAGGTATTGTATAATATGGCAGGTTCAAAAGTAAAAACAATTTTGTGAAAGTATATCTTTTTTAATTATAGATGGTTTAGGTAATGACATTTTTACTGACCGTGTAAAGTCCGCCATTAATTTTAATTATTGGATTAACTTTCAATATTTTATTAATTATTTTGTTCTTTTTGTTCTTATAGTGTGGTTGTTTAGTCTATACCATCAACACAGGACTCATATTTTACTGGTGGATATGGTTAATTCGCGTGGGGAGTAACAACTTGATCTTATGGGCGAAGCGAGTGGCATTTAAGGCGTTTTGCGTTTAACTTTGGCCATTTTAATTCTCGCCGAGTCTAGACGTCGGCTATCCAGCCACCTACCTAAAACTGAAGAGGTTTGAGATATAGTTTCAGGTAATTATATACAAATGTGTGTTAGTGTAGAAACATATAAAAATAGAAAAAATCAAGTTCATATGGCATTGTTGGTGTAACCATTATTACTATAGTTGGTTACATTATTTAAATAGATACTATATGTTTGCGCATGATTTCTATTTATGAGTATTTTGATTTGAAAGTATTGTTTTACGTATGTATTTGATCGAACGTTTATGTTTATACAAAGTATTTATGTTTATAATTATTGTAATGTTGGTTTGTTCATTGGTTATCGACTACCACATATTATGTAGAAAGCCTCACTAAAGCGATTTGTTATCCACATTACATAATGAATCAGCGACTAACAATGTATGCATTTATTTTCTTCTGAAGGG
Source organism: Nephrotoma appendiculata (assembly GCA_947310385.1). Classification (NCBI taxonomy): domain Eukaryota; kingdom Metazoa; phylum Arthropoda; class Insecta; order Diptera; family Tipulidae; genus Nephrotoma; species Nephrotoma appendiculata. The sequence continues at coordinate 165,626,906 of OX371224.1, forward strand.
AATAAAAATTACGTATATTTTGCGCCGGGACGCATGAGCAAACTCAAAAAATATTGAATTGGCCATATCCATAAAGAGGTTGGTTGAGATGATACCGAATAAATGTGCATGTTTGCTAAAATTCCAACTTTTTAAGAACTCCGTTTTTCAAGATCTCGCATAATAACAATTCTATTCAATATTTCGCTTTGTAAAACCCCAATTTTGCTAAAATGAATGGTTTTGATCAAATTATGGAATGTAATTTGCATTTTAACATGAATCTTACAAGAATTTTTGGAATTTGGCTATGCTCAATGGAACTTGACCATTTCAGAATAAAAATAAAGTTTGTCTCGTTTTTCTTATATTTTAAGTTTAAAACTATTTAAGTACGACTAATACCTCAAAATTATAATAAATTTTCCAAATATTTTGAAAATAATCAAAAATAATTACGTTAATAATGCATTTTTTAAAGAAATATTTTTTTTGAATTTTTACTACTTTTTAATGTGAAGTGTACTTATTATCAATTTATTTTATGATTGGCCCTGTGTTTCATAAACTAATTAACTTGCGATAAGAAAACGTAATTTGTGGGCCGTAGTTTTTAAGTTATGAGTAAAATTCAAAGTGACTAACTTTACAGTAGAACGTTAGTTATCTTTATAACGGTTGCAGATATGTATTTATTTTTATTTAAATTAGAAAGTGGATTAACTGAGGAAATATGAATGATAATGAAATTATTTTTAGATTTATTTGCTACGAATTAGATTAACTATTTAGGGAACTAACACAAATCTTTATTAATTTAAATGGTATTATGTAATATCATAAATTCCCAAATTTGGTACCTAACATATTATTTTGTGTCCTTAAAACACATCAAAAACACAAAACAAACTACGTGTACTAAATACTATGTACACCACTAAATACGTACACCACCAATATGTACACCACTAAATACCTATCACGTCCGGTAAATTCCTAGTTGAATCATAAAATGCGTACAAAATCCATACCCAGGGATTATTTTCAATTAAATTACGAGAATCCGCCATTCCATACTTCAACTCTTTCGTCGTGATTCTTTCCTCGTTTCCTTCTTACCTATCACGATGAAAGAATCAAAGTGTGGAACGGCGGAATTGGTGTTGTAACCGTCAAATTATGTAACGATATTCACCATACAGTGATACGAACTGGGGTGGCATGTTGTAACATCACTTTTTTCGATATTTATCGAACATTATATCTCTTTTTCCTAAAATAAAATTGCTTGCTATTTCGCTTTTCAATTTTGCTTTCTATATTGCGATCGCACGCTACTAGAATAAATTGTTTATTTATCTCTTTTTTGTTTTTCGATAAAGTATCATTCATAAAAAACGTAGGTGATGGAATAAGAGTAAAGCGACATAATTGCTGTGTTTTAATATTGGAGCACTATCCGGAGCCAAATGGCAATTTTCTATTGAAACTGCAGCTATTATTCACTGGTGTCGCTGTACTATAAAAATTAAAACTAAATTCATCAATAAAACAAACATTTATCACCTGAAATATATTAATTGACATTTATTTTGACATGACGTTATAAACAAAAATTCATTTTGCTGCGTTTTAATTTTTTATTGTAAGATTTAGTTTCTAATGGTTTCAGGGGTTTATAAAATTAAAAGCCTTTTCAAATTTCCCATTGAAATGGATAGCGCTCCCGATAGCGGCTCCCGATAAATAAGTGAGCCGAGATATTTTTCTATCGATTTTTAATTAAAAAGTTGAATGAAAAATCTTAGTTTAGATTTAAATAAATTAATTAAATGCAAATATAAGTTTTCACATAGAAAATTGGCTGCTCCGGATACAGCTATCGGGCGCTAATAAAAAAACACAGCAAATGTTTCATTCGAATAAATAGAGATCGCAATAGAAACAATGCAATTGATAAATGAAAAAACCTTAAATTTTATTCGTGATGAAAGAGATGTAAATTTCGATAGTATCGAAAAAGTGATGTTACAACATCCCACCCCTGGATTTCATGGAGAAATTGTTGAGAAATGGCCTAACTTCATTTAACTCGATAATTCAAAATTTCTTTTGCGGGATTTTGATAAACGATGAACGATGATTTGAAAAGCGGGATTTTGAAAGCAGTATTTTTAAATACAGGCTTTTGAAAAGAGAGATTTTGATTTCGGGCTTTTGCTTTCGGTTTTTTGAAAAGCGTACAAACAACTCCAACCAACTCGTTGACATATTTTGGTTACTAGGGATATAGTTTCTGAACACCTCCATGCTCCATCGCTGTCAACAAATCAACAATTGGTCGCATCGTATCGTATGTATAGAGTTTCTTTCCTCCTTAATTAAATGGATATTTTTCTACATACAATTTATAATAACGTTTTTAAGTATATTGCAAATGAAACAGTGGAAATGATTTGAATGCAGTTGGTAGTTATTATTTTGTGAATTCATGTAAAACAATCAATATTGGTGTGTATTGCAATGGAGGTAAACATGTGCGTTAGATAAAGTACGCATATACTTGCGGGGAATAAATAATAATTCTGGTTAATTCAGCGTAAGCAAAGCAATATGAATCATAAAAACTAATTAAATGATCATAGCACAATAAAATACCAAGATCTATGAACAATTTATCGATGGTTTAAGGGGTTCCTAATTACGATAAAGGCAAGCCAAACAGTTGTAGTTTTAGCTATAAATATTTTGTTTTTTTTTGTATTATCTCTGGAATACCCGTGTTATATTATATATAATTTATTATATTCGACTGTTTTAGGAAATGGATGGTCTTTGGATTGAAAACGATCAAGTGGGCATCATTAACTACGGTACAAAATTGTCTACTTATGGCTCAACAAAACTGTTCGACGTGAAAGGTGGTGAAATTGTAAAAATTGTTAATGAGATAAATAATCGCTGTTTCTTTAAAATATATTCGTGCCGAAACAAAAAGTTACAATTGAGTACAGATATCTACTACAATGATCAAAATGTAATCAAACGTATTACTCGAAATCTTTGCTTGGTACTTATCGGAATACCGGATCAAAGTAAACGTCTAATGATCTCTAAACATAAAGAATACAAGAGTTTCTTGCTTCAGCTAAAATTAAGTGATCTAGTGCAAGTAAACGGAGCCATGTTAAATGTTGATCAACACGTTTTAGGTGTCATAAAATATATTGGTCCGGTTCCTCAAATTGGACCTGGGACATATATTGGAGTGGAATTGGACGATGAAGAGACCACAATCTCAAACACGAAACATAATAAAAAAATAGCAAAAAAATTATGGAACTGTAAAAATAATAATAGTTATATAGTTAATTGTGGAGGATTTTTTACCCGGACACGAATAATAGATCAAAGTGTAGCACAAAGATTAAAACTTGGGATATCAAAATCAATATTACCTTTTTTGTCCAATATAAGAGAATATAAAATGATGAGTAATTATTATGAAGCCACTAATAAATTTTACCCATCACAAGAGTATACAGCAGAACAAAGGAAGGAATTAAAAAAAGCACTGCTTGAAAATAAAAAATTTCTAAATAAAACTAATATGAGGCAAGATGAAGAAGAATTACAAAGAGCTAGAGAATATGAAATGATCACATCACAAGAGTCTACAGCAGAGCAAGAGGTGGAATTTGTAAATAAAATTTATAGGAGGCAAGAAGAAGAATTACAAAGAGTCCGACCGCAACAAACAAACAATGTAAGTACTTGTACAAGCTGTTACCGAATTTTGATCTTCGGTATTTGTTTCATTGCTGTAGATTATGTTAGGGTTTTAATAAATGAATCACAAAATGAAGTTGGACTCGATCAGGAGCAATGTAAACAATGGCACTGTAGTTTAGCTGTTTTAGGTATAATGTGTGCTTTAATTAATCGTGACTTTTTGTTATGTGCCTTTATAAGTGTTTTTATATTAGCAATTAAATTTAATTTAGTCTGTCAATCGAAAATGTAGAATTTTGTTACCTATGTATAAATGTTACGGTTAAAGCCCGAAATCGGTAAATAAATCGCTTCTCCAGAGGTTCAATGGTTAGAAAATATTTGATGACCTTCCGCTCTACATTCTCGTAGTTTAATTTATTACCCATCAGATAACAAAGCGAAAAGAGGGGCACAATTAACTCCCGCGAGCCCGTGAGAGTAAGTAAAACCGTTAATCCCTACTATTCCAAATTTCGTGAACTGATGGGTGAACCATTTCGCGAATATAGAACTCATAGATTTCGAAGCAATAAAATTTGTTTGGGCAATTTTTATTGGGACATTTACCGATTTCGGTCTTTTATCGTAACATATATCCTATCTTACTTGACCGATTTATTTATCCTTGACTGGAATTGAAATGAAAAGGGTAGAAAATAATGTAGCGAATATGTTTTTACTTTTTGATACAGATATGGTTATGGTTTCAGCATTAACCTCCATTAAGTTAGCCCAATCTTTTAGTTTTTAACAATTTGCCTTATCATAGCACCTGGGTTTGAATACGCATCACCTTAATCACCATTTAAATATCAGATCATACGTTTCGCGCATTACAATATACCTAATTGACATTACGCACTCAGCATTAGTCAGCAAAATCGACAACTCAAATTGCATTAATATGTCTATTTATTAATTAATTAAAATATAATTTTAACTATGTAACAAAACTTTTAAATAAATATCTAATTAAGGAAATGGAAAAATATAATTTGGCTACATGTACCTCTACATAACGGCAAAGATTCATACAATCAGTCATAAAAGTAACATTTTGCTGTTAATCTAAATAAGGAACAACTGCTTTTCGTATAACATCCGCATTTCTATGCCAATCAAAATGACGCACTTTCTCAAATGTTATCAATTTTAATTTATTGAGCTTGTCAAGAGTTTGGAGGCCGATGCGATCTTCACGATAAATTCGGCGTGATTTCATCGGCACGACGTTGTGGTCGTGATTATAAAATCCAAAATGACTAGACTCCCAAGGTGTGATAACACCATCGTCCGGTCCTCCAACTAAAATCATTTTGTCTAGTTTCAGGAGATTGTCGCGAAATTTTGTTGAGTTGGCGGTTAGTTTTTCGTTGTTGGCAAATGGTAAGAATACACTGTACTTGTAATAAAGTTGTTGATGTTGTGGATCATTCCAATAGTTTCCGACTGAAGTGTGCTGGCCAACACGCGAATAGAATAGTTCGAACGCTGTTTTTTCCACTAAATTCGGGAATATAAGATGAAGAAATGCACTGCCATATTGTCCAGCTTGTGGTGAACTTAGACTGATAAAATTTTTAACGTTATGATTTTCAAATGTCTCGAGAATCACACGTCCGATTAATCCACCTTGCGAATATCCGACTAGGTGTATTCCTTCCGGATGTTGCTGCGAAATATTAACCAAATCATTTCCGAACTGCTGCACCTGATACCAAGCATTATCCAAACTCGACCACCCCGAAAATCGATCAGTAGTGTAAACTGTAGTTCCCGGATGTGCCTAATACGGAAAAACATGTATTTTGCCATTTTAATAAACATAGCAATTTACCTTTTTAATCTCGTCCGCAATAAGTTGCATGGATTCCTCTCCTGTTAATATTCCGTGCAATAGAAATACGGGTTTATAACCATGAACTCGATACAAAAATAAAAGTTGGTAAAATAAATAAATTAAGACACATTTTTTAACCATTTTGGCGTTGAAATAATTGAAGTTTATTACAGAAGTGCTACAAGCTTGTACATTGATTTTAATATGTATTGATTACGATTATCCAAGGAAAACAAAAAAAAATCATACAAAGAAACGTCAAAATACATGAACGTAAATAAACTGAAGTTAGGCGTGATATTTGTAAATTTTCGGTTTCGAGGAACAAACCCTGCAACGTGCGTCTGCCCTAAAAACCAAAATATGTAACCACTAAAGGATCCACCGAAACAATACCTGTGGTGATTTGTTGTAACTTCGGAATTTTCGATATTATCGAAAATTTCGATAGTATCGTTAAATTGGTATGTTACATCATTTTCGACCATCATTTTTCTCGATATTTTATCACCATTTTTTTTTCTCATCGATACTCAGTGATACACAAATTTTGACATAACTAAACATGAAATTGTGATGTAATTTTAATTTTTTATTGAATTAAAAATATGAAATATTTTTTTTGTACTTATAAATATATGCTGTGTTTTTTTATTAGCGCCCGATAGCTGTATCCGGAGCAGCCAATTTTCTATGTGAAAACTTATATTTAGCGCGCTATTATTGCATTTAATTAATTTATTTAAATCTAAACTAAGATTTTTCATTCAACTTTTTAATTAAAAATCGATAAAAAAATATCTTGGCTCACTTATTTATCGGGAGCCGCTATCGGGAGCGCTATCCATTTCAATAGGAAATTTGAAAAGGCTTTTATTTTTGTAAACCCCTGAAACCATTAGAAACTAAATCTTACAATAAAAATTTAAAACGCAGCAAAATGAATTCTTGTTTATAACGTCATGTCAAAATAAATGTCAATTAATATATTTCAGGTGATAAATGTTTGTTTTATTGATGAATTTAGTTTTAATTTTTATAGTACAGCGACACCAGTGAATAATAGCTGCAGTTTCAATAGAAAATTGCCATTTGGCTCCGGATAGTGCTCCAATATTAAAACACATAGAGTTAAATAAATTAATTAAATGCAATAATAGCGCGCTAAATATAAGTTTTCACATAGAAAATTGGCTGCTCCGGATACAGCTATCGGGCGCTAATAAAAAAACACAGCAAATGTTTCGGCTGCCATATCAATTTTATGTAGTAGACATATATTGAATAAAGCACAACAAACGTTAACAATTTGAATTGCTTTTAGGGGCTCGTATTATAAAACTCATTCACCTAGAAGACATTTAAACGTATTTTTCAATATTCTATTACACCGTTCGAATAAGTTCCGAGTCTGTGCGTGTAGATAATTATATCTTTGTTGAGTTGGGTTTGGATTCTGATAAGGTGTCAAAAACCATGGCTCTAACGGGTACCCCGAATTACCTAAGAGCCAAGTGTTTCATTCCCCATTCTCGTAATTTCCATACATTACTTGTCTATCCGTGCTTAGCGTCCAAATCGCTGAATCATGCGCGAATCCAAGGATAGTTTACACAAGCCGATAATTTTTGGAGTTTGTAATTGCAAATCAATGTAATTCCCCATTTTTTAACTTCATTCATTTAGCTTTAGTTTTAGATAATAAAGAAATTAAAAAAACTATAAATTATGAATGTTCAAATGCAAAACCAGAATAAAAAATTAATTTAGAATCTAAACGCCGTGTCAACGCTAGAAAATCATTTCCATCTCTGGTTAATCAAAATGTATCAAGGTTTTTAATAATCTTTATAATAATAATCTTTAATTATTAATAATCATTTGTGCGACATTGGCGGAATATAATAAATTTAATTAATTCCACATTCAATTGACTAAAATCGTGTGACCATATCCGGCACAAAATCAAAGGAATATTCAGGTTGCCCAAAAAGTATCGGGTGAAGAAAGAGAATCATGTCAAAAATTTATTTTTTTATGTATTTTGGACCAATATTCACATTCGTGCATACTCGTTTTCGTCCAAAAAATAACACTACAACTATAATAATAATAAAATACTTAGGTAATATGTTTTAGTTTTAGATTTTTCGGATCCCAATTCTTCGTTAAACAGCGGCTGATCAGGTTCCGTAATTTCAATTGCATTAATTTTTTCGATTTTCGCTTAGCTGCAGCATTCCGATTTGCTTTTACCGCTTCACTGGTTCCCCTCACATGTTGTCCCTCCGTGCGAACCGGTGCCAATCGTCTAATTTTACAATAAGATGGTCCAGACGGGATCGATACGAATATTCCAATTTTCGTCGACGCATCAGACGGTTGCAATGAATCAATTACGATTTGAGTGCGTTTAGCACCCGCCACTTGTTCGCAACTCTTGCACTTGTTCAATTTCGACATTTGCATCGTATGCGAATGTCATACGCAGTAGTTCCATCTCTTATGGCTCATCATATCAGCTTAATTATGAAAATCATCACCCAGAAATCCATTGTTACTATATCGCTGTCATCTAAGTTTATGTTACTATCACCTACGGTTGATTGCAGGATTCTAAAATTAAAAAGATCGTTATAGACCGATTTCTTACTTAGATGTTTCCAGCCAAATACGTACTTATTTATGTCGCACGGCTTATCACTAATATTGAATTCCCTAAATATTGTCCGAATTTTAATGGGCCTGCGTAGTCCAGCCTTTGGTATTTTATATAAAATTTCCCCATTGAGTTTTACATAAATCCATTTGTTGTATTATCCCAGTACGGATTATCGTAATCGAATAAACTTTCCGATTCGAACGAATCATATCGCTTAAATTGGATTTTATATCGGCAAATACGGGATCCAAGAAAGGTACCATATCTAGTTTACCATTTATCGTTGCTCTACATTTTGTTACGGTTGAACTGGTTGACGTTGCTTTTCTGCTTTAGCCTTGGCCTTAGCTTTTAGATCCTTACTACCCGCAGTAATTGGATCATCCTTTTCGATTCCCCCTTCATTCTCTTTTATTTCACCGTCTTTTTACCACCGATATTCATATGATAAACCACCACACATTCGAAGCACTTCCTTGTGCACGATATCGACCCGGTCGATATCCCGATCGAGGCACCAAATACATACTTGGATTTTTTTAACATATTTACGATGGCCAGTAACCAAATTGTTCAATGTATCGATTAAATTTGTTTGAAATGCAATCTCTTTGTTGATTTTCTACGAATATTTGAAACAGATTAATTAAAAAGATTGGCCAAGCGGTTTTCGATCATCACCACTTACATTGTCCTGTTCCATGAACTGTTGCAAACAAACTTTCAACTCTTCATTATCTTCCAGTACCGAAACATTTACACTACTAGTACTGGGCCACCGATCTATTTCATCTTCATCGTCTTTCTACAATAGAAACACAAAATAAATTAGCACTTTTAATGAAATTCACGATCAAGTCTACCTCTTACTGTGGGCAACGGTGTTTTGAATATGAATGCCGTTCGAGAGGTCGTTTTCGTTGGAGTAATCATTACAAGTACACTGTACACAGCACTCAAATTTTACACTTAAATACTTATTCACTAGATTTATTATTGTGTAAAACTAAATATTTATAAAATATTTTTGTTAAATTTATTATTTATTTCATTTGAGAAACTTCTTTGATGCTTTTGGCAGTACGACTATGAAATTTTAGGTTAATTTACGAACTTGTCAAAAATTTCTCCTCCATATTTTATAGTAGAACATTTTTTAGATATTTTCGTAAATTAATCAAAATAATGAAACAACATATTTTTTGCTCATCTCAAAAATGATATTAACTTTTTTATCAATTTTTGCGATATAAATTAATTGTTAATTTTTAAAAATAAAGATTTTTAGTTATTTATTTAAAAAATGTAAGGTTAGTTTTTGTTGATTTCAAAATTTCCCCAATTTTTTCTACCATAAAATAAAAATGCTGTGTCTCAGTCGCTCTAATGTAAATTTTAGTCCTTGTCTTTCTCTGATGTTCAGCAAAATGTTTCTGTTTTCTCCATGGAATAGTACCATTATCGTTTTTTCGATGTGATGATTTTTATCGAAACGAAGCGAAGTGAAGTTACAACATGTCACCACTGGAGTCGAATTATGTAAGCACAAGTAAACAATGACGTCAAAAGGCCTTTTTATTTAAAGCATTTTGAGTTGTAGTAATTTCGACTTTTTGTTGTTGTTTTCGTACACGTGTGTGTCGTTTCATGTGTGTCGTACACATTTATAAATTCAAGACAAAAGTCGTACTATCTATTTTTTCTTGTTTTCATTGACAATTTGTCAAAATTAGTTTGAGTCGAAACTCGTAAGTCGTACTCGTAATGCTTACATAATTCGCCCCCTGGAATTAAAAAATTTGTTAGGAAAATATTTAAGTAAGTGCATACCAACCAATATATAGAATTCAATAAAAACCGACCGTTCTAATTAAAATTGTTTTAAAAAACTTGACAATCATTATGCCTTTCTACACGTGTATTGAGCACAACACATCATGACACCCAAAAGGTGAATTTTATGAGTTTCCGCAATTATCATAAAATTATCGAAATTGTCTATTATTTTTATGAAACTGTATGTAATGTACATATATGTACTTTTACGCATGTTATGTTAAATGCTATCAAAAATTAAAAACAATCTAGAATGCAAGACATTATATGTATTGTGCCAAGACCAACAGCAATAAAAGCCTTAAACAAAGTTTGAAGCGCAGATACTAATATACCGAAAACTACAGAAGGTAGTAGACCTCCAACTTAAACATACACCATACAAATAATATAAACAAAAATTAAGTAAAAATTTATTGTTGTAGCTAACTATATCATAAATAACTAAAGTATTAATGTGTTGGTGCAAAAATAAAAAATCAAATTTACGTTATAGTGTTAGTGAAACCAAAACAATCTGGCAGTTTGTTTTTATACTTTGTAGTTTTTTTAAGCTGAAACTTTCAAATATCTCGGAAAATAAGCACTCTACTAAAAAAATGTCCATTATCAAATTTTAATCATTCCGGGGCGACATACATTAGTGCAAACATTAGTGCCCTACTCCCCTTCTTATAGGTAGAGTGAGGGTAAATTTGAAATTAAAATAGAAACCCCTATTTTTTATTGCAGATTCGGATTCTACGGCTTAAAGTACGTAGAATTTCTTTGAACCATTTATTTTTTTTAAATTTATTTTTTTCCTAATTTTAGAAAAACAATTTGATTAAGACTAATTTCAAGTATTTACATTGAAAACGTGTTAATTTTAATTCAAACGTATTGTAGAATCGTATGGAAATGTAAATTTTATATCGATATTACAGCGCGAAAATCGAAAAAAATATTTCAAAAAAATCCTACTAACTTTAAGCCGTAGAATCCGAATCAGCAATAAAAAATATGGGTTCCTATTTTAATTTCAAAGTTACCGTTCACCCCACCTATAAGAAGGAAATCCTTGATGTTAGCCTTACGGATAAAATTTGTCGTCACCGATTCTGTATGTTGCGGTTTTTTTGGGGTTTTGATGTAATTTGTGAGTAGTGCTGCGTTGAAGTTGTGACAATATGTTGTCTTATTCGCCTGTAATCCTGGTTCGATTACAACATGTGACCGCGGATTGCAAAATAGATCAATTCAAATAACCGCGCTTTCCACATGCAATCTACCGTTAGTTTCCGGCTAAACGTGCTATTCACATTACCTAAAATCATTTTGAACCGGAATTTCAACAATAAACTGTTATCAGTTTTTTTGCGAAAATCCCTGATGGTTAGCCTTACTGATTTTGAACGGATAAAATTTATCGTCACCGATTCTGTATGTTGCCGTTATTTTGGATTTTTGGTGTTATTTTGAGTAGTGCTGCGTTGAAGTTGTCGCAATATGTTGTCTTATTCGCCTGTAATCCAGGTTTGATTACAACATGTGACCGCGGATTGCAAAATAGGACAATTCAAATAACCGCGCTTTCCACATGGAACCTACCGTTAGTTTCCGGCTAAACGTGCTATTCACATTACCTAAAATCATTTTGAACCGGAATTTCAACAATAAACTGTTATCAGTTTTTTTGCGAAAATCCCTGATGGTTAGCCTTACTGATTTTGAACGGATAAAACTTATCGTCACCGATTCTGGATGTTGCCGTTATTTTGGATTTTTGGTGTTATTTTGAGTAGTGCTGCGTTGAAGTTGTCGCAATATGTTGTCTTATTCGCCTGTAATCCAGGTTTGATTACAACATGTGACCGCGGATTGCAAAATAAGACAATTCAAATAACCGCGCTTTCCACATGCAACCTACCGTTAGTTTCCGGCTAAACGTGCTATTCACATTACCTAAAATCATTTTGAACCGGAATTTCAACAATAAACTGTTATCAATTTTTTTGCGAAAATCCCTGATGTTAGCCTTACTGATTTTGAACGGATAAAATTTATCGTCACCGATTCTGTATGTTGCCGTTATTTTGGATTTTTGGTCTTATTTTGAGTAGTGCTGCGTTGAAGTTGTCGCAATATGTTGTCTTATTCGCCTGTAGGTTTGATTACAACATGTGACCGCGGATTGCAAAACAGATCAATTCAAATAACCGCGCTTTCCACATGCAACCTACCGTTAGTTTCCGGCTAAACGCGCTATTCACATTACCTAAAATCATTTTGAACCGGAATTTCAACAATAAACTGTTATCAATTTTTTTGCGAAAATCCCTGATGTTAGCCTTACTGATTTTGAACGGATAAAATTTATCGTCACCGATTCTGTATGTTGCCGTTATTTTGGATTTTTAGTCTTATTTTGAGTAGTGCTACGTTGAAGTTGTCGCAATATGTTGTCTTATTCGCCTGTAGGTTTGATTACAACATGTGACCGCGGATTGCAAAATATATCAATTCAAATAACCGTGCTTTCCACATGCAATCTACCGTTAGTTTCCGGCTAAACGTGCTATTCACATTACCTAAAATCATTTTGAACCGAAATTTCAACAATAAACTGTTATCAGTTTTTTTGCGAAAATCCCTGATGGTTAGCCTTACTGATTTTAAACGGATAAAATTTATCGTCACCGATTGTGTATGTTGCCGTTATTTTGGATTTTTGGTGTTATTTTGAGTAGTGCTGCGTTGAAGTTGTCGCAATATGTTGTCTTATTCGCCTGTAGGTTTGATTACAACATGTGACCGCGGATTGCAAAATATATCAATTCAAATAACCGTGCTTTCCACATGCAATCTACCGTTAGTTTCCGGCTAAACGTGCTATTCACATTACCTAAAATCATTTTGAACCGGATTTTCAACAATAAACTGTTATCAGTTTTTTTGCGAAAATCCCTGATGGTTAGCCTTACTGATTTTGAACGGATAAAATTTATCGTCACCGATTCTGTATGTTGCCGTTATTTTGGATTTTTGGTCTTATTTTGAGTAGTGCTGCGTTGAAGTTGTCGCAATATGTTGTCTTGTTCGCCTGTAGGTTTGATTACAACATGTGACCGCGGATTGCAAAATAGATCAATTCAAATAACCGCGCTTTCCACATGCAATCTACCGTTAGTTTCCGGCTAAACGTGCTATTCACATTACCTAAAATCATTTTGAACCGGAATTTCAACAATAAACTGTTATCAGTTTTGTTGCGAAAATCCCTGATGTTAGCCTTACTGATTTTGAACGGATAAAACTTATCGTCACCGATTCTGTATGTTGCCGTTATTTTGGATTTTTGGTCTTATTTTGAGTAGTGCTGCGTTGAAGTTGTCGCAATATGTTGTCTTATTCGCCTGTAGGTTTGATTACAACATATGACCGCGGATTGCAAAACAGATCAATTCAAATAACCGCGCTTTCCACATGGAACCTAACGTTAGTTTCCGGCTAAACGTGCTATTCACATTACCTAAAATCATTTTGAACCGGAATTTCAACAATAAACTGTTATCAATTTTTTTGCGAAAATCCCTGATGGTTAGCCTTACTGATTTTGAACGGATAAAATTTATCGTCACCGATTCTGTATGTTGCCGTTATTTTGGATTTTTGGTCTTATTTTGAGTAGTGCTGCGTTGAAGTTGTCGCAATATGTTGTCTTGTTCGCCTTGTTACAGGCTGGCTACTGCCAACCTGCAGATATTCACTAAGCTCCTGCAGAGGCCTCCACGGTGATGTTTTGCCGGCTACGTTCTCAGCGAGAAGTGCGAGGGTCGTGGGGTTTGAGGCATGCAGGGCTCCTGGCCTACACCGTGATTAACAGAAAGTTGGGGAAAACGCAAATAATAAATAAAACCGTAGTTCCGCCGAAATTCGTCGGCCGGAACCTGAGGAACGAACAACTCTAAAATCATAAACCGAGAACGGTGCCTTGGTGCGCGCATCCATCCGAATTCAAACGGGGCCAAGCCCTGGTTACGGAATTGGATGCGGGCACCAAGGGACCGCCAACACTAAACCGACACAGAGGGAGTCTCCGCTCCCATCATACCGACCGAGAAATTAGAAATTCATTTTATTTAAGGTGAGGAAAAAGAAAACACAGAAAAAAAAAAAAAACCAACTTCCCCCCTTCACCCGTACCACGAGAAGAGAACGAGAGAGAGAGAGATCAGCAATGCGCATCGAGCGCGCACCCGCTGTGCGGCGCTCGATTACAAAATTTTGAAAATATGACCGCAAAAAATTTAAAATATTTATAAGAAATAAAAATAAAAAAAAAATTGAAAAAATAAAAAAAATGGTACCTTAAGTTATATATATAAAAACTGTTGCGGCCTTGCGCGACCGTTATTGTTGCGGGGGCCTCTCCCCGATAAAAAATGGGTTGCGGCCTTGAGCGGCCGTCATGCCACAAGGGACTCCTGTCCCCCGGACCGTTGCGGTGCCTCTCACCGTTACCAAATAAAATAAAACGAGGGGCCGGTTGGCCACCCGTGAGTTGCGGCAGACCACCGATTACCGTTGTGGGGCCTCTCCCCGGTACCAAAATGGATTGCGGCCTTGGTGCCGTTATCCAAATGAAAACGGGGTGCCGGTTGGCCACCCGTCTCGATGCGGGGCCTTTCCCCGATACCAAAAAAATTATCTCACGGCTAGCCTCACCTGGCCGCCGGATCCGTTGCAAAAGGAGTAGCCTCAACTGGCCACCCGTAATCCGTGGAAAATCCGTTGAATTCCCGTTCGGGATTGATTCGCCTTCGTCCGTTGAATGGCCTTAATTGCCACCCGAAAACTCGTAGAGCGTGGGCTCGTAAATAATTATTTCCCGTTGGGCGACCTTTCCGTCGTGCTAATATTTTACAAATGGCCGGTTGGCCACCTATAGCCTCGCGAGCTTGAATAGGGCAGCGTCCTTGACGATAACCACACCACTCGTAAATATGTGTGTCGTGGAGCCACGTGTCTGTCGCCCGTAAATTATGGCAACTTCGCAACGATAATCACACAACTTACAAACACCATACAATTTTCCGAAATGAAATAATAAATTTTAATCACTATCGTTTACTAAAAGAAAATGGGAAACGTAACGAACTCGTATCCGCTCTTGCATGAAAATCAAAATTATCCAGAAAATTCCACCAATTGAATAATCTCGAGATGAACAAAATCACCTTTTTAAATATTTTTTTATTTTTTTTTTATTAAACACCTTCAATTTATTTTCTACAACAATTGTCTTTTATTATTACTAATTTTCAGATCAATACACCTTTTGAGCGTTACTTTGCTCTCAGTTTTCCAAAAAAAAAAAAAAATTTATTTTTGAATTATTTTTACCAAATACCAACATTTTTTCTACTCCATTTTAATTTTAATCATCCAAAGAAAACTTGGTCATCCACTTATCTTTTACCAAACCAAAAACTTGACTGTCATTATACAAAAAATTCGAGCCCCGCACAACTCGTAAAACGTTTTAGAAGAGATGAATCTCTCTTCTCTGTCTCTCCTTTATACCAAATTTTCGTTGGTACAAAAGAGAGACATATAAGAAAAACACATTTTTTCCAAAACGTTTTACTTTGCACACACTCGATGCGCATTGTTCTCTCTCTCTCGTCTTCTCTTCACCTCCGCGCCACCACACAATGGGGAACAAAACAAAACGTCGCGGGTGCGTTCACAGACAAACACAGAGGTGAATAAAAACATAAGGGAAGATGGACGAAACGAAGACAACAACTGGGGTGAATAAAATAACAAAAAAAAATCGTCGTTGCGACCATACAGTCGTAACAAACGTGGGAACGTCCCACACCCTGAGATGTCTCATAAGCCGGGCCTAAAACAAACAACACGAAAATAAAGATAGAGAGAAAAACGATTAAACACGGATGTCTTTGACATGATAAGTACCCAAGGATTTGCCATTCAAATCTTCGACGGTATACGCCACCTGACCTACTTTACCAGAAATTACCGCGGGTTTGAATTTTCCGGCTAATTTCGCGGAGAATTTGTTCGTCGCATCGCTCAACGCAAAAGATCGTATAAAGACGGATTGTCCAACTCGAAAAGAGCGCTTAGTACTACGCAAGTTGTAATGCTGAACTCCCTTCTCGTATGCCACACGCAGATAATGTATAATACGATCCTTTAACAGATTTACTCGATCTGGCTTAGCCCATGCATGGACTTCACCGGGATCATGTTCATCGAGTAATCGTCGCAGTGAGTAATCCGAACCGTGCATCGACATATGTTGACCGAACACGACATAATGAGGGGAATAATGTAACGTATCATGTACAGCATTTCGTAACGCGGCTGCAATTTCTTGCAAATTCTTGTCCCACAAATTATGATCGTGATCACTCAAATATGATCGAATGCTGGCAATTAAAGTTCTATTGACACGCTCGGATGCGTTGCTTTGGGGCGAATACACCGGCGTACGAATATGCGTTACACCGTATTTAGACAACAAATCTTTAAATAAGTTCGAGGTAAATTGCTTCCCATTATCGGAGGTAATAATTTCGGGAGCTGAGAACAACAAAAATATATCGTTTTCCAAAAATCGACATAGCAAAGATGCGGAAGCTTCACGCAATGGTTTTACAACTACAAATTTTGAGTAATGATCCAGAACGATAATGATACAGGTATTTCCGAGTTTCGAACGTGGATACGGACCCAAAAAATCTACATACAGTTTTTGAAACGGGCGAGTTGACGTAACCTGTGCTCCCATGGCTGGTTGTGTGGAGTAATTAACAGCTTTGTTGATTTTACATTTAGTGCAACTAGCAACGTACTGTTTAACTTGTTTTGCCATATGAGGCCAGTAAAATTGACGCTGAAGGCGCTCGAGAGTTTTGCTGCCGCCTAAATGTGCTGAAGTGGGAGGTACGTGAGCCTGTTCAATAAGCGTTGAAGTTAGGGAGTTAGGAATAACAAGTTTCCAATTCGAAAGGTCGGTATCCGTATATTTAAAACCGAACGAAGGGGATATTAATAATTTATCATCCTGGATCTTATAGTTGTGCGAACAATCTTTTAAGGAACGAATTTTCGCGATCTGATCGACGTAATCTGGATCTTGGAACGCAACCGAATTTTGATCAACGTGCAGAATGGGGACTGAAGAAGGTATTAACGCATTCACGGAAGGGTCGATGTTTTTACTCGGCAAGACTGGATCTTCAAATTGGGCACCAGGATCAGGCGTGCTCTTACTTTCGGAATCATCCTCACAAGGAGCGGATTCATCCGGAAAAGCTCGAGACAACGCATCAGGTACAACGTTAACTGAACCTTTTCGGTATCCAATCTGAAAATCCAGCGCTTGGAGTTTAAGACTCCATCTCGCCAAACGTCCGGAGAGGTCTTTTTGACTCATTAACCAGCGCAAACTGGAATGGTCAGTATAAATGACGAATGGATAGCCTTCTACGTAGGGACGGAATTTTCGCACGCTGAGGACGGCAGCGTAGCATTCCAGCTCGGTCACCGAGTAGTTTCGCTGCGCCGCATTGAGCTTATGGGAATAAAACTCAATGGGCCGCTCCACCCCCTCGGCGTCCACCTGAAATAAGACACTACCGACCCCAACGGCACTGGCATCGCACTGAATAAAAAAGGGTTTAGTGTAATCAGGATGCGTCAATACTGGGGCAGTTGACAAGGCGGTTTTAAGAGCATTAAAGGAAGAATCAGCAGCTGCAGACCAACATACTTTAGTGTTTTTACCAGTAAGATCGGTGAGAGAAGAAGCTAAGGAGGCGAAATTTGGAATGAAGCGACGGTACCATCCGCACATTCCCAGAAAACGTCTAATCTGTTTCGTCGTTTTCGGAATAGGGTACTCCAGAATAGCTTTACATTTATCTGGGTTTGTACGGAGGCAGCCATCACCCACAATATAACCTAAATAGTCGACTTCTTTCAACACAAACTTACTTTTGGTCAAATTGATTGTTAAACCGGCGTCCTTCAGATATCCAGCAACCTGTTGTAGTAAATCGAAATGTTCAGCCAGAGTGGAGGATGTGACCAGAAGGTCATCGAGGTACACAAAGACCTTATCGTGCAGTTGGTACGGGATCACGCGGTGCATTAAGCGACAAAGCGTCTGTGGTGCGTTGCATAAGCCAAACGGCATCACCTTGAACTGATACAAGGGCCGTCCAGGAACCGTAAACGCTGTTTTATCGCGGGATGCTGGGTCGAGTGGGATCTGCCAAAAGGCATCCTTCAAATCAATCGCCGAAATGAATCGGGTGTGTCCCAAACGACCCAACAATCCGTTGATTATGGGCAGCGGATACGCATCCTTGACGGTTGCCTTGTTCAGTTCTCTAGCATCTAAGCACAGACGAACTTTCCCATTGGCTTTACGCACCAACGTGACCGGTGAACACCAGGAACTTTGTGACTCCTCGATAACCCCCAAAGACAACATCCTATCCAACTCGGCATACATGAGTTTCTGGATAGCTGGGGACACGGAATAAAAACGTTGTTTGACTGGTTTTGCGGAACCGACATCGATCATATGAGTGATGAGGGATGTGCGGCCCAAACCTAAAATATCGCTGCTCGGGAAATATTCGCGGATAAGATCCAATTTACGACGATCATCAGATGTTAAAATATGAAATTTGGGTGTGTTGGTAGTTTCACCTAATTCGTCCGAATTATTCAACGCGGAGATTTTTGGGGAAATTCCAAAACGATTCCAAAAATCGATACCCAAATAAAGCGGTTGTTCCAAGGAAGGGACAACGTGAAAATTCATAAATTTAGTGACTCCGTTAAATTCGACGTTAGCTCGTATGTAACCAAATACTCGTTGTACTTGGCCACTCGCGGTAGTTATAGTGGAAGGAAAGTTATGGAATTCAACAAAGGGATTTGACATGAGTTTCTCCGATCCACTCCCGAGAACACTGACACTCGCCCCGCTGTCGAGAAGACCCTTAAAAGGAATATTATTTATAAAGACCTGGGCGTAAGGCCGAGTGTCACTACCCTCGGAGAATAGAACGGAGGAAATCACATCATTTCTCATTGCGACGCGACGGTTCCAATATTTTTTTGAACGCTTTAAACGATCTAACTTTGCCAATGATGGGGCATTATAGAAAAATTTAAGAGCGACAGGAAGGGAGGAAGGATTGGATGGGGAAGAAGGATCGGGAAAGGAATCATTACTGGCAGACGAGCTTACCTCTTCGTCGGATTCGAATAGGAGCGGATTTCCGCGTCCGTATTGCTCGCTGCATCCTCCAGAATCGGTTTGAGTGGATTTGTCCGTGGTAACATCAGTCTGGGTTGCGGTTGTGGTTGTGGTGATTCTCGTGGCCCAGTCCTCCAAGAACCACTGTTCTGGTTTTCCGACAATCTTGATTGAACGTTTCTTTCATCAGCACAACGTCGACAACGCGCAGATATCGTCCCTCGTAGCCCACATCGATAGCAAAACAATCCAACGGGAGCCAATTGACAATCCATGAACGTGTGACCCATATCCGAACAATTAAAGCAGACGATATTTTTACTATGATTGGCATGTTGTTTGTAAAGCAATCCCGAACTGCCTGCTGGGACTTGTCCACCCGAACGTCTCGCCGCTGCCGACTGATACCTGCTCTCCGTTTGAATGGCGGATACTGAATTATCGGGTAGAACATCAGTTAAGGGATAATTCTCATAAGAGTCATATGCTCCAACATCATCATACGGACTGCCTGATAACTCATTGATCACGCGTCGTGGATGGATTGCAGGATCCGCCGGAGCTTTGAGCCGCCGGAAAGACTCCTCCCAAGCAGAACAGCTTTTGATTAGTTCGTTGATGCTGCTGAACTGACGATCTGTAAGGTGGTATTGTAGCGTAGGCTTCATGTTGTTCATCAAAATTTGAATGAGCTCTTCGTCTGAGTACGGCGTTCGACATTGTAATGTAAGGGTCCAGACGTGATTGTAGAAATCCAGGAAGCTTTCGTTCGGTTGTTGTTTACGTGCCTCGACCATTCTGCGGATTTCGTAATTTGTGCGACGATCTTGAAAGCGCTCGATAATTCCGCTTCGTAGTTCTGACCAGGTCGCGTGCGGGTTGTGTTTACGAAATGTCCAGTACCACTGCAACGCGAGGTCCTTTAGAATGGTATGGAGCTCCAATAATAAGATTTGCTCGGATAATCCCCGGGATGAAGCGATGGTATCAACTTGAAACAGGAACATATCGATGTTGATTCCCGATGGAGATCCCGTGAAACTTAGTCCACTACCGGACAACAAACGTCGATCGACAAATTTTGGCGATACTGGCGAACTGGTGGACGTCGGAGGCGCTCGATCGTGTACGGTTGGAATCGGGATGTCTTGTGAGAACAGATTATTTCCAACGATTTGAGTCTGGAGGTTGTTTTGCCGTTGATCCAACTTTACCAGCTGTTGTGATACCATTTCGAACTTTTGCAGCATGGATTCCAAGAGTGTGGTCTGTGCATTTGATTGTTGAACCGCCGCGTGATTCGTTTGGATCTGGCCAAGAAGATCCTCCAAAGTGCATCTTCGCTCCTGCGGCTGTGGGTTGTCAGAATCATCCTCGCTACCGAGGTTTTGAACTTGAATCTCGTCATTTTGTTCCTCATGGAGAGGTATTTCCACCGTGAGATGTACGCCCTTTGCGCTTTCTATGGAAACGTTCAATTTTTCCTGGTCATCCAGGTACATCTGCAGACTGGTCAATAGTGCCGAACATGCCTGATGTGCCTTACGCGCGGACTGCTCGTATGTCGGTGATTTAAATGCGCGGCTAAGCCGACCTGCCAAATGTAATAAACGAGAGTGGTACCGTTGCACCAATAGCAAGAGATCTTCTGTCGCCGGATCCAACACTGTGATCGCTCCCCGAATCTCCGCCAATTTCTTGAGACACGTTGAGATCTCAATATCCGGTCTTTTCGATGCGCTTGTATGCATTTTTCCGGGCGCTGGTTTAGTCTCGGCCTGCTCACTTCGGACCGCTTCCTCGAGTTGATGAATTGCATCTGATGTGTCGAAGCGTATGTCACGAAGGAGACATTCCACCTCCACTTCGTCTCGTTGCAGGAGGTTTACATCCATTTTAGAATTTAGGTAAGGTTAGGGAATAAGTTTGGTTAGTTCAAAAAAAAAAACGTAGTCTTTATTGATTTATAAAAATACAAAAATTTTAATTCAAAATAACTCTAACTCAAACGGAAGGTTTTAAATTAGAGGAAATTACAACTAAAGATATTCCACACCCACTATATCTAGATAATAAAAAAAACACGAAATATTTTTATAAATAACACGAAAAGGAATGGATACCTTGTAAGAGTTTGTGGGTCCAGTATTCCCACGATTAGTTTAACGACGGATAGGACGAGATACCCCCGAAAGTGGCGCTTTTCGATGAGAACCTAATTTGGGGGGGGCTCGTTAAAATAATTACAACAAAATTCAATCAATGAATATCAATTCGTGATAAACAACCAGAAAGTTACCCCGTGCGTTGGATAATACTCAATTCGAATGTGAATTTGGTTAACTTCCACTCGATCCCACGGATGGTTACGTTGGATACGTGGTTCTACGTCCGAGTTATCCCACACTGTACGTCTTTGAGGTCTTTCTGGCGTATCCCACGGATTAGAATTCATACAAAATAATAATAAACAAAATTTAATAATAATAATAACGTAGCTAATGAAACTACCAACACACCCAGATAAGGAGGCAAAGTAGCAAGAAAAAAAACAAATAAGATAATAATAAAAGAAGGAAGGAATGGTTACCTTGTGGTGGTTTGTGGGTCCAGTATTCCCACGGTTAGTTTAACGACGGAAGACGAGATACCCCCCAAAGTGGCGCTTTTCGATGAGAACCTAATTTGGAGGGGCTCGTTGAAATTTGAAACGATACGAAAAAAACAATTCAAGCAACTACCAACACACCCAACGGTATGCAGGCAGGAGGCTGATACTCAAGAGATACAAAGGAAAAAAGAAAATAAAATCAAAATGAAATACTAATAAACCCGAGGGTTCCAATACAACCCATAGATCTATAAACCAAAATCAAAAACAATATCAAAATATCAAATAAAACAAATAAAGTTTATAGAAAAATTTTTAATTAATACCACGATACGGATGGTATGATGAGAGTGGAAACCCCACTCCGTGTCAGCTAAATAATAAAATAATAAAGAAATAATAATAATAAAATAATAATAACAGTTGTTGTTCCTCAAATTTCGGTCGAGAAACTTCGGGGCTAAAGAAAGATGAAGCTAACAGCTAAACCCCAGACAAATGACATCCGAGCTCCACCACAATCAGACACAACATAGTGGAAATGGGAAAGAGCTCGGAAGTCGGATGTCCAAAGAATAGGGGATGACACCCCCCATCTACGCGCAATCAAACAGCCCGTGCTGGTTGCGATCGTAGATAAGGAATGTCAACCGGGAGACTGGCTTTGGTGTGCGCGTCCATGCGAATTCAAACAGTGTGAAACACCGGTTTCGACACTGGACGCGCACGCCAAAGGGAGTGCAGCTACAAATCATAAAAAAAAATATAAATTATTAAAAATTCGCGAAATAGATTGGGCGCCACTGTTACAGGCTGGCTACTGCCAACCTGCAGATATTCACTAAGCTCCTGCAGAGGCCTCCACGGTGATGTTTTGCCGGCTACGTTCTCAGCGAGAAGTGCGAGGGTCGTGGGGTTTGAGGCATGCAGGGCTCCTGGCCTACACCGTGATTAACAGAAAGTTGGGGAAAACGCAAATAATAAATAAAACCGTAGTTCCGCCGAAATTCGTCGGCCGGAACCTGAGGAACGAACAACTCTAAAATCATAAACCGAGAACGGTGCCTTGGTGCGCGCATCCATCCGAATTCAAACGGGGCCAAGCCCTGGTTACGGAATTGGATGCGGGCACCAAGGGACCGCCAACACTAAACCGACACAGAGGGAGTCTCCGCTCCCATCATACCGACCGAGAAATTAGAAATTCATTTTATTTAAGGTGAGGAAAAAGAAAACACAGAAAAAAAAAAAAACCAACTTCCCCCCTTCACCCGTACCACGAGAAGAGAACGAGAGAGAGAGAGATCAGCAATGCGCATCGAGCGCGCACCCGCTGTGCGGCGCTCGATTACAAAATTTTGAAAATATGACCGCAAAAAATTTAAAATATTTATAAGAAATAAAAATAAAAAAAAAATTGAAAAAATAAAAAAAATGGTACCTTAAGTTATATATATAAAAACTGTTGCGGCCTTGCGCGACCGTTATTGTTGCGGGGGCCTCTCCCCGATAAAAAATGGGTTGCGGCCTTGAGCGGCCGTCATGCCACAAGGGACTCCTGTCCCCCGGACCGTTGCGGTGCCTCTCACCGTTACCAAATAAAATAAAACGAGGGGCCGGTTGGCCACCCGTGAGTTGCGGCAGACCACCGATTACCGTTGTGGGGCCTCTCCCCGGTACCAAAATGGATTGCGGCCTTGGTGCCGTTATCCAAATGAAAACGGGGTGCCGGTTGGCCACCCGTCTCGATGCGGGGCCTTTCCCCGATACCAAAAAAATTATCTCACGGCTAGCCTCACCTGGCCGCCGGATCCGTTGCAAAAGGAGTAGCCTCAACTGGCCACCCGTAATCCGTGGAAAATCCGTTGAATTCCCGTTCGGGATTGATTCGCCTTCGTCCGTTGAATGGCCTTAATTGCCACCCGAAAACTCGTAGAGCGTGGGCTCGTAAATAATTATTTCCCGTTGGGCGACCTTTCCGTCGTGCTAATATTTTACAAATGGCCGGTTGGCCACCTATAGCCTCGCGAGCTTGAATAGGGCAGCGTCCTTGACGATAACCACACCACTCGTAAATATGTGTGTCGTGGAGCCACGTGTCTGTCGCCCGTAAATTATGGCAACTTCGCAACGATAATCACACAACTTACAAACACCATACAATTTTCCGAAATGAAATAATAAATTTTAATCACTATCGTTTACTAAAAGAAAATGGGAAACGTAACGAACTCGTATCCGCTCTTGCATGAAAATCAAAATTATCCAGAAAATTCCACCAATTGAATAATCTCGAGATGAACAAAATCACCTTTTTAAATATTTTTTTATTTTTTTTTTATTAAACACCTTCAATTTATTTTCTACAACAATTGTCTTTTATTATTACTAATTTTCAGATCAATACACCTTTTGAGCGTTACTTTGCTCTCAGTTTTCCAAAAAAAAAAAAAAATTTATTTTTGAATTATTTTTACCAAATACCAACATTTTTTCTACTCCATTTTAATTTTAATCATCCAAAGAAAACTTGGTCATCCACTTATCTTTTACCAAACCAAAAACTTGACTGTCATTATACAAAAAATTCGAGCCCCGCACAACTCGTAAAACGTTTTAGAAGAGATGAATCTCTCTTCTCTGTCTCTCCTTTATACCAAATTTTCGTTGGTACAAAAGAGAGACATATAAGAAAAACACATTTTTTCCAAAACGTTTTACTTTGCACACACTCGATGCGCATTGTTCTCTCTCTCTCGTCTTCTCTTCACCTCCGCGCCACCACACAATGGGGAACAAAACAAAACGTCGCGGGTGCGTTCACAGACAAACACAGAGGTGAATAAAAACATAAGGGAAGATGGACGAAACGAAGACAACAACTGGGGTGAATAAAATAACAAAAAAAAATCGTCGTTGCGACCATACAGTCGTAACAGCCTGTAGGTTTGATTACAACATGTGACCGCGGATTGCAAAATAGATCAATTCAAATAACCGCGCTTTCCACATGCAATCTACCGTTAGTTTCCGGCTAAACGTGCTATTCACATTACCTAAAATCATTTTGAACCGGAATTTCAACAATAAACTGTTATCAGTTTTGTTGCGAAAATCCCTGATGTTAGCCTTACTGATTTTGAACGGATAAAACTTATCGTCACCGATTCTGTATGTTGCCGTTATTTTGGATTTTTGGTCTTATTTTGAGTAGTGCTGCGTTGAAGTTGTCGCAATATGTTGTCTTATTCGCCTGTAGGTTTGATTACAACATGTGACCGCGGATTGCAAAATAAGACAATTCAAATAACCGCGCTTTCCACATGCAATCTACCGTTAGTTTCCGGCTAAACGTGCTATTCACATTACCTAAAATCATTTTGAACCGGATTTTCAACAATAAACTGTTATCAGTTTTTTTGCGAAAATCCCTGATGGTTAGCCTTACTGATTTTGAACGGATAATATTTATCGTCACCGATTCTGTATGTTGCCGTTATTTTGGATTTTTGGTCTTATTTTGAGTAGTGCTGCGTTGAAGTTGTCGCAATATGTTGTCTTGTTCGCCTGTAGGTTTGATTACAACATGTGACCGCGGATTGCAAAATAGATCAATTCAAATAACCGCGCTTTCCACATGCAATCTACCGTTAGTTTCCGGCTAAACGTGCTATTCACATTACCTAAAATCATTTTGAACCGGAATTTCAACAATAAACTGTTATCAGTTTTGTTGCGAAAATCCCTGATGTTAGCCTTACTGATTTTGAACGGATAAAACTTATCGTCACCGATTCTGTATGTTGCCGTTATTTTGGATTTTTGGTCTTATTTTGAGTAGTGCTGCGTTGAAGTTGTCGCAATATGTTGTCTTATTCGCCTGTAGGTTTGATTACAACATGTGACCGCGGATTGCAAAACAGATCAATTCAAATAACCGCGCTTTCCACATGCAATCTACCGTTAGTTTCCGGCTAAACGTGCTATTCACATTACCTAAAATCATTTTGAACCGGAATTTCAACAATAAACTGTTATCAGTTTTTTTGCGAAAATCCCTGATGGTAAGCCTTACTGATTTTGAACGGATAAAATTTATCGTCACCGATTCTGTATGTTGCCGTTATTTTGGATTTTTGGTGTTATTTTGAGTAGTGCTGCGTTGAAGTTGTCGCAATATGTTGTCTTATTCGCCTGTAATCCAGGTTTGATTACAACATGTGACCGCGGATTGCAATATAGGACAATTCAAATAACCGCGCTTTCCACATGGAACCTAACGTTAGTTTCCGGCTAAACGTGCTATTCATATTACCTAAAATCATTTTGAACCGGAATTTCAACAATAAACTGTTATCAATTTTTTTGCGAAAATCCCTGATGGTTAGCCTTACTGATTTTGAACGGATAAAATTTATCGTCACCGATTCTGTATGTTGCCGTTATTTTGGATTTTTGGTGTTATTTTGAGTAGTGCTGCGTTGAAGTTGTCGCAATATGTTGTCTTATTCGCCTGTAGGTTTGATTACAACATGTGACCGCGGATTGCAAAACAGATCAATTCAAATAACCGCGCTTTCCACATGCAATCTACCGTTAGTTTCCGGCTAAACGTGCTATTCACATTACCTAAAATCATTTTGAACCGGAATTTCAACAATAAACTGTTATCAGTTTTTTTGCGAAAATCCCTGATGGTAAGCCTTACTGATTTTGAACGGATAAAATTTATCGTCACCGATTCTGTATGTTGCCGTTATTTTGGATTTTTGGTGTTATTTTGAGTAGTGCTGCGTTGAAGTTGTCGCAATATGTTGTCTTATTCGCCTGTAATCCAGGTTTGATTACAACATGTGACCGCGGATTGCAATATAGGACAATTCAAATAACCGCGCTTTCCACATGGAACCTAACGTTAGTTTCCGGCTAAACGTGCTATTCACATTACCTAAAATCATTTTGAACCGGAATTTCAACAATAAACTGTTATCAATTTTTTTGCGAAAATCCCTGATGGTTAGCCTTACTGATTTTGAACGGATAAAATTTATCGTCACCGATTCTGTATGTTGCCGTTATTTTGGATTTTTGGTCTTATTTTGAGTAGTGCTGCGTTGAAGTTGTCGCAATATGTTGTCTTATTCGCCTGTAGGTTTGATTACAACATGTGACCGCGGATTGCAAAATAAGACAATTCAAATAACCGCGCTTTCCACATGCAATCTACCGTTAGTTTCCGGCTAAACGTGCTATTCACATTACCTAAAATCATTTTGAACCGGAATTTCAACAATAAACTGTTATCAGTTTTTTTGCGAAAATCCCTGATGGTTAGCCTTACTGATTTTGAACGGATAAAATTTATCGTCACCGATTCTGTATGTTGCCGTTATTTTGGATTTTTGGTGTTATTTTGAGTAGTGCTGCGTTGAAGTTGTCGCAATATGTTGTCTTGTTCGCCTGTAGGTTTGATTACAACATGTGACCGCGGATTGCAAAATAGATCAATTCAAATAACCGCGCTTTCCACATGCAATCTACCGTTAGTTTCCGGCTAAACGTGCTATTCACATTACCTAAAATCATTTTGAACCGGAATTTCAACAATAAACTGTTATCAGTTTTTTTGCGAAAATCCCTGATGGTTAGCCTTACTAATTTTGAACGGATAAAATTTATCGTCACCGATTCTATATGTCGCCGTTATTTTGGATTTTTGGTGTTATTTTGAGTAGTGCTGCGTTGAAGTTGTCGCAATATGTTGTCTTGTTCGCCTGTAGGTTTGATTACAACATGTGACCGCGGATTGCAAAATAGATCAATTCAAATAACCGCGCTTTCCACATGCAATCTACCGTTAGTTTCCGGCTAAACGTGCTATTCACATTACCTAAAATCATTTTGAACCGGATTTTCAACAATAAACTGTTATCAGTTTTTTTGCGAAAATCCCTGATGGTGTAAGCCTTACTAATTTTGAACGGATAAAATTTATCGTCACCGATTCTATATGTCGCCGTTATTTTGGATTTTTGGTGTTATTTTGAGTAGTGCTGCGTTGAAGTTGTCGCAATATGTTGTCTTATTCGCCTGTAGGTTTGATTACAACATGTGACCGCGGATTGCAAAATAAGACAATTCAAATAACCGCGCTTTCCACATGCAATCTACCGTTAGTTTCCGGCTAAACGTGCTATTCACATTACCTAAAATCATTTTGAACCGGAATTTCAACAATAAACTGTTATCAGTTTTGTTGCGAAAATCCCTGATGTTAGCCTTACTGATTTTGAACGGATAAAACTTATCGTCACCGATTCTGTATGTTGCCGTTATTTTGGATTTTTGGTCTTATTTTGAGTAGTGCTGCGTTGAAGTTGTCGCAATATGTTGTCTTATTCGCCTGTAGGTTTGATTACAACATGTGACCGCGGATTGCAAAATAAGACAATTCAAATAACCGTGCTTTCCACATGGAACCTAACGTTAGTTTCCGGCTAAACGTGCTATTCACATTATCTAAAATCATTTTGAACCGGAATTTCAACAATAAACTGTTATCAGTTTTTTTGCGAAAATCCCTGATGGTTAGCCTTACTGATTTTGAACGGATAAAATTTATCGTCACCGATTCTGTATGTTGCCGTTATTTTGGATTTTTGGTGTTATTTTGAGTAGTGCTGCGTTGAAGTTGTCGCAATATGTTGTCTTATTCGCCTGTAATCCAGGTTTGATTACAACATGTGACCGCGGATTGCAAAATAGATCAATTCAAATAACCGCGCTTTCCCCATGCAATCTACCGTTAGTTTCCAGCTAAACGTGCTATTCACATTACCTAAAATCATTTTGAACCGGAATTTCAACAATAAACTGTTATCAATTTTTTTGCGAAAATCCCTGATGGTTAGCCTTACTGATTTTGAACGGATAAAACTTATCGTCACCGATTCTGTATGTTGCCGTTATTTTGGATTTTTGGTCTTATTTTGAGTAGTGCTGCGTTGAAGTTGTCGCAATATGTTGTCTTATTCGCCTGTAGGTTTGATTACAACATGTGACCGCGGATTGCAAAACAGATCAATTCAAATAACCGCGCTTTCCACATGCAACCTACCGTTAGTTTCCGGCTAAACGTGCTATTCACATTACCTAAAATCATTTTGAACCGGAATTTCAACAATAAACTGTTATCAGTTTTGTTGCGAAAATCCCTGATGTTAGCCTTACTGATTTTGAACGGATAAAACTTATCGTCACCGATTCTGTATGTTGCCGTTATTTTGGATTTTTGGTCTTATTTTGAGTAGTGCTGCGTTGAAGTTGTCGCAATATGTTGTCTTATTCGCCTGTAGGTTTGATTACAACATGTGACCGCGGATTGCAAAACAGATCAATTCAAATAACCGCGCTTTCCACATGCAATCTACCGTTAGTTTCCGGCTAAACGTGCTATTCACATTACCTAAAATCATTTTGAACCGGAATTTCAACAATAAACTGTTATCAGTTTTTTTGCGAAAATCCCTGATGGTAAGCCTTACTGATTTTGAACGGATAAAATTTATCGTCATCGATTCTGTATGTTGCCGTTATTTTGGATTTTTGGTGTTATTTTGAGTAGTGCTGCGTTGAAGTTGTCGCAATATGTTGTCTTATTCGCCTGTAATCCAGGTTTGATTACAACATGTGACCGCGGATTGCAATATAGGACAATTCAAATAACCGCGCTTTCCACATGCAATCTACCGTTAGTTTCCGGCTAAACGTGCTATTCACATTACCTAAAATCATTTTGAACCGGATTTTCAACAATAAACTGTTATCAGTTTTTTTGCGAAAATCCCTGATGGTTAGCCTTACTGATTTTGAACGGATAAAATTTATCGTCACCGATTCTGTATGTTGCCGTTATTTTGGATTTTTGGTCTTATTTTGAGTAGTGCTGCGTTGAAGTTGTCGCAATATGTTGTCTTGTTCGCCTGTAGGTTTGATTACAACATGTGACCGCGGATTGCAAAATAGATCAATTCAAATAACCGCGCTTTCCACATGCAATCTACCGTTAGTTTCCGGCTAAACGTGCTATTCACATTACCTAAAATCATTTTGAACCGGATTTTCAACAATAAACTGTTATCAGTTTTTTTGCGAAAATCCCTGATGGTTAGCCTTACTGATTTTGAACGGATAATATTTATCGTCACCGATTCTGTATGTTGCCGTTATTTTGGATTTTTGGTCTTATTTTGAGTAGTGCTGCGTTGAAGTTGTCGCAATATGTTGTCTTGTTCGCCTGTAGGTTTGATTACAACATGTGACCGCGGATTGCAAAATAGATCAATTCAAATAACCGCGCTTTCCACATGCAATCTACCGTTAGTTTCCGGCTAAACGTGCTATTCACATTACCTAAAATCATTTTGAACCGGAATTTCAACAATAAACTGTTATCAGTTTTGTTGCGAAAATCCCTGATGTTAGCCTTACTGATTTTGAACGGATAAAACTTATCGTCACCGATTCTGTATGTTGCCGTTATTTTGGATTTTTGGTCTTATTTTGAGTAGTGCTGCGTTGAAGTTGTCGCAATATGTTGTCTTATTCGCCTGTAGGTTTGATTACAACATGTGACCGCGGATTGCAAAACAGATCAATTCAAATAACCGCGCTTTCCACATGCAATCTACCGTTAGTTTCCGGCTAAACGTGCTATTCACATTACCTAAAATCATTTTGAACCGGAATTTCAACAATAAACTGTTATCAGTTTTTTTGCGAAAATCCCTGATGGTAAGCCTTACTGATTTTGAACGGATAAAATTTATCGTCACCGATTCTGTATGTTGCCGTTATTTTGGATTTTTGGTGTTATTTTGAGTAGTGCTGCGTTGAAGTTGTCGCAATATGTTGTCTTATTCGCCTGTAGGTTTGATTACAACATGTGACCGCGGATTGCAATATAGGACAATTCAAATAACCGCGCTTTCCACATGCAATCTACCGTTAGTTTCCGGCTAAACGTGCTATTCACATTACCTAAAATCATTTTGAACCGGAATTTCAACAATAAACTGTTATCAATTTTTTTGCGAAAATCTCTGATGGTAAGCCTTACTGATTTTGAACGGATAAAATTTATCGTCACCGATTCTGTATGTTGCCGTTATTTTGGATTTTTGGTGTTATTTTGAGTAGTGCTGCGTTGAAGTTGTCGCAATATGTTGTCTTATTCGCCTGTAATCCAGGTTTGATTACAACATGTGACAGCGGATTGCAATATAGGACAATTCAAATAACCGCGCTTTCCACATGGAACCTAACGTTAGTTTCCGGCTAAACGTGCTATTCACATTACCTAAAATCATTTTGAACCGGAATTTCAACAATAAACTGTTATCAATTTTTTTGCGAAAATCCCTGATGGTTAGCCTTACTGATTTTGAACGGATAAAATTTATCGTCACCGATTCTGTATGTTGCCGTTATTTTGGATTTTTGGTCTTATTTTGAGTAGTGCTGCGTTGAAGTTGTCGCAATATGTTGTCTTATTCGCCTGTAATCCAGGTTTGATTACAACATGTGACAGCGGATTGCAATATAGGACAATTCAAATAACCGCGCTTTCCACATGGAACCTAACGTTAGTTTCCGGCTAAACGTGCTATTCACATTACCTAAAATCATTTTGAACCGGAATTTCAACAATAAACTGTTATCAGTTTTTTTGCGAAAATCCCTGATGGTTAGCCTTACTGATTTTGAACGAATAAAATTTATCGTCACCGATTCTGTATGTTGCCGTTATTTTGGATTTTTGGTGTTATTTTGAGTAGTGCTGCGTTGAAGTTGTCGCAATATGTTGTCTTATTCGCCTGTAGGTTTGATTACAACATGTGACCGCGGATTGCAAAACAGATCAATTCAAATAACCGCGCTTTCCACATGCAATCTACCGTTAGTTTCCGGCTAAACGTGCTATTCACATTACCTAAAATCATTTTGAACCGGAATTTCAACAATAAACTGTTATCAATTTTTTTGCGAAAATCTCTGATGGTAAGCCTTACTGATTTTGAACGGATAAAATTTATCGTCACCGATTCTGTATGTTGCCGTTATTTTGGATTTTTGGTGTTATTTTGAGTAGTGCTGCGTTGAAGTTGTCGCAATATGTTGTCTTATTCGCCTGTAATCCAGGTTTGATTACAACATGTGACAGCGGATTGCAATATAGGACAATTCAAATAACCGCGCTTTCCACATGGAACCTAACGTTAGTTTCCGGCTAAACGTGCTATTCACATTACCTAAAATCATTTTGAACCGGAATTTCAACAATAAACTGTTATCAATTTTTTTGCGAAAATCCCTGATGGTTAGCCTTACTGATTTTGAACGGATAAAATTTATCGTCACCGATTCTGTATGTTGCCGTTATTTTGGATTTTTGGTCTTATTTTGAGTAGTGCTGCGTTGAAGTTGTCGCAATATGTTGTCTTATTCGCCTGTAGGTTTGATTACAACATGTGACCGCGGATTGCAAAATAAGACAATTCAAATAACCGCGCTTTCCACATGCAATCTACCGTTAGTTTCCGGCTAAACGTGCTATTCACATTACCTAAAATCATTTTGAACCGGAATTTCAACAATAAACTGTTATCAGTTTTTTTGCGAAAATCCCTGATGGTTAGCCTTACTGATTTTGAACGGATAAAATTTATCGTCACCGATTCTGTATGTTGCCGTTATTTTGGATTTTTAGTCTTATTTTGAGTAGTGCTGCGTTGAAGTTGTCGCAATATGTTGTCTTATTCGCCTGTAGGTTTGATTACAACATGTGACCGCGGATTGCAAAATAAGACAATTCAAATAACCGCGCTTTCCACATGCAATCTACCGTTAGTTTCCGGCTAAACGTGCTATTCACATTACCTAAAATCATTTTGAACCGGAATTTCAACAATAAACTGTTATCAGTTTTTTTGCGAAAATCCCTGATGGTTAGCCTTACTGATTTTGAACGGATAAAATTTATCGTCACCGATTCTGTATGTTGCCGTTATTTTGGATTTTTGGTGTTATTTTGAGTAGTGCTGCGTTGAAGTTGTCGCAATATGTTGTCTTGTTCGCCTGTAGGTTTGATTACAACATGTGACCGCGGATTGCAAAATAGATCAATTCAAATAACCGCGCTTTCCACATGCAATCTACCGTTAGTTTCCGGCTAAACGTGCTATTCACATTACCTAAAATCATTTTGAACCGGATTTTCAACAATAAACTGTTATCAGTTTTTTTGCGAAAATCCCTGATGGTGTAAGCCTTACTAATTTTGAACGGATAAAATTTATCGTCACCGATTCTATATGTCGCCGTTATTTTGGATTTTTGGTGTTATTTTGAGTAGTGCTGCGTTGAAGTTGTCGCAATATGTTGTCTTATTCGCCTGTAGGTTTGATTACAACATGTGACCGCGGATTGCAAAATAAGACAATTCAAATAACCGCGCTTTCCACATGCAATCTACCGTTAGTTTCCGGCTAAACGTGCTATTCACATTACCTAAAATCATTTTGAACCGGAATTTCAACAATAAACTGTTATCAGTTTTTTTGCGAAAATCCCTGATGGTTAGCCTTACTGATTTTGAACGGATAAAATTTATCGTCACCGATTCTGTATGTTGCCGTTATTTTGGATTTTTGGTCTTATTTTGAGTAGTGCTGCGTTGAAGTTGTCGCAATATGTTGTCTTATTCGCCTGTAGGTTTGATTACAACATGTGACCGCGGATTGCAAAATAAGACAATTCAAATAACCGTGCTTTCCACATGGAACCTAACGTTAGTTTCCGGCTAAACGTGCTATTCACATTATCTAAAATCATTTTGAACCGGAATTTCAACAATAAACTGTTATCAGTTTTTTTGCGAAAATCCCTGATGGTGTAAGCCTTACTAATTTTGAACGGATAAAATTTATCGTCACCGATTCTATATGTCGCCGTTATTTTGGATTTTTGGTGTTATTTTGAGTAGTGCTGCGTTGAAGTTGTCGCAATATGTTGTCTTATTCGCCTGTAGGTTTGATTACAACATGTGACCGCGGATTGCAAAATAAGACAATTCAAATAACCGCGCTTTCCACATGCAATCTACCGTTAGTTTCCGGCTAAACGTGCTATTCACATTACCTAAAATCATTTTGAACCGGAATTTCAACAATAAACTGTTATCAGTTTTTTTGCGAAAATCCCTGATGGTTAGCCTTACTGATTTTGAACGGATAAAATTTATCGTCACCGATTCTGTATGTTGCCGTTATTTTGGATTTTTGGTGTTATTTTGAGTAGTGCTGCGTTGAAGTTGTCGCAATATGTTGTCTTATTCGCCTGTAATCCAGGTTTGATTACAACATGTGACCGCGGATTGCAAAATAGATCAATTCAAATAACCGCGCTTTCCCCATGCAATCTACCGTTAGTTTCCAGCTAAACGTGCTATTCACATTACCTAAAATCATTTTGAACCGGAATTTCAACAATAAACTGTTATCAGTTTTTTTGCGAAAATCCCTGATGGTTAGCCTTACTGATTTTGAACGAATAAAATTTATCGTCACCGATTCTGTATGTTGCCGTTATTTTGGATTTTTGGTCTTATTTTGAGTAGTGCTGCGTTGAAGTTGTCGCAATATGTTGTCTTATTCGCCTGTAGGTTTGATTACAACATATGACCGCGGATTGCAAAACAGATCAATTCAAATAACCGCGCTTTCCACATGGAACCTAACGTTAGTTTCCGGCTAAACGTGCTATTCACATTACCTAAAATCATTTTGAACCGGAATTTCAACAATAAACTGTTATCAGTTTTTTTGCGAAAATCCCTGATGGTTAGCCTTACTGATTTTGAACGGATAAAATTTATCGTCACCGATTCTGTATGGTGCCGTTATTTTGGATTTTTGGGGTTATTTTGAGTAGTGCTGCGTTGAAGTTGTCGCAATATGTTGTCTTATTCGCCTGTAATCCAGGTTTGATTAGAATTTGTGACCTTCAAAATACGATGCTTTAAATAACTGTGCTTTCCATTTGAAAACCGGGGATTCTACAATTAATGGATTTTTAATGATTTACGTTAGATTGCTCTGTTCTGAAGAGAACCTTGAATACATTTTTTTTAATATCTTTATCCAATTCCAATTTCTCCACAAATTTCCGTATTCAATTTGTTTTTAGAACTAGTCTTACTGTTTTAAGGGCGGCCACATTTTTATCGCGAACTGTGGATTTGGATACTGAAACGAAATTTTAAATAATTTATAAATAAAAATTCTTTATTTTTCGTCATATTTTAAGTTTATTTTGTCGCTTTTATTCAAAACATATCAGAGATTTTTTCCAATTGTATTTGTAATTAGAAGAAAATTAAAAACAAACATAAAACAAATAAATTTATAAAATTAAAATTAATTTTCATAAAAATAAACAACACGTTTTATAATATTATCGTGTTGCGCTTATTGTTTACAGAGCAGATATTAAAAATTAATTTGTTTCGCAATACTTGAGACACATAAAAGGGTTTATACTATTTTTTAGGAATTAACATAAACAAGTTACATGAAATTAAAAATTATAATTTTTATCGTTAATCATGGTCCTATTAAATGTTGCAGCTCATAGTGATAAAAAGTACGTTATGTTCTGAAATTTAACAATTGGTAATGTTAAACGGAGGCCAGTACCAACATTTAAAATCGGTCACATGTTAAATAAATTTTCCGTGTGATTAATTAATTTACCATGATTTAACAATGTTTTATATATGTATAAAAAACAAAACAAATTTCTTAATTGTAACATAAACATAAAGAAAAAAAAATTAATAACTCATAAAACAATTCTCATTTTGTGCAATAATAATTCCATTAATAATTAAGTTGTAGTTAACGCTGTCTTTTAAATTTTAAATAAACTTTGTTTTAGGGAAATTACAAAAACAAAAAAATAAAGAAAATACAGAAATTAAATGACTAGACGACTTAAAAATAAAAATAATTATTATGTATTATGTAGTATGTTGTAATAAAAATCGAAAACAAAAAATTATTTTGTTTTTAATTTAATTAAAATTGATTTTTTTTATAGTAAAATTTATTTATTTATTTCCATTGTGCTTTTATTATTATTATTATATATTTTCTTCTATAATTATTTATTTATGTAAAAAATATTTTTTTTTATCATTTTAAATTTAATTTTAAATTTCTATGTATATACCAAAAAAAAAAAATATTAAACCGGGAAAGTAACAAATATTTAATTATTTATTTAGTTTCAATTACAAACATAAAAAGCATTTTTTTTTGTTAAATAAAAATAATACATATTTTATTTCTTTATTTATATTTTTTCTTTCTTTTATATAAGCAGTTTTTTAATTTAAATTTATTAATTTTTTGGGAGAGGTTTCACCTTATGATAAAATTAATTAATTTCTTTTTAAATTTTGATATTCATTATAATTTTCTTGTACATGTATTTATTAATTTTTATTACTTTAATTTAATTTAAATTTTTTAAATGGACCCTGCCAGTTATATATCATCTATTTGTGTTTTGATTTAAATTTATTCATTTATTTAAAATCTATACATAATTAATTAAAAGCAATATGTTTTATTACAATTAAAATTCAAGAGAAAAATTATACAACAAAAAGTATTTTTTTTAGTTTTTTGTTTTGTTTAAATTACATTTAATTACAAAATTAATTTTCTTAATTATTTTATGTATGTATGTATATATATTTCATTAAATTGTATTTATTTTTTATTTATCAAATTTTTATTCTTTTATTGATAAGTATTGTCTTTTCTTTCTTTAAATTTATAATAAAGAATTTGATTTAATATTTTATTTAAAAATGTAGTGAAAACTCATAAAACAGAAAAAAATATATTTATAATTATTTATCATATTTAAAGATAGTATGTAGTAATAATAAAATGTCTTTTTGATAAAATAATTTTAACAAAAACAAAAAAAAATACTAAATAATAATAGTAAGTAAAATATTATAAAATAGTGAAAAAACCGTTAGAACAAAACTTATTTCTTATATTATAATATTTAATTTTAAAATTTACTCTAATAAACTTTTTAATTAAAATAAAAATTTTCTTGTATTTTTTTTTATTATGTTGTTGTTCTTGATGTTGTTGTTAAAGTATTTTTGATCTACTTATACGCTAAATTGAAATTTTACGATAAAAACTTGAAAATAAATTTTATTCACAATCAAAATCAATCCAGTCGATTTTTGCCCATTCTGGTAACTCAGTTTCATATTCCCAGCCTGGTCCCTAAAAAAAAAAAATATTTACAAATTAATAAAGAAATTCTTTGAAATAGGTCTTAGAAATAAGTTTGTAATTATATTTTTGCAATACATTGCTCAGACCATGAACATAACTACCAACCGGTTAAACCATGAACATGAGCATTAAACACATCGTCAACAGCATCGTCAACACTGAGCAACTACCAACAAATACTTAAACAACATAACATTCGAATACGGGGATTATATTAAGAAGTACGCTCAGCCGAAGAAATTATGGCCACAAACAACAGTCCAAGAGCAGCATTAAAACTTCAAACTCAGAAATATAGACATGATGCAAATCATGGAACTTCATGAAAAAATTTGCATCGAATCTTCAGAAAACGATGAAGCATAAGAAAAATATTTTATTAATGACCATTACAATAACTACAGAACTACAGGAAACAACTTACGACATAAAATCCATGGAAATTCGCGTACAAGCCGTTGAAATTCCCATATCAGTAGCGATTACATGAAATGGACCGGATTTGGTGATACCTTCAAAAGGTTGATTTACGAAAACACGCACCTAACAAACACGCCATCTATCCGATAGCGAAAAAATTACGCCATCAAAAAGGTGGCGGATATTTTTTCGATTGACAATTCTTTATTGTGTTTTTTGTTGAAAAAATATTAAAAATAACCCAAAAATATTTAATTCAACACAAAAACCTCATATCACAAATCTTAAAGTCAAAATTAATCTCAAAGTAATGTTGTGTACACTGATAAATATCAAGCCAGCTGACATAAAACGAGTGCGTTTATGACATTAAATGAGCGTGGTTACAGTCTTCTCGATAGCGGAATTCATGATATGAAAATTGAAGCGAGTCGTAAAGAACATATCGAAATATTTTACGATTCGCCGCGGAAATCATGATAGAGCGGGCTCCTGATAAATTGTTTACTCGGTCAACCAGCAATTAACGTCGAATCTGTGGTTTCCATCAAACATCAAGATACATCAACTGAGTGTTTATACGCTATAAGAAACACAGTAATCGACATTGAACATGGAATCCATTCTTCATTTTTACATTATCGAAAAAACTAGATAATGAATCAAGGCGCCTATATGAAAGCTCACTGGAGAGTCCAAAAGATTTTCAAACCACAAACCAATTCCAAAAATTTTTAGAAAAGCGATTTCAATCATTGTAAGGAATTGGAGGTAACAGATTCACAGCAGCTCATCAAAAAAGGGTTCAATCACAAATACAGGTATTCACAACTACAACAAATTAGCAAAAAGCAAAAACCATTTGCGCATGCTGTCAAAAAAACACAAATTATATACATGACTACGATTCAAGGAATTAAGCCTTACGGAAAAAATTCAAATAGTTATGCTGCATAAACTGTGTAGGAACTGCCTTGCAGAAAAAATAACAAATGTTCCACCGACAAAGTACGGCATCATCCTTTATTAAATTCATCAGCTCCACACCAACAACAAGCAACCAACAACAACTCCTCAAAAGTAAACGATACACCAACAAGTATAACAACTCCATTAGCCACCAATAGAATGAAAAGGGACAATGTGGAATAACCATCAATGCACGATCATACAATTTTAAGTACAGCCTTAGTAGAAATCCAAGGAGAGGAAAATAGACATGAGTACTAAGAATGTTAATCGACCCAGGGTCAGAAGGAACATTTATAAAAAAGAAGCAGCAAGTAGGTTAAACTTGCAGTGGCAAAAAACATACATAGAAATATCTGGCAAAATACAGCATAGATTTCCGTCGGTATTTTCTATGCACATAAAGGCATTAATAATCGACAAATTAACTAAAATTTTACCAGAGTAACACATAATTTGCTTGCTAGTGGGAACACCTAAACGACTTAGTATGGGCTTATCCAAACTACAATCAACCAAGCAAGATCGACATACTACTAGGGGCTGATTATTATTCATAATGATAATACTAAGTGAACTGTGAACCAGGATGGATAATTTTCGGTCCAACAAATAACGCGGTATCAGAAATAAAAATCTTTAATTACACTCACAGAAATCGATGAAAATCTAAAAAAAAATCTGTGAACTAGAAGAACTGCAAAAAGAACGGGGTTTAACACAACAAGAACAACAATCCGAAGAACATTTTATAAGAACGCATACCCGAGAATCAACAGTAAGGTATCTAATAAGAATTCCCTTCAAGTCGCACTCAAATCCATTAGCACAATCAAGGGATCACGCGTTAGGAAGATTCTTACAATTAGAAAAAAAAACGATGCAAATCTAAGACAATGGCGGTAGCAAAAATTTATCCAGGAATATATAGACTTGGATAAGTCTTAATGACAATCAACTCGTGAGTCCTCCTATTCAAGATGATTAAATGTCAATTCTACTGCAATTTAGAAATTGCGATTTTTTATTATCATTTCAGGCGGTTATAATTGAAAAGAAATCCTAAAAACACAATACGAACTGATTCAAATATTGAAGGGCGGTGGTTTTAAGTTACATAAATGGGCCAGTAACAACTCCTATCTTTTATCAAAAA
This sequence comes from Nephrotoma appendiculata, assembly GCA_947310385.1. Classification (NCBI taxonomy): domain Eukaryota; kingdom Metazoa; phylum Arthropoda; class Insecta; order Diptera; family Tipulidae; genus Nephrotoma; species Nephrotoma appendiculata. The sequence goes on from OX371224.1 coordinate 165,666,828, forward strand.
CACCAAAAACCCTACATCATAATGAAAAGTCGCAAATCCAGTCAGATAATAAAGTTAAAACTCTGGGAATTTATTGGCAACCAAAAAGCGACAACTTTGAATTTAAGGTCCACTTCAAAAATAACAGCACTAAAACAACCAAGAGGCAACTACTATCAGAAGCATCCAAATTATTTGATTCCACTGGGCTGGCTATCACCAACAATTTACTCAAGCAAAATTATTATTGCAAGAATTATGGCTCGCGGGAGTATAATGGGACGAAGAATTACAAAAAGAAATAGAAGAAAAATGGAGGATGTACAAGACAACACTGCCATGTATAGAAAAAATCCGTATACCACGTTGGATCAAGCACAAAACCCACAAAATAGTACGAACTCATGGATTTTGTGATGCTTCAAAGAAGGCCTACGCTGCCGTAGTTTATTATGTAACTATATATAGATGAAAATAGCAATATCAGCTTCACCAAAAATTGCTACCAAAACAAGAATTATGGGGTGCTTTACTACTCTCCAAACTTTTACATTCAATTAAAGAAAACATGGGTTTCAAGGAGGCACCTACTTACGATTGCACAAGTATACAGCCACCGCAATGGTATTACGTAAAATCACCCGAGAATCTAGCAGACTGCGTGAGTAGAAAATGGAGCCCCGAACCACCACAAACACTTCCATTATGGCAGCATGGACCATAATGGCTAAAACGATATGCAATTCCGAACCCAGAACAACCTCTATACTGTTAAATGATCCTTCAGAACAAAAAACAAATACAATAAAAGCATCGTCTATTAATTGTGATTCATCATTCAAAATCTCCTGCAAAGGTTTTTCTCAATTAACAAAATACTGAAAACAATAGCGCTCATTCAACGGTTTGTGAAGAAGAATAATCAAAAATACTTCATAACAACAACTACCTAAGGCAGAAATAATGTCTGAGAAAAGATGAGAATACCTACTCTCACTCAACCCATTCACAGACAAAACAGGGATATGAAGAGTAGGCAGGTTACAAAATTCCAATAGATCGTTTGAAGAAAAACATCCTACAATAATACCTCCAGAACATCAAGTAACAAAACTAGTAATACAAGAAGCAACAATTCAACCCTGCACGGAGGGACACAGCTAAAATTAGCATAAATCCGGAAGAGGTAGAGGTTTTGGAAAACAAATGGATGCAGATGCATTCAATAACAAATCAAATCATGTGTTAGATGTCATCGGTTTAACCATATAGTAAAAGGAGCTGGAGTCATACCAGCGCGACCGTTTTCAAAAACTGGTCTAGAGCATATCATGCAGGTCCCTTCCAAATCCGAAAAACGAAAGGAAAGGGTCCCAAATCATATATAAAGGTTATCTCGCGATATTTATATGCATGGTAACAAAGGTATTACATATCGAAGTAGAATCAGATTTAACAAAACAAGCATTTATGGCAGCTTATAAGTGGTTCACTGCCCACTATTCTTTTCACGTACCCAGGTGGCCCATGTACAGATAGTTACAGTGATAACGGGACAATCTTCATAGCCGCAAATCACGAGCTGCAAACAGAAAAAACATAGGGCACTAAACGAAGCAAATCAGCTAATTAAGGAACAGTGAGCTAGAAGGGGAACAGCCTGGCACGTAATCCCACCAGCAGCATCAAAATTTAGCGGTCTTTGGAAAGCTGCAGTGAAATCAACAAAAAAACATTTAAAAATGATAGTTGGATGGAGAACAAAGTCTTACATTTGAAGAATGATCAACTGTAGTTGCACAAATCGAAGCATGTCTAAATTCCCGACCGTTAAGCCCAATCACAAACGATCAAACATTTTTTGATAGGAGATACCCTAATTGCTCCTCCACAACAACCTATGGGGAAACGGAAAATATTAATTATCTAACCAGATCAAAATTAGTAGAAAATTGAAAAATTTCTGGAACAGATGGTCAAAAGACTATCTTCTACAGCTACAACAATGAGCAAAATGGAAAGACGCACAACGAAACCTACAATCACGCCTGTTAGTACTAATCCGAGATGAAAGATTACCTCTAACCAGATGATTAGTGGCACGGATTTCTCCAGTACAACCAAACAATGATAATAAGATACGCGTAGCAACAGTTCAAGGGCTATCCAAATTATCTCCTTTGCCAAAAACAACCATAATAAAACCAAAATCATACTCAACATTATCAATTAATCTTAATCTTAACAATTAAAACGTGAAAATATCGGTGACCGTAGTGACCCAAAAAGCTGAAGCAACACGCGAAAAGCTGAAGAAACCTAGCCAACATCAAAAGACTAAAATTACACCCTATGGACGAAAGCCATGCCATATAGAACTACTATACTTTGTTTCCTTCCCTCACCATCAAGTGCTGCGATGAACGTCACTCATTTTCAATTCCAAGCTGGGATCATTTTGGACTAAATTGGGTGAGCCAATACACTAAGAAGCGAATGGTAGCTAATCATGTATTATGATTTAGCGAACTATTGGCTGGAGTTCAATGAATTACAAGAACCAAAAAATCAACTGTCCGTCAAGTGCAAACAAAATTTGACGTTCCTGAAAAACAACGAAGTCTGTTTCATAATCTTCAACCAAGTGAACCATCTGTTGAGTGAAGCAGCAGATAGAAACCAAATATTGGACACCAGTAAACCAACAATCAGACAAAAGAGGTCCCCATTCAATTTTATTGGCAATATCGCAAACGAGCGGTTCGATCGAAAAGCCGCCGAAAAATATGATAAACAAATCAATTTGTTAATAAACAAGGAAATACATATAGCAGACATCATGAAACAACAAATGTCTTTCGCCGAAACAACCACCAACGTTATCAAACGTAACAGAGAGTTGATCACCACTAATCATTATAAGGTAGTCCAAGATGAACCAGAAACAAACTTTTTTTGATGAAGAATTTATAGATGCCACAATACGAATCATTATAGCAGTTCATTTAATGATATACAAAAGCTTTAATCGATTTAGTCTCAGATGTGTACCACGGGCTCATCAATACCTTACTATTTACCCCCCAACCAACTAAGTGAACAACTCCAACATATCCAACGTGCATTACTTGGTCATTGGGATCTACCAACGCGCGAAGTAATCCAACTATATTCAAGCGCTTACACATCAAGGCAAGTATTCTGCAAGAAAAAGCCATTTTAGAAATAAAAATTCCACTGATCGAAAGAAAGGAATTTCAAATTCTGCATCTAATATCGGTACAACACTTCATAATGAAGAACATATCTACATTAAGCCATGAACCTGTCATTCCAACAAGCTGTGCCCATCCATTCAACATCACCAAGTATGGCCTTGTTACAACTTCATACATCAAACAGCTGGATACTTGTAGCAAGCAGAGACTTCATTTTCGACAGCTATGCAACACCACCATCACTCCAATAACAGTTTCAGGATCTGGAATACTTCAACTACCTATGCACACTCAAGGGATATTCAATCACTTTGTATAGCAAAACAACATACACTGCCTATCAGAATAAGGCATTTCTACCAAATTATAATTTAACAACATTACATAATTGTAATGACTGCCAACAGCTTTTTAATCATATTATATCGTCGGCGTCGCTCAACAGCAGTAACAACAGTTTCGGATGTATAAATTTAGACCAATGCCAGAATGTTCACACCATGAACATGACTACCACCCGGTTAAATCAATGATCCTAATGCTGCACCAGCGCACTTGGAGCACAATCCAATGAAAAGGGTACTGGAATTTTTTACAAATTAACTACAACATATTGGCATAGCTGAACCCCCAAAAAATTACCCTAAGGAGTGCAATTTTTTAAAAACTTTGTTTTTCGTCACACCACGCCTTTTGCATTTCTGTGAATTTTTATTGTATAGTGCTGGGGTGATACTGGAATTTTTTTTTACAAACTAATTACAATAAAATGGCATAATTAAACCTCTAGAAAACTACCCCAAATGGGAGCAACCGTTTAAAATCATTGTATCTCGTATTGGGGTTGATACAAGAAGTTTTATAGAATAAATTACAATATATTGGAATTGTTCAATTGCCAAAATCTGTCCCTAAAACTGCCAGCTGTTTAAAATCATATTTCTCTGTATAGGTTTATACCCCTCAAATATCAACCTCTGAATTTATTACAACAGCACACACCCACAAAAATCAATCATAATGTATCGAACTTCCTTCCTATGCAAGAAATAAGTATCCCTGAATTTATTACAACAGCCCCCCCCCCCCACCCATAAAAATCGATCATCATAGAATTACCTTCCTATGCAAGAAATTGATACCGGATGATTTTTTTAAGCTGAAACTTTCAAATATCTCGAAAAATAAGCACTCTACAAACAAAATGTCCATTATCAAAATTTAATCAATCCGGGAGGGACATACATTAGTGTTAAAATTAGTACACCCCCCTTCTAGCAGGTGGGGCGGGGAGTAACTTTAAAATTAAAATAGGAACCCCTATATTTTATTGCAGATTCGGAGTACGTAGGATTTCTTTAAAACATATTTTTCGATTCATGATAGATGGCGCTGTTATAACGATATTAAATTTTTTTCGATTTCTCCTACTGAGAACTAAGCATACGTTTCTACAATACTTTTGAATAAAAAACCCAGGAACATGCGATTAAATCTGCTTTCAAATAAATGATTTTTTTATGTATTTTGTTTTAAAAATATCCATTTAGTTTTAAGATTATTTCGAAAACAAAAAGATATGTTGGCGTTAGGCTATTAATACAATACACGGATTCCTCAAATTATACGGTTTCAACAACACGATTTTCGTTGTTCTCTTTTATTTTGTTTTTTGTATATCATATCATATGTAAAAATTAGACGTAACGTTTTTTTTTATTTTATTTATTGTAGTCTCGAACAACACGGTTTTAAAGAACTCGGAACAAATTAATCGTGTTCTTCGAGGATTTCCTATACAGCAAAATCCCAAATTTTTCTCGCTACGTATTGTTCTCCGACGAGTCGTCTTTTACGAACCATGGAACGGTTAATCGACACAACATGCATTACTGGAGTGGTAAAAATCCGCACTGGCTTCGCCAAGTTGAACATCAGCGGTCTGGGACGGTCAACGTGTGGTGAAGAATATTTGGCAACAAACTCATGGGCCCCCACATTATTGAAGGCAACTTCAATGGTTAAATGTACCGAGACATTTTAAAAAATGAACTGCCAACATTATTTGAATACTTGAGCTTAGAATTGCGACAGAATATGTGATTTCAACATAATGGTTGTCCAGCACACTATTCGTCGGTAGCACGTGAAGTACTAGATTGTGATTTAAATGGTCGCTGGATCGGTAGTGCAAGACCAGTAAATTTACCTGCCAGATCACCAGATCTTACTTCGCCACATTTTCTTTTTGTGGGGCTATCTCAAAGACAAAGTTTACCAACAAACACCAGCAACAGGTGAGAATATAATGGAGCGAATCAGAAATGCTTGTGTCGAAATTGAAGCAGACACGCTTCTCAGTTGTGTACATTTATTTGAAAAGAGGATTAATAAGTGCATTAGGCCAAGTCGAGGAGCATTTTGAGCACTCAATTTAATTAAAAGATGATGAGACGAGGGGACCCATGCAAATCAAGCATCACAGTACGTGAGAGGCGAGAGGACTCACGTTAATCAAGCACCCAGAAGGGAACAGAAAACTACTACGCCCACGTCGTTGTTCCTGGGTTACGCTGAAACTAGTTTATTCACCAGCCTATTACATTTCTACAGGTAACAATTTCCCAGTTATGTATTCAGGGCTGGGATGTTCTAACATCACCATTTTGCGATATTTTATCGAAGTCTACGTCTCTTTCTGCTAGAATTAATTTGACTTCTGTTTCGTTTATCAATTATTTCTTCTCTATTGCTATCACAACCTACTAGAATATATTTGAACAATATCTATTTCAATTATTTTCATTCTACAATCGAAAAAAAACTATTTGGTGATAGAAACACAGTAGAAACATCACAATATTTCAATCTAGCAGGCTGGTAAACGATAAAAAAATTGAAACAGAGATACATTTTATTCTACAGAAACGAGAAATAAACTTCGAGAAATAAATTATCGAAACATAGTGATGTTAGAACATCCCAGCCCAGATATTTTTAAAACAAAATACAAAAAAAAAAATATATTTATTTGAAAGCAGATTTAATCGCATGTTCCTAGGTTACGATAATAGTTAATTTTAATTCAAACGTATTGAAGAATCATATGCTTAGTTCTCACTAGGAGAAATAGACCGTAATCCGAATCTGCAATAAAAAAGTAGGGGTGCTTATTTTAATTTCGAAGTTACCCTTCGCCCCGCCCCACTTACATGAAAGGGAGAAGGGGGTTTTAATTTTAGCAGTAATGACTAATGTATGCCCCCCTCGGAATGATTAAATTTTGATAATGGACATTTTTCTCGTAGAGTGCTTGTTTTCCGAGATATTTAAAAGTTTCAGCTTAAAAAAATCAACCGGTATATAAACCATAATATTTTAAATAAAGATTCAGAATTAAAATACCTTTAACTTCTCAACGAGTTGTTTAGATTTAGTGGACTAGCTCCGACCCATGGTAGGTGCACTAATTCCTAAACAAACAACTATTCTACTGAATAATTTCCAAAAGCAATTGGGACACATTATGAGTGCAATTGCATGAAACTGCAAAAGTACACTATGTTCCGCGTGGAGATGATCGAAGTTACTTTGAATTTAAATTTAGTACACGCCATCTGAACCACTACTAAGTGCAAGAGAATATAAATGATTAAAATCGGTAATGTGCCAAACTTGAAGGCGTTTTCCAGTAATATTCTAATGGAGAGTATTATCACAGAATATATACAGAAGCGACATAACTCCATTTTTATATGAATTTCTTTCGACTCGAATATTTGATATTTTTAATCAAAATAGGAGTGGTAAAATTGTTTAAATGGTAGATAATAGATAGCGCTAGTATTTTTCAAAAAATTAAAATCGATTATAAAATCTTCGCAGTGCACAACTACAATTTCCTCTCTCAATAACAAATGTCACTTTGTTTTTGACTACATCAACAGCAATACGTGTTAATTGGTAAAATTAAAACATTGCTTTATATTTAAATCTGATGAGACTGAGAGATATGGTAAAATTAAATTATATACTGTAGAATATCGTCGAATGGATTATAGTAAGTGGTGATACATTTCAATCACTTCTAATCAACCTGTATACTTTATTTCTAAAACATATGCATATTATAAAGGGAAATTACAACAAAATTTGTTGATAATGTTCAGGCACAGAAGTTTTAATAATTTATTACAAATGAATTAAATATTCTAATATTGTTTTATTTCTATAGTTATGTGTCCCGTTTGGACGGAACTATGCGGCAAATCGGTAATTCGTATGATGGCGAAATTGTGAACAGCGGACTGCCAGCCGAAGTATTTTTAATTTCTGGCGATAAACTGTGAAATGTTATGTAATGGTGGCCACGATTTATGTAAAATGCTCGCATTGTATTGATATGCTCTTGGATGTACACTGTAATTTTATCCACTATTTAGAAATGAGGTTATTTGTCCCATTTAATAGATAGCCTCCTAAAATCTAATGATAAATTGTGTCAGATACTAGAAACAACACCAGACAATCTAAAATCATTATAAATTTATGAATCGAAAATCGCAATTTTGAGTCGTATTGCAAGTTCATATATTGAAGCTTTACATCCCGATTTTCAACTGGACAGTTGTAAGTCGAATTTCTTTGTATCTTTGTATTTGTACCGCCAGATGATGTTCGCTATCGATAAATACTGTTACCCGCTTTAAATATTTCTGATGTTATAAATGAACCCTGGGTTACGAGAATTTTCGGCTATAAATCAAATTTTTTATTTTATTTGTCGCATGTGAAATGATCGAAATTATACTAAAACCTGGAACACCATTCATAAATTTGGGATTACTAACGTTGTTAATCTGTGACCACGATTTTTGTTATCCGAGGGAACTCTGAATCAGATATTTGCCCGATAACATATTACGTAAGTCCTGATTTTATATATGTATGTACTAATGAATGTGTTATAATTTTTATATTCTAGTTACGAGTTTAATAAGGCCAAGCTGTGAATTGGCTTATTGATGTGAATAAGGCCAAGCCACATAATATGGATACCAAGGATACTAAACTTGTTTTCCAAATGGATTGTGACTTTAATAGCTGGATTGTGACTTTAATTCGTAATGTTAACCTTTAAACATTTTTTCTTTTTATAGTCACCCGATAAAATTGAGAATCCAGAATAATCAGGATTTATGAAAAAATTTTAATAAAAAACCGGAAATTTCCATTAATGAACAGTTGTTGTATTTTTAAAAATTTCAGGTATATTACATCCGGCATAAGTGTTGTTCTAAACACAATAACTACCGCCAATTTTGGTCGATGCACAATAAGTAGGAATTACCAAAGATTACAAGTAATGAAATCGCACATTGATTCGCTTTACATCATCGACAAATCCAATAACGTTTTGCCAGTCTTTAATCGCCACTGTTTCGTTTACCGTACGGTTGAAATGAGTATAATGTGTCTTGTCCCTGAAATTCTTCGAGACGCAACTTTTGGGGCTCTCATGCCAGACTTCTCGAACGCGACACTGTTGCCTGCAAGGGGCAATTATGCCGATGTCGAATGAATTAAATTCATTCTGATATAGCTTGCGGACGAATTCAAATAATTGGTTTGCCTCGGCTGAATTGAACCACGATGGGGTGTCGGTGTGGTAGATTCTGATCACGTAATCCCTGGAGACAAAATTTTTTACTCAATCTGAGCATATTCCATCAACAATATTTGATACCCGTGCCAAAGAATATAGTATATTCTGTGCCCGTGCTCAATTTTTAGCCTTAACCGAATCATTTTCATTAATAATAATGCTCATTGTTTGACAAATGATCGCGAACAATTTGACAGAAGTCGAAGAGAGAGAATTTATTTTTACGCTACTAAAAACTGTTAATGTTTACAAAAAGATTTTTGTTTTAAATTTAGAGCCATCTATTGGCGAACATGGGAACTATTTTATGAGTATTGTAAAAAAAACAGGTTTCTAAATGTCGTTTCTGATATATTCTGTGGTATTGTGGGCTAATACTGACATCTATACTTTGATAGTTGTTGAGATAGCTGTTGAGATAAGCTACTTCGAACTAAAGGCTTACTTCTACTAATTTTACCCCAATATTGTACGTATTTAAATTTTTAATAAAAAATGCTTGCATATTATAGTTTTCTGATCACGAATCTCAAAAAAAAAAAACATTCCTATCTTTTTGGGTCAATTCAATTATCGGAATGCTAAATTGAATAAACACAATTTAAAAATGCTACTAAAATGAATCGGGCCGATATCAATAAAAAACATTTTTTTTTGTAAACAGGTAGGTGTTTTGAAATATTTTTAATATTAAACGCCGGCCGGCGTCAGTGAATGTATCATCAGAGCACAACGCTGCATGCCATACATATTCTGTCCTACACAAAATGATTTACAACCAATAAAATTTTAATTGAAGAGATCGACATTGAAATATAAATGAATGTACATATGTACTCGCGTATGTTACGAAAATACACCGCACAAATTAAAATTCCACCGTAACGATTAAATAATAGTGAGGGAGAGCAAAAAACAGAAAAACAAACCATAAATCATCCGAATGAATTAAGCAGCGCAGCATCAACAAATTGATTTTCTGAATGAAACCTGACGTTCGTTATATACGCGATAATTTTACACTACACGTTGCTGCCTACGTTAACAATATTTATTATTATTTTTTTTTTTTTGTAGATGTTTCAAATTAATATTATCTCGTTGTTCCACTCTCGTCGGTCGATCGTCTTCTATATATTCTTGTGAAAAATAAACTCGCGTCAATTTCCGTCATATTCCATCAGTTTCTATTTGTAAATAAATTTCTTAAACAACCCAGCATCTAAGAATAAGTTTTCTTTTCTTGAATTCGTGCCAATTTTTATTATATCGCTCATATATTTTCCAAAACGAAAATTTTATATCTCGTTGTGTTTCGTTTACGAGTGTTTTATGATTTAAGAAAATTACTTTTTAATTTATTTAATATTTATAAAGTTTTCTAATCCCTGACCTAAATACAAACAATATATGTACGTGGCTCTAAAACTAAATCAATTGAAAATCGAGTTTTTATTACCTTGTACTTCCATGCATGTAAATACATGACCAAATCTTGTGGTTTTGGATCTCTGTAACGTACTTTACATTCATAGCAATGCTTATCCGTTGTCATTTTATCGGGATTAAATGCTAAATCGGGTGATTCATGTCCAGTTTGTGTCGCTACGGTTACCTGTGTGAGGAAAAAAAATATGGTATTAATATTTTTATACTCGCCCGTGCTCGGTTACACAAAAGAAAAATTCCAAAAAAGCTATTGTAGTTCAAACATCAAAAATAAGACGCGAGAAAAATGATTACGATAATTTTATGGTATGGCATCTTAACTTATTTATTTTTTTATCTCGAATTCATTCTAAAAAGCATTTAACGTTTAGTGTTCATAAAAAAGTAACAAATACATATAAAAATCAAGTTAATGTGAACAAAAGGCATATCACGCACAACGTGAGGTTAACCGCCCCATAAACTGGTTATGTAAGGAAAAAAAAAATTATATCAAATTGACTCACGAGTACGACGATGATGATTGGTTTTGGTACTTACGTTATTATTACTTACTTTCATTTGCGCCTTGGATGCATTTAAATGGGCAACGGCAGCTGTCTGCATTACAGACGCGCACATATTGTCATTCGGACTTTCGCTTCCTAATAACAGTGGTCGTGGACTTTCGGAACATGGTGACGCTTCGCGTGAAACGCTCTCGGAGTCATCGTCACTAAGTATGTTACCTGAAATAAATAGAAAATTTAAATTAATTTAAAGTGATTTTAATAATTTATCGTACATGTTTTATGCTCGATATTTTCATTCATTTCATTTCATAAAGGTGATTTCTAAACCCATCAACCATTGGTCCTTTGAGCCAACAAAAGCAACCGGCGGAAAATTCAAAAACTGGAGCTAGACAACAACTGGCGTGCAATACAACATCTCGAGCCGAAAATAGCTAAAATATGACCAAAGGAATCCAGTAGCACAGTACTCCCCTCGGGGATAAGTTATTAGTGTTATATAACAAGTAAATTAAAGGAGTGATTCATATATACTGACATGCAAAGTCTTTATCAAGACTGTACCGCCCAACAACAACAGGAGTTCCTCCTGTTCTCTTTACTATTACCTCTACGGGGTCGAGTGGGAGGCAACGAAGTAGTGGTACCACCCATAAGGTCCAATAAAAAATCTACTGCACGGCTAAACATAGTGCAGGAACGTTCGTAGATTTGGGAAGGGAAATTCAAACCTTATCATAAATATTTAAAAATTTGAATATTTAAATAACTACAAGCATAAGCTAATCTTAATTAGCGAGTTTCCTGAGAGAGCGAGATATATGGGTTTTGATTGATTGATCAAAACGTGCTCCAGGTCAGTCTTCGGAAGAAGCCGACGATCAACGTGTACCTAAAACGATAGGTAGGATATGACAAGACTCTTAACGATTCAATCTCATATGCCCAGCTTGAGCATGATTGGGCAAACAAAGAATACGAAAATTACTGAGCCTAAGTCTCGGTAATTGTCTAATCATATTAAAAATATAAAGATTCATATTCTAGAGGTGGTTGTGGAGTGTGTACTTGCAGTCATAAACCAATTACCTTTGATTACCGTGTAAAAGACACCTGAGATGACTGCGCAGGATTCCGTTCCTATAGTGCTAATTCAGGAAATACAGGGAGAGTTGCAACTAATCCAACAGGAAATAATGAAGGAAACTGGTAAACGGTCAGTAAAAAATGCAAGAAACGTACAAACAGAAAGCGTTGGCAAAATTATACAAAAACAAAAAGGATAATTATCTATCTCAGCAAGAGATAATGATTCCAGTGGATCGAACATAAAGATCCACTATGTAACAAACTTTGGACCAAATGGTGTTGCGGTTAGTGACTTTTCCTCGAACTTAAAGGCATTCACAGGAAATGTATAGAATTGGTGGGCGTGGGTCTAGTAGCCACAGAACCAGTGCATATTAAGAGATTACTAATTAATCAAAACTGCCTGGATCGGGAAGACAATAAGGTTCTATATATAACTGGTGCAAAGAAAAAGCGACCGCTCACTAAGTGGTCAATAAATACACACTTAATAAACACTTGTTTTTTATTTCACAAAAAGTAAAATCGATCCACCAGAAGTGATAGCCTCCATAGAAGCTCTTTAGTTTTTTGCAAATATTTTGAAAAGTAAATCATTTACGAGAAAAACGATTATAAACTAACAGATTCTAAATTAAATTTGAAAAACCGGCCCAGATCATTTTTCCAAAAATTAAAGCGGATCTGACGTTTTTTGACAGAAAACTGTTTTTTTTACTTTCTTTTACTTGTTTTCGCAATTAGAGAAAAACTCAACGCAAACTTGATTAAATATATTTTATGCCATCGAAATAATTAAGCGCGATTTACATGATGAAAAAATGTTGGGCAGCAAAAAAAGAAGAGTTTGGTATATTAAGATTTTCGTGTGTATGACCAGAAAAGAATACAATCGTGCAAAAATTTTGCTGTGCGTTTTTGCTTTTTTTTTAGCAAATGCTGCCATAAAATAAAAATACTGCTATAAAATATAATCGACCCGTGTATATTTTATGGCAACAAATATTATTTATGGCAGTTTATATTCTTTCTCTATTCAACTAATGCGAAAAAATTTATATTGTGTGCAGCTCTAAACACACAGCAAATATTTTGCTGGGACAACATTTTTTCATCATGTAAATCGCGCTTTAACGATTAGTTAAAAACTTATTCAATCAAAATTGGCCAAGCTAAATAATTTCCACTGATTAAAATATATTTAATCAAGTTTGCGTTGATTTTTTCTGAGGTGACATCACATTTTCGATAATTTATCGAAGTTTATGAATCGCTTCTCTAGAATAAGTCGGGGGGTCTATTATGAAATTTATTCGCTTTCGAAAAATTCGATTCGCGGCGAATATTGGTATTATGATTTTTATTTAGCTTTCGTAAAATCCGAAATCGAAAAATTCACTCTATTATGAAGCTTAAAAACAAATTCGATATCGGAATTTACGAAAATGTGACGTCAAAATTCGACTGCTTTTAAGATGGCGAATATATCATAATACAAAAGTTATTTTAAGTTATATATATTTATATAGGAAAATTAATTTAAAAAATTATTAAGTGAACGAATTTTAATTATTAAATTGACCAAGATGTAAGTTTTAAACTAATTTACTAGAAATAATAAATATTTTTATAATAATAATTTTTACTATTTATTTTAGGTTTTGACAAAATTTGACGATTCGCTTTATTTCATAATAGCAATATTCGAAGCGTATCGAATAATTAGATATCGAATTTTTCGAAAGCGAATAATGTTTCATAATAGACCCCCGGGATATTCAGGTCGATTCAATATAGATAGAAATATAGAAAAAATAGATGAATTGCTATTCCATATTAAAAATGAGCAAATTTTTTGATTTTTTCGCTTAGAAGATTTATACTAAAAATAGAAGACATAAAAATGCGACTTTTATGATAAGAACATATAGATTTGCTCGATTTTTATCAAAAGCGGGTTGTGTTCTGATTAAATCAATTAATTTAAAAATGAATTTTTGTTTAATGCGAAATGAAAGAATCCGCCAAAAGCGTGTAAATTTATTAATTATTTAATAAAAATTAATTAAATTAATTTTTTTAGGCAAAAACTAAAAACGAGACTGAAGGATATAAGAATAAACGAGGATCCGTTTAAGCTTCCTGTCGCACTGTTCTGGTAATTCCCCGGGAATAGGGAATAAGTTTTTTTTGTAGCAGCTATCCCCCAGACATTTTTCCTAATTCCCCGTTTTCCAAAAATTAATTCTGTCAATTGGGGAATAAATTTACGAAAAAATAATTTAATTATTCGCGGTCGATACGCGATCGTAATAAAACAAGAAAACAAATATCTATAAATAATTTACGTCATTTAATTGATTTTTGTTGATATGTTAATTGAATTTTATTTATTCAATTCAATATTCAATTTATATTACCAATTTTCACTATAAATTTTTAGCCATAATATATATTGTATTCTATTATATAGCTATAAGTAAATATAATAATAAATTAATTAATTTCTATTAAATATATCCTATAATAAATTCAATATATTCCGTTTAATTCTATTCCCAGTTAATGCTTGCGTAAAATAGGTGTGGAATAATAAACGTCAAAACTGCTATAATTGGGAATAATTTTTTCCCAAGAAACACTTTTCCCTAAAGCCAGAATACACTTTGGGGAAAAGGGCAAAAACTGCTATACAATTTAAAATTTCTATTCCCCGGGAATTACCAGAGTAGTGCCACTGATAATGTATTCCACAAGTACTTTTGATTGCAAAAGGGAAATGTCGTGACACTGGCAACCGATTTAGCAGCAAAATCGCGCATCAACTTTATACCATTTAAATTACTAGTATGTATTATTTTTTTTTTAAATGCAATTAGGGTACATATATGGTCTTATTACTTACGAGGGCAAATCAAATAGTCTTGCAATATCATATGAAAAAAAGAGTGAGTGAGACAGCAATATTTTTAGTTTTCGACATAATCTCCTTTAAGATTTATACATTTGTCACATCGATCAATTAACTTGCCTTAACCCTCTAAAGATTTCTTTTGCTCCATAAAACATTCATTTACAACAGACTGTACTTCATAGTCACTGGAAAATTTCCGGCCTCTTAGTATTTTTTCAAATTGGGAAACAGAAAGTAGTCACTGGGTGCCAAGTCTGGACTGTACGGTGGATGCGGAATTTCCACGAAGCCACAGTTCTTTAATGCAGCTTGAGCAATATTAGCCTTGTACACTGGTGCATTGTCGTGAAGAAGCAACATTTTTTTCCTAACTTTTCTTAGCTGTTTTTCCCGGATCGCTTTTTTCAATTTTCGCAAAACCTCTGCGTAATATATGCCTGTGATTGTGGTTTTCGGTGGCATATAATCGATTATCAAAATTCCTTCAGCATCCCAAAAAATTATTGCCAAAACCTTACCAGCAGACGGTTGAGTTTTGAATTTCTTTGGTGGTGGTTCACTACGTTTAATCGATTCTTGTTTGGATTCCGGATCCCAGTAATGAAGCCATGTTTCATTGCCTGTTATTATGTTATCCAAGAAATTTTCTGGATCTTCTTTGTACATATCTAAAATCGCCTTTGAAGTTTGAACACGCATTTTTTTTGTTCTGTATTCAACAAACGGGGAACCCATCGCGCACTTACTTTCGACATGTGAAGGTGGTCATGTAATATAGTATATGTGGTACCGTATGAAAGAGAAAGTCTCCACGCTAATCGCGGAACAGAAATACGCCGGTCCTCCAATACAATAGATTCGGCCAAAATTACGTTTTCATGGCCAATAGCATCTGCTGGCCGACCCGAGCGGTTGTCGTCTTCTAATGACTCCCGACCACTTTTGAATAATTTTTTCCACCTTGTTACTATTACATATGATGGTGCAGATTCGCCGTAAACTTTTGATATATAGTTGAATATATAAATTGCATTTCGTCCATCTTTACAGAAAAATTTAATAACGGTGCGATATTCAATTTCATACATTTTAGGAAAAATTCAAGACACGTGTTACTAAATTGACAAAAACAAACGAACTGTAAAATTTACATCGAAATGTTCTTCTAGAAGTTTTATCGCGACAAAAAATGGTTTTGAAAAATATATTGTTGTCCCACTCACTCTTTTTTTTCAAATGATATTGCAAAACTTTTTGATATACCCTCGTAGGTACTTGCTACTTTACATTTTTATGAGCAAGGGAGCTATCAAGCTTCCGTTGGTAGCAACAATGTGTTGGGCCTGTCACAACCTAGTGTGTCAAGATGTACTGACAATGTAACTTGCCTTATAAATAAAAATTTGGTGCCAAAGCACATAACATTTCCTACAACTATTTTTGAAAAAAAACTAGAAACAAAATAAGGTATGAAAAAATGTATCATATTTATTAATTTATAAAATTTCATAATGTTCCATTAACAGATTTCAGGATAAATATGGAATGTGGAATATAATCAGTGCTATTGACGGTGTTCAAATAACCATTATCGCTCCATCAAATTCAGTTGAGACACCTGGCAATTTATACATTTGCAGAAAAGGATATCACAGCATAATTTTTTTCCATTTTAATTTTTATTTATAATAAAAATGTATCACAAATTACGTGTGGTCAGTTTTGGTTTTGGTTAATAATACATTTTTGACATTACATTTACTGCAAGATAAAATAGAAGAAAAAAATTCGATTTCGAACTTTCGATAATAAAAATAGAAGATTAGAATCCCACTGCCACACTGAATAGCAAAATAGAAAATTTTTGATTTCTTTTGTTTGAGTGAAGATTTTTCAAGAAGAATAGAAAAATCCATTGAATCAACGTGATTATTTCATATTTTATATCATTTTCAGGCCTGCTACTCCAATTCTATCACCAAAATGTTTTCGATACTTCAACGAAATTAGAGAAAGAGATATTGTCACATTTATTCTAGTAGGTTGTGCAGCAACAACAAAGAAATATTTTATAAACGAAACAGTCGTCAATTTCAGTTTAGGCAAAAAGATATAAATTTCGACAAGGTATCGAAAATGTGATATTCCAACATGCCACCCCTGATTGCGACAACAGATTTCATATAAAACATTTTAACTAGCGCACAACTAACCGGCCGTTAGTCATTTTTCCGTGCAACCGGCCATTAATAATATAAAATATAATCGTCATGAAAAGTTACAATCTCGTGATTTTCTGATTTTATGTACAAGAAAGTTTTATACCAAAAGTCTAAGTTTAATTTTTCGCCTTAGAAATCAAATGTGGTGGTGTATTCGAGATGTATGTGTACATCTATATATATAAAACAAAGTCGGGTTAGCTACACCATTTATAACTCAAGAACGGCTGGACCGATTTTTATGATCTTTGTTTTGTTGGATTTGACTACGTTCCGAATAGCATAATAACTACTAAAACATTGGAAAAATTCACCAAAAAAAAATTTATCAAGAAAATTCATTTTCTCATACATTTAGTACATTTTGTTTTTTTTATATTATTCATCTCAATACAGTGGTGGTTTAGGAAAAAAAATAAAGGCGGAAAAACTCAAAAGGGAAGCCTAAAAAATCTAATAAAAAAAAACTTTTTTTATGAATTTTGTAGGTGTAGTTTGTATGTGACGAGTGGTGCAGTGGTTAAAGCTTCGGCGCCTGGACCGCAAGGTACTGGATACAAATCCGACTGGAGGCTGCGTGCACATTTCTTTTTTATTTTTTATCCAATTTTTTTTATTTCATCTACTTATCTATTTATATAGATAAAATCTTCGTCCGAATTACGATTTCAGTGCGAATAGTAGATTTTGACAGCTCCAAAAAAAGTTTTTTTTCCTTTGCGATTTTAATATTATATTTAATTTATTTTTGGTTTTGGTTATTTATATTAGTTAAGTGGTTTGTGGTTTAGCATATAATATTAAAATAAGTGGTGGAATTTAGTGAAATAAGAGATTGTGTGGTGTATGCCAACACCATCAAGAAAACAGTACTTTTTGCGTACAATTGTACGTAATTTGTTTAGTGGTACAGAGTGTCCCAACACCGGACACCAGATTTTTTTTTTTTGGTTTTTTTTCATTTTTTTTTATTCTGCGGAATTCTATTTTCGATAGGGATTTTTAAACGGTAAGTTCCCTTCGAAGATGTTCACTTTGTGAGGTTATCACATTTGTGATTGTGCGCACATCGATAATTGATTATGAAATTTTGGATTGTGTGATTAATTTTCCAGTATTATTTACAATGCCGCGAGCCAGAAGATCTAATCTTTCACGACGAAGCCGTAATACAATTAGACTTCGGACTATTGCGAATCAATCCACTGCAGATGAACAAGAAATCACACGCCGAGAAACGCCTGGATTGTGCTGTCTCAGTAGCAAGGTGAGACTGCCATTATTGCCTGTACCACCTGAACCGTTGCATTCATTGCTTCGTGGCGAGACACCAGAATCACGACATTTTCTATCCAACACTCAAAGATACAACGGATGTTTCCAAATGACTTCATTTGGAGCAGACATTATCGAAGAACGCGGATCCCATCCAACATTCAAGGTCATTTCTGCTCGAGAAAGTAAACATTCATTTTCTTTTGGTGATCAAAAATCTATAATGCTGACTTCGTCTTCGACTTTACAGATTCAAGGCCAAATTCACCACCAAATTGGGTCATTGCAACCGATTGAAGATGGACAGCATAAATTCATCCAAATCTACTTTATGGGCAATATGGAGGATCAACTTGATCGGTGCCAAATGATCAATACGACAATAAAAAGGATAGTTCTGCAAGATTTGCAGTAACTACTCCATGAACATCATGCATTGGTTCGGTTGTTTAAAACTGCGTTGGATCGCATGCCAAGTGACGACTGCAAAGTCGTGATCAGAGCAGATAAACGACCCGCTGGAACACACGAACGCCAATTTAATGCTCGAACAATAGATGAATGATATTGATATTGTGCTTACACGTCGCGACACTGGACAACTGCAACGAATAAACGAAACACACCGTTCATACGTTACAATTCAATACCCGCTGATGTTTTGGCAAGGAGACAATGGATATCACTTCAATATCAACATGATAAATCCATTGAGCGGTGAGTACTGATATCATAATTTCCATTATGACACTAATTTCACTGATTTCATCTCAGGTGAGGAAACTAACAAGAAAGTTAGCTCGATGAATTATTATGCATATCGTTTGATGATTCGTCAAAATGCTGACAACTATTTGCTGCGATTTCGTCGTTTGCTTCAGCAATATTGCGTCGACATGTACGTCAAAATCGAAACGGAGCGCCTCATTTTCATTCGGTTGAACCAAGCCAAACTGCGTTCGGAGGAGTATATCCATTTACGCGATGCAATCAGCACCGAAGGAGATGCAGCTAATATTGGTCGATTGACTATTCTACCGGCGACGTACATTGGCAGCCCGCGTCATATGCATGAATATGCGCAAGATGCAATGACATATGTTCGTCATTACGGTTGTCCAGATCTATTCATCACTTTTACTTGCAATCCGAAATGGATAAAGATTGTTCAACTGCTGCTACCCGGGCAAATAACAAGCGATCGGCAAGACATCATCGCACGTGTCTTCAAACAAAAAATCCGGTCGCTCATGAACTACATTGTTAGGCATTGCGTCTTTGAGGATACTCGATGTTGGATGTATTCAATTGAATGGCAGAAACGAGGCTTGCCGCATGCTCACAGTCTTATTTGGTTAGTCGAAAAAATTCGACCTGACGAAATAGATGATATGTGCCGAGATTCCTGATCCCGAAACCGATCCAGACCTGCATGGTGTTGTAATTACGACCATGATTCACGGTCAGTGTGGCTCCATCAGTCCCCAATCACCGTGCATGGTCGACAACAAGTGTTCCAAGCGTTATCCACGAAATTTAACCGCAGAGACTATCACTGGCAATGATGGTTATCCACTGTACCGGCGTCGATCACCCGATGATAACGGTAGAACTATCACAACGATAGTGAGAGGAAATGAGTTCGTGGTCGACAACACTTGGATTGTTCCGTATTCGCCACTTATTTCCAAAACATTCAAGGCGCATTGCAACGTGGAGTACTGCAATTCAGTGAAGTCCATCAAATACATTTGTAAATATGTCACGAAAGGCAGCGATATGGCGGTTTTTGGTGTTCAAAATCCCAATACAAGCGATGAAATCAAGCATTATCAAATTGGTCGATATGTGAGATGCAATGAGGCGATTTGGCGTATATTCTCATTCCCTATTCATGAACGTCATTCCACGGTTGTACATTTGGCGGTGTATCTGGGCAACGAGTTTATTTCAACACATCGAATGTTGCTCAACGTGCTGAGACACCTCCAGCAACAACATTGACCAGTTTCTTTTCGATTTGTCAAAGAGATCCGTTTGCACGAACATTGCTCTACTCTGAGATGTCACGCTATTACACTTGGATCGCCTCATCAAAAAAATTTCAACGTCGGAAGCAAGGCGATGAGGTTCCTGATCATCCAAATGTGCGTTCTACTGATGCTCTTGGTCGCATTTACACAGTTTGTCCGAAGAATGACAAATGCTTCTACTTGCGGTAGTTGCTGGTGAATGTTCGTGGGCCGACATCATTTGAATCACTTCGAACTGTTAATGGTGTAGTGTGCCCAATATTTCGTGCTGCATGTAAACAGCTCAACTTGCTTGAAAACGATACTCATTGGGACATGACAATCACTGAATCAATTATTTCTGCAACTCCAAACCAGATACGTACATTATTTGCTATCATTATTTCGACATGCTTCCCATCAACTCCACGTGAACTATAGAGCAAGTACAAGAATGACATGTCAGAAGACATTCTACATCGAATTCGTGTCAGTTTCGGAAATCCCGATCTCGAGGTGAATGAGGAGATACATAACCAGGCTTTGCTTTTGATCGAAGACATGTGTTTTCGCATGTGCGGCAGTTTGTTAGTCAAATTAGGAATGCCAACGTGAACATGAATATGATCGAGATGCATTGAACCAATCAGTTCGAACCGATGTACCACTGTTGAACCCCCAACAGAAAGAAGTGTACGATACGTTAATGAAGGCAATTCATGATGGAAATGGTGGATTATTTTTCCTCGATGCGCCCGGTGGAACTGGGACGACATTCCTCATGTCATTGATTTGGCCACTGTTCGTGCGAGATCCGATATTGCTGTAGCAGTTGCTTCTTCTGGGATAGCGGCCACATTGCTAGAAGGATGCCGAACGGCTCATTCAGCGTTGAAATTGCCGTTAAACCTTCAATCGGCTGAAAACCCGACATGCAACATTGCAAAACACTCAGCAATGGCGAAAGTTTTGGTAGGAAGTAAAATCATCATCTGGAATGAATGTACAATGGCGCACAAACGCGCATTGGAAGCACTCGATCGAACTATAAAAGATCTACGCAATGCCTCAAGATGTTTTGGAGGCGAAATGATTCTACTTTCTGGCGATTTCCGTCAAACAATACCAGTCATTCCAAGATCGACCGCTGCTGATGAAATAAACGCTTGCCTCAAATCATTGACCCTGTGGTGTTATGTGAAGAAACTTCAGCTGAAGACAAACATGCGAGTTGCATTGTTAAGCGATCCATCTGCCGAAGAATTCTCTAAGCAATTGCTGACTATCGGTAATGGCCGTGTTCCGGTCGACAAATCGAACGGATTGATTTCGTTTCCTCAGAACTTTTGCATTTTTGTCTCAACGAAGGACGAGCTCATCAACAAAGTGTTCCCGAACATCATTACTATTCTTGCGGCAGAGAACAAAGATGTGGATCACTTAAATTTTACAATTCAAAATCTAATCGTCGGTCCACTCCATTCCTTCAAATCTATAGACTGTGTGACAAACGAAGACGAAGCAACCAACTATCCAACTAAATTTTTAAACTCATTGGATCTACCTGGCTTGCCACCGCACAATTTACAACTAAAAGTTGGTTCGGTAATCATCATGCTACGAAACCTGAATCAACCAAAACTATGTAACGAAACGCGTTTGATGGTGAGAAAACTCATGGGCAATGTGATTCACGCGACGATACTCCAAGGGAAGTTCAAAGGTGAGGAAGTTCTCATTCCGAGTATTCCGATGATCCCAACCGATATGCCATTCGAGTTTAAACTAATTCAATTTCCGATTCGTCTTGCATTCGCCATGACGGTCAACAAATCACAAGGCCAATCCTTGAGTGTTTGTGACCTGAATCTAGAAAATGAATGTTTCTCTCACGGCCAATTGTACGTAGCATGTTCACGTGTCTGTAAACCATCCGCTTTATTCGTTCTCGCACCTGACAATAAAACAAAAAATGTCGTATATCACAAGGTGCTACAATGAAGGGAATCGACTCCATTGCAACCCATCCAGCAAATAGTTTAAAAGAAAGTAGTGCAACAATGCTACGCTAGTGGGGGTCAGCTAGTGAAAATATAAAACAAACTTAAAATTGCAAATTGACATGACATAAAAAAGGTCCCATTTTTTCATATAAAAACACCATTTTTAAGTCAACCTTTTTAATTTCAGCCTTTTTTAATTCAGGGAGCCGTTAAATCCTTGTGGAAGTTATTAAATGTGATAATATTGTAGTCCATTCAATAAATTCAAATCGTCGTCTTACAATAAAGCGTGGACATTTACAATTAAGTGATACAGCAGGTATTATAAATAATCAAAAAAAAAAAAAACAATTTTAAAAATTGGGGAACAAAATGTAGTGTGATGTCATGATGTGTGACTGTTTGACATGAAAATCAAAGCCTACGTAGGAGGTTGCCGAATTATAATTTTAATTTTAAATATCACGGTTGAACAGTTTATTAAGAAATGCTAACGCGGCTTTTACATCAAACGAACATGCATTAAATATATTTGATAGATTTTTTATGATTCTTGCGACATCTATTAGACAATGTGAATACTGTGTGTTATGTATTGGATTACCGACCTTCGACTGTAATAAATATCGGGCAATACTTCTCTGTCCTTTGTACAGAGTTATATATAAAATAAACATGGCAGCATTCTAAAATGGACTATATAATAAAGCACACCATGTAGAATATTAATAGCAATAAATGTATATAATAATTACTGTGTGGTTTCATTAAGTATATAATAATTGGCGACGAGTAGGCGAAATTACGCGTGTGTCTAAATATATAAACGCATATATAAAAGTGAATAAAACTATAAAAATTAATTACCGCATATTACAATATGGCGGATGAAAACCAAATCGATGTGGCGGCGTTGTTAAAGTTGCTACAAGAATTACAAAATGGCAATCGGGATACAAATATACAATTCGGTACATTTAATGAAAATGAGGAAACATTTTCAATTTACAAGCAGCGGTTGGAAAATTATTTACAAATGCGATCTGTTACAACAGAGGAACGCAAAGTACAAATATTAATTAATTGCATCGGCACTAAGCATTATCAATTGCTTAGTAGTTTAACTGCGCCGGACTTACCAAATACAAAATCACATGAGGAGTTAACTGAAATGTTGAAGAATCATTTGTGCCCGAAACTAAATGAAATTACAGAGCAGCATAAATTTCTGCTTAGAACACAACACGAAGGTGAATCAGTGGCAACATACGTCAGAGTTGAAACGTTTAAGTGTTTTCAGCAATTTTACATGTACATCCTGCAATAAGAGTACAGCAGAAACTCATTTAAGATCTCAGTTTATACGGGGTATTAGTGACGCGGATACTCGCCAGCGTTTGCTAGAAGAAATTCAACCCAGTATGGATAGAATTGTGAAAACGGCATTAGCAATGGAAGCATCAAAAATTCAAAGTCAATCAATGCAGAAGGTACACCAAGTCAAGGAGAGCGCCGAGATATATCAGAATGAACGGTGGCCAAAACGAAATGAAAAAACGTCGAAGAGTTTTAACGATGGTGGCTCAGGCAAGGGCGACAGCAACAATAGACAATTAACTTGCTATAGATGTGGAAAACCAGGGCACAAAGCGAATGATTGCAGAAGCAAGGATAAATTATACTGCAATCAGTGTAAATTAGCGGGTCATGCTTCAAATGTATGCATGAAGAAATACAAAAAAAGTTCCAGCACAAATTATACGAATTCAATAAAAATCATTGATAATGATAATTGTCAAGAAATAAATGCACTGCAACTGATTACAGAGTCTGGTGAGAGGAGCAAATTCCTGATACGGGTTTCAATTGAAGGCAAACCATTTGAAATGGAATTTGACACGGGATCGGCCATATCGACAATCAGCGAGAAATTATTGCACAGTAAACTACCAAAGGTCAACATATGGCCAACTAATACGAAGTTAAAGGCATACAATGGTAGTATCTTCCCAGCGTTGGGGGTAGCAAAGGTATCAGTTAGCCATGACGGTAAATCTATACGAGGAAATTTATATATTGTGGATGACAGATTCGATAGTATCCTTGGTCGGGAATGGATAAAAGCATTACAACTATTACCCCCATCGGATGTCAAAAGTATTACAACCGTGAACGTAGACGTCAACAAACTGGAGAAAGAGATCTTTGAAAGCAATGACGATTTATTCAAAAAAACAATTGGTACAATTCCACAGTTTAAAGGTCAATTGAAACTTCGTGAAGGGGTTTCTCCAATCTACATTAAACCAAGGCCAGTTCCGTACGCTATACGTAATTTGATTGAAGACGAAATTGAAAGACTGGAAAAATCTGGAACATTAGAAAAGGTCGAACATTCGGACTGGGGAACACCAGTTGTGCCAATAATTAAGTCAGAAAATCAGATCAGATTGTGTGCAGATTACAAAGTGACACTAAATAAGGTAATAATGGATGACAAATACCCAATTCCTAAAATCGAAGACATGATGCACAAGTTGGCCAATGGTAAATATTATTGCGTGTTCGATGTGCATAAAGCCTATTTACACATGGCTATGAATGAATGAAGAAAGTGCACTAATGCAAACAATAAGCACGCATAAAGGCCTTTACAAGGTTCATAAACTAATGTTCGGAGTAAAAACGGCACCCAATATCTGGCAACGCTTTATGGATGAAAAAATAACAAATGATCTCAGTGGAACACAGTGTTTCTTTGACGACATTATTGTCGCCGGTCGTACATTGCCGGAGACGATGGAACGAGTACAGACCCTATTACAAAAATTATGCCGATATAATATGCATCTAAATAAAGAAAAGTGTAAATTATTCAGAGAAAAAATTACTTACTTGGGCTATACAATAAGTGAGGCCGGCATACAGAAGAATTCGGATAAAACTAAAGCAATCGCTGAAATTGCACAACCGAAGGACGTGTCGGAATTGCGTCGATTCATTGGGATGGGAACATATTATAATAATTTTATCCCCGATATGGCAACAAGGCTAAATCCGCTTTACAAATTATTACGAAATGATGTGGAATTCAGGTGGGATGAAGGGTGCCAACGAGCATTTGCTGACATTAAGACGGAATTACAAAGCGAATCAGTATTGATGCCGTATGAAGAAAAACTCCCGTTGATTTTGGCAACTGATGCTTCCCCTGTGGGAATTTCTGCAATATTATCACATAAAACACCAACTGGGGAACGACCAATTGCGTATGCGTCTCGAACGTTATCAAGAAGTGAGTCAAATTATAGCCAGCTTCATAAGGAAGCGACAGCTATTTACTGGGCGCTTCTAAAATTTTTCAATTATTGTTATGGACGCGAATTCACTTTGATTACGGATAATTAACCTTTAGCAATGATATTGAGCCCAGATAAAAGCCTACCGACATTAACATCACAACGACTACTAAGTTACGCGCAGTTCCTATCCGGTTTTAAATACAAAATTGTACACAGGGAGGCAAAAAACCACATGAATGTAGATTTTCTATCTCGGCATCCGGTGATGGAAACCTATCAACCAAGCGACAAAGAAGAACTTACAGTGTATCAATTGTCGGAAGATGTTCTACCAATAACGAGTGGAACAATTTCGAAGGCAATGAAAAGTGATAACATTCTATGTGATCTATACAACCGTCTACAGATTGGAAGTAATTTAGAAGGTACACTATTTAAGGGGCAAGAAGCTGAACTAACACTACAAAATGGATGCATTTATAAAGGTATCCGGATCTTAATTCCAATCACACTACATAAACAAATCCTTAATGAGTTACGTATGGCACATATTGGTATCGTCAAAATTAAAGCACTAGCACGGAGCTATTGTTATTGGACAGGCATAGACTACGATATTGAGGCAATGGTGAAGAGTTGTAGAGAATGCGCGAGAGTGGCAAAAGAACCATCGAAGGCGCCTATACATACGTGGGAACTTCCAACTATGCCTTGGCAACGAATACATATTGATTTTGCGGGGCCATTTATGGAACATTATTTTATGGTGGTGGATGTAAGAACAAGATGGTTAGAGGTGGTGCCCATGAAAAATATCACAAGCTTCAACACCATTAGATCATTACGCGAAATTTTTGCACGTTTTGGCTTGCCACCAATAGTGGTAACGGACAATGGTACTAATTTTACGTCTAAGGAATTCCAAGATTTCTTACGAAGCAACGGTATCACACATAAGCGAACGGCTCCAGCACCCCCATCCACCAATGGACAGGCAGAAAGAAGTGTCCAAACATTAAAATTTGCATTACGAGCCGCAATGAATGATCCAGGAGATCTTCATTTGAAACTACATCGATTATTACTGCAATACAGGAAAATAATTAATTCAACAACAGGGAAAAGCCCAGCTGAACAAATGCTACGATTTAATTTACGATCGATCATCGATTTAATTAAGCCGACAGAGAGGGTAAATGATTATACGAATATCAACCCATCAAAGTGTACAAGACGGGAGCTGAGCATAGGCGATACAGTTCAAATCCGTTGGTACCAAAATAAAACGATCAAATGGAAATTTGGTAAGGTAATACAGAAAGAGGGTTTCTTACACTATCTGATTGAAGTCGAAGGAAAATTTCATCGCCGACA
Source organism: Nephrotoma appendiculata (assembly GCA_947310385.1). Lineage (NCBI taxonomy): Eukaryota > Metazoa > Arthropoda > Insecta > Diptera > Tipulidae > Nephrotoma > Nephrotoma appendiculata. Next base: position 165,693,842 of record OX371224.1, read on the forward strand.
TATTGACCAAATACGTGCAACGGGGGTTGAAGGAAATACAGAAGGTTACTCGAATATATTAAAAAAGTATCCAAATACAGATGAACCGATGGTTACAACAGATGGCGTTTATTCTACGAAGAACAACGATGATGAAACTACTACAACCGGAATGGAAAGTAAAGAACTTACAAATGAATTAACTAATCGGCAATCAAGGGAGTCGCAACCGGTGGAAGTTGCTTCATCAACGTCAACCTCAGGGCAAGCAACGGGTAGTATACAAAAAGAGGTTGAAATTAAATCTGGGCATATACGAATGGATGAACCAGATAGTCTTATAGTCTGACGGTCAAGCCGAGTGTGTCGACCCCCTAATAGGATGGATTTATAATGGGTGAAATTCCTTTCGCCGGGAAGACTGTTATGTATTGGATTACCGACCTTCGACTGTAATAAATATCGGGCAATACTTCTCTGTCCTTTGTACAGATATATAAAATAAACATGGCAGCATTCTAAAATGGACTATATAATAAAGCACACCATGTAGAATATTAATAACAATAAATGTATATAATAATTACTGTGCGGTTTCATTAAGTATATAATACTGTGAAACTGTCAGTCGACGTCGTTTAACTCGATTTTAAATTTTTATAAGACACGAAAACTGTATATGCCACATTAATGGCTGGACTAAGAGGATCCATTTAAATTTAAATAGGATTTTTTTATCAAATAGAAAGATAAAACCAACCAATTAACACTCTTAGATTAAAATAACAATTGCGTAAATTGTTATATTAAATTATACAATACCACCTTATTGCTAAAAATCCGTGAAAAATAATAAAATTAAATAAATATAATTTCTCCGCCATCCTATTTCAATATTTTGACATATCTAATACAATCTAATAAGCGCGGGTTACTCGATATACTCACATTAAAAGTGAAATAGCCTGGTAGAAGTAATTAGTTTTATCGACAACCGCAGCCTTTTTGTCGATTTGGCGTTTCTTTAATAAACTTTTGAGTTCGATAAGTAAATTCTTTATCGTAGTTTTTATGGAATGTTAAATTCGCTAAAAAGTTCATAAATCACATGGTTTTAAATTTTTCTTTATTTTTAATAGCTTAAATAAGATCAAAGTTTTTAAAAATAATCTTTGTTCATATTAAAAACAACTAAAAATATGGTTTTTCAATAGCAAAAATGTTTATCATACAAAAAGTTACTTGATGTAAAAGCCGCGTAAGTCTACACAATCTGTCGAGTAAAACTATTTATCGAGAAGTTCCAAGACTTTATTTCACACCTGACACAATTATTTTTAGTTGCTTCGTAAAATAAAAACCCTAAAATCTTATTACTTCTAAAATTTAAACTGGTAGTATCATACGATTAATTCCCAAATCACTTATACAAAAATACTTCGTTTGGATGCATGTATACAAATATTTCCTTAACAAACTCGAATAATTCGAATATCCGGTCACCTCATCATTTTCTTAATTCACAACAGGAAATTTCATTTGATTGAATACTTGAATTCATTGCTGTATTACAGGTGGAATTCAATTTATTGTGTATAATAAAGATGGTAAGAAATCGAAACCAAAATGACATCAATTTCCCCCTGGCCTAAAATTAATCATAATTTATATTTCATGTCTTATTTTTGGAACATTGTCAAAAAAAAAATAATAATAATAATACGTAATAGAACAATTAAGCTAAAAGAGCAAATCTGACAAGCAAAAAAATCGAATACATGATCCTGCAACAAATTTTCTGTTAATTTCGTTTGAATTACTTGACTTTATCGCAATTTTAGCTTTAAACGTCTTATATTATGTCGATCTAATTACGTTCACAACCAGACATTAAATAAACTCTGCAAATTACTTTACTCATATAAAATACATATATACACTCGTATTCAACATCAATTACTTTAATCTTTTCGTTTTTGGTACATTATGTATACCATCATATATACGAGATGAGTATACAGCTATAAAGACTTCTTGATAAACCTCAATCTATATAATGTACATCTTCTTATGCTGATATGATACATAAAACGTTCAACTCAATCCAATGTCTATTTAATATTTTGTGAGTCATCTTCAAGAAATGTATTCGTGTCTAAATATCAAATTACATATTGACAGTATCAAATGAATGAAAACAGAAATCAATTTTCCAAGCATACAAAGAAAAATGGAAATCAAAGCTCGACTTTTTTTTTAATAATTTTATTTTGATTTGTTTTACTTGGAGAATCCTGTATAATAAATAAAAAATCCATTAAGTTTATAAAAAACGATTTGAATTGATTTTTTTATGTAATATTATTGCATTTCATGTATTATCCGTTTGTTTGCTGTAAACATATAAAACTATGTAGGTACGTACGTACATACCCCCCGAAACTACTGTATACTGGTGCTGGGGGGTGGGGTTTTATACGGACTAAAATTAGAACACAACACACCATTATAAATTATAGATTTTGTGTAAGTTCGCTTCTTTATTTATTTAAAATTGATTTTACTTTTACCCGAGTATATATAGCATTAGGTTAAGCTTTTTGTGCTTTTTTACTATTATTATTGTTATTACTACTATTTAGGACGGAAATTAATATTGGAAGTTTTTTTTTCTTCGTTTCAAGCTTAATGAAAATCGAAATTCAATTTATGCTAATGGTTTCTTAATGTTTAGAACATACCTATACATTAGTCAGGGTTATTTATATACCGCTACATAATACAGTTATTTTATTGTAATCACATACCCGGTTATTTCTTGTATATGCCACCGACCGTTACATCAATTACGTATACTTCCAATCCAATAACAATTATTTTGTATGCGGGCAAAAAATGAAAATGGACTCGCCGTATACAGGTAAAGTGCACAACATAAACCTTTTGCACGGTTGAACTTTGCGGCACATAGCAAATAAACTTTAAATACGGTTTTCTTTTTGTTTTAAAAGCTTCATTTAACTCGACGACTATGTATAAAATACTTAAGAGCAGAAAACTTTTTTCTCGTGCACAATATTTCCATCATTAAATGAATTTTTATTCATATTTATATTCTTACCGTTACGTTCGTCGTCCCCGACGAGCTTTTTTTGCGCTAAGTAAAAATATTTTTGTTCTTTTATTTTAAAGCGCTTAAACTTTCTTGCATATTTTCTTATTTAACTTAAATTATTATTGTTATATTTTCTTCACATACCCTACAACAAAAACAACTTGGTCGATTATATTAGTAAATGTATTCTTATTCGGTTCTCTCCATTTAATAAATCTTTTGTAATTGTAAAACTTTAAGAAAATTATAAAATTGATTTTTTGCTTTTGCTTTAACTTTGGTTGGGAAATTGAAGAATGAAGTGCCAAAACTTTAAGTTGTGCAATGCATTTAAATTTTTTGTTTTTTTTTCGGTTAAAGTTTACCGATGAACAGTTTATAAAAAATTTGAAAGGTTAACACGACATTATCTAAATGCCAAGCAATTGCTCCAGAGGTCGTTGATAGTGTTTAAAAAATAAACTCTCCTTAGAGTTTAATTGAAGTAATTTTTATTTTCATTTATTTCTTTATTATTTTGTCTGTTTGGGACACAATATATTGGAAATAAGTCAAATCATCGGTGTGATCTACTTAGCAAATTTGTTAATTTTTCTAACAAAATAATGTTAAATTTACTAAAGTATAATATTTACAGTCTAATGTACTATGAGAGGAATTAATATTAACTCTTATTTAATAGCTAAAATCTCAGAGATTTGTAGTACTATATCGTGTGTATTATATCTGAAAGCCATTGGACACAAACGTCATTTATAAAATACGTGGTTATGAATGTTATCATGCTGTTCATCCAGGAGAAAAGGCGAAGGGAGAAACATCAGTAATAGTGAAAAATAATATCAAACAACCTGGTATCGAAGAAGAAAGTATGCAAGTTAAAACTGCAAAAGTTAAAACTAATAATAATAATAATGAATACGGCACTTGCTCTATTTACTGCTCTCCACGCTATAATCTAAACAAAGAAGATTATAGCAGACTCTTTAGATCACTAGGACCCAATTTTATTATTGGTAATGACTTTAATGCAAAAAACACCTATTGAGGATCAAAACTTACAACCTGTAAAGGAAAAGAGCTTTTCGAAGCAAATGCGGTAAACAAATTCGTGTTCCATTCTGGAGGTAAACCAACATATTAGCCTGCTGATATAAATAAAATACTAGATCTCATTGATTTCTATGTAACGAAAGGGATTACTGAGAACTAAATGTTTCTCGAAAATAGCGAGGGGATACATTCTGACCATTCACCTATTATCACGACACTCAGCACAATGATAATTACTAAGGATAACATGCCTAAGCTAATAAACAATAAAACTGACTGGGACCTATTCCAAGAACTAGTTGAAGAGCAAATAAACCTTCAAGTGCCAATTAAAACAACAATACAATTGGAAGAAGAACTGGAGGTACTTAACAGTACTATTCAACAAGCAGCATGGGAAAGTTCTCCTACTAATTATACCGAATCCCGTAGGAATCAAAATAATACTCTTGAAGTCAGGGAATTAGCCAGAGAGAAACGGAAGGCACGAAAGACCTGGCAAAAGACACGCGCCCCAGAAAACAAAAAAATCCTCAATTATCTGAGCAATAAACTGAAACAACTTGTAAAAGAAATTAAGAACGAAACTATTAACAAGTACTTAAGTGGTCTCACCGAACATAAAGACACTGATTACTCTCTTTGGAAAGCAACAAAGGGATTAAAAAGGATCATAATGCATGTACCGCTTATTAAAAATGAGGAAAGACCCCGGGCCAAAAGTAACAAGCAAAAACCTACTTTATTTGGCTCACTTGGAAGAAACCTTTCAACAGTTACCCAGGCAAACCGCAGAGGAGAAGGGATTACGAAAATTGGTTCAAATCATCAATGCTGCCTTCAGACTAAAACATGATTCCTAATCTAGGCAAACCAGCAAACGACAAAAAGTCGTACAGGACGATTCACTGCTTCCTGTCATTTCAAAATTATTTGGAAAATTACTGCTCAAGAGGCTCAAGCCGATAATAGAAGAACGAAATTTAATTTCACACCACCAATTTGGATTTAGGGAAAATCACTCTACGATAGAAGAAGTTCGCAGAACAACGAACATAATAGAAGATGCACTTGAGAAAAAGAAAATATGTGCCAGTATCTTCTTAGATGTACCACAAAGCTTTCAACAGAGTGTGGCACTAAGGACTTGAATTTAAATTTAATCGAGATCTATCTAAACAGTTCTATCAAATTCTTAAATCTTACATCGCAAATTCTTAAATCTGTACAGCAGAGATATGCCAAATACAGAAGGTGCTACCATAGCAACATTTGCGGATGATACAGCTATCGTTGCAACTGGATAGTGTATATTAGAACCAACAACCAACTAGCAACAAACTCAGTGAGTAGCTGGACGAAGAAATGGCGCATTAACTAAACGAAGCAAAATCGGTTCACGTAAACTTTACAAACCAGAAAGTTAACTGGATTCTAGTGGAACTTAATTCAAGGCAGGTTCCAAATACAAATACAGTCAAATACATCGGGCATGACTCTCAATTGAAAGCTTAGATGGAAAGAGCATGTTAAAAAGAAAAAAGAAGAATTGAACATCAAAGTTAGGAAAATGTATTGGCCAATAGGTAGAAATTCTGAGTTTACAATGCACAATAAAATTGCTATTATATCCGCAAATACTTAAACCAGTATGGACCTATGGTATTCAAATTTGGGGTTGTACCAAGAAAACAAAATACACAAATGATACAATGTTTTCAAAACAAAGTGCTGCATGGCATTGTCAACGCACCTTGGTGCATCAGAAATGATAACCTACATTGAACATGGACTTGAACATGGAATATGTCAGTGAAGAAATAAAAAATCATGCAACAGCGGATATCTCGGCACCAAAATGCAAACATACGAAGTTTATTGGACACCACCAATGCAGTAAGAAGACCTCAAGGTAGAAACCTTTAGCACTGGGCAGTTGTATTTAATTAGTACAGAGAAATATAATAAATTATGTAAATTCAAACGGGAGTAACCATTGGGTTACTGCCCGTCAAATGTGAATCTTTATTTAAGAAAGATAAATTACTAAATGATTTGTAAATCAGTTGTAATATAAAAAAATAATAAAAAACAAAAAAAAAATATTTAAATTAAAATAAATAAATAAATTAAATTAAATATAAAAAAATAAATTTTGATTTATTATTTAAAATAGTTGGCATTTTTACGTTTCATTAGCTGCACGTAAACACACACCAAAGCCGTTCAACATTATTATGTCTAAGTGATTCGTAAATGTTCCACATAACCTGTTCAATTACGTTACACCAGTGCCTATGTATGTGTATACGGCCGTCTTTCAATATATACGCTTTGTATGCATGCAGGCCCAAATAATGTAAACACGAAAAAACACTTTCATACGAATGCTATGAAAATTTTCTGTTCAATTTTTTTTTTGACTTTATTTATCTATATCTCGTAATTGCGGCAATCAACCATAGTGCCTATGTATGTACATAAACGCAGTGATTGTTGAATACTCTTCTTGCATACACACAAACTTTGAATCGTGTGTTATCCGACGTTCAACAAATAAAAGGCAGCTTGCCGGAAAATGGTAAAATTCTAAATGAAATCTACCTTAAAATTAAAAAACCATTTACCAAAAATAACGAAAAATAAACAAAGTTCGTGCTCAGGGGAATGAAAATTTAATTTTTGCCGCAATTATGAGATATAGATAAATTAAGTCAAAAAAAAAAAATTGAACAGAAAATTTTCATAGCATTCGTATGAAAGTGTTTTTTCGTGTTTACATTATTTGGGCCTGCATACATATAAACCGTATTTTTTATATTTTTTTTCTACTTGGCCGTATACATACACGCAGTGGTTACACCAATGCGAAGACAAAATGTATACTGGTTTTTGTTTCATTTCGCTGTGACAAACGTTACACAAACTTAATGTATCTGTTCCATAAAAGTGTTACGTTTCTAAGGACTTTAGTATAAGGAGGTCTTCGTAAACTGTATGTTTCTGATTCGCAATAATATTGGCAGAGTATTACTGAGGATGTATAGGAAAAAAACAAATATTTTACTAATCAGAATGTATTTTTATTCACTTCTGTAAAACGCCGATTTTACGCACAATTTTGAGTGATATTTTCAAATCACTCTAAAATTAAAAATTTTTTATTGTGTCATTCTTGCAGCAAATGAGCGATATGATAATTTTAAAAAATTATTCTAACTAAACTGTCAAAAAATTTAGTTTTGAATAGATTGAGTCATTTTCACGTGCTACAAACAGAAATGCCAGCACTCAGCAGCAATGTTGTACGTCTACGCGTATTTCGCAATTGTTAAGAGGTCAGCGTTGAAAATAGTGTAGACAATTATTTTTTGCCTAATGTCGATAATTGGTAGATAGGCAATTTGTAAACGATGTAGAATATTCCTTTTTTTGTTTACCCATTGTTTGTTCAGTACGAGGTTGTCATGTTATAGTTTTCCAGTTCCGAATGCGATTTGCGAAAGTTGAAATTTATGGTTATACAAAACGAGTGAAATTGGTGAACACGTTTAAGTTAATCATCTAGTCCGTTTTAGTCATTAGCCAAATTCACCAAGATCTTTTTCTCACAACATAGAAATTATTCTTTTTTCCAACATTTGTCACTATTTTTGATTACAGTGGCACCGCAGTATACGACCTTAATTGGTTCTAATAACTTGCTAATGGGTTCAAAAACAACTTAAATACTATTGCATGAGTCGTTTACCAAATTTGCGTCTGATGCCGGACAAAATTTCCTCAGTCAAGTAAACCGGAGAATTTATCGAAAATACAGTAATTTGGAAAAAATTGAAATAAAATTGTTGAAAGGGCGTCATCTGTTACCTGTCAAGTGCCCCCTGTAGTTGCAATTAAAACTTTTGCTACATTTTTTATGAGTACTCGAATTTATTAAATAAAATTTAATAGAAAATAACAAATTCTTGAGCCCATAATTAATCTGTCGGCTTTTCTTTTCCCTCCAATACTCCAAATCCTTCGTTTATAATAGTGTCTTGCAACTTCTAGCAATCATTTACTTTGGAAAAACATCGAGGTTGAGTACAACCGATTTGGTTTTGGCCAATGTAATCATATTAAAATTACTCGGAAAATTATTAGACGAGATTTCTCAATTCCAATACACAGTTGCGTTGCGACGGCCGAGTAATAATTTTCCGATACAGAAAATAACCAACCCTATATGCCATATATTTAATTACTTTTGAATGAAGAGAACTAACATTTGTATAGTTCCTGGTGTGTGTTTCAACAATAGGAATTTATGTGTTAACGTTTCAGAAAAGGTGATATTCCATTGGTAATTTATAATTTATCAAATAAGCACTCCAACGAGAACTGATTAGGTTAAGCCAATAAGGTTTAGCATTACTTAGCGCCACTCTTTCCAGTCCCAAGTAGGAGAAGACCAGGAAACCGAATATTGCAGTGCAATTCCTCAAGTCTGTAAAATCGAACGATTGCCGCTTAATGCTTTTTTTATAAATGTTTGGAGAACAGCATCAACGGTTGAAATTACGCTGCTTGCCAAGCCATTGGTAGTTAATGGTTAGCTGTAAAGTAAATCCACAGAATACAATTTACATGGTCGAGATTATTAATATTAACTTAACTTGTTGTTGCCTAATCTCTGCTGAACAAGAATTCTTTACTTGAAATTGCGACTTGGCTCCTGAAAAATATACTATTTTGATGTGAGTCCAATCAGACTTAATTTGATTATCATGTACGAGGCTAAACCCGTTCATTGCAGATTTTAACGTCCGTTTCTTGTAAAATCGAAGTTCAACGGCGAGATTATGGAATACGATCGGAAAATTTATACGGACTCAAACATATTTTCAAACATACTAGGTTTAAAGTAATTAAATTTACCATAGTAGATGTGGACTGTTGGTAAGCAACAGGATGCTCTGAGAATCCCAAGACTGCAATTAGCATTCATAGTGTCGGCATGGACATGATGAAGTTAACTCAGGCTTGTGATAGCCACTGCACATGTGTTGAAATATCATCGGAAGCTGGTTCATTCTACCTACTTTCAATATACGCCCAATATAGTGAACCGATCGAGTACCATCTGTGCAAAATCGAAACGATCTTAGGCTCTTTATCGGGTCAACAAAAAAAGGTAATGATCGTCGGAGACTTCAATGCCAGAAGTAAAATGTGGCATGCCCGTTTAACTGATGAAAACGGAAGAAAAGTGGAGGACTTCGTGTCTAGAAATGACCTCTTCATAATGAACTTGCAGGGACACCCAACGACGTTCTCGTCTAATGGGAACTCCAACATTGACCTAACAATAGTCAACGGAGCCTTGCTGGGCTCGATAGTAGGGTGGTGTGTAAGAGAAAATTGGACCTCTATTGACCATAGAGTCATCACGTTTGAACTATCAAACGCGCCACAGAATCGTCCTCTTGCAAGTAGCAAAACTCCGAGATTTGCCATAAAGATAGCTGATTGGAGTCTATTTGCTAGACACCTGGTCGGCTCTTGGGACAGTGTAGAAGCACTTCCTGAAATTAACTCGATAGACGAAATTGATGATCGTGTGGAGCTGATCACAACGCAGTTAACCAGTGTCTGCAACAACTCAATTCCAAAGAAGATGTAACGGAATTACTGACGTTCCATCCTTAAATAAATTTATTTCAATAAAATAATAGGTAGCACGATTGACCGCTGAATTTCTGTCTATAGTAACTTTAGCTGCCAGCTGTAATTTTCGAATATTATTTGTGATGCATGTAAACTGTATAATGGGTAATTTTAAAATCTCTTTATTACAATAATTAGTGTGGTACTAGAAAAAAAAAACAGAAAAAAAAAACGATATTGGGAAATATGAGTAATGGAGGGGATACAATAAGAATGAAAAAACGAAAAAACGAGGGATTGGAGGGAGCAAGTTAGTTTTTGGGACGGTGCGAAAGATCACTCTACTAAGAGGAAAAATAAATAAAAAAAATAAAAATTCTGATAAGACTAAGGTACAACGTGGGATAGAAGTATCGTTGTTGTACGTTTGCAAATATAAAAATTATTAAAATTTGCAAATCTAAAAATTATTCCGTCCGTAAATAATAAAATTAAAAATAAAAATAAATATTAACACCTAATAATAATATCATATAACTATAAAATTAGAGTAACTATTTAATAATACTATTAATAATATATTAATAAAAATTAAGTTAATAAATTCGATTAAAGTGAGTGGACATTTTATTGTGCAAAGAAAAATATGGATGAACAATAAAATCCAATGTAAAGGTGAAGCTGGCTACCTTGTGTAATTTTCTTTCAAGCCAGTTACTAGTGCGAATAATTTAAGTAAAATTAAGTATTAATTAATAATAGGCAATGAACTGTTAAGTTACGGTGATATACGTAAGTGTGAAGCCTAATCATTAAACGGACAATTCGAAGTAAAATTAAAAAAAAAAAAAACTTAAAATTAAAAATCAAAAAAAAAAAAAAAAAACTTACTTAAGTGATTAATCTAAGCAATTAAAAACTATATATAATATTACTACTAACTAATTAATAATAATTTAATAATAATAATAATAATAATAATAAAAACTAATAAAAGTAAAAATCCTTCATCGTGTAAACCGCATATGTACGCAATAGTGGAGAACAATTAACACCATGGTGTTCATCACTCATCATAAGCGGATCCGCAACTCGCGATTTTAATTAAGGGAGTATGGGTAGTATAAGATATTAAATGCCTTACGCATATTCTAAATATTTTCTTTTCTTTTATTTTCTTTTATTTTTAATAAAATTCATAAAAATTTGTAAAATTCAATGGTCAGTGGTTTCAATTTACTTTTCGTTAATTTAATCGATTTCGTTCTCCGCTTGGGTTTTTGTACTCTAAATTTTAATATTAATTTATGTGCATTCGTGATAAGTGATGAATTAGTGATTTAAATTTAACATGGCTTAACGTAAATAGTTTATTATCGGGATGATATCAAGGTGAAGTGGATTAACTAACGGTGAGTAGCTAGCTGGTTTCAATTTTAAACACCATCCTCTCCTTTTTCCTAAATCTCCGCGGTCTAATCTAGGATCGTTTGAGTGTTCAGATACACCCACCCCCAATCCCTGAGCCCTAGCCGGGCCAATGATGACCGCCTGAACATTCGAACGGTTAATTCTGTTAACAGTTAAGGATTTCATTTGATATGAGAATATAATTTCGTATTCTCATGCACATGACCTCCGGTCCTGTTACAGTGGCGCCCAAACACAAGCATACCGGTTCATATTTTTTTTTTTTCTTATATACATTTAAATTCATGTTTTCTTCGTATGCGCAATTGCATCTAGTTTTAACCGTTGACTCAATTGTAAAAACATACGTTTGTTTAATATTTTCTATTTACATTTATTTTTAAATTAATTTTCAATTTAATCATCTTTTTTTTTTATTAAATTATTTATTAATCATGACGCATTGATTAAGTATTTACTGCACTATTGCTCTATTTCTAAATGTTGATTCTAGTGTGAAACCATTTACTTTTTCCCTACGTTCATGATATAACCTTGTCTCACATTTTTTCACATGGGTCATCCATTTTTGATGTTGATCACCATGTCAGTGAGAAATGTGACACAGTTACGTTAAAAGGAAAAAAAAAAAAATAACATCTCTCATTCGCGAACGTTTCTGAACTTTTTTTCGTTGATTTGTTTTGTTAGATAATTGAAAGATATTGTTTTTTTTAATTCCTGTTTATTTAACCTATTCCAGTTCCAATTTAATTTTCTTTTGTACCCAAAGGAAACCAGCTGCTCCACCAAAGGTTTATTATTACAAACTTAACCGCTAATCCCATTACTATGGTGTCATCCCGATAATTTGAATTTGAATTTTATATTAACCTTGTTTCAGATAATTCTTATATTATTAATCTTTATTAATCATTCTTGCTAGTATTAAATTATTTTTTTTTCGTGTTTAGTAGTTTCACTAAAACTTAACTATACACTATTTTAGCGATAGCAACATAATTATTAAATTCAAAATCATATTATTTAGAAATTATAAATCATTAGTTAACCTTAACACTTAGTTCTTGTGTGGGTTTATTCAATCTTAAATTAATTTTTTTTTTTCTTCGTAGCAACTACTAAAATATTTGATAGTCGAAATGGAACTCGTTATTAGGAGTAAAGATTTAGAGTCAGACGAAATCGATGTAGAATGTGAAGTTAGGAACTTAAAGGGTCCAATTTTGCGACAAATTTCAGAACTGCAATCATGTTTTGACAAAGAATTGCAAAATCCCGAATTATTGCCAGTCCGGGCACACTCGCGAGCTGCGAAAGCTCCCCGAAGAGAAGTTTCCGTTTGTACAGCTAAATTAAGGTCTCTTCATTCCGAATTACAACAATTTTTAAAGTCGAATGATGACCCGGATGCAGAGCTTTTTACAATAATGATTTCCCGTTTAAGACACGTACAATTACGATTAACTCGAATGTCCGCATCAAAAAGCGTTCAAACGTCGGTTACAAATTTATCAGCATCTTGTCAAGCAATTCTAGAACTGATACCCAAGCTCCGAGATGTCAATTCACTAGATACATCCTTGGAAACCTTAAATGGCCTCCAGATTGAAGAATATCAAGACGATCAACGGCAGTCCATTCAAATTGAAGATTGTGACGAAGAGCCCGAATCCATTAATGTTGTCAGTGGTGACGTACCCGAGCCAAAGAATATCCCGCAAAGTCTTTTCCCAAAACAGGTTAATTTTATGGAATCGACGGGAAACGTTCTCACTTCCAGTAGGCCGCCAATTACCGCGCCTCTGTTCAAGTCGGATTACGCAACATCTTTTGCTAATGCATCTCAGGGCCCCGTTCGAAATATTCCTCCTATTCAATCAGGGCCATATGTACCTCCATCATGTGGAGCGGATCAATATACTTTTAGACCACCATTGTTGACAAATGAGAGGTTTACGGCTAGCTCCCAAGAATCAAAGACATTTAGTAGTGAGAATAAACCAACTCAATTTCCATATCAACCTGAAGTTACTCACGCAACTGAGTCGACCCCAGTTTCAAATGTAAAAGGCCCCACGCCAAATAATTTTTATAATATGAGGCATACATATCTGCCTGAGCCGCCAACTACATTTTCAACTAGTTATGCCCCTACAATGGGACAAATTCGGTCAATCCCTGTAGATATCCAAAAGTGGAATATATCCTTTGATGGTTCGATCAATAATTCTACTAGTGGTATATCAGTCCAAAAGTTTTTCTATAGAGTTGAGCTTATGGCTGTAACTCACGGTATTTCACCTAACCATTTGGTTCATGATATCGGATCTTTATTTCATGGGACAGCTCGAGAACATTACTGGATTTTGATGGAGCGTAACCCTAGATGTACATGGAATGAATTAAAAGATGGGTTCTTTCATCGTTTTCAAGATGGTCGAACAGATAATGACATTAAAAATACTCTGGAACATCGAAGACAAAAAAATAAAGAGCCATTTGTTGATTTTTATTATAATATTTTAAGTTTAGCGCTTCCTTTAAGGACCGCACTAACCGAACTCGAACTCATAGATATTTTAAGAAAAAACATGCGTCCTGGACTCAGAGTTGCCGTGGCTGGAGAAATATTTCCCTCTGTGTCGTCTATGGTGAATAGGTGCGTTGCAATTGAGGAGACGTGGAAAAATATGAATTACAATCCGGAGATTGCTATGGGGCCTGGTTTCTCCCGTAGTATTCATGAAATAGTCCCAACGTCGTACACTCCCACTCCTCAGGTTGACTACAGTCAATCAGCGCAAAATAGTTCGAATATGTTTCAACCTTTCACATCAACTGACGGAAATTCTAGTGCTAATCAAAAATTTCCTCCAGCTCAACATGTTAATTATACACCCGGCTTGCCACCTCCAGTACGTTGTTCAAATTGTGGTAAACCCTTGTTTCACCACTTGCCATATTGCCCTAATTGCTATTGGAAGACGGAAAACTCACAAATGGGAATGAGAAATTCTGGGAATCCTCATTTCCATCAGCAAATTCTGATACCTCCCAGACGGAATACCGAAGACGCGGCGGCGAACACGGATCCCGAGTTTTACAACCTGATCAAACGCAAGTAAACTTATTACGTACAGTTACCCCAAATTCTGCCTTTTACTATAAATTTGACAGTTTAAAGAAACATAAATCAAGATCAATTCAATATTTTCGTACCAAGAGATTACTATATAAGAAATTAGCTAAAGCCACGTTCGCTTCTGTTTTAACCTCAGAAGACCCTATCGACAATCGTCCATATGCCATAGTTAACATTGCGGGCACAAATATCTCAGGTCTTCTTGATAGTGGCGCTACGATTAGTGCGCTAGGAAGAAACGGCGTTGAATTTGTCGAGAAACATAACCTTTCGCTTTATCGTCTAGTTGCTTCGGTTCAAACAGCAAATGGTGCAAAACAATCGGTCCTTGGTTACGTTTACGTACCAATAACTTATAATGGGAAGTCTCTAAAAATGCAATTGTTTGTCATTCCTGAATTACATCAAGAACTATATCTGGGTTATGATTTCTGGACACGTTTTGGAATTAAACCCACGATGATAGAAGAAGTAATTGAGCTCTCTACAAATAACAACTCTACAGATAATCCTTCTACTATAACTTCTAAACATCACATTTTAAATTCGGATCAGACAGCAAAACTACAGCAAATAGTCGAACTGTTCCCGAGCTCGCAGAAACTAGGTCTTGGTAGAACATCTTTGGCAATGCATAAAATAGATACCGAAGATGCCTCGCCAATCAAGCAACGATTCTTTTCGGTTTCGCCTGCTGTCCAACGCGACATATATATGGAACTAGACCGCATGTTAGCTTTAGGAGTAATCACCGAGAGCACAAGTCCATGGTGTTCCCCCATGACTAGAGTCTTGAAAGCGAACGGGAAAGTACGTCTCTGTTTAGATGCTCGTAAACTAAATAGCGTTACCCGTAAAGACGCGTACCCCTTGCCCTTAATTGACGGTTTGCTAAGTCGACTGGAACGAACACAGTTTATGTCCAGTATCGACTTAAAGGACGCGTTCTGGCAGATCCCTCTAGACCCCGAGTCAATGGAGAAAACTGCTTTCACCGTGCCAGGACGCCCGCTATACCATTTTACTGTAATGCCATTTGGGCTCTGCAATGCGCCCCAAACCTTATGCCGTTTGATGCACAGAGTGATCCCTCATCACCTACATGATCGGGTTTTCGTATACCTCGATGATCTGCTCATTACATCCTCCACATTCGATGAGCACCTGTCTCTGCTGGCCGACGTAGCATCTCGATTAGCAGCAGCGGGCCTCACAATTAACGTGGAAAAAAGTAAATTTTTACTGAGAGAGATCGATTATCTTGGTCATGTAGTTGGTGGAGGCACTCTGCGACCAAACCCGGAAAAGGTAAGAGCCATTGTAGAGTACCCGGTACCAAAAACAGTCCGTCAGTTGAGGAGATTTTTGGGCATCTGTGGTTGGTACAGACGGTTTATAGATCAGTTTTCGTCCCTTTCTGCTCCCTTGACGAACATGCTTAAGAAAAACCAAAAGTTTATTTGGTCCGAACAATCTCAACTTGCTTTTGATAAACTTAAACTTGCCCTCACTACTGCTCCTGTTTTGAATACTGCGGATTTTAAGAAACACTTCTTTATTCAGTGCGATGCCAGCTCCACTGGAGTGGGTGCTGTATTGTTTCAAAGAACTGATGATGGACAAGACAAGCCTATTGAATACATGTCACATAAACTTAACTCCGCTCAACGTCATTACAGCGTGACAGAGCTGGAATGCTTGGCTGCTGTCCTGGCCATTAAAAAGTTTCGTTGCTATGTAGAAGGACTCCCTTTTACGGTAATTACAGATCACGCTAGCCTCACCTGGTTAATGTCGCAAAAGGATTTAACAGGGAGATTAGCGCGATGGAGTCTTAAGTTACAGGGTTTCGATTTTGGCATTGAGTATCGAAAAGGAACCCAAAACTGTGTACCGGATGCATTATCTAGAATGTTCATGGACGAATTAAGCAAAACATTAAAAGTAAATAAAACAACTTCTCTTTTGGATGACCAATACCCGTTTCAAATTGATTTAAATTCCACTTGTTTCGAAAGCGCAGAATACCTGTCACAACTGCAGCACGTCAACTTTGCCTCAACTAAATCCAATTTAAAAATAATTAATGGTAAGCTCTATATACACAAAGGACCTAAACGCGTTGAGGAAGCATTAGACATACCTGACTGGAAGTTGGTAGTTCCCGAACCTCTTCGGTTCAATTTAATGAAATCAGCGCACTCTCCTCCTACAGCCGCACATTTAGGAAGCCACAAAACATTAGACATGTTGAAACGCTATTTCTTTTGGCCTAGTATGATGCAGGATATTCGTCGTTTTATAGCTTCATGCGATATATGTAAATGTATTAAAGCTCCGAACTATACATTACGACCACCTCTTGTTTCCCTCCCTGCTACATTCCGACCTTGGCAGAGAGTGTACTTAGATTTCCTTGGACCATATCCAAGGTCCCGTAAAGGAAACACATCAATTTTAATAGCTGTCGATCATTTTTCGAAATTCGTTATAACACGGGCTGTGCGACACGCAACCGCCGAGGAGGTTAGTAAATTCCTCGAAAATAATATATTTTTGATGTTTGGGGTTCCTGAAACTATTGTGACTGATAATGGGCGGCAATTTGTGTCTAATACTGTCCAAAAATTATTAAAAAAATATGGAGTGTCTCATATTTTTACTGCCAAGTATTCCCCTCAAAGTAACTCGTCTGAGCGAGTAAATAGAACAATATTGGCTTCTATACGTGCTTATGTGGCCAACGATCACAAGACTTGGGATAACCACCTCGAAGCAATCACACAAGCAATACGTGGAACTATTCACGAATCAACTGGTTTCGCACCTCATTTATTAGTATTCGGCCAACATCCTATTATGCATGGGTCTTTGTACGATCTGCTTCGCGACGTCTACTCATCCACGGGCAAATATATGTTACCCGAACATAAACCCGATGAGTTATATATATTAACAGAAAAAGTTCGAAATAATTTTTCTTCTGCTCAGGTTAAAGCTCATACTCGTTATAACCTACGATCCAGACCCCCTAAGTTTCAGGTTGGTCAAAGCGTATTTGTGAGAAATTTCGCTCAAAGTAAAGCAGCTGAATTTTATTCCGCAAAATTGGCTCCTAAATTTATTAAAGCTAAGATTCTTCGTCTTGTTGGTAACGTGTCTTGCGAAGTGGTTGACGATCATGGCAATATTCTAGGAACATACCACTTTAAAGATGTAAAATCTTAATTTCACATGTTACAAAGTAGTGTTAAATTTATGAATATTTCGAATTTGTAGTTGTTGTTGGAGTTAGATTGAATGCCCAGCAGAATGAGACCTCAGGGTGCGATGGGTACGTCCCCACGAATGTAACGGAATTACTGACGTTCCATCCTTAAATAAATTTATTTCAATAAAATAATAGGTAGCACGATTGACCGCTGAATTTCTGTCTATAGTAACTTTAGCTGCCAGCTGTAATTTTCGAATATTATTTGTGATGCATGTAAACTGTATAATGGGTAATTTTAAAATCTCTTTATTACAATAATTAGTGTGGTACTAGAAAAAAAAAACAGAAAAAAAAAACGATATTGGGAAATATGAGTAATGGAGGGGATACAATAAGAATGAAAAAACGAAAAAACGAGGGATTGGAGGGAGCAAGTTAGTTTTTGGGACGGTGCGAAAGATCACTCTACTAAGAGGAAAAATAAATAAAAAAAATAAAAATTCTGATAAGACTAAGGTACAACGTGGGATAGAAGTATCGTTGTTGTACGTTTGCAAATATAAAAATTATTAAAATTTGCAAATCTAAAAATTATTCCGTCCGTAAATAATAAAATTAAAAATAAAAATAAATATTAACACCTAATAATAATATCATATAACTATAAAATTAGAGTAACTATTTAATAATACTATTAATAATATATTAATAAAAATTAAGTTAATAAATTCGATTAAAGTGAGTGGACATTTTATTGTGCAAAGAAAAATATGGATGAACAATAAAATCCAATGTAAAGGTGAAGCTGGCTACCTTGTGTAATTTTCTTTCAAGCCAGTTACTAGTGCGAATAATTTAAGTAAAATTAAGTATTAATTAATAATAGGCAATGAACTGTTAAGTTACGGTGATATACGTAAGTGTGAAGCCTAATCATTAAACGGACAATTCGAAGTAAAATTAAAAAAAAAAAAAACTTAAAATTAAAAATCAAAAAAAAAAAAAAAAAACTTACTTAAGTGATTAATCTAAGCAATTAAAAACTATATATAATATTACTACTAACTAATTAATAATAATTTAATAATAATAATAATAATAATAATAAAAACTAATAAAAGTAAAAATCCTTCATCGTGTAAACCGCATATGTACGCAATAGTGGAGAACAATTAACACCATGGTGTTCATCACTCATCATAAGCGGATCCGCAACTCGCGATTTTAATTAAGGGAGTATGGGTAGTATAAGATATTAAATGCCTTACGCATATTCTAAATATTTTCTTTTCTTTTATTTTCTTTTATTTTTAATAAAATTCATAAAAATTTGTAAAATTCAATGGTCAGTGGTTTCAATTTACTTTTCGTTAATTTAATCGATTTCGTTCTCCGCTTGGGTTTTTGTACTCTAAATTTTAATATTAATTTATGTGCATTCGTGATAAGTGATGAATTAGTGATTTAAATTTAACATGGCTTAACGTAAATAGTTTATTATCGGGATGATATCAAGGTGAAGTGGATTAACTAACGGTGAGTAGCTAGCTGGTTTCAATTTTAAACACCATCCTCTCCTTTTTCCTAAATCTCCGCGGTCTAATCTAGGATCGTTTGAGTGTTCAGATACACCCACCCCCAATCCCTGAGCCCTAGCCGGGCCAATGATGACCGCCTGAACATTCGAACGGTTAATTCTGTTAACAGTTAAGGATTTCATTTGATATGAGAATATAATTTCGTATTCTCATGCACATGACCTCCGGTCCTGTTACAAAGAGAGTGGCAAAGAGACGAAATAGTTGGTGGAACTCTAATCTAAGGAAACTTAGATCCTCGATGCACAAGCTCAGAAGAGCATATCAGAAAGAAAGGAACCAAATAGCAAAAGAGTTGAAATTGTCTCTCTTTAGAGCGGCAAGGAATAAATACTTCCATGAAGTATTTATAGCTAAGCAAAGTAGTTTCCAAAGGTACGTCACGGAACATGGCAACAACGACCCATGGGGACTTGTATATAAATTTGCCGCCGGCAAAGCAAGACCACCTGAAGTCTTAAACACCATCAGGAAGACAAACGGAGTCGTCACTGATACGTGGCATGACACACGCTTGGAGTTACTAAACTCACTTCTGCCGGACGAAACACCTGACGTTACTGGGCCTCAAGCAGAAATGCGAAAGATCGCTAACGACGATAGTTGGATATCCGATGCTGAAGACCCCCCATTTACGTGGGAGGAGGTCAACAGTGCCCTTACTTGCTTTTAGCGTAACAAGTCTCCCGGACTTGACAACTTGAACGCTGAAATAATCCAACTGGCTTGGCCCATAATAGGGACTTCCATAGTAAAATTATTAAACAGCTGCCTCAAATTTGGCTACTTCCCGAAGGTGTGGAAAAAGGGTGAAATGATTATAATCAGGAAACCTGGGGATAGAGATCCACTTTCTCCGAAGTATTATAGACCTATCATGCTGCTACCTGTCATGGGGAAACTCTTAGAAAGGCTACTAGCGGTTCGGATCTCTCCAAGAATCGAACAGAGCGGACTATTCTCGGACAAACAATTCGGCTTCCGACGTAGCATGTCTACTGAGGACGCGATAGTCCGCCTAACAAACACTATCAAAACCCAAAGTTCAAAATATGTTATGGGTATTTTCTTGGACATAGCTGGAGCATTTGATAACTTAACGTGGCCTAGCGTCATTGCAAGTTTATCAGTTTACAATATACCTAGAAACATCATGAATGTTTTCAAGAGTTACTTCAGCAACCGAACTGCAGAAATCAGAGACAAATATGGTTCAGTAACAAAACAAGTAACAAAAGGATGCCCTCAGGGGTCAATCCTTGGCCCCCTAATATGGAATATAGTATTTAACACGAGTATGATGAATAACCTGGACGAAATAGCATTTGCAGATGACAAAGTCATTCTGGTGCACGGCAACTCGAGGCTTGAACTTCAACGCCAGGGTCAAATCGCCATAAATAACATGATATAGTGGTGCGAAACAAATAAAATGTCACTATCTGCAGAAAAAACAATGATGCTGCAACTAAAAGGCAAATTTGACTGTAGTCGACCTCCAACAATATCACTAAACGGTCGAAACATGAAAATGGTCAAGTGCGTTAGATATCTTGGAGTTGACCTAGATGAACGAATGGGCGTAACATCTCACGTTCTTAGAGTCTGTGAAAACGCTAAGAAACTATTCCACTCATTGGCGAGAGTGTCAAGAGAAGGATGGGGACTGAATCACAAAACACTTGTAATAATATACAAAGGTGTGGCGGAGGCGCTCTTCACGTACGCAGCAGCTGGTTGGTATGACAGGTTAAACTGTCACCATATCAGATCACTAGTATGTGCTCAGAGGAATATTTTGCTAGGAGTAACAAAGGCCTACCGAACGGTATCTAAGGACGCCGTTGTGGTTCTGGCCGGAGTGCTCCCGGTGGATATTCTAATCAAAAAGCGAGCGCTCATGTATCACCTAAGAAAAAGCGCCATAAATGATACCGGTGACCATATCCATGTCGCAGATAGTGGACAAATTCAATATAGCAACAAAAATGAAATTGAGCAAATGGCGATTGACCTGTGGCAAAGCAGATGGAATGAATCAGCAGATGGAAGGCATACATTTGCATTCATTCCAAACGTAAAAGATCGTCTAAAAATGAAACTACAACTAACAAGCTCGATTTGCCAAGTAATATCTGGGCATGGTAAGTTTAAGGCTTACCTACAAAGATTTAAAATAATAAACCATTGTCGATGTCTATGCGGTTCGGAAGTAGAAGATGTAAACCACCTACTTTTCGAATGTCACGAGGTGACGGTCAAGTCATTAAAACAAAAGTGGTTTGGTAACTCAAACATACATGAATTACCACTGCCAGAATTACTGAGTGCCGAAGTACTCCCACAGTTTCGGGCATATTGCGCCGAACTGATCAATGTCTTAAAAGAACGTAACAGTGCGCTAGAGTAGACCGGGTAACCGGACGGTACATGTCTCCAGGCGACTAGGGATGGTAACGATACAATTTTTGAATTGTACGGCTAAACTGTACCTAGCACGCGAACTTGCTAATTTATTTCAATAACAATGCAAATATTGCAAAATGATGCTTGTGATCTGATATATATTTAAAAATTCTTAGTTTAAGGTTATACCTAGGTATAAGAATTAATGTAAATTTTTACGGAAATGTTGACTACGACGGATAATGAATGAGTAGATGTGGACTGACGCATAAATGCAATTTCTATAAAATTTTAAGAGCAATGACTAATTTGCTTGTTCTCTTCCCCATTGGTTTCCAGTAAAAGACTGCATCTCACAGTTTTCTTATTGAAATTACGAATTTTCAATATTGTGAAAGTTATAATTTCATTTTTCAAAACAAATTTGTGAGATTAGTATATGGTTAAAATAATTCAAGATATTCTAGTTCATTTTCAATTATTTTATTTGCGGTGCCATATTATTTTTTCATTAACATACTCTAGCACCACATATTATACCACAGAGAAATTTAATTTTTATCACATTTCAGATTTCTTCATTGGATCATTTCTTTTCGAAAATATAATAATTTGAAAAAACGATCAAACTAAACTAAACTGTTAAAAAGTTTATATTGAAATTGTCAAAGTGTCAACTGCTACTTAAAAAAAACAAAAATACTGGCTTACCAATTTGTTTAATAGCTGTTATGAATCCTTCCTTAATTTGTGCTTAACATTTTATTGCGTATTGAAGATTTTGTGTTTTGAAGTACCGTGGCTCGAAGTAGTTAATTTTGATAGCTCTGTATTTGGTTTTCAAATTTGGTTTTCGAATTTTTATTTTAGATTTTACTAACACAAATTATATGCAAGGAATACCCATTTTTTCTTGTCATTTTGTAATCCGAGCATTATATATACATGTCATTGAGACTTAAAAGCTTGAGCTCGAATTTTTCGACTGTGAGGTAGAAATACACCCAAATGGTTCCATTAACAAATAAATTATAGAATATTGCTGATTGCTAACAAAAACAATCATTTTTGACATTGTCTACATTCTCTACTTTGCCGACGCAATTTTTTGTACTGTCTACATACATTCTCTACACGTGTAGAGTATTCATTACTGATCATAACAATAAACAAAAATCTCACAGATGTGTAGGCATAACCACTAGTATATTATAGACAGGGAACACTCAGACCTATCTAAAATGGTATGTGTTGTAATTCCAGTAAAAAACGTTGGTCCCGAGGATTTTCTAGAAATCGCATAAATGCGAATGAGATAGCTTACACATCACATCAATTAACAAAAACCTCCGAGATGTGTACAAACATATAGCCTTTCTTCTGTAAATGACATTTTGGGTTACTATGGGGGATTACTAGACATTTCTTGTACGTCAATGTGCTGGGAATTTTATTTCGAACTAATTCTGAAAATTTTGTTTTTATAGCTATTTTTAAACTAATCGAGTAACTGGGCGTATTCTGCTCTTGTAAAGCTATCGAATTTTGGGTGACTCTGTAGAAGACTTAGATGGAGACATAATTTCTGAGTAAAAATATCGTTAAGGGAACATTTTAGTAAAATTTAAATTAAAGTTTTAGTAAAATTAATTTATTTAAATTTTAGTCCATCTTCTCATGTAGGCGTTTTTTCTGTTTTGAGATTATTTTATTTTTCTAATTTATTAATTTTAGATTCTGGGTGTGCCACCCTCATGAAGGGTTTAGGCCGTCTTATGAGGAGAATAATAATATCTCCTGGTTTTTAACAATCGCTAACCATTTGTGCTGAAATAATAATACTAATCTATAAACCGAATTTGACAGTAATCGGTGAAACCGAAATTAACTAAATTTCTTTGAAAAAGGTCAAATTATAACTTCAAATAAAGTTCGTTGCACAACTTCGTTGAAAATTTATATTAAAATACCAATCCCATTCTAAAAACTCAATTTGACAAGAACCGGTTGAAGGCTGGCTAAGCTTCAATCAGCAAAATAAATTTTAAAATTTCGTTTCAATCGAAATTGACTAAGCAAGTGATACTTTTAGGATTTAGTTAAATTGTTTTTATATAAATCCCGATCACAAGAAATGGTAAGGGTCTATCCAACATGGCTAAATCTCAAAATCTAATCGAAACAGCGTATTAAAACACTCCTGGATAAATGAAAGTTAGTATTCTAAACACATTAATAAAATATAAATTTCTACAGCTCTGCCATACTCATAATGGTCAAATTTTAAAATATCATTCAATATTCGTTTGACTTCAAAAGTCTGGATTCGATCCTAAAAACCCATTTCTATTGGTTAAGGCCGAATTTCGTCAAGCAAGTTCAAATACAAAAACATAGCTTAACATACCATATAAGTTAGTACCGCAATTACGTCCCAGTTTGAATTTAATCATAATTTATTTCAAGAAATTTGTTTCCCGGAATTTGACATCCGAAATTTTGATTATCGGGATTTGGAAATCCGATATAGGTTTTAGCCACCACTAAGGATTTTAAGCGCGAAATTATAAATAAAGCAAAATAGTATTTGTACTTTGGAAGTACAGTTATTTTGGCATTTATTAGTATCATTCACTTAAAACAATTAAAAAAATACTTTCTAAGAACTCAAACCGTCCCGCTTCAACTTTTAACGAGAAATTCAGCGTTGAAAGTCAAAAGTTATCGAGTCACGAAACTAACTAAATATTTAAAACTTAACAAACAAAAAATAATTTTTTTTAGTCGTTTCCATCGAAATACATGTATAAATATTTCCCATCCCCATCTCTGTATATATTCATATATACTTTGCTCCTACATTACGAAACTAAAAACTTCGCACAGAACCAAGCAAAAAATTAATTGAATTGAAAATGACAACAACACCACGCTGAAAATGAAAATCCGTCCGAAAATTTTCATTTTTCCGTATCTTGTTATCAATACTCTCAACTCACATCAAATTAAAGAAGAAAAGTCTCTTAGGTAGGTGAGCATAAGACGATTGTTAGTTTACGGTAACTACATACTCGTAGATAAGGCGTCAAAATATTTGTGTGAACCACCGCAATTTTGAATTAATTTTAATGAATTTTTTCCTCTTAATTTCTTTATGTACAACCACGAGTTGTTTCTATAATTTTTGTACTTGTTACCTTTCTTAACGTTTTGTAATTACAAAATTTGTGTAGCGTGGTACTTTTGCATCCTGAAAATATGTTTGCTATGCATGATGAGAAGCAACTTTTAATTTGAATTGGTTTTCTAAGTACTGTGGTTGGGGGTAACGGTGAAATCTAGCGTTTCTATATAATTTCTTTGTTTACGATTACCATTGTAACATTATGGTAAGTTTGTAACTTTATAAAATTTACTTTCTTTGTTTGAAATAAAGTTTTTTGTGTTAAATTTGAAGTCGAAACAGCGTATTAAAAAATTTCAGATAACAAAAAAAAAAACGCTTGCATATATATGAATATTAGTAATGAAATTTAAATTAGGTTTTTGAAGAATACTGAATAGAATTTGGAACTCACAAGAACTTTGAATTTGTGACAAAGGTATTATATGAATTACGAAAGTTTAATTTAATTTTACCAGGTAGATCATAATCCAAAAAAAAAATTTCTACCAGTAATTCAAATTTGAATTTGGACCATTCTAAAATTCATTAAATTAAAAATACTTTATTTACCTAGAATTGGCTTACTGCGTGTCAAATTTACGAATTAAGAAAAATTTCCATTTTGAAATTTAACAGGTCAGTTTCGGAAATGGCTAAGTTTACTTTTAAACTGAATTGGCTGGAACGTAAGACAGGATTCCGCATTCAATGCCACAAGGAGCATCGTAAACCGCAGAGATTCCATCAAAGTAAGCGCATGCGTACCGCATTATTGGCAAAGTGAATCAGTTTAGACCAGCACAATGACAGTCGGAGGTCACACCTATAGGTGGGCACCCAATAACCAAACGGCGGACAACACGAATTAAATAAAACACTTAATCGGACAAGAACTGTTTTGAAAAAATTCTTCTTACTTCAACCTCCGATCGAGCAACAATATGATACGAATAATGAACACAAACACAAACAATTAATAAATATTTTTGGTATTATTCGAATTTTTTGATATTTCGAGCCGGATGTTTTGTGCCGTGCCGTAACAAATCATGCAAGTACGAAAATTTAACAATTCGGTGTTCAGTGCGCTCGTGAAACTAAACTGTGATATTTGGGATGATAAAACCAACATAATTCAGTGGTGCAATGAGAACTCGCATCAAGCAAGCGTCGCTCTGGTGGGTCCTTGAACGAGCAGTGAGGAGGAGCAAGGAGCTCTCGATCGACACGCCAGGAATCAGCAACGAATTTATACAGACAGAAATGGACTGCATTTGAGAATTTATTCGTCGACCTCGTGCACAACCATAAACAGCTGACCAGTTCGCAGAAGCTATACACTGCACTACAAATCGAATCAGCCGTGAGATTGCGCAAGATTCTGGATACTTCGACCGACACCATTCGCAGTCTGAAGGTTTTAGGAGTATCGATACCCACATGGGGGGATATCATCTTAATCAACATCATCGCGCCCAATGAGGTCCTCCCTCATTGATCATATCAAGAACTGAGCGATTTCCGGAACATTCGATGGCAATCACTGCGGAAATGATTTCCATGACTAAACCACAATCGAATCCACCACACACGAGCACTTTGCAAACCTGTCATGCAATTAACTCTCCCACTCCTCGTCACTTCGGACTCTCGCATCTTCACGTGTCAAGTTTGTACTGGAAATCACCATCCAGTTAGTGCCAGGTTTGCAACAAAAGACACCACACGCTATTACACAACTGGACTCCGAATACCGAATCATCCGTCAAATTATCACAAACTGCGGTCACTACGAATCATGTCGCATCGCCATTCACGGATGTACTACTCGATACAGTAATCGCCATCATATCGCACTCAAACCAAAACGTCGTCATTCGAGCTTTGTTGGATTCGGGATCCCAGAGCCGCAGCTGGTGTAACGGCAACCATCGAGGACTATGACACCATCAGATAATTTTGGGAAATCGAGGATGTTCGTTCATCTCGAAAATTGACACACCCAATGAGATACCAATTTAATTTCGCGAACACCATCAGGGTCAACTTGAATTAAACTGGAACGATTTAATCAAAACACTCGGGCACATTGGTCTTCTGCGGCCGATTATTAGTTTGAAATCATCGGAGGATCTCAGAATGGACCGTTGAATAAACCTTTCGAGAAATCTCAAGCGCCTTTATGTTCACGGGTTCAGCGACGCCTCTGAGAAAGTATACGCAGCTGTGGTGTATACTCGTACAACGTTGGGGGAAGGATATGCCTAAATCACAATGCTGGCATCAATAAAGACCAAGGTTGGACCACTGAAAATGGTCAGCCTACCACGTCTAGATCTTTGCGCCAGCGTACTCTTCGCCAAACTAATGCAAACCATCGTTCAGTCACTCGATGTGCCACAGGTTCAAATGTACGGATGGACCGACTCGCAAGTGGTACTTGGTTAACTACGCATAGCTCGCCTAGTCTCTGGAAGTCATTTGTGGCCAATCGGGTGTAACGATTATGCAGGATCACCCTTTTTTTTTTGTTTTTTTTTCTATACTTATCGATAATCGATAAGTATAGGGGAATGAAAAAGAAGGGAGGGGAAAGAAGATAGTTGGGTGGTTTTTGTTGCGAAAAGCAACAGTCAGTCGAGGATAAGCCTTAGATAGGAATTATATAAAAAAAAAAAAAGATTCCTATGTTTTGTTTATACAATAATTATAATTTAAGACCATAAAGATAACTCTGAGAAGTGAAATAGTTAATTTTAAATTAAAATTTGAAAAAAGTTGGTGTACCAATTTATAAATGTGATATTATTAGATATATATATATATATATATATATATATATATATATTAGTGTACATGCATAAGTAAAATTAAAATAAAATTTCTAATTGAAAATTATAAGTTATAAAAATCAATGTAACTATTATAAAATAATATTATATAAATTTTCGTATACATAAAATGGGTGATCGTGAAATAAAAAAATAAAATTATGTTATATTTTAAATAACAATTTGACCAAATTAATTAAACTCTGAGACACGTTATAGTTATATACCTAGCTAAAATAAAACATCGCCTCCATTTCAACTAAACATCAAATCGCCGTGTAAAGACGTTAAAGGTCAGTGTATTAAATCGGCTAAGGCTAAAGCAATTTGCATATGCAGCCTAATATCGAGTTTACGGTATTAATGCAAACATTTTAAATGACCACACCCTGCTAACAATGTATGGTTTTCATCCAACAATACTTTTGTTGTATGATTCATTGCTGCTAACTTAAAATAAAAAAAAAAAAAAACAATATCATCTGGATTATCCTATCAAATGGAAGAAGTGACGTCAATTTGGGATTCTCCTGTTTACAATATTATTGAGTTCAACGAACTCGTATACCAAACGAGTACAAAGAAAAATATATTACGCTAGTATTTTGGTACAACGGAATTTAATGACCTGCATCAACAATATTAGTATCGCATAGGACCAAAACAAAAGTGGATTTCATTTACAACCAGTGCATCATTGTATAGGTAATTCTTTAATCATATTTCATATTTATTAAGTAACTCCGCGATCAGTAAAATATTTTCTTTGTGCATTAATTTTTAATTTTAATTAGGGTCAATCTAAAACTAATTTTAAAATTACCTTTCATAATAAGATTATTTAATTCTAATTTCGTAATTTATTTTGATACTTAAAATTGATAATAATTGTATTTGCTATTGTAATGTACAAGCAAAACATAAGAACACTTTCTGAAATCTTTTGGCAGTGAGGCTCTCTTTCACCAAATATCTGCTTCTTTTCTTCTTTTTGTTATAAAGTGAATTTATCGTTAAATATGGCAAATTAAATTAAATATTGTTGGTGATGTGAGTGAGTGGAAATTGATCGTGATAGAAGATCAGGAAAGGACTATATTTAATATGCAACAATTCGTCTGCGTACCTTTGGCCAACGAACCCGCCCATTCGACGAGTACCCCTTAACGTCCTGCTAGGCTATAAGGAAGAATTGTTACACGGGTTTCGCAAATCTTGAATTACATTGAATCTACCGATAAGAATGATGTCGATACCAAGCGTCATCCCGCAAATTACGCGTTTCGTGGTATTTGCCCTTCGTCGCTGCACAGTAATTTGCTCTGGTGGACAGGCCCTGTTTAGCTACGAGAAGATTCAGGTCAATGGCCACGGCAAAGAACGAGCAAGGCTCACACTAACATCGACGAAACCGGGACGTTTTTCAATGACTTATGCTATCTACTCGTTCGAAGCAACGAGACTTTGTGCACTATATGCACCATTTTGCCCCTGTGCTGTTGCTTTTCGAGAACCATGCTTTGCATCTATCAATTGACAAGCGAGCAGCCGTCTCCCATCCGAAGAGGAGCTAATAAAAAAAGGCAATACTGCGCACCTACCAAACCATCGGTCAAACGCTTTAAAAAGATCTGATGCTGAAAGTTGGCCACTGCAAATTCCATCAAGTGCAATACGTGTGATCGGCCCGTGCATTTGAAGTGTGCTGACATGCATTCCAGCTATTTCACATACAAACATTGTGTTTTTGACTTGGAAGATGAGGAAAAGGATAAATAATTTTTAAAACGACTTTTATTGTTATTTTTGCCACTGAAGGCCTTTAAAAGTAATAAATCTCGAAATTATTTTGAATTAGATCCGTTTTCCTTCAACTATTCCCATTTTCAGCGAATTTTCGAAGTCTTTCAGTTCAACAAAAAAAACGGATTTCAGCCAAAAAACAAGATAAAATATTTTTATGGTCTTTCTTTTCCCGCGCAAAAAAACCTTTCCTTTAGACTAGACAAAATATTCATACGATTAAAAATAATATGATTTACGGTTAGCTCAAACCAATTTTGGAAGAGGTGAAAGCAATTAAAATGAATTGTTACGCTCGTGGGGACGATCCACACCACTGAGATGTCTCATGAAGCCGGGCCTATTAAAATATTTAAAATTATAAATAAATCTGGAATAAGAGAAATTTTCAGGTATTGTATATATCTTTTAGATGATAAATGTCCAAAACGTTTTCAACTAAATCAATACACTCAAAAGCGACTTTGAGGTTTTGAAACGATAGCTGTGATGGCTTTTGGAGCAAGCTTAGCATTAAAATTTTTAGTTGAGTCACTGTGCACAAAATTCTTTACAAACACTGGTTGACCTGGTAGGAATCGACGGGCCGACTACGAAGGTTGTATTGTTTGATATTCTTAGCATAGGCGGTTCTCAGATGAGACAAAACTGATTATCTAGCTAAGTTTAAACTATTAGGTTTTGATAACATCAAAAGTTCATTATCCCCGTGTGAAGACAAAAGTTTACGCAAGGCATAATCAGACACATGATTCTTCTGGTGTGTTCCAAATACCAAATAGTGCGGTGAGTATCCACAAGAGGCGTGCGGAACATTACGCAATGCCGAAGCAATCTGCTTTAGATGAATATCCCAATATCGTTGGTCTGAGTTTATATACAAGTGAATAAGATACATCGATTCACTCGTTCGAAAGCATTATAATATTATAAGGTTGCGGCGTATATGTGAGCGTAGTAAGATGTTTTACACCGTATTTAGAGAGTAAGTATTGGAACAGAATATGGATACAAACAGTTTACTATTGTCAGTTAAAATGGGTTCAGGAACAGAGAATAAGTTAAATACTTGGCCTTCAATGAATTTAACCAAACTTGCGGCATTGGCGTTTCTTAAAGCTTGGAATAACACGAACCGAGAATATTTATCTAACACAATCATGTGCATTACCACGCTTGGTTCTGGGATAGGGACCCAAAAAATCTAGGTAAAGCCATTGAAAGGGTTCTACCATTTCCGCGAACGATCCCATGTATGGCCGAGTTGAATAACTTATTGGCTTGAGGTCTTGCAAATGACACAGTCAGTTACATATCTTTTGACGTCACTTGCCACATGAAACCAAAACAAAATCTCTGCAGCCTTTCTAACGTTTTCGTGTCACTAAAATGGGCCGAAAGAGGGGGAGAGTGTGCTTGATCCATTAGTTGATGTTTCAGAGATTGAGGGATTACTAACTTCCATTCAGACAAATCTGTGTCACAAACTCTAGTCCCATATGACGGACCATTAAAAAGTTTATTTTCCTCTAACCGTAAATTGGAATCGTTAAGCGTTCTCAGATTCTGCTATCTGATTATTTGATCGCGATATTCTTTATCCGACAAGAATTCCGAGGCATTTAAGTCGATATGTAACGGTAAGTCCATGGTGTGTAAATTCTTGGTAATGATTTCATCAAATTCCAATCGAGACAATGCGTCCGGGACAACATTTTGGGAACCTTTTCTATGTTGTATTTTAAAATCGTACCCTTGCAATTGCAAGCTCAAGCGAGCCAATCTCCCCGAAAGGTCTTTCTGAGACATTAACCACTTAATGATCTTCAATGATCGGTGATGATTACAAAATGGAGCCCTTCGATATAGGCACGGAATTGTTTGTTGCTTAAGATAAATGCATATCATTCCAATTCTGTTACGGAGTAATTGCGTTGAAGTTTGTTTAATTTTTTGGACATATATGCTATCGGAAATTGCTCATCGTCTTCAGACTCATTTTTTTTCCTTTTTTGAGCAATTCAGTGATAGGAGCACTGTAACGGATTGAGCAATAAAACGCCGATAATAATCGGTGATGCCCAAGAATCGGCGTATTTGTGAAAAATGCTCCTGTATATTAGCAGACGTAATTAAAAGATCGTCCAAATAAACGAATGTTCACCTGATGGGTCAGAAGGCATATGCGTTGCGGCGCATTGCATAAAACGAATGGCATTACACGAAAATGGTATAGCGGTCGGACTTGCACGGTAAAAGCTGTGTACTTCCTAGAATTCTTGTCTAAAAGGATTTACCAAAAGACATCTTTTAAATCCAAACTAGATATAAATGAAGTCTGATCCAGTCTTCGTAATAGTTCTTTATTGAGCGGCAACGGATACGCGTCTTTAACCATAACGGCATTCAACTTACATGCATCTAGACAAAGTCTCACTTTACCACTGGGTTTCTTTATTAGCGTGACGAGAGAACACCAAATACTGCCACTTACTTCAATCACTCCCAGATATAACACACGGTCTAAATCTTTGTTTATGTCGGATTGAAGAGCTGGTGGAACTGCGAAATACCGCTGCTTGATAGGAGCAGCTGATCCAACCTCGATAGTATGCGTAGTAAGAGTAGTCCTTCATAACCCAAGAGAGTCTGACGAGGGGAAGAGTGCGAAAATATTGTTTAGTTCAGATCGAAGCTTGTCGATGCTTGTCATGCTGGTTAATATCTACGGAATTTTCGAAAGGCTGATGTAAATCATTGACAATGGAGGGAGCTATTCCAAATTCTCTCCAAAAGTCCATACCTAAATATAAACATTGTTGTAAATCTGGTGCAACATGAATTGGGATAATTCTTGTTTTATTAAAATATGTGATGGGACGATGCCCGAGTATTACATTCTTCTGCCCATTAGCGGATCAAACATATGATGACAAACGATGAAATTTATACGACGAGCTGAAAGATTTCAGAAAATCCTGAGAACCTGAACCCAACAAACTAATATTTGCGCCACTGTCCAACAATCCTTGCATATTACGACCAGCTATCAGAAAATCTGCGTATGGCCTGCCATCAGATTCATTTGGTACGACAGATTCTACCCCAGCTTGAAAAACTGAACAAAGCTTTGGGCAGTAGGCAGCGAGGCCTCACAAAGGTTATCACGCAAACCGTCTGAGTACAAGTCTATAGTGATTTGAACAGTTCACCCCTAAATTTCGGGGGATGCATAGATCTCTCGAAGGATAAACAACCGAGAATGATTTAGGGGAATTCAACTAGGACAATAATTAGTCATTAACCATACAAATTTTTGGAATTAACGAGCTATCCTTGTTGATAATTTACCGGCTCCTTGTAAATACCCTTAATACATTCCAAGCCTCGTAACATTTAAATCGATAAGCAGCAGAGCAAAATATGTTCAAAACAAAGGTTTGGTGCCGAAGAAGGATAATAATGGTTTCTATGGCAATGAGCGAATAAACCGGAAAAGTGGTGCAGTGGTTAAAGCTTCGGTACCTGGACCGGGATGTACTGATAAACTGAGCTACTGAGGTACTAAGCTACTAAGACGCTCTGTTGGAGTGCAGAATTCAGCGCCGGCCCGCCGTCCATGTCAGGGTACAGGTTGACATGGATCTTGCAATATGCAGGAGGTGTACTGTAATTGTGAGAATGGGTGGTCTGTGCGTTAATGAAAGAGGGGAGGGAGGGAGATACTAATTGACCTGAAAATGACATTAAATCTACTGGACAACTAATACTTTAAAAAAAAACGATAAAGAACCAGTAAAAACTCTACACGCAATATTTTTTAGGTCAACAGTAGAACACTTCAAAGGTCTGCGACATTAGCAATATATAACAGTCATTTCGGTTTGGACTACTCTGAGCCATTCAATGTTCGGCTCGGTGCTCGACGAACAACCACGACAGTACATACGCGGTTATTCTTAGTTACATGAGTAGCAAGGTTGTCCATATTGAGATTAGAGTCATTTTAAGAGTCTATTTGTTGGGCGATGTGGTTACTGCATAAAACTGTACAGTGACAACGGTACTCAGTTCGTTAGTGTAGATCACACTCAACAACATATAGCTAAGGCTGGTGTCAAATAGCTGAGAAACATTAACTGCGGGTTATCGAGAAATCACAACAACAAACTAATGGGTTATCACAAAATGAACTATTTGAAAAAGCATGCAGTATGATCGGCAAAAAACTATTGAGTCACTTAGAAGCAACTGCACATAATAAAACTTGTCTCCACCTTCTTAAACACCATGCTCAAATAACCGTTCAATAACATTTCTTGGATTAGATTACGCTGGTCCCATCATTTTGAAACTATACAAAGAGCGCTGCAACAAAATTTGCCAGGGTTATATCGCTGTATTCATATGCATGGCCACAAAGGCGATTTACCTTGAACCCGTCAGTGATTTAACAACGAAAGCTTTCCTAGCAGCCTTTAAACGTTTCATACCCAGAAGAGTCCTATGCCTAAAATTATTCAGTGATTGTGACACAAATTTTGTGGCCACTAGAAAAATATTAAAGAAGGCAGAAAAAGGGAAGTCCTTACTTTGGAGGATTATGGAACACCGCAGGCAAGTTGATAAAACAACACATTAGAAAGATTCTTGGGGCCATAAGCGATGACATATAGATGATGATTCAGCATTAACTCCAGAACACCTTTTAATAGGCGGGCCAATGGTAGCAATACCAGAGCTCAAATGCCAAATTTCAAATATGACAATAGGTGGAATTTACTTAAAAAAATTAACCCAACTATTTTGAAAGAAGTGGCGCTCACGGTATCTATCACGGCTCCAAAAACGACCTAAACGGTTAAAAGAACAATTCAACATAAAGAAAAGAGAATAAGCTCTGATAAAAGACGAACTACTTCCTTCAACGAGATGGCCCCTCGCAAGTATTATTAACATATTATTCTGCACTAGAAAAGCCAGTACCTGAAATACAACTACCAACGTTTTACCGTTGCAGGCTCTGTAACAAAAACAGAGTTATGTAGTACTTACTTGGAAGAAATAGGCACCATCAGGCTTCTAGCATTGAAATGGAAAATCGTGGTACATTATTTAAAGAAATTAGTAACGTTATGGGCTATATTAACAGACTTAATAATACATGCAGCCATCTACGATCTGAAGAAAATAGACAAACAAAATGCTAGGTAATCCACCAACAATTAAGCAGACAACTGCTCATGACTATAAACCAAAAAAACAAGGTGCTTGGAGCAAATGCAAAAGATCAAACTTCAATAATTGATACAACCGTCAAAATCGTAGCACGGTGATGATGTTAGCTCAAAGAATTTTGATCTGTTCCATAAAAACATCCAAACAATGAGCTACGTCACAACAAAATGCAGTCAATAACCATTTTTGCGTTTCAAATGATGCTTGTCACAAAAGAATAACAGGACACTCAAATGTTATAACCGATGTCTTTACTCACTATCAACATAGAAAAATCCATCCATTACTTCTCACACCGCAGCAACTAGAAGAGGAGCTGAGACAGATATTAGAATATATTCCTCCAGATAATCAATTTCCAGGAGGAAATAATTTCATATGTGGATCAATATCCAACAATTAGCGTATTGCATTGGCCATTTAAAATCGCATTAAAATTTAACCCAAATGGATTCATCCAAATCCAAAATGATTTTTGATTTACGTAAATCCAATCCAATTTTTAGTACTAAAGGTTTGTACTAAAATATTAAAAGTGATATTTCAATCTACAAAATCGACATAAATATTTTTATGTTTTTAAAATAAAATTGAATTATTAATAAAATCGCAAATATAATAGATAGGGGCAAAAGTTCGTGGCCCTTTTCCCGGTAGATGGCTTTACGTTCATATATCTCAACAACCATTTTAACTTACACTTTGACTTACAAAATATTCAAAGCGGTCCACCTAGTGAATAAAAAGTTACAACATTTTAAACATGGAGATAAATAATGAAAAATTCGATATGTTTTACAATTTTATTACAACAAAGGTAAACACGCAACTCAGGCTTGCGAAAGCACAGCGTTTGTGCTGTTTATGGAGAAGGTGCTTTATAAAAATCAGCAGCAAAGAAATGGTTCGCGCGCTTTCGTTCTGGAAATATGGATGTTAAAGATGCACCTCGCTCTGGTCGACCAACCACTGAAAAGTCGAAGAAGACCGGCATATAAGCAGCCACGCAATTGGTAAAGAACTAAATATTGATCACAAAACAGTTTTTAACCATTTGAAAAAGACCTTGGATACAAAAAAAGCTTGACATTTAGGTACCCCATGTATTAACCGTTAAACATTTAATGGACCGGATTTCTATCTGCGAAACGCTGCTGAAACGGAACGAAATTGAGCCATTTTTAAAGCGAATGATTACAGGTGATGAAAATTGGACAAGACGCGAAAACTACCTTGGACGAAACGAGGTGAAGCTTCCCAAACGGTATCAGAGCCAGGATTTTCGCTAAAAAAGGTAATGTTGTGTTTGGTGGGATTGGAAAGGAATCGTGCAATATGAGGTGCTACCACTGGGCCAAACGATTGATTTTAATCTTTACTGTCTGCAACTTATGCGTTTAAGGCTGGCAATTCAGATAAAACGTCCACAATTGATCAGCAGAAGGGCATTGTGTTCCATCATGATAACGCTACACGACACACATCATTGATGACCCGGGAAAAACTGAAATAGCTTGGCTGAAAAGTTTTGATACACCCAACATATAGTCCTGACCTTGCATCAGCGGACTACCATTTGTTCCGGTCCATGCAGAACCATCTTAATGGTTTTACATTAAATTCAAAAGAGGCCTATGAAAATGAGTTGTCTCGATTTTTCGCTTGTAAACCACAGAAGTTTTACATTGATGGGATCATGTGTTGTGTGATAAGGACGATGGGAAAATTATAGATGATGTCAAAACATCGTCCTAATCATACAAAAACCGCAATTATATTTAAGCAAAATATTTAAACAAAAAAAATATACCCCAAATAAAAGACCACAATAAAACCAAAATAGAAGGTTTAGATCGCACTAAAACCTAAATTAAATTTAGGGCCAACGGGGGGGGGGGGGGGGGGGGGGGGGCAACGCCTTCAACAACACAGTATATAAGCTCAAAAAATTTCAATATTAATTCATTCGTTTATTTCATTCTTACACAATCTTGTATTTTAGTAGTAGTCAAAAAAATTAATTCTGTTATTATTAAATTCTAAATTAAAAAAAAAATAAAAATAAATTAAAAATTAATTAAACCTTTTAATAGTTAATACGAGGATTTTTACATAAAGGGTATAAGTATATTATTTAAATACGAGTGTACACTCAGCGGACTAGACCTTTAAGTTCGTATACCCAAGCCAAGGGTAGTGAGTTGAAGTAAACATAACCACAACCTACATAACTCTTACTAACAAAGATGTTAAATCACCATAAGCTCAACGGGAAACGGACACTGACCACAGTCAAAAAAATAATTTTTATACCAGTCATTTTCATGGCTATTGACCTCTTGACATTATTCCTCCTTAAACATCAAAATTCATATAACATAAACATAAATTATAAAACATTTTCAATAATAAATATAGAAAACATCAATTTAAACATAAATTATAAAACACATGGCTCTACCAGAAAAGTGGCAATAGGTCATCGATCAAAATGGTACATATATTTGGTTTAATAAAGTTAATTTGAAATAAGAAAATTCTTTGTTTCAATGACACACAGAAAAGGCCACGAACTTTTCTCTAACCCTTGACATAGGAAAAACATTTTTACTTACAAACTTTGAAGCCAAAAACTAAATCCGAAAATGGGTGTTGATTTGGAAAATTTTAAATCCAAAACTGAATCCTAATTCACTTTTACCAATGCAAAACGCTTAATAACATTAAGGTAAATACTCGATTGGCTAGCAAGTAGGCCACTTGCTAGCCAAAATCCTGGCTACTCAATAAATTTTACCAAGAAAATTTTAATTTCAAATTATATTTTTTATAAATTTTTTGTTTATTTTTGCACAGTAAAACAACAAAAAAATTTGCTGTTCACTTCTTCAAATTACTGTGCAATCGCAAAAAAAAAACCAAAAATTTTATAAAAAAATATAGGGGTAGATACTCAATTGGCTAGCAAGCAAGCAATTTGCTTGCCGAAATCCTGGCTACTCAATCAATTTTACCAAGGAAATTTAAATTTCCAATTATATTTTTCGAAATTTTTTGTTTATTTTTGCAATATCAAAGTTAAACAACACAAAAATTTGCTCTTCATTTTTTAAAGCCGCAAATTTTACTGTACAATTGCAAAACTAAACAAAAATTGCATGAAAAATTTAATTTGAAATTTAAATTTCCTTGGTAAAATTGATTGAGTAGCCAAGATTTCGGCTGCAAAATGTTTGCTTGCTAGCCAATCGAGTATCTACCCTATAATTTGAAATTCATATTTTCTTGGTAAAATTGATTGAGTAACCAGGATTTTGGCTACCAAATTGCTTGCTTGCTAGCCAATCGAGTATCTACGTTATTTTCATGTTTAGGGAAATCATGGCCAATTTGATTTGAAAATTTCATGGTGATAAACATTTTCATAATGTTGGCTTTGATTTTACTCAACATGTTCCCATCTGTTGCAGGATATGAAAATGCCCATTATTAACAATTCTTAATTATATAGTACAAGGCTTACTTAAGGGACGATTTTATTAGACAAACAAAAGAACACAATTGTAATATATTATTGTTGTTCCTTTTGGAAATTGTTGTACTCAATTTAGATAGCACGAAAAGAATACGCCTATTGATTCTTCTGAATAAAAATAAAATTTTAATAAACAATCACTCACCTTTATTACTTAATCCACCGATACTGTCCTCCGAATCATTTTTCATTGGTTTAAACAGCGATAGCTCTGTATCACCATCAATACCCAGCCAATTTTCCGCATTATGAATATTAATTAAATCTCTAACTAGCTCCTCGTCTGTTTTACCCCCGATATCACCGCCTTTGCCTTTTGATGGCCCAAACACTTCATGATTGTATAATGGATCATTAACTACTGGATAACCTATACATTATTCACACATACACATACAGGATGAAACAAAAAATAAAAATAAAGAATAAAAAAATTATGTAACAAAATTTAGAAATATAAATAATTAATTGTAATAAACAATTAAAAAAAAATTATTGTTTATTTATGATAAAATGGGGCCCCCAACACAAATAAGCATGGAGACCGCGCGTATGATTAAAAATTATATTTGTACAGTAAAAAAAAAAAAATTAAATTAAATTAAAATGATGAGAACAAGGGATCACGACAACGCTGATGATGATGACGGTGGTTTGTACGGTTGAATTATTTATTTAAATTTATTGTTATCATTTAAACTTTATTATTGTGATTTAGTTTCAAATTACGTATATACATCTCGAGAATCTCGGCCGTTCAACAAAAAATTTACATAATTTTTCCCCAAGTTGTATGTACAAAAAAAAATGTTTGGTGTATTTCATCCCGATTTTTATCATCAAATTATATAAAATATTTTTTTTTATATTGTACTTGTACGTACATGTGGTACTCGTACGTATACGTTGGGTGATGAAAATTAATATAAAAAACAAAATGTTTTGGGTACATAAGTCGCATCGCTATTTAATTAGCTTAAGCAAATAAATTGCTTTTGGAGCGTGTGTGTGTGGATGCTGGAAAATACAGAATTGAATTTAATTTAAGATCTGCAACGAAGAAGAGAGAGATTGCTATTGCGACAGATAAATTATGGGGTTTTATTTTGTGTATGAGAGGTGTCACTTTAAATTTTTTGTTTTATTTGGATGTGCTTAGGAAAAACCCGAAAATTTGTTTTATATTTGGCGGTGGTTTGTTGTCTTAAACAGCAGCACGAAATAAATCATTAAAATTTTGCGAGTTGGTGATATGATGATGGCTATACAAGTGATATACATTTTACGTAACTTGTTGAAACATTATTTAAAACAAAAATATTTTTTAAAGCTCACAGACAAATAAATAATGTTAAATCAATAAAGTTAATTTATTTAAATTAAAATATAATTTGGAAAACCACTTCTCACCTCCCACAATACCAAACTAATTTAGGTAGTTGAGGGCAACAAAAAGTAATAATATTGTTCACCGACGAAACCACCCACCCTTAAGAGACACATCAATAAGCAATAAATCTAAATGTGACATTATTTTGTGTATTTGTTGATTGGTATGGTATTTAACTAAAAAATTAAATTTATACAGAAACCTAAAATCTGTATTTAAAAAATAAATAAAAATAATTTAAGTTGAAGTGATCCCTCTTCATTACCATTAAATAACTTTTTGATACAAAGCTTTCGATAAATAAATGCTAATTACTCGCAAATACGTTTCCACGACGCACTTCAAGACTAATAAACTTAACTCAGTTTAAACAAATATTTTTTTTATTAATTATTGGTATGATCACTAAAATATTGCCGCGACCACACACGTATATTTAATTAATTAGGTTGATCCTAATCCGAATTAATACAAAAGAAACAAAAGATAGTAGGAGAAAGCCACAACATCAATTTTACATTTTTTGATCAAAATCGCCAAACACCAATTTCGATCTTTATTTCTATATGCATATCGAAATAAACGATCTTATCGCTAAAAAAATTGATTTTCGGTGACATCATTTTGACTTTCATCTTGGTCGCATGAAGACGATTATGATGCTGATGATGATGATGATCTTATTAAGTGGTTTCGAAAGTTGTTGGCATGCGCGTATGACGTGTTAACTAAAAATATCTAAAACATGTTTTAGTTGCTAATAAATTAGCTCACACGTGAGAATTATTATTGATTGTAAATAATTTACTATATTGAACTTGACATTTTTTTTTTGTTTTGAACAACTGCGTCGGTGTCGTGTGACATTGATCAAATTATCTAAGATCAGGGCTGCATATTTGTTGCAGATTTTCTTCGTAAGTGTGATGTGCACAATTATAACAGTTTGACTGGTAACCGTCTTAATAAAGAGTAAGTTGAATTTCTCAATTGTTCATGTATTTCAACTTCAAAGCAATATTTCAAAATTAAAAATCGTCTTTAAACGACACAAACGAGATCGCAAACCTTTCATCAATTTTATATACATCTTTCAAAGATTCAATTTATTTTAGCCACTATTCGGACGATATTGATTTTATATTTATAGGGTTGAAGTCCGAAAGTACTGCAATTACCCATCGGGCGTTGTAACACATCTGTTTTCACGATTTTCATTCTGCAGAGGTGTTTCTAACTTTGAACTAGTTTTACCAAAATTTTGATTTATTTAGGATTAGTCATCAAATCTGTTCGTTCGTTACACAAGTGTATCATCATCGAACCGTGATGACAGCAATGGTCGTAGTGTTGTACCAAATTTCTATGTATGCCTCTTTAGTTTTTGTGTTTCGTGAAAAATCCTGAGGTATCCACAATTAGCAGTATTTTACAAAATAAATATTTATGTAGGACTCGATGTGTCAAGCCTGTCCGATTATCAATAGACGCCATGTGTTTCATTGCATCATTTCAAAAAAAGCGTGGAAGATTTCTTTGTTAATAAAAACAGTTGGATGAGCTTCATGAAGCTCGTAACAGACGCTGAAGAGCCGCCTATTTTTATGGCTCTTTGTAGTCCTTGACTTGACTTAGTAATGTCAATCGTTATAAGCTTCCATTACCGCCGGTTATTGCCTATTTTAAGTTACTTTATTCCTTCATTTAGCTTCACCTTTGTTGGTAGCCTTAATTATAAACAAAATAATTATCACAGCGAGTCCTTATTTTGCTTTCTGTAAAATAATATGAGGGCCTGCTGTGTATTTATCGTACCAATTTATGATGTATTTATCTATTGGATGACGTTTCAGTTAACAAAATTTTGTGTTGGAGGAATGAGGAATAAAATCGGATTGCTATTACCACTGCCCTGCAAATAAGAACGACCAACAAAACGGAAAAATGGAATATGTATGTCAAAAATTTTTAGAATAAAATAAATTTTGGTCAGGCAGCGGGATAGACACATGGCGCGCATCCTGTGCCGGATTAGCTGCAACTACTATAATGACTGAATTAAGGACTACTTTTTAAAACTCGCAGCATGGAATGTACCCCACCTGAATCGGATCGAGAACCTCCATCAGCTCTTCGAAAAGGCTTCGCAATAAAAAACTCGGTCTCTCAGCACTGAAAGAAACACGAAACAGAATTTAAATCACATTCTCGATTATAATCGGTGTGAATGCACTCTCAACCGTTATTGCCAATTCGTTACTGATTTCATACCTGTCAATAATCGATTCTGTTTACTCAGGTTTCACGACCATTCAGCATGATGTAAAATCATTTTAGGTGGCTTTAATGCTCAAATTGACTGTGCTCGCAAAGTATATCGCGAAACGAATGGCCCAACTCATATTTCTCAAGAAAACGCAAACAAGTACACGGAAATCAAACGACGGGAATACAGTTAATCATGTCTAAAACGCATTTGACCAGCATCAGAGATATCAAAACAAAACGCGGGTCCAACATCGACTTCGAACACTCTCGGGTAGTTCCATAATATAATTTTCGATCATCAGCAACATATGTACAAACATCGCTTCCAACGAACCCCATGTTGAAATAATGAAGTTATTAACAGCTTAAAAACAGTTGAAGGAAAAAATCCAGCACGCCATCAAAAACTGTTGCAAATACAAGACAATCACATGAATGCGAGGAGATTCTTTGCTAGACTTTGCAGATGGAAAAACGACAATGAGATAATGAGCGTGTGCTTAACATAGAAAACTCGTCTAATAGAGACACATATCGTAAAATAAAAGAGACACCTACAGATTTCCAACCTTGTAGCAGTATTATTCGCAATGAATTTTAACAGGTTGCAATGGAAACCAACAAAGTTTTTCTAATATGGCAGAATTAGTTTGCCTCTCTTTTAATTCGTCTGCTAGCGAACAACTATTTCTCTCGCACCAGCCTAACATCAACAGGCGTGGAACGTTGAATAGCTTTTTAAAACAGTGGCAATAAAGTTTAGGCCAGTGGAGTGGTAACAATATTATTGCAGGAGTGCCCGTGTGAATTTCGTCGAAACAGATCAACGATTGTTTAGATCTTCACTCTGAGGATTATATTGAAGAAATGTTACGAAAATGATACGTCTGTTCAAAGTGTGTTTGTAAAGTTTCAACAGACGTACGGTAGCATATAGACGAGTATATTATGGGACGTATTGTTCTATCTAGGTATCCATTCGATTTTGACATCTATGTGCAAGTTTTTGAAGAGCGATTTAAATTTCAAGGTGGAATTTGAAGGCAAACTTTCGGATACTTTTGAAATAACATCAGGAGTACGGTAAAATGATTCTATTGCGAATGCATCTAGATCTACGAAATTGTCTCGATAAAGTAGATATAGTTGGATTCAAAAAATGAAACAGACTGAGATGACTAGAACTTGTTTTGCGAACTCAAAACCAGACTACGAAGCATAGCCACCAAGAGTCACCGCTTGAAATTTCAGCCCTATCAGCATCTGAAAAATATATTTTGCGATAGGCCTTAAGCGACAGCCAAACGGCTCACGCAAGTCAACTTATATGGCTAAAGCCCGATTTTACATATTTTCTAAAGTCTAAAGAAAGGGTAGGATAGAACAGGACATTTTAGATGGCTTATTTGTGTTCTTATAAAATTAAGAATGAGAACCAGTGTATAAAGAAAAAAAAAATTTAAGCAACAAATTTGGCTTAAAGCGATAAATTCGTTTAAAGAAGGGCAACCTTAAAAAATTGTTAGGCCCAATATATTTTTCGGCAATATAGTTATTAAATGTATTAGACAAAGTAGAACACCAAACTAAGCTAAACTGCAATTTTGCAACTGAGATTTTATTAAATTAGTTTCTATCCCAACTCACTTGTTACAATAGACAGCCTTCACTATTTCGGCTTGGGTCCAATGAACCTTGTGATTAAACTAGTGGTTAAAGAGTCCACGATCATAAAGTTCGAGTAAGCTTTGAAAATGAGAGTGAGCAGATACCCACATGGTAACTCTGTTAATAACACAGAGGATAAATATGAGGTTTACAGCCCTAAACAAGTAGGGTTGGTTAATGAATTGAGAATAAATTTATTGTCAATGTAGAATACGAAATGTAAGTACAATAATTCCGTTTGGAATTGTACAGTTAAAACCCAGATTACCTGAATTTCTTATACTGTGTCTTAGTCAGTAAAACTCAAACTTAGCGCCACCAAAGTACTTGGTTGCACGGAAAGCAGAGAGATGGATGATGCCAGTCCCATAATAGCCCCACAACCCAAATTTTACAAGTTTCCTCAGGAATTATTTAAATTGATCACTGACCGTTACACAACCGAAACATAATGGAACAGCGGTAGCACAAACAAAAACTACAACAACATATCCCCTGCGTGTAATCGTTGGAAGTTCAGAGACAGCATTCTCAAATTTTAACAAACAGCCACTTCAATGCCAATCAAGAGATCAATTCCAAAATTGGAACACTAATTTGTAATCGTATGAAATGAAATTGATATTTAGGGCGGTCTCTGAATGCATGTTGCTTATTCATGTGGGTTGTTTAGTAAGCGAGTAGTTACTGTAAAAATTACATAGCGGATTGTCGAAAATTAACCCGACTTTGTGGAGGTAGGGAGTAACTTTAAAATCATAAACAGTAGCACTTGCAGATATTTGGCAGGTTCAGATCTTATCAAAAATTAAGACCGATTTAATCGAAATATAGTAATTACAACTTGGCATTGTTTCACTGCAATCTGCGAAAATTATAAATTTCGCATTACAAGAAAAACTCATGAATTTATCACAAAATAATGCAACAACGAGAAACGTTCTCAATAAGCCGAAATTAATTTTTTCGTCATTGAACTCGGGACTTGGTCTATGGGCATTCGCGGGGGATTAA
The DNA here is from genome assembly GCA_947310385.1 of Nephrotoma appendiculata. Classification (NCBI taxonomy): domain Eukaryota; kingdom Metazoa; phylum Arthropoda; class Insecta; order Diptera; family Tipulidae; genus Nephrotoma; species Nephrotoma appendiculata. Next base: position 165,738,345 of record OX371224.1, read on the forward strand.
TATTACAGCATCAAGAAAAAATCAAAATGGCGGAATAATGTTCGGTCAGTTCTTGTTTTAACAAAGGCTTTATAGTGTGTTTATGACATCGGAACTTAGATAGGAAAAAATATCATGGTATCAAACAAAATGGATTAAAACAACAACAAAGTTAAAACAATTTCAACTCGAGTTCGGAACTAATAGGCGTGGTGTAAAGCATTTCACGTAATAAAATTAAAGCCAATCGAAGAGATGCGTCATGATAATGTAACTGAAATCCACATGTATGTATGCGACAAGAATAAATTCTGAACTTCGACAAACTGCATTCTTAAAATACTACTGTGACATAAAGCGGAATAATTTTATATTTTCCAGGCAGTTTGTTAACAGGCATATCTGAATTTTGTATACGCTTTGATACTTTAGATGTACACATCGTAGTAGGGATTCCAAACGATTGCAGTATATTCCATGACGTTTGGCTTAGCAATTAAGGTATCGATATGTCCCTTAAAAAAACTTGTTCAACGAAAACCCCAAATTCTATGTCATTGATGTTAACAATGACAAATGGATTTCGTTTGCAAAAACGTAAAAGTTTTGGATTTCTTGTTATTCAAATCCAACGGCTTTTGATCGCATTACATACTACTGCCATAGAAAAATAAGTTTACCATAGATTTCTCATTTTTATAAATCGAGAGATAAAAATAAGTTTATAATTCCAATGTCATGATTGTATTTGTGACTTTACATTGCGCGCAATGTAAAATCACAAATATAATAATGGCATTGGAATTATCAGAAATTTTTTACTCGACTCATTTGTATCTCTCGATTTATAAAAATGAGAAATCTATGGTAAACTTATTTTTCTATGCTACTACATTACATAATCGTAGAAAAATATCAAAATTGCTTATAACACGAACTACCAATATGCTAGAGGGCATTAGTTGGGACGGTTGAACATTACATTATTCAATGCAAGCACAGAAGATATATGACTGCCATTTCAGTGATTGGTGAATTCGGAGGAGTTGCTCGATTAAGGGTAAGCTTTCATTTTGTATAGGGTTTCCTTAACGATAAAGTTTATCAACCAGTGTATCACTGATATGCATTTCTCGACTTTATTTTATTCTCGAGAAACCGAGACTTTTTTTTGGTCCTCTCAACAATTCTCAAAATTTCTGAAAATTTAATTTATTATTTCGGAATAAAACTAATGTTATTTCTTTCTTTCATTTAGCCTTCATCCCATGGATATAAATTGGCATCCGATGAAAATAATGTTATTCCTTCACTAAATTTGAGCTATGCATTGTTTCTGAGATGATGTTCAATTTTATTTTCAAGTATGTGTCAATAAATTTTAATCTGTGTCGTTCGAAGTTAGTGCACTATAAAAAATTCTAAACACTAACTAAACAATCTTCTAACAATAGCAGAAGCTTCAACTTCAATTCCTGTCAAATTAATTACACTAATTAATGCGGTGTTAATAATTGTTGGTAAAGAAATTGTTCCTTGGAAATCTAAATAAAACATTACCCTTCGGAGTAAAATAGAGGCTGTAACGCAAACGAGAAATGTTCGCCAGGGCAAGCCAATATCATTCAAAATGGCAGTAAAAGCAAGACATGTTTGAAAAAAAAATTTAAATAGACCTAGTAGAATAAACGAAAAATGTTTTGGAAGATTGTGAGCTTGAAAAACTAAAATTATTGGATTCTCGGAAATATCAAGTAATACATAAAATGTTTCTTGGGACTTGAGAAAAATTAAATGGGTTGGAATTCTCCATAAATCGATGCGAGACAAATCTCTAGTGCCAACTACTCACGAAAACATGATAGATCGCAATTAAAACAAAAGCACTCGACGGTGAGAGGCGGGATAACTCATTTAAAATAAGCGACCCAGTCCCGGTTGATATTACTACGTTATCATCATCAATCAATTCCTCTTCGCGAAAATTACATCAATCTTGGTAAATCGAGAACTCAAATCATTAAGCGCCTTTAACATTTCGAACAAAAACTTGACGCGATTTTGGATTTTAGGCCACAGCACAGCGAATTGTTATTAAAGCGTAGTCTCTAAATTAAATAGTCATTCAGTAAAAAAGACAAGCGTCATATTTTATACGTCGCACCACGCGGTAATTAAACCATCTAGTGCAACAACAAAAGTGTGTGTAGTCTTTGATGCTTTGTTCAAATCTTCAGCAATCTTCTCATTGAACGAACTAATGATATGGTTGGACCTTATGATCAACCAAAGAGTTTTGATATATTGCGATTCGATTTAGGAAGCAAAGATATGCTTTTATCAGTGAAATTAATAAAAATAATCTGGTGATCAGATACGTTCGTACCCATAGACGTATATGAACTCCTAACTGTAACTTTGTAGACAAACCACTAATTTATTCAGAAGGAAGTCGTTTAAAGCAACATAATTTCTACGTTAAACAATCCGCGAACGATGAACGAATACTTTCAAATATTCCTATCCAGGATAAGGAAATATTAAAAACGAATACATCTTCCAGCGACATCTTCCGTAACATTCCAACAATTGAAATTTCTGTCCCAATTACCAAACTAAACAATTGTTTCCGAAGTAGCAAAACTGTATGACGTACTTGGTATTCTCGGTCCAGTCATAGCTACCGTCAAAATATCCTTTCAAAGTTTGTGAAAATTAAACACCGATTGGGATCAAACTGTGCCAAACGAAGCTTTACAACTTTGGGATTGTTTTCGATCTAATTTAAATTTTTTAATAACATTAAGATCGATTGTCAAATAATATGTAACAAATCGAAATCAGTTTCTCAAAGATAAAGCATATGGAGTTTGCATTTATATTAGTAGGGTCGATCACAAATAGCAGCAACTTTCATGAAAGCTGGTTTGCGGTAAGACAACAGTAGCCCTTTAAAATTACCACGACTTGAACTGTTAGATACTGTTTTATAAATAAACCTCCGCTACTACCTCCGCTGTTTTATAAATAAATAAACCTCCGCTACTCTGGTGGAGCGGATCGGAAATGTTGAATTCATCTACCGGTTTCTCAACAAACTTTGTTGATGATTGATACAAATCAATCCAAATTTTGAGGTAATTACTCTTGAATGGCAGAATACACCAGTTCATGTTTGAAACTTCTGCGAATTTCTGCATTCTGCTTTTTTGCGAACAATCTTAATATAAATAATGTTCGAGTTTAAGCATCGTTGTCTAAACGGACAAGGCAAGTTACAATGGAACTATTCAGCTCATAAAGTATATGTTTGTAGTTTTGTGTGTTTTATCTCGCAAGTCAAAGTGAAGAACTAATCTCGGATCCGTACTACTGAACATATTATTTGAAATTGTATACCTTTACGGCCAAACAAATGTTGGCGGTTTGTGGAAGAGTTCCGTTAAAACTTTAAAAAATCACCTCGAACTTCAACATTTGCGATTTTTTCCTATAAGGAACTAAATACTTTTGCTTATCGGACGATCCAACAATGATCCAAGTCCTTCAACATCCACACATTTTCAGTGTGGTCGTTCAATAATTGCTCCCGCAGAATCAGATTTAACTGGTATTCTTATTAATAATTTTTAAAGTTTAGTTCCGATCCGTTTTTTCTCGAGAACTGACATAAATTTTATTTTTTACGATTACAGTGCCATCTATTGCGAATAAAAACAATTTCGTAAAAATAATTCTGATTTTAGCTCGGGTCTCGCTCGAGAATATTGATTTTTTGCCTAGGACATTTTTTAGTAGATTAGCATTTTATTTATCGAAAGTACTGTAAAAAAAATAAATGATTATTAAATTACAAATAGAAATTATTTAAAATATAGTAAATATAAAAACAAGAAGGACATAAATACGAAAGAGTAATCATAATAAAATTAAAATTTAAAAAACAGCAAAAACAAAAAATTAATTTACAAATAAAAATTTATCGTTTTCTTTTGTTTTTTAAGCGGTTACCTAAATATTGAAGGTGCACCCGAATCTGATGCATTCGTCCGGTTAGTGGCTTACAAAGTACAACACTAGTTTTTCCATTGTATCCTATTTTCTGGAAAGTGGTTGTACATTCTTTGCCTTTTGATGATACCTTGCATACTCCAATTTTATAACTAACTACTTCTATTGGTTCTTTGCATTCAATTATCCCACTGGAAAAGTTTTTAATTTTTTAAAAGGATAATGAAAGTATGTAAAGTAAAGTAAAAAAAAAATTATTGTACAAAATCAAAGCATTCAAATTATATTATTTTCTTTGTTTTAAAATTAATTAAAATTTTTTTTTATTATTTAATTATTTAAATAAAAAAAATATTCTTTAAAACAATATTAAACAAAAGTTTTATACAGATTGTATGTATTTATGTATACAATTATGTAGCATACATACACAAAGAACTAAAATTAAAAAAATCAAGGAATTAAATATTTAATTATATTTCCAATTGAATTCCGTAAAAGCTCATTAAATTTATATCGTTCAGTGCTCTCATGGAAACCCATGGAATTCAATCAGGAATATCTTTACCAAAAATTTAAAAATTGGTTAAACGCAATAACAAATAAAAAAAAAACATTGTGTTCAACAAAAAAATAAAATAAAATAAAACAACAAAAAAACAAGAGGAAATGAAAAATGTCAACTTACTCAGGAAATTCACCTTCAACTCGACATACGTATTCCTTTTGTACTTGACGATTTCGGATTTGGTGTTCCATTTGTCGCGCCTTCTTAGGACTTCGCCCGAATAGTAGTAGGCCCGACGTTAAACGATCCAATCGATGAATTGTCCGTAAATTTTTTAAATTGTACTCTTTTGCTAATATAAATACAACTGTATTATGACGATAACGGCCGCAAGGATGTACCTGATAATACATATGGAGTAAAGAGAAACGGAAATTTAGGATATCGCTTTTTATGGCGTTTGCTTAAATTCATAAAAAAATAAAGTTTTTAACTATTTTTTTTTTAATTTTCATAATAAATGTGAGTATGAGAAGGACGCTTTTTAATGTGTGCTTTATTTTGTACATGATTATTGTGTGCTTAAAAGTTGTTGTTTTTGGTTATATTTTTCAGGATATGTAATTTTTTGTATATTAACCAAAAAAAAACTATCAAGGGAAAATAGATTAAAGTATTTTGTTACTGTTAGTTAGATATGTACGTTAGGAGGTATAGTATTTCAAAGTACAGACACAAAAAGCGTAAAACAGTTAAAACAAAAAAAAAAATTCAAAAATTTTATGAACATTTTAGAAAACAGATGTTATAATTTTCATGTAATACAAAAATTTCAACAATTATATCATGTACATACATAATTATCACCTGAACCATAATAATAATTTGAACATAACACTTTAATTGATTTTAATTGTTAATTTAAATTAAATTAATATGTAGCTCCATCATGCTTGACATTTTGTGTACCTGTGCGTTGGAGTGCCTTCGTCTGTATATACGAGTATCGATGTAGATGTGTACACACAGCCATAATTAATGCGGGAATAATTATGTCACACGAATTTTTTTCATGTTGGCTTTGTAATACATAATATTAAATGAATTGGAAATGTGAAGTGAAATGAAATTTTCACTCGATGCTTAATTTTAAAATTTTGCTGCTAGTTTGATTTGATTGTCCTGATATCCTGTTGCCAAGTAAAAAAAAAATATTATGGAGTCATAGCAGTCATTAACTATTTCCAGTTACCAATGGTGATGTAGAAATTTCGCGAAAGAGCAAACGATAGTTTAATCGTTCTCTGATTAGGTTTCTTGTTCTAAGTAACAAGTGCAACGAACTGGATACGTACCAAAAGCTAATATTCCAAATAATTTACATCAGTAATCTAGCGAAGATTAATAAAATGTAGGAAGTGTATGTTCAAATATTAAATGAAAAGCCAACAATAATTTGTTCACCTCAGTAAAAGGTGTATTCCAGTAAGGCAACTATTTAGTCTAAAAGAGTACCTTCGACGAAGGACTATCGATTAGGCCAAAATGTAAAGCCGCTTTGGCTACGGCTTAAGAGTTATCAATCTCATTACACTCAACGCCACAATGAACGGTTGTTCACATATAACTCTTCACATTTTCACTTTATATAGAACTTTGTTGTTTGTAAAACTCTTGCAAAACTACTTAACCAATTTTAATAAATGAAGACTCAATGAAAGGTATATAACGGTAGTTTTTCATTATTCGAATTTTTTATTTATTGTTTCTGTGAGAGAAATGGTAATTTTATGAAAAATTTGGGTTTTCAGTAATTTTAATCTTTCTTCAAACCCAAATAAAAAAATATGAGATAAGCTAACTTTCAAGCTCTACAAAACAGGGGTTAACCCACACCCATAAAATAGTTAACATTAAAATGTGTTTTGAGTTGCGATTTTTATTTGTATATAAAAGGAGCGAAGCCTACGAAGGAGCCTATGTTGGAGGGGAGTCAAGACGCACTATTGGTCAAAGCTGTTCAGTAAACGGTTATGAGTTTGAGATTTTTTTTTTTTTAGAAAATGACAAACCTCAATTTACCTAAAAAATGTACTAGCCAGACCAGAATTATGAATTCGTAGAAAAAAATACCGTAGTCGTGCATTATTAGCACTAGGGGATTTTAGTTAGGAGATGACTCAATGACCAATGTCACGTACAAGCAAGACTTGAATCACGAACTCCAGGAATGTTGGTTATGGCCATCTAAATTTCTAAAGTCTAAGTAGTTTTAGTGAGATGACTAATAACTAACTTTATTTACTAGCAAGACTTGAATCGCGATCTTCAGGAATGGGAACACCTTGAAGATCAAAGTTCACAGCAATAAACCCGAAGTCGTGCATTATTAGCACTAAGTTGTGTTAGTGAGGTGACTTTATGCCCAACGTCATGACCTAGCAATATTTGAATCACGATCTCCGGGAATAGCTCTTAATGGTCATCCAAATTTGGGCTTTAATGACATCAGTACACTTAGCAGATTAAAATTCGTAGTCAAAAACCCGAAGTCGTACATTATTAGCATTAGGTGGATTTAGTTTGGTGATTCAATAATCAACTTCATGTTTTAGCTAGATCTGACTCCCAATCTTCGGGAATGACCAATAATGATTATTCAAGTTTGAGTAATAAATAACTGAGTTACTAACTGAATAATAACTGGCTTAATATTGAGGAACATTAACGACCATTTTGGAGATCGTGATTCAAGTCTGGCTAATACGTGAAGTAGGTCACCTAACTAAACCCCTCTATTTCTTACAATGCACGGTTTAAGAATTAGTGGTACGTAAGAATACGTGAGATATAAACTTTTTAAGTTTTACTGGTTGGACAATATCAAATTCTTTTAGAAATTATTAGGCGATCCATAAATGGTTTGAGTTCAGTTTATTTGGTTTGAATCCCGACTATTTTAGTACATAATTTTATTTAAACATTTAAGGTTATATTGCAGTCGATTCCGGGATCTAAAATTTTATGTTATGATATGTTATTTTTGATTTTCAATACAAAGAGTAACCGCAAAAAACACCATTTTTTCGCCCGTTTTTGCGCAGTCTGTAGCAAGAACGGGAAAGGTCGTACAGAGCTCCCCGTGGGCTTAAATTGACCGTCATAAATAATGTGGGTGAGCATAACTCGATTTTTCAATATTGAGTCAATTTACCCCTACTTGAGGGGTGGAAACCAGCCCCAGAAGAAAGAAATGGGAAAACGGTCGGGAAGTTCTTGATAAAAAATGCTTGGAATTTAATGGCAAGAGTGACATCAGAAATGGTCTTCCAAATATCCTCAGGGTGAAACACACCCCCTGGATGAGGGGAAACCACCCATATTGCCGAAAACTTCCCGACCGTTTTCCCATTTCATTCTTCTGAGGGTGGTTTCCACCCCTCAAGTAAGCGTAAATTGACTCAATATTGAAAAAATCGAGTTATGCTCACCCACATTTTTTATGACGGTCAATTTAAGCTCACGGGGACCTCTGTACGACCTTCCCGTTCTTGCTACAGACTGCGCAAAAACGGGCGAATTTTGCGGTCACTCACGCAATTTTATGCCACGAGAATCGGGCCCAATGTTTATGTCGTTTGAAATATTAGTTTTAATATTTTAGTACAAACCTTAAGTACTAAAAATTGGATTGGATTTACATAAATCCAAAATCATTTTGGATTTAGATGAACCCATTTGGGTTGAGTTTTAATGCAATTGTTGTTGTAAATGACCAATGCAATGCGCTATGTAATATTTTTTTTCGTGATTTATTACGAACTCGTGAATAACGAAAAATAAAATACGATATTTTATTATTCTTTGAAAATTTCCTAAATTAAAAATCATCACAGTGTACTCCGCACAAAAACATAAAAAAGCTATAAAATTCCAATTGGATTTGTATACGCATATAATTTTAAATCTATGGAAACATCTATAGAATAAATCACGAACCCGTTCAGTGACGCAATAAAATAACATAGTGTGATGCTAGCTATTATCGACGTAAGTAATGAAGAAGAGGGCATCACAGTTGAAAGTTGGAAATTGGTGTATAAGATACTAAACTCCATTTTGAGATAAAAACCGGAATCTTCCAAAACATTAGGTTCACTAATCCTTAGAATATTCGGTCTAGTGAAGAGACACCCTCAAAACTGATATATAATAAGGCGACTTTCTTTCCTAGGTTTTTGACGTGGAACACTAGTCGGATTTACAGTGGGGACTCACTGCTATATGCTCCGAATATGTAAATCAAATCTTTTAGATAATCGTCCAGCTACCTGGAAGGCTTTCATGAATGAGAGGAAGACAAACTGGAGCATATGTAGGGAAATATTAAAAATAATATTACCTGTCACGAGCACCCGTCTTAGATTCACGGCCAAGCCAAATCTACTATGAAGAACAGCGGAACTAATGACTTACCAGAAAGTATGTAGATAGCTCCCTCTATAATGTACTGAGCCATTGTACATTTTTATACCAATAGCAGCAACAGTAATACTAATTATATATAGTCTCATAAATCACACATCGGGCCGCTACGTGACTATTGGTATTGGTTTGGTTGTGCATAATAATTAAAATTTACGGTGCTGAGTGATACACATCTGGTACACAATTGAAGCTGGCTCCGAGAACTCTCGTCATAGAAAGATTCTCTCTACTAATCCAATAACCCTCCAGTTATTTCATTAGATCGGAAATCTTATCGAAACTCGCTTCTCAAGAAATTTTGAGAATTCGATGGAACTCAAGATTTTTCGGGATCTCATACTTTACATTCAGAGGGTATCGTTGACGTGAAACGAATCCTGTGGGCGATAAACAGCTTCAAGCTATTTAAATCAGACTAGATCGTTGCAGTAGAACCACTCATGGCTCCTGTCTCGAGTTAATCTTCAAAGGATGTTTAAAGCGAATATATTCGTAGGAAGTTGACCGCGTCAATAAACAGTGTCCTGATACCCAGTCACGACATTTCTAAAATGCAGACCAAAATTTAAAAATCACTTTCATTTATTTTTAAGTTAACCTCCAACTGCTGGGAAGTTTAAACAGTCCTAGCCTCAGCGGAAAGAGACAATATGAGAGTTTTGAATACAAAAGTGAAATTTTTAAACAAAATTATTTAGAATTATCATGATATAGCCGTTTGAATCTCGCATCACGCGATTCACGTGCGCTTGACCTATACTGCATGGTTCGTTCGATACTCAACCGACTTTCTGGAAATGTCGCAGTTTTGTAGTCAAAAGCTCCATGAATCCGGTGGTACACGACCAGGTCTCGTGAGGCGGTATTCACGCAAATATATTCAGATAATTCCAGATAAAATTACTTACAGGCTGAATATAGTTAATACACAGTTAAATTATAGTTATGATTTGCGTGTATTTTGTGTCGAGACAGACGTGGTATTGCCATAGTTAAAAAAAATTTGAATTTTAGATTAAAAATTCGGGCTAGCTTGATGGTTTCAACCTGTGTTCGTAAAAAAAAGTCTGCAGTTACCGCTTTACGTGATTCACAATTAAAATAATATTTTTTATTTTTATTTTTTTTATTATCCCTGCAACCTGTTCTGGGTCCAAGGCTCTCCCAACTATTTCGCAGTTTGCTTCATCCGTCCTTACTTTTACGCCATTGCTAGCCAATTTGAGGACATACGGCTATATGTCCGATTTTATCACCATCTGCACATTGCATAGCTCCATGCCAGCATACACTGGCATAGAAGATGGGTCGGTCCATTAGTTCTACACTCCGATAGGGAGTTATAAATGTGTTTCATTTCATCACAGATTGTAATTCTGTAGATGAAAATTCTCTTTGCATCCTGCCCCTATCGGGATTCGAACCTGGACCTCCCGATCTAAACGTCAAAGCTTTAACCACTGTGCCATTTGGTCGGTGTCTAATATTGATTAATTTTCGAAAATTGCGAAGCCAAAGCTGTTTTTTTAAAGTACGTTTAAAAATGAAAAACTCTAGCGGGTTTCGATAGTTTACTATCTTTAAAAAAAGCATCTGCCATAACGGAACTGTTTTAAATAAATAATTTAGAGCCTCGAAGGCGGTCATCAATCAAACAACAATTACAAAGTGGATCAAACAACCCTGTGGAAGTGTGGAAAACAAGAGAACTCCCGAGCAGCTAACCAGTTTGGATTTTTATAGATGAAGCTATGTTCGCGATGGAGGAGTATTCGATTGGAGTGAACTAACGATTAGAGTGAATTAACTTTAATTTATGGGTAATTTTTGATTAGTGAGAATTCTACGTCGAATGATGCAGAAGAATGATATATCCGAAGTAACTGAGATACTTTGGATGAGGTATTGTTTTCCTTTTGACATTTATGATATGACGAAAAAAAATCCTGGGGTTCAATCAATCAATGTATCGTATACTCACCAAGAATCTGCACTTAAAAGCTAACAGAAAACAAAACATTAACTGAGGCTTAGAAGATAGCAAAAGAAATAATTGCAAAATCTAAGATGTTACTCTATTGGCATATTGGTGATGAAATTTTATTTCCACATGCACGGACTTCTGCATTTCCGGACAAAAAATTTGAATTTGTGTTGGGATGAAATACAACAAAATGTCATGAAACTGGATGCGGCCTAATCCATTTTGATTTCTTTGAGATATTGGACGACGTCCATGGAACAAAGGACATCACTAATACTGGAGATGGGTTTGTCTCTTTGGAAAATGTATTAGCTTCGGAAATATTTAAAAAAAGCTCGTAGGATTAAATTTAGGAATTATAATAAGAAAGACTGAATATTTTAACATTTTGTTTACAATAATTTTGTGAACTAAAACACAACCACACTTTTTATTAGTTTTCAAAAACTGTATAAACACTTATTGTCTTCTATTGCTTGGTAGTTCGAGAGAAGCACCCTCTCTTTGTGAAAATATTGAGGCTATATGAGCGACCAACTCCGTTTCGTCATTTTTCCCAATATACCTGTTAGGGAGTACAATAGCACAAACAGCGGCTTCTAAAATAAAAACTTGGTGAACATTTTGCTATTGTATGAGCTTCCGAAATCATCAATTGAATTTCGTTCCTGCGCTGCTGAATACGTTTTATTTTTAAATGGTTATACCAGAAAGCCCCGTCACATATACCGTCACATATAGGCCGAGTCTTCAGGACGAAACTAACCATTACAAGCTCGCTGGAGTTTATCTTTCATCAGGCAACATCGAGGTCGAGGTAATACAAAATTCTTGGCCAAGGATCGAAGAGAGCGGTGATCGAGACCTTAGGTGTATTCCTAGATCAGCTACCGTCAAACCACGGCACGCTTTTTAAAATCGACAATCAATGGCAAACACATGACATACATGAGCCATACTCTCCCAAGACCTGAATAATCCTACTTAAAAGGTTTCCTCGACAAAAGGAGACCATCTTTCGTGGCTGTTAGTGGAAGGAGAATATAGATAGTTTAAGAAGTTTTCATACGATGAAAAGATTTCCTAAAGAAAGGTGGGGCTTTGTGGTTGCGTCAATGACTTATGACTGCTCTGGACCTGCACAAAGATCGTGTCCAGCTCACAAAATATATAAATTAAGTTGTATATAGTGAAACAGAGGTAGAGGTGCGATTTAACAGCTCCCAAAAGTAAATTATTTTGTTTTACAGATTCTGCAGAGTTTGGACTTGCATTTATTTTTTCAGCTCCTCCCTTTTACCACCCCATCCAAAGATTTCGATAGAAAGGACTATTGGAATCGTTTGGTCAGAAATGATTGATCACTAGTTTATTGCGTTTGCTCACTGACGCTTAAACAGTAAATATCGCTTTTATAAAATTTCATTAATTAATCGTTAGTTGAGGATTGGTCAACACAAATTAGCGGTTGGTTACAAATGGGTCATTTTATGGAATATACCAAATAGATAAAAAAGTATCATTTTCAAAGAATGTACCTAAAGTGAAAGACCTAAAGTTGAAATCAATTAAATATTTTTGTTGTTAATAACTTCGCAACCATTAAATGCAAAACGTCATTTAGAATAATATGCGAGAACGTACTACGAGAAATATGTGAGTCAAATCCAACGATGGGAGTCGTCTGGCAATCTTTCATTGAGGATTAGTTAAGTCACTATAGTTGTTTTCTTTTAGCAACCTCCACATGATTCGAAGTGTTCGGGACTGGAAAGATCTTGGATAGTTGACCAAATGATCCCGATCGATGGGTTTGTAAAAATATGATAATTGATAAACTCTCCAGGCCCCAGCACTTGAATCGTCCTGAAATGATAAGTTTTACCGAATTTTCGTAATAAATCGTTACGTAGAGGTGATGAAACATCAACATCTAGCGATCGATTTTCAATGACAGTTGACCAATCGATTCCGATCTCGAATTGGATATATGCAAATATTAGGATTATCCAGAATCAATAAACAGTAAAATGTGTTGTTTAATCCTCAGCTAACGATTTTCACTGTGCTAGTGGAAAAATGTGACAAGCTGGGCACTCGGGGGGTTAACCTAATTCGAGTACGCTGAGTTCAATGGTGCTAGTCCCATTTTAAAGTTAGTCCCCATTTTTGAGATATCGTATTCGACATGTTTTGGCTCTGAGTCAAAATATACCCTCATTTTCACGTTGATAGCTCTTGAACCATTAAGATTTTTGTTATACTTTCTTCAGCAAAGTTGTTGCGCAGATCAAGACCAACAACTTTGCCGAACATATCAAGACCGAAAACCACATCTAATTTTTTTCCTTTTCATTTCGACGAAAAACACTGTTTTTATCATTTTTTATCATTTAGTTGAATTTAAATCGAGTAGAATCGATCGAATAAACATCACATCGACAAATATAGATACAATAGAAACTATTTTAAAGAAAGTTAAATCGATTCAATTGATTTTATGGTGATTTTTCTTAAAAAAAAATCCCAAAAAATTAACTTTTTACAAAAGTTTTTGACCAAACAATTTCGTGCCGTTGCGATAGTGGATAAAAATCCTGGATTTTTTCATCCCATCGTTTTAACCAATTACATCACGTAAATTATCACTTTGGATGGCAGTCCAAACGAGTAACGAAAGCACCTACTGTGCTGGAAGTCGAACTGGTATATATACAGCTAGTTTCGAACTTTTTCCCTTTGAAGCCGCCAGGATCATATTATATACCATTGGAAAGGTCTTGAAAGGTAGACCCAAATAATGTATAAAAGCTGGAATTTCTACCAACATTGAGTGGAGATATGACCTTCCGAAAATTGCCCCAAAAAATTTGTTTTTCAGGTATAACTGCCCCAAAAAGTGCCCCAATTATTTTTTAACTAGCAAATTATGATTGTAGACGTCAATACCAATTCAACGACACTTCAAACGTCCAAAACGGATGGTTTTAGCCAAAGTTATGACATTTTGACATTTTTCTATGACGTCATCATATAATCTTGCTTTGGTACATATGTTTATTTGTTTGGTTGTCCGTACTTCTTTCATTTGATCTCATATTATCAGGGTTTGTAGTACTTGAAAAACTAAGCAACTTTTGTTCTACAACTTTTTGATTTGGCCGCCATGTTGGCCGCGGCCGGCCTCTCAAAGGCCATTTTTGCCCATTTTAGCCACGCCCACAACGTTGAACTTATTTGATATACCCCGGACATATGCATATCGTTAGAACGGTATTGATAGCTATCAAATAGCATATAAAAAAATTTCAAATAATTAAGGGTGAGGGTCATTTTGGCCAAAAAACTGAAAAATGCCAAATCGGCCGGCCACATTCGGCCAAATTGCTAAAAAATTAGCCCAAAACTTTGGGTTCATATTTTCAGGATTATTAGCCTCAAATCTCACCTTATGACATCAACCGTTTGTCCCAGAAAACTCGTATATTTTAGATATTGACCTCCATAACTTAAAAGCCACCCTAATTTGTTTGCAAAATTTCATTTTTTGGCTCAAATGCACCCTAATATCGGTCCGTTGCGGTTCATAATGATAGTGAATCAACGTATTACAATGAAACAAATATAAATACATCATAGTATTATCATTGCTAAGAGAATTTTTACTAATGACCCTTTTTTCATAACAAAAAAAAAATGAAAAAACTGACAAATTGATGTGATCGAAAAAATCACCAAAACATTGAACATTTGACAGTCTCCTTGCATAAAATCGATATTTTTTTAATCTTTATGAAGATTTCTTTATACAGTAGATGTTATCTTCCCTCCCATCGCATGAAGATGGAATATTAGCGAGAAGGTAGCTACCATTAATTTTTGTTTCCAACTAATACACTAAAATATGTATAGTTTGTTATATTGTTTAAGGAATCAAAAATGAATTGCTATCGAGTGTGTGTGTGAACTGTTTTGACTGACAACAATAAAACGAATAGCAATTTAATTCATTTTCAGTTTGATGTGTCAAAATCATTGATATCAAATAAAAAATCTCTTTTTTTCGGAATGTTAGTGCATTCGGCGCGTTTGTTTACATTTTCCTTTCTAGCTGTCAAAAACAACAATTTGTCAACGATTTTTCGGAATGTTCAACAACAACGCGCTTAAATTCCGAAAAATCGTTGACAAATCGAATGCAATTGTTTTTTTCGGCACAAATTTGATATCAGACATTTTGTGAATTGAATTCGGCTTTCATCACTCGAACATTTACCTCGTACAACAGACCTGCCACTTTGCATACAAAAAAGTTGAAAAATAATCTGGGATAGAAAAATCCGAGATTTTTATCCGTCGTATGTTTCTGTGATTGAATGGCGCAGTGACATTGATGGTTGATATATTGATGCAGATGTTTCTTAATTTACGTGTATAATTTACGTGAAGTAATTGGTTAAAACGATGGGATGGAAAAATCCAGGATTTTTATCCACTATCGCAACGGCACGAAATTGTTTTGTCAAAGACTTTTGTAAAAAGTTAATTTTTTGGGAATTTTTTTTTAAGAAAAATCACCATAAAATCAATTGAATCGATTTAACTTTCTTTTAAATAGTTTCTATTGTATCTATATTTGTCGATGCGATGTTTATTCGATCGATTCTACTCGATTTAAATTCAACAAAATCATAAAAAATGATAAAAACAGTGGTTTTCGTCGAAATGAAAAGCAAAACAAAAATTAGAGTTGGTTTTTCAGGGGTGACGGTCTCTTTATCGTGAACAGAATAATGCGTGTTCTTAACCGATTATGATGGGATTGGGTATGTTGGATGAAAATGGGATTATTGAATGATTTTTGGAAGAAGTTCTGGAATATGGTTTTCTGGAATGGAACTTGGCCGTTCCGTGGAAATGAGATTATTTAATGATGTTTATAACAAGTTCCCGAAAAGAGGAAAAAAGTTTCTGGAAATGTTAAGTCTTAAAAGGCTTTTTTCTGGGAGCAGATAGTTGGCTGACCGCTCAATCTACTTATTGGGTTGACACGTGTGTGCATTACAGATTAGTGATATACATGTACATAGTAAGCTCATTGCTATAAGTTAAACGCTCACTTCCGTCATCCCTAGCCTGAATAACATACGCTTTTGTGTGGATTTGTGGCGCCCATAACTCGTCCTGACATGTAGTGTCAAAGGCCATAAGCAAAATTCTTCCTGCATCGCTTTCTCTCGACTGCCGTATTAGTTTAGAGTTACCCAGCCAGCACCAAAAAGAAGTAAAAATCTAAATCTGTGCGCCCATATTTTATAGAAATTTATAATTTTACAAAAAACAAAGAATTTGCACAATGCAATGCGATTGACGTCAAACATTCTCATTTTCAATAAAGTACGAAAACTTAATAACCAATAAAAAGTTTATTAGTTTATTGAATAGAATACTATATACTGAAGAATAAGTGAAAAATGAATATGAATATTTTAAACTGAAATAAACGAAATGGAACCTACTACTACTCTCTCTACTTAACTTCAATCGCATGGAAAGCATCCACCAACTCTTTGAATATTGTGATTATCGTTACGCCTATTAAACACCGTATTTCCATATTCGGGTTTAATGGACGTAATTTTGATATTTCGTCTGCCAATATATATACCCAAAGTTTAGGTAAACTTAATCAAACTAGTCATGCTTTCTACAAACAACATCATGATAATATCGTTTTGAGCAAAATACTACAAGACGACGTGAAAGTACTATTGTTTATTTATAATTATTATTTTTTTTATTTTTATTATCCCCGCAATCTGGTCTGGGGCCGAGGCGGTCTGAACTCTTTCGCGGTCTGCTTTTTCTGTCCTTAGTTTTACGCCGTTGCCGTCCAATTTGAGAACGTACGGCTATATGTCCGATTTTATTACCATCTGCACATTGCATAGCTCGATGCCAGCTATATCGATGCTATAGTGGCATGGAAGATGGGTTAACCCATGAGTTTTGCACTTCGACAGGGGGTTATAGATGTGTTCCATTTCATCACAGATCGCAAATTGTTGAAGAAAATTCCCTTTGCATCCTGCCTCTATCGGGATTCGTACCCGGTACCTCCCGATTCAAAAATCAAAGCTTTAACCACTGCGCTTTTTAACTTCAAACATTTCGATAATATTAATACATGTATTTCTTCAGTTCGTCGAGGATCAGTGAAAAATTATTACAACATTTAAAATTTTTAAAACCACAAACAAAAAATAACTGGATGGATGAAGAATCAACCAAAGCGTTTTGGGATAAAAATTGAGCACGTCAGTGAAATCTATCTCAAAATTACAAAATAACTTCACCAAGACTGCATGACCGCGTTGAAATTGTCTAACCGATTGCGCAGGTAAAAATGAGACAATTAACAAGCACTTCACATCGAAAATGTGAAGATTAGATATCGATATCTCTGTATTATGATACGATAAAAAGTGTTGAAAAATAATTTCGCTATATTTCGAGGACGAAGAAAATCGTCATTGAAAATAATAAATATAGGACGATTTCGTTCGTTCTCGAAATATGGCTAATTAATTTTTCAACACTTTTTGACAGACATCCAACTAATGAACGAACGTTATTTTTTCAGTTCGATATCAATATCAAGATGGCTGCTCCATCATATGACGAAGTGCATTGCATGACATTGTTGCGAAAAATTAAAACGTTGGGTGACTAGGAACCAGTATCAGATTTTACCAATAATTTAGACATATGTTGCTTGAGATTAGTCGCCGTTGTTTCAATACTCGAACAATTATGATTGAAAATAGCAGTGTTTTAATACTCGAGCACTATCCGGCACCGAATGGGAAATTTCTACTAATACTGTAACTATTATTGACTGATGTTGCTGTACTATAAAAATTAGAACTAAATTCATCCATAAAACAAATATTTAACGGCTTGAAATATACGAATTCACATTTTTTTTGACATGACGTTTTAAACCAGTATTCATTTTGCTGCGTTTTTAATTCTTATTGTCGGTTAAGAAACTACCGAGTTCCGTCCCACATGGCCATATTCCAGAACTTCTTCCAAAAATCATTCAATAATCCCATTTCCATCCAACATACCCAATCCCATCATAATCGGTTAAGAAACTACCGAGTTCCGTCCATCATGGCCATATTCCAGAACTTCTTCCTAAAATCACTCAATAATCCCATTTCCATCCAACATACCCAATCCCATCAAAATCGGTTAAGAAACTACCGAGTTCCGTCCCACATGGCCATATTCCAGAACTTCTTCCAAAAATCATTCAATAATCCCATTTCCATCCAACATACCCAATCCCATCATAATCGGTTAAGAAACTACCGAGTTCCGTCCCACATGGCCATATTCCAGAACTTCTTCCAAAAACCATTAAAGAATCCCACTAATTTTGATATACCACGCATAAAACTGTTCTACGATAAATTATCCACGATAATCTGTTCTACGATAAATTGTCCCACGATAAACTGTTCTACGATAAATTGTCCACGATAAATTGTCCACGATAATCTGTTCTACGATAAATTGTTCACGGAAAACTATTCTACGATAAATTGTCCACGATAAATTGTTCTACGATAAACTGTTCAACGATAAATTGATTCCACGATAAATTGTTTCCACGATAAATTGTTCTACGATAAATTGTTCAACGATAAATTGCTCACGATAAATTGTTCACGATAAACTGACAGTAAATCGGTTTTTCAGTCTTGATATGTTCGGCAAAGTTGTTGGTCTTGCTCTGCGCAACAACTTTGCTGAAGAAAGTATAACAAAAATCTTAATGGTTCAAGAGCTATCAACGTGAAAATGAGGGTATATTTTGACTAAGGGCCAAAACATGTCGAATGCGATATCTCAAAAATGGGGACTAACTTTAAAATGGGACTAGCACCGTTGAATTCAGCATACTCGAATTAGGTTTACCCACCGGGTGCCCAGCTTGTCACGAAAAAAAAGTTTGCAATTCAAGCACAGTGAACGAAATTTGGTGAAATCGATATGGTTTTCTTTTAATGAGGTGTTCCCTTGATTTTTTTTAAATTTTCATTATTTTTTTACTGCTTAAGCGTAAGTGACCAAACGCCGAAAGCGACCAATACCGGTGACCAATACCGGTCAAACGATTTCAATAGGTTCTTTCTCTCAAAAGCTTTGGGGTGTGCTAAAAAGGCGACCCGAAACTAAACTAAACAAACTACAAGCACAGACTGAAAGGCATTTATACAACCAAAAACCCACAGTTTATAGATAGATGATCTATGTCGTATGCGTTGCGTCATATTATTCAATTCTGATATTTAAAACTTTAACCCTCGGTATATTTCTAAAAAATTTACGAAGACGTATGACATAAATAATTAATCCCGGATATTTTAATACAACGAAAAATGTTAATAAAAATAATTAATTGTTAATTAAAAACCAATTAATTAAAAGCACAAAAACACAATCTGTGGATAGAATATTATATTTTTTTATTTTATAAAAGTTACTAATAAAAACCGAAACTCAAAAAACCACAAAAATCACAAAAAATACTTAGAATATTGTTCCTAAAAATATAAAAGAAAAAATAATTTATTTATTTTTGTAAAAATAGTTTTTAATATTTTTTTGTTGCTTCGAGACACTGGTTTTTCTGTAAACTCGACGTCTCTCTTTCGATTTTCTCTCGTATTATGGTATATCAGTTGTTTATGGTTTTTGGGTTGGATGGAAAATTTCTATTTTTTATGTAGAGGCCGAAAGTCAAAAGTATAATAATGTCAATATAACAATAAAATATTTAATTAGCAAATATTTACACAATTAGTTTATTTTGGTCCAAAAAGGTTAAACATTATGACTGTAAAAAAATGTTCAAGTTCACATTTTGCTGAAGAAGATGAAATGTCGCAAGGTTGTTTCGTAAATATGTTAAATAGAGAGATATATGAATAACAGCTGACTGGCTCGCAATTGGTTATTATAAATTTAGTAAATTTTTAAAAATGGAAAATCAAGTTACAAAAAAATATTTTTTGTATTTCTTGTGTCGCCTAAATGTTTAATTCCTAAATAAAAACTATTCATAAACATTTAGGGGGTCTGCTAAATAACAGGAGAAATTTTTTTAAATGGTAATCGCGATGGGACCGAAAATAATTATCTATCATTCGACAGAGTGTCATACAGGGGTGAAATCTTGAAAAACAATAATTTGACTAAATAAAAAACGGAATAGAGATATTGGGGTCACAGACCTTGGCGGCTCTGAAAGGGAAATTCGAGAATTGAAAATTTAAAACCAGAAAGAAGTCATGGAAAATGCTATGAAACGAGTTCCAAAGTATTTCAATCGACACATGTAAATAAAAATAATCAACAGTCAGAGTCGTAAATTTAATAATTTGTAATTGCAAATTATAAGAAAGCCATCTAAATTTTAATAAATCAATAAAAAATCGGCTTCTCTGACCGATTGATCGAAACGAATTCCGTACACTACTAAACCGTTCGATATCAGATCGAATTCGCAATCGCCTCAATAAAACAAGAAGAGCAGCTATACGTTCCATTTTGTTCCCTAGATATCATGCATCAAAAGAGAAATTTTGTCAGGCCTATAGAAGCATTGGAGATCTGACTGCCAAATCATAAAAGAATCGCGTACAAAAAAGTTCATCAGAGATGAAAATATTGTGGAAATGACATGACGATTAGTCCAAATCAAAATATTACTTTTTGTACGTTATTTCATTTTGATTTCGCACCAATTTAATTTTTTGGTGTGACCAATTAAATGGACAATCGGTAACAATATATGGTTGATTTACATTAAATCGTCTTTTCTATTTTTGTCACTGTTTCGATATATTACCATAGTTTATGGATGGTTATTAGGTTCTGGATCCCTTGCTGTTTCCAATACTTGAATAAAACTACGGAAAATTAGTGTTATGCTGCATAATTTACGTTTACAGAGATTTCTAGGGAGGCTGAGACTACACTTTAGGAAGACAATAATGAATTTACTGAGACTAAAATTAGTTCGTATTATGACACCTAGGTGACTGAGTTTTCTTGCACCTCGACAAGAGTCAGCCACATGGTACCAAATACAAAATGATACAACTCAAATTCCAAAAAAGTAAAATATTCTTCAAATATAAAATTGAAATTTAAAAAATCCCGAAAGAAAATATCTGAGATAGCACAAAAATTAATATTCCTAAAACAAAATTATAAATTATTTGGCACTTAGTTCAATAATGTAAGGTTTCCTCTAATTTGAGGCTGAAAACAGGATTTTGCAGTTTGCGTGTTTTATATTTGGGATTTTTGAAATGGAATTTTGATTTTGTAAATCAAGTGGTCATTTTCAATTCTATTCGTATTTTTACAATAAAAGTCTAAGCCCAAAGTACCAACACTCGAGACCTCGATGGACCTTATAATAAATTCATCTGTCACTATTCGGAAGCAAAGAGAATGCTTAACATATTAACAGACATGTAGTGTTGAACCTTGGAAAAGCTTTGGTTTCAACAGAATAGCGTTGCATTTTTAAAATACCGGTCATTTTAAAAAAATGGTCATTATTGTCCCCACCATTGTCCCCCTACCCGATCATTGACTTTTGTTCGTTGCTAGACGTTCATTGTACCCCGCCCCCGCCCCTCGTTCATTCATCTCATCCCTTCGCCATATCCCACCTGTCATTTTCCCTCCGTCATTCCGCCCGACTATTGCCCTCGCCCCTCGCCGTTGTGAGTGATTTCGATGAATTGTATCTTAGCATGGTTCTTGTGCCACACATTTTTTGGGTATCAGAGACATTTTACGATTCATCGTAGTGGAATTGTATTGATGTTGGGTGAATTTTTAAGCGGATTGTTGTTTCACTTGCTACAATGGTTCGAGCATTCGGCAACTTGGAGACCGAGTGATGGTCCCAAGTACCATATTGTATGCGAACGCGAATATTGTAGTAAGTATTGAATGGTTAGGGGATCGCCTGATACCGTTCCTTAGCGAAAGATTATTAAAAAGATTTGTGTCGGTAGTTACGTGGGTTTTGATGTCAGGAAGTATGATGGTTGACGGAAAATCGAATAGCATTTCAAAACATGAAAAGTGGAAGGGGGTGGTGGTGGCTGATTGTGGTATAATGTAACATTTAGTCGGGAGTGGAAAAACTGAATCTGAAACTAACACACTGTGTGTCGTGGAAAACTATGGACCTGTGTGGGATCTCTGTGAATTCAGGTCGTCTGTCACGCGTCGGCTCCATCGCCTACTTTTGAAAAATCGGTATAGATTCCGGGTGGTTTGCATAAGTGTGTTTCATGATGTTTTGGCTGAAAGCTGGGATGTTTTTTGTTTGTCAAGTGATGCTGAAAAGTCAAGAAATTCTCTTGAACAATGTATTTTCTGATACAAGCGACCATTTTCTGGAAAGTTTTCTTGGGATGAGGGCCCAACTAAGTTTGAGTTGCTTCCCGTAACTTTGGGCAGGAGTGGTGTTCTGCTTAGTTGCTCAGAACGGCGTGAATAATATCCAAATAAATTTTTATGATGATTAGAGCTTTTTGAAGAGTTGTCGATTGTATGGCAAGGTGTGTTCTTCGGGAGTACTTTTCGGTTTTGGGGCTTTGCTTCGCGAGGCAAGCGATATTTTGGTTTCTAGTTGAAGTGTCATGGCGTGGCTTATGTTGAGTAGTATGTTTGTGTGAGTTGCTTGGAATTTGCACTGGGTTTTTGAGGATTGACGGGTCGAACCGACGTGTGATGGATGGATTGAATTTGTATAGAGATTAGGCACAATTTGCCATTTTTCGTGAAATATGGTGTGTTATAGTTCTGGATTAAGCTTTTCAAGCTGAAATCGAATCCATCATAATGAAGGATTTTAATACAAAATTTTGTTCCTGGCGAGGTGATATCTTGTGCCATATTTATCTAATTTAATGCAAACCTTTTCATATTTTGAGGTTTTTTGTGATTTTTTTTTGTCGATCATCGTATTTCTGGCGTGATTTGGCATCAACACAAACGTAATAACGGAGGTAGATTTTTTAAAAGTTCCCTCCAAAGGTGTGGTATTGGATGATCACTTACTCATTTAATTTGGGGGGTTTAGTGACGACGAACGTGATGGTGGGGAGGGGGCTGATGGTGAGGGGGTGGCGGGAATATTGTTGGTGGGTAATATCCGGGAGGGGGTGGTAAAGTCCTAGACCTAGTCCTAAAGTATTGACTATTTAGATAAACATGGTCCTTTGATAATACTAGAGTATGTTCTTATTAGAGCAGAAAAACTCAGTCATTGTTCTTATATAGTACATTGAATTTAACTCGAATTTCGACGTACACATGTTTACGCAAAGAAGATTAAATCAATTGTCAAAAAAAATTCTTCTGATGCTGACTCTACCAATGTAATAAAGATGGACAATGTACAGATTTTTTTCTGTTGAATTTTCTGCTGACTTCACTAGACTGGTCATTTCTTAATTAAAACGGAAAATACTTTAATAAATTTTAAGAATATTTGAATTGTGAAACTTTAAAAAAATATCGGCCGCAGAATTTCTGGCTTGCGGCTTATTTTGGTTTAGTACTGATTTTCCTAACTAAATATTGGCCATGCGGATTTTAATAAAATTTAGATTATGAAATTTTAAAATGATGTTGACGTGAATTTATTAAATATTCGACCTGATTGAGTTTAGGGGCCCCTGACTAAATATACATTGACAGTTTTTATTGAAATTGGAATATTATTTTAATGAATTTTAAAATTGGATTGTGAACGAAAGATTTGTCCAAACCAGTATTGCTAATTTATGAAGATAAACATACGGTCATTTCATGCTACTAAAATTCTGAAACATCGACCATTTTTTCGTAAAAACGACATTAGATTATGTTATTTTCTAGTGAAACTGCATTTCCAATGTGTTAAAGATATTTCAAATTTGATTACGTATAGCCATATTTCCATCGAAACCGAACTTCGTTAAATGTAATATATTTACTATTAAAATTGAGTCACATAAGAATAACGACTTTCCTAGTCGTAATTTAGAAAATACAAGGACTCATTTCGAAAATTCTTGGATCCCATGTTGATATATTGTGTTAGTGGGAATGATTTTCCGATGTGGATGCAACAATGTACATAACTTCTTACATAAAGAAAATTGAATTAACATTTCGACGAAAATATCGATAATGCAGGTTGTAACCGAAAATGGTTAAAAATGACAAAAAATTTCTCTCGTGTCTAAAAATATTTGGTAAAATTCTGGTAACTTACCATTTGTTTGAAGAGGAGACAATTTATGGAGTTCTAACTTCTTAGTTTATAACCAAATTTATTGAAGATTATTAGGGTCAATGGAAATATTCCTAGATGTTTTAACACACACTTAGGTATATTGAGAGTTGTTTGTGGATCATGTGAGTAACAGTTAGACTATGAATAATATTAAGTGTTATGGCTAAATTTTTTGAGAATTTGCCAACCCAACTGATATGTCTTTACTAATTTTAACACAACCTTAAATACTCGTACATAGAAAATTAGTTCGGGATCATGATATTAAGATTTTTTTTTCAGGAGCTCAATATCCTTGAGAGGAGACTACTTATAGAATTTATTATTATACGAGTAATTCTAGACTTATGGGCTCTGGTAGACTCATTAACTTTTAGTGCTTGAAATTTGCTAGAAGCTCGACGCTTAGCCTTATTTATGCAAACATTTAATATAATTTAATGAATAGAACCAATAGAAATTGCAATAAAACCACTATATACATTTTAAAGTGAAATCTAATTTTTAAATGCTAATGAAGTTTATCCAAACTAATTCAAGAAATAAAACAAGAACAAAATTATTGTACCAATACATGGTAAAAGTAAGCATTCAGGCGAATTCGTAATACGAAATTTCTACAAATGAAATTGGGCACTTAGATATATTCCAAAGTCGTTCTCAGCATTTTCTAAGCATAATTCGTGGATTCCACAGTGGAACAAATTTTTTTCAGTTAAAAATACTGGGAAACTGAAAAAAGAAGAGTATATTAAAATTACGTTAAAGTGACAAAGACAGCAACGTTTGCTTCTTTTTTCTATAGCAAAATTTATAATCAAAATAGTGACAGATTTACTAATAGAGATACCGTAGTTTTCCATTTTTTGATTAACGAAGCGAAATTTTCTAAAATCTAATTTACACTACACTGTACCTGTAGGTAGCGGTACAAAAATAATCCCGCATTTGTTTTTTTTTTGAAATTTCGCTATAATATTTTTTAACTATAAAATTGTCGTAGTGTGCGAAAATATTTCTTATCGTATACTACTTTTTGAAGGTGTGTTAAAAATGTTGCCATAAAAAGTATTGAGTTTCATACTTTTTATGGCAACATTTTCCCCGCTTACTCTATGATTTTGCTGGGAAAATTTTACTGAAATTTTTTTTGTTCCTTTTTAACAAGTAAAGCCGCAATTCCATTACTGCGGCTTTTGTTTTTGTGCAGAAAACCAGAAAGAGATAATATCAAAAATCCGACAGAGACAGATTATAT
Source organism: Nephrotoma appendiculata (assembly GCA_947310385.1). Classification (NCBI taxonomy): domain Eukaryota; kingdom Metazoa; phylum Arthropoda; class Insecta; order Diptera; family Tipulidae; genus Nephrotoma; species Nephrotoma appendiculata. Next base: position 165,763,960 of record OX371224.1, read on the forward strand.
TTATTTTATAGTGAAATTTTAAGGGGAATATTTGACAACTACGAAATTATAACAAAAATTAGTTGAAAAATGAAAATTATTGTTAAATCAATTTCATTTATATCTCTACATTAGAGATGTGCGGGTAGTAACTATTCGGTATTTAATACACGTTACTTTCAACTACCCGAAGTAACGATTACTTCAAAATGAAAGTATTCGTTACATTTACAATTGTGCATATTACACACGACGAATATTTTGTTTATACTCATTTTACTATACTCACTCGAGTCTTTATACGCTTGTTTCGTAGGACGAGTCGAGTAGTTGTTTGGTTGTTTCACTTTGGTTTTATAGTATACGAGTGAGTACATAGCTATATTTTTATATTTATTTCTCTCATTTCTATACATGAACAATCATGACTTATTCTTTTCATAATGGAGCGAGACAAATTGTGATAATTATACAATAGAATAATAATAATGTGTTTTTTTGTTGTTGTTAGAAGAGCAAAGCATTATATTTCCAAATTACAACGAAATAAAAATAATACTCGTATTAAAAATTATTAGTTTTTTAATTATTTGATAAATACTACTATTTTGAATACTCCAATTAATAAAAATTTTATTAGATGTATTATTATATTTTTATATGAAATAAAACTGCTTTAATGATTACTTTAATGATTACTACAACAAAAATTGTACGAGTATTTCTATTCAGATAAGAGTATGTAATCTGATTTGTAAAAAAACTATTTCGATTACTTTGTAACGAATACAAAGTAACGAGTATTGGCTTTAAAAGTAACGAGTACTCGTGATTACTCAAAGTACCGAAACTGCACATCTCTACTCTACATTACTAAAAAACTTAAATATTATTTGTAGGCACCATTTTATTATGTTTTTTAATTATTTCCTTTCAATAATTAAAAACTAAGAAAACGCTTTCCTATAAAAAAGTTAGGGGAATATTTGACCGCGTTTGTAACATAACCTAAAAAATATCACATGCATTAAAATTATGTAATACGGAATAAATAATAAAAATTAAATATTGTAAAATATTTTAGTTTGAACATTAATACAAATTTATAATGAAAACGCGATTTATATCACACTGCACCACACATATAAAATGTATGAGCCAAGTGCTCACCATGAAAATATTACTAAACTAAAATTTGCTGAGAGTGGGGGGTATTTTTCATTTTGGTTGCCATAAAAAATACTTCGATTTGTATTTTTTATTTATAGTTATGGCAACCAAAGCACTACAACAACAAAAAATTTAAGTATAATAAATTTTCCTGTTGCGCCGCTCACACACATAGAGATTTTTGATTGCATCTCTTTCTGGTTTTCTGCACAAAAAAAAGCCGCAGTAGTGGAATTGCGGCTTAAAGCATACAACTTCAGTGATATTTGTAGACTGCTTAGAACCAAAGAAGTGTCTCTAGTAAGTTATATCATTTTCTTGTACAGGGTAGGGTCCCTGTACAGGTTGTACAGGGAGTTCCATGCGATTTAGAAAAGCGATTTTTTGATTGGCGAAAACAAATCTCATATTTGTCTAAGTAGTCGACCGATCTCACTGAAGTTTATGCTTAATGCTTAGAAAATACTTAGAATTACTATGGAATGTGCCTATAGGCCTACTAAAAAATCATATTTGTAAATCTCATGAACACCCTATCCAACCCATCAGAAAATCCTATTACTTACTAGGGACACCCCTTTTGATCTAAGTAGTCCACCAATATTACTGAAGTTCATGGTAAATGATTAAAAAAAATGTAAAAGTACTTTGGAATATACCTAAGACCCCAATTTCAGGGAACATCGTAATTTTTGGAACGTTTTTCAACAAAGTTTAGGTCAGACAACTTGAGTGCATTTAAGTCTATCTGGCATTTTCAGACATATTTTACATTCCCAACACTAATCAATGGCGTTTAAAGCTATATCAATATATAAGCCGCCAAAGGATCTAAATTTGTTGTTTGTCATAAGATATCTTACGTAATTCGTGTTTAATATTTAGAAATCTGAGTTATTCCAAGATTTGCCGTCCGAGGAATTCTAAAATCATATCAGAATTTTTTTGAATGAATGAAATATGATAATAATTAATCTAAGTGTCTATACTTCACAATTGATTGTGAATTATTGATTTAAATTAATGAATCCTAAGAGCCACGAGTGACTGTTCCCTTCGCATTTCAACACAACCTGATAAGAACTATCAAAAATAAAATTAATTTTGGGATGGCCATCAGGATCCAAGGATTGGCGCTATACGATTTTGAGACAACATATACGGATGGTCAGTGAATTTTATTATCGATATGGAACCATACCGTGCTCAAAACAAAAGAAATCGTTCACGACATTCGTGGTTCCTGGGAACCATTAATTTTAATCAATAATTCATACATATACACTGAATGGGTCATACACATATTGCGCCATTGTGCCAATCTCATGCAATTGCTTGTTTCCATCTTCTTATCATCGGAATTTGAAATATAGACACTTAGATCGATAATTTTCATATTTCATTCAAAATTTTTTGGGATGGGATAGAATTAGTATTGCCTGATGAACATTTTTATTTTTCTGGGATGAAATCCTAGTACAACTTTACACACTCATTACCATTCTGAACAATGATGTTAAGTTTTTCAAAAACTTACGAAACGAATTAGCTTAGATTTCATTTGGCAAATGCCAGTTAATATAAAAGACACAGAAATGTCTCTGATCTACAATAAACATTTTGAATTTTTTTTTTTGTTGAAACAAAGCTTTTCGAATTTGCAGGTGTGCAAACTTCAAGCACAAAAAATAAATGTAAACTTTATAAATTTTTAAAAATAAACTTTAAAGCAAAACCATTCAGCTAGGTTTTCTTTAGTCAAAATTTCCCTTGAGCTCCTAACACGACCCCAGGTATATGAGGTGATAGTGGCGGCCATGTTTGTTATAAAAAATAGTTAGAAGCTCTTCAATCAAGGGACGTTTATGAAGTTATCCCAGCATTCTATCCCAAACAATAAAAAATAATCAGGCAGCACTAACATATAAATACACATTTTGAAAACTGTTGTGTTTCAAGTTCCCGGAAATTAACTCTAGACTAGGAATTTCATTGATTTTTACCAACGAACTATTAAGTTAAATTAGTAAAATATGCTTGTAGTTTTTAGGTGGCCACGACAAAATACATATTTTCGTGTACATAAATCATTATTTTATGTATAAAACGTAAACAGTAGCTAATTTGTTCATTCATTGCACCAGGTCGTGTGTTGAATAAACGAAAGCTTATTAAATAAATCATCAGAACAAAAAACTTTGTCGTTGTTGCTATTTAAACTTGTAAATTTAATTATATTCGCGTACAGTGTTTTAAAAAAATTATTAACACTAATTTTATTGTAATGACATTTTATTATGTCTAAATTACATAAATAATGCAAAATGTGAACAGCATATTTTTTTTGGTCGATGCATGTAACATATTTCTACTGTCATGTAAATTGTGGCGTAACGGTGGTTACATATCGTATGTAAATCAAACGCGTGTTAAAGGCATAAAACACGCAATTCTAATATTAACTTAATCCTGTAATTATTTTATTGTTATATTGACATAATTTACTCGACATGTAGGTTTACATAATAAACAAGTAAAAAAAAACAAATGAGTTTGAAACACAACAAAGAACAAAACAAATTCAATTCAACTCAATTCAAGATGATATAACAAAGAATTATTCCATATAATTCTGGGGTGGGCTGCGAAGAATTTTCGGTATTATTTCATATAATCCTGAAAATTTATTAAAAATTATTATTAATATTTATTTAAAAAAAGTTAATATTAATTTGCTTTGGTATATCATGGTATTATGTATGTGGGTGTATATGTGTGACCTGTATTTGTATGTGTATGCGTTTTCGATTCGATTTCAATCCAGCCACATACCATACTATATATTCGAGTACATTAATTTATATTTCATCAAAAAAAAAAAAAAAATACAAACACCCAATTATGTAAATTATAAATTAATTAATTTCAATTAAAACAAGGAAACGATAAATTAAAAATTGCAATGGAACGCCATGGTATTTTAATATTAAAACTATGTGTGACCAACACGTGCTTGTTTTGCCATGTGAGTGTACACACATGTACTATATGAACATTTTTGTGGATTTTCCAATAATTTGAATTTTGATGCGGAAGTATATAATATGGGTGGATGTGTGTTTGGTGGGGGTATGTATAATAATTATAAGGGAAAAATTATAAATAAACACACACACACACAATAAAATCATTTTGGATTTTTAGCTGTTTTACTCACCGGTAGGGAACACGGCTTATCCAGAACAACAAGTTCATTGTCGACATGAATTATTTTTATTGGATGATCTAATACTGGCGTCTCATGCCTTTTTGGTTATACATAATAATTTTAATTTTAATTAAATATTCAATTAATACTTAATTATATTTTTTTATATATTTATAAAATATGTAATTAGCAATAAAATGTCTGTCTTTTGTATAAATTCCTAGAAAAAAAAAATTATGGTGTCGAGGAATGAGAACCGGGAACAAAAATATACCAAGTACTTTTGTGTGCTTTTTCATAATACCAAATCCTATTAATTTGTAAGGCTTTCAAAAAAGGATAATAAATAATTATGTATTACGAAATGTTCGCTTTTGTTGTAATATGTGAAAAAGTTAATTAAATCATTTTTGTTCTTTTGTTTTAATATTTTTACGTAAATGCGAGTTAATTATATACATCAGTTGTGTGTTCTCACATTACAAATACAAAGTGAGCAAGTTAACAAGTGACAGGTACATATTAGTTTGGTTATGGGATAATTCTAGTGATATGATGATCCTTTTGCGTGAATTCGATCTCGAGACCGGAAAATTTTCATGAATCAATATCCTGGAAAAACGTAATAACTGAAAAAATATTTTAGAAAGGATTAAGGCGAATCAAAGATGGCAGGATATGATGTACCTCAACTTCCAAAAGGATTTGCTGTGGACATTTGAAATGTAAGTGGAATCACAGGCTTAACCGCTGTGCGTCAGCAAAAATTTACTTTAGATTTCATCAATGAAATTTTCATTCGAGATCTCCTAAAATCATAAGGGTTTAGGCAGCGAGTGTCAACCTGCGACGTTTCGTGTAGTCCATGAATAACTTGTTTCAATCTGACCTTTACTTTATTTCTTAAATGAGTTTTAACGATTTCTTGAGTTAATACTCAATTTTCCAATTGGTTTCTAAATGATAAAAAAGCGATTGAAAACACTGCATGGGAACTTTGTACTAAATTTATCCTAAAAATAAAAAATTAGGAAACATTTAAGACAAAATTCACGCTTTAATACCGATAAGAAGCTTGTCTCAAAAAATCAAAAACATGGTAAGTCGTTTTAGTAAAAAGTAGTCATTGAGGCGAATACACAAAATATTCTCTTCTTTATTTGATCTTTTAAAAATCTTCTTTTGGTGTTAATGTCAAAATAAACCGGTGAACCACTAAACTGTTATAACAGTACTAGGGGAGCGGAAGCTGCTCGTTTGATGGTAGCCACTGGAGGCACAGTACTAGTTTAGTGATCAGTGTATCAGGATATCTGGCACCCTTTAGAAAATGTCGCTTTATCTGTGTATTCTGGATCTAACCTTGCTACCTAAAAATTATAGCGAGCTTTAAGAAGGAGTGTCAAAATTTTATGGTTAAAAACAGCTACCCTTAAATCCTCATAATCTAATGAATATTCAGTGAGTCAAAATTTCAGACATGGTATGTTAGTTTCAGTGAGGTCCACTGGAAATCATTTCCTACACATTGCGTGGACAGTTTTTCGTGTAGGTGGGAAGTTTTGGGATTTGGTTTAGGGAGTGATGTTGCTAACATAAGTAGGTACAGTCAAACCTGTTAAGTTGGACACCTTTTTAAGTTGGTCAACTTGCTAAGTTGGACGATTTTGTCTTGCACCAACTGCCTAAGTTGGACGATTTTGTCTTGCATTTTTAATTATTCTTCATCAAAAAATTTATTGCTTAAGCTGTTGATTTTGATTTTTGTTTAAAACCTTTTCAAGTTGGGCACCTTTATAAGTTGGCCATTTTTTACGGTACCATGAGTGTCCAACTTATACAGTTTCCACTGTACTTAAAATTGAAAAAAAAACACTCAAAAATTGAACTTCACATAATAATTTTTTAAAAACTGTATCAAACACAATTTCATAAAAATTAAATTAAATAGAATCATTAATTTTTGAAAAACGTTTTGAGTGAAAATTCTAAAATTAAATTTCGTAATTCGACATCTACTTATCGTACAGAGATAATCGTAGTAGTTTTAAATTAGGAGTTGATGTAAGACACCAATCTTTTTAATTTGTTTATTGAGAAATTTTTTGGTGAGTAGGTTCAGTAGGTTGAGTTCAGAAATTTTATTTAATAACTTTCACTCAAAACTTTTCTCAAAAATAATTTTTTCTAATGGGAAGTTAAATTATTGAGTGCTTTTCAGTTTTAAGTATTTGTAGAAATTAGTGTACGTATAATTATTTTGCAAGTAACTCTTTTGCCAGTAAATTCCGAAATTTTAGAGAGAACTTGACAAAAAATGCGTCTTCCATAGTTAGTCGAATATGATGGATGCGTAGAGCTATGACTTAGATCATTTGTAAAATTATACTAATTATAATGTTGTGGTCCGGCCACCTAATCTATGGATGAATGACGTCGGCAGCAATCTGCACTGTGTCTAATGTTCTCTTGTCGCATAAAAAACAGTAGGCGGCCATATTTGTTTATAAAGTGCAGTGGAAGTCCGCAGAAATTATATAAAAATTAAATAAAAAAAAATTAAATTTAAGGACCGTTGTTAACTTTCTAACAATACCCAAAAAGTTTAACATCGTAAACCTCAAAAAGTGCAGCTACACAAACTGATGAAAAAGTGTAACTACTACATGGAGATATTTTTTGGTAGTTGAATTTAGTTTTAAAAGTAAACAAAATCAAAATAAGTTCTACATGTGAATTTTGTGAGGTAAATAATCATATCAACTCATATCAAATCATATCAAATTATATCAAATCATATTAAATCTATCAAATCTATCAAATCTTATCAAATAATATCAATTTATATAAAATCATATAAAATCATTTTAAATCATATCAAATCATATCAAATCATATAAAATCATATAAATAGATATCAAATCATATTAAATTATTTCAACTCATATCAAATCGCATAAAAACTGAACAAATCATATCAAACCATATTTCAAATCACATCAAATCATATCAAAATTGATCAAACCTTATCAAACCATTTCAAATCATATCGTCAAATCATATCAAATCATATCAAAAACATATCAAAATCATATCAAAATAATATCAAATCATATTAAATCATATCAAAACTGATCAAATCATTCAAATCATTTCAAATCTTTTAAAGTCATATCTAGTTATATCAATTTATATCATATCAGATATGATTTAATATGATTTGATATAATTTGATATAATTTGATATGATTTGATATGATTTGATATGAGTTGATATGATTTGATATGATTTGATATGATATGATATGACTTGATATGATTTAATATGATTTTATATGATTTGATATTATTTGGTATGATTTGATATAATTTGATATGATTTGATATGATTTGATATGATTTGATATGATTTGATATGATTTGATATGATTTGATATGAGTGGATATGATTTGATATGATTTGTTTTGTTTTGATATAATTTGATATGATTTTATATGATTTGATATGATCTGATATGAGTGGATATGATTTGATATGATTTGTTATGTTTTGATATAATTTGATATGATTTGACATGAGTTGATATGATTTGATATGATTTGATATGATTTGATATGATATGATATGATTTGATATGATTTAATATGATTTGATATGATTTTATATGATTTGATATTATTTGGTATGATATGATATAATTTGATATGCTTTGTTATGATCTGATATGAGTGGATATGATTTGATATGTTTTGATATGATTTGATATGATTTGATACGATTTGATATGTTTTGATATGTGTTCATATGATTTTGTATGATTTGTTATTGGGTGCATACATTAAAATCCGAAATTTTTTATGAAATTTGAGCCTTTATTGTGGAAAAATGTTACAAGATTTTTTATTCAAAGTAATGCCCATCGCTACCAAATACTTTTTCCCATCTTTCTGGCAATTTATGGATTCCATCCCAGAAAAACTGCGCCGGCTTGGCGACCAAAAAAGAATCGAGCCAATTTTCGATACCTTGAACTGAAATGAAGCGTAGTCCTGATAGGGCATTCTGCATGGATCGAAATAGATGGTAGTCGGATGGAGCAAGGTCTGGGCTATAAGGCGGGTGACGCAGAATTTCCCATCCGTTATTCTCCAGGTAATTTTAGACCAGCACCGCAATATGTGGCCGAGCGTTATCGTGGTGGAAAATGATTGACTCATGCTCGCTCTGCCTGGATTTTCTGCTTCAATCAATGATCAATTGTTAACGATAGAGTTGGGCATTGATGGTTTGGTCACTTGGCAACAGCTTATAGTGGATCACACCTAGCTGGTCCCACCAAATGCACATCATCACCTTGGCCCCGTCAATATCCGGCTTTGGTGTCGATGGGCCGGCCTCGCCTTTCTTGACATACACTTTTTTGCGCTTGGGATTATCGTAATGGATCCATTTTTCATCACCAGTGACAATACGATGCAAAAACGACTTCTTTTTGTGGCGCTCGAGCAGCATTTCGGACATGCAAAATGTCGAAGGCGTTCAAACGTCTGGAAATTGTTGCTTGATCAACTCCCAATGATTTTGCAAGTTCTACTTGCGTTTGACATGAATCTTGATCGAGTAATGCCTCCAATTCTTCATCCTCACACTTTTCAGCTGACCAGGACGCTCTTTGCCCTTGATGTCAAAATCACAATTTTTGAGGCGACTAAACCACTCAAAGCACTGTGTTTTTGTAAGAGCATGCTCACCATATAAATCCACGAGCAAACGATGACTTTCAGCTGCAGTTTTGTTTGCGAAAAAGTGACTCAACAAAATTTTTCGCAATTGCTGTTTTTTCGCAAATTTGATAAATTTTTCATCGTTGAAATCGGTTGGATGTGCACAATCAAAACAAAAACGTTTAGCTGATTTGGACAGGTATTGAATAGGGCTTTCAAATGACATATATGTCTATGATATACTATAAAGTATAAACAAGTAATGACATCTAGTATCAAATTCCGGTTTTTAATGCATACACCCAATATGATTTGATATAATTTGATATGATTTGATATGACTTGATATGATTTTATATGATTTGATATTATTTGATATTATTTGGTATGATTTGATATAATTTGATAAGATTTGTTATGATCTGATATGAGTGGATATGATTTGATATGTTTTGATATGATTTGATATAATTTGTTATGAAATATGATTTGATTTTACTATCACATACATTTCTTTATCAAATATCTTATAAAATCAAACCATTAATATTAATATATGATTATATGGTTTGATTTGAATAGCATATCAAAATTTTAAGCAAGAATAACATATCAAATTAAACCAAACAAACTTACAAAACATATCAATATATGATGATATGATTAGATAGGAAATTATAAAAGATATATGATTTGAAGTAGTTTGACGTAATTTTATATGATTTGATATGAATTGATATGATTTGACATGGTTTGATATGATTTGAAAAAATTTGATATGATTTGATTTGATGTTACTATCATATCGAAAATTATATCAAATATCATATCATATCAAACCAAATAATATCAAACATATCAAATCACATCAACTGACGATAATCTGATTTAAAATAACGAACAGATGAGATGAACATTTTAAGATATTGCAAACTAAGACATTTTGAAAATATACAGGCTTATACAAATTAACCGTTTCAGTCCCAGGAGATAATGCAAACGCATTACAAACAACAAATGGTTTTTGTGGTGCAAACGCAAACAACAAAAAAAAAAACTCCAACGCAAATAGCAATCGCTTCTTGTATTTGTTAGGTAACGCGATTCTCGTCTTTTTCTCATCGCTCCGTCACATTTTTTTATTTTATTTTCTCGACATAAAATCTCAACAGCGCGCGCGATCGCGCTGCTTCGGGCTCAAATAGTTAAGATACGAATGGGGATATAGGAATAGGAAACTATTAACTCTACTAATTAGAAAGTATTCTGTTGAATTTTGACAAATTCAACAAAATTGATTTGATGCCACATTTGCTATGATATTTGATAACATTTTTGATCAATAATTCGATATATCATATATTGATGTAATTTACATGATATTTGATATGATTTGAAATGATTTGAGTTGCTTTCATATGATTGATTTGATATGGTTTGATTTTACTATAATATCAAAATTTTTATCAAATATTATATTAAATCAAATAATATCAATATGTGGTAATATGATTTGATATGATTTGGTTTGAATATCATATCAAACATTTTAACTCAAATAGCATATAAAATACACTATCAAATCAAATCAAATCAAACATAACAAAACATATCAATATTTGAAGTAGTTTGATATGATTTGATATGTTTCATATGATTTAGTATCACATTTCCGCTTGATATGATTTGATATGATTTGGAATGATTTGATATGATTTGATATGATTTGGAATGATTTGATATGAATTGATATGATTTGGTATGATTTGATATGAATTGATATGATTTGATAAGATTTGATATGCTTTGATATGATTTGATATGGTTTGGTTTGATACGGTTGGATATGATTTGATATGATTTGATACGGTTTGTTATGATTTGATATGATTTGATATGATTTGGTATGATTTTACATGATTTGTTACGATTTGTTAAAATTTTATATGATTCGATAATATTATATGTACAGGATCGGTCATCTACCGGTTTCTTAATAAATCGGATACTATTTTAACACTGATAGTCCAGTTCGAAATTTTGACAAGAACACAGTATCACATTTCCGCGGTTCCAAATCAACACAGTGACACTTGGCTGGGAAATACTGAAAATTTATTTCTTAAGTGCTGCGTTGCCGAAAAAGTGTGAATTTTGAAATAAATCCAAAAAGCACCAACTGCGGATGCTGTACGAGAATTTATAAAGGAAGTTTGTGAGACGCTTGTGCTAGTCAACAAAAGAAGCGGTCTCCGTCCTCGTACAGTGTGTACAACTGAGAATATTGTTGCTGTAGTCGACAGTGTGCGATTTATTGCAAGAACATTAACTCGCCATCTTTGGTTTTAGCAGGATGGTGCGACTTTTGGCAATATCGTAGAAACTATCGAAAATTTTCTCAAAAATTAGGTTAGCAAGATGGACTACTGTTCAGCTAGCTAGAATGAAGTTGTACTCTATCAATAATCGGAAGGTTTGTTCTTGCCAATAAAGCACTAATATTTGGAAAGATGTTTTATTTTATTTTATTGCATTTTTATAAAGAAATCGCTAAATGGCCCTCAACTTTTTACAGTATTGGGTCAATAAAGATTTCGCAATTACTTCTAAATTGATTTTAGACTAAAACAAAATTCTTGTTTCTCAAATCATTTAGGTTTACACTTTTGGTATTTAGGTGCAATCCTACAAATAATATACGGTCAACGAAAAAAGATTGGAGATTATCTCTTACAGTTTGAAACGTCACTTAAAGACGAAACATATCAGAGCTATTTAAGAATAATTTTTAATTTTCAGAAGGGATGTTTGAAAGAATTAAACAATTAAACATAAAACAACCATAAATGTCCTGTTGAAGCTAGAAACCAAATTGGTTTAGATAAAAGGAGGTTCAACATCACGTGCAGTGAAATGATATGCTTGCGTAATTATAATCCAAAATACATTTTGATTCATGACAACTCGTATTATCTAGATTGAAAAATCTTTCTATGGTAAATAGCATATTTGCCCTAGTACACGAAATCAGTTAAATTTTAAAATCTAATTAAAGATTTATAGTTTTAGACAACAAAACCAATTTATTTTAAAACCCAACATTTTAATCTCGTACAACAAGACATTTTACTGTCCAGCAGCCACCTCCTAAATTATTTATGGAAATACGGCAGTATATACACTCGTATATGTACGTATGTGTTATAAACTAAGTCCTTAATAGTATTACACCTACATAAATTTAGACATTTTACTTTAGACAATTTATTATGATTTCCGTTATAGTTTTGGCAAAAATCTATAAGTAAAATTTGGGTGGTGCGAGGGTGGCTTCTGATAATAGTATTAATTTTTCATATAAATTTTATTATTTAATACTAGAAATGTATATAAAATATACTAAACGTCTTATACACGAGGAGCATGTATACGAGTATAAAAAAATAACAAGACGGTAAAATCTACTCGTATACACAAAAATTCTAATTTATATACTAGAGTAGTATATTAGCAGTAATAATAATAATTTATCAGATTGAAACAATCATATAGTGCGTACACGCATACGATCTTTTGGCGCACATGTGCGATGGGTGGCCAATGTCAGGATATAAACTATAAACAAATCATATTATCATTATGGCATTTTTATTTCGTAAATTGGATTTTTGGGGTGCTTAATATATTTTGTTGGTTATGATGTAGCACATAAAATTATGTTTTGACTTTGCTGCATAGAAAAGTTTTATTTACTGCTCTGTGTATGTACAAGACAGTACAAAGGACGTAGCACCAGCAGTATTTATGATGAAACAGCATAAAGTTGTATAATTAATTTATAATATTTATTAACACTAGAATAATATTTTAAAGAAAGTTTATGTTAGTGGTTTTAGATCATCATCATCGTCATCACTGTTATATACATGGTTTTCAGGACCATCAACCAAAATAAATTAATAAAACCAAAAATATACAACGAGAAGTGAAAATAGTGTACAGAACCAAAAACCATATTCGTCGTCCTTTTGCGTATACTGTTTACAATCCAAATGAACACTTTTGGTAAAAATCTGTATAAATGTAAAATCCAGAATTGTATCATCATCATATTTTGAATAATAATTTAAATATTATATTAATGTTGTTAAAATTATCTAGATATTGGATCATTCTCATACTCAATCATTTATGTGTTTGTAATATAAAATAATATTAAAATTAAAAATTAATAAAATAAATAACCACCTATATACTATGTGTTGTTAAATTTTTAAATTAAAACAATAGTTATTAAAAAAATATGAAATATAGAGGTGATTAATATAATGGCGTTATTAATTAATTTAAATATGGCAGTCTCTTAAGCCACTTACTGGGATTGATGCTGGTTTATTTACAACCACAATATCATCGTCCATATGCACTATTGTGATTGGTTGACTAGTGACTGGAACCTCATGTCTGGAATATACATGATGATTTGTTTAAAATAATAGAAAGTTATTTTAATATTTTATGATATTATTATTATTATTATTATTATTATTTAATAATATTATTAATAAATGTTTTTGTGTTTAATTATTAAAAATACAGAAAACCCAACAAAAATCTTTTGTGTTTATTTTTTTTTATAAATTTCACAATATACGAGTTTGTTTAAATAATTTTTATTTTTGTTGTAACTCTTGTTAACTAAGTTGTATTAGTATTGTTATTGTACGAAAATGTTATACGATAGATTGGTACACTGATGGAAATAAATATAAATTTCGGAAATTAAAAAGTTGAACTAAAATCGGCGCTCCGCAACTTTGTATGTTCGATAAATGCAAAAAAATAATAATCTGAAATTAATACCTACTTGAAGTAGGCTGCAACATTTTAGATAATTATATTTTAGTTCTCCAATCCACCGTTCTGGTGCTGGTATCCAATTACTATTTTATAGTATACAGGATGTGCTATGGGAACGAGTCCAAACGAGTAGAGCGTGTAGCTGGGTCAATGTCATGAAGAAAAGCCTACTACGCATATGCCTGGGAATGAACCGTTACCAGCTTAAATTGCATTTCAAATTTTTAAGCAACTCAATTGTTTTCCTATAATTTTAAAGGCACAGAGTTTCCTCGGGGCGTCCTTCTCGGGTATGAAAATATTCATCCATAGTGTTCCATAAAGAAAATATTGTTGGAATTAAAAAAATTGTGCGCAAAATAAAAGAAAACGCATTTAATAAAATAAACTAATACGGTATTTTACTGTCAAATAACAAATGCCAAATGTCTTTTTTTACAACAAGATGACATCCCTTCAAAAAAAAAGAAAATAGAAAAAAACCCGCCTTGCGGTAAACACCATAACCATAAAATGGTTTTATTTCCCCTAAACCTAAATTTTTTTTGCCTTACATTAAAGTCAATTCGGCTTTATACAACGCAATTACAGCTGTAATCTTTTTCGGCTTTGCGAAAGCAACGCATCATTTATTTCAAATTTAAATTTATCAGACGATTCACTAAACAATTGTTACTCGGGTTTTATCTAATCACGCATAATTTTTGAAATATTAACAATTCAATGTAGTACTTGTTGAAAAAAATAATTATTATAAGTTGTTATAGGGGGAGGCTAGCCCCCCTCCACTCCGTGGACAAATTCAATTTCTTGCGCTGTTTTTAATCGATCTATTTCGTTAATTTTTTTAAAGTTGGTATTTGCACTCTCCATTATCGAAAAACAACTCATTCGTTGACAGTTCACCGTTTCATAAGAATGCGACCGGACGTGTTTTGAGCAGCAATAATTAAGTTTTATGTTTTTTTGTAATTTTAGTGATGCTTATTAATTATTCTGCTATTTAAGTGATAATATGGACATGTTCACACTACATACAAACGGTTCGTACATACAAACAGAAAACGGCTCGTGCCGATATATCGAAAAGTTCCGTGGCATTGGCTATTAAAGATGTCCTTAAGAAAAAATTATCGGTTCGAGATGCAGCGTTCCAATATAATTTAAAGAAGTGAATGCTTCACAAGCGTGTTATGAAGGCAAGATTAATATGCTTTAATCAACCACAAGATTTAGACTCTGGTAATAGCAACGACGAGGAACTCAATTATCCAGACCAAAGAGTAGCTAGCACAGGAAAATATATCTCTCAGCTAATATTTACGAACGAACAAGAATGTCAGTTGGCAAAATATTTAATAAAAGCAACTCAAATACACTATGGTTTAACCTGTTCTCTAACAAGAGAATTAGCTTTTGAGTTTGTAGTGATCCTTAAAATCGCGTACTCTTGGAATACAAATAAATCTAGCGGTTTAGATTGGATAAAAGGTTTTATGTGCCGACATTGTGAATTATCACTTCGTAAACCAGAAACTACTAGCCTAGCAAGAGCAATTGGTTTCAACCAGGCAAGCATTGCGGTTTTTCTTCGAAAATTCCAGATTTTACCGAATCGTATCTTACTGATGAAACCGGCATAACAACTGTAACACGGGCCCCAAAAGTTACAGCAGCGACTGGTAAAAAGCAAGTTGGTCAGATTGTGTGTGGTGAATTAGTTTCTTACTACCATTCCACTGGTATTCATTTTCCCACGAGTTAAGTTTAAAGACTATTTTTTGTATGGTGCTCCTGCTGGAAGTCTGGGATTATCACCGAGAAATGGATGGATGACGGCGGAATTATTTGTAAGAATAATAATAAATCCAATTTTGTTAATCATGGATTACTTTTGCAAGAGCCCATGGAATCGTATTGCTAACATTTCCGCCTCATTGTTCCCATTGCATTCAGCCGCTTGACGTCGGCGTATTTGGACCATTCAAAACAGCAATTAAGATTATATTTAATGACTGGATGAGGAATAACCCTGGCAAGGCTATATACAATGGGGCCGAACTTGTGAATGAAGCATTTAATAAAAGTTTTACTTTTGACAATATCACCAGTTCCTTTAAAAAATCTGGGATATGGCCTATAAACAGCATCATTTTCACTGATGACGATTTTGAATCTGCATTTGTTACCAACCAACCTGTGGCAATACCTCATCCATCAAAATGTTCCACATATTCCAGGATTCATTTTAAATGAGCTTGTAATTGGTTGAAATCCGCCAGCACAAACACTTTCCGCGACAACTGAAATTACTCTAGAAATCGTCAGACCCTTTCTTAAAGCCGTTCTAAGGAAGTTTAAAAATCGAAATTCAGATAGCGAAGGGCCCAGCGACGTTATATAGGAATCAGAGGAAGAGTCTGGACTGATGCACCTAAGGCCTAATATCAGGATAATTCATTTATGAGTCCTTCGGATGGCCTGTAATAATGGATTATGTTGCGTAATGTTGCACCATTTTGCATGATGTTGTACTTTGTTGCATGACGGTGTCCAATGTTGCGCTATATTGCACCATGTTGCGGGATATTGTACCATGTTGTGAGATGTTGCATGATATGCTTCGTGATGTTGCACTATGTTGCTTATTGTCGCATCATATTGTGTGATGTTGCTAGATATTGCACCAAGTTTCGTCAAATGTGCCTTGTTGCATAATGTTGCACTATGTTGTTCGTTTTTTACTATGTTACGTCATATTGCTTTGTGTTGAGTCTTGTGTTTTTCATTAATTAGATGTCGTTATATTCCATCATACTACAGAATTTTGAAAATGTCGATTATGATGAGTAACAACATTAATTTGTAGCATTCGCTATCTAATAATGTTTTGATATTGGTCGTCTGGTGCGGGCCGGGTCTTTTTATATAATTTTTCTTCGGCTAAGCTAATTTTCGGGAAAATTCGTTTTAAAGGATCCCTCGGTAGGGCTCGGGACCCTTTTTTAAATTATTTTTGACTCAAACGAATTAGTCCTAATTTTGGAAAAATTAATTTATGATTTTTCGAGTACTAAGATTCGGTTGTGATAAGTTCGAGAAAATTTGTTTAGCGGGTTGAGAACCGGAATTGGAGCGGGGCCTTTAAAAAAAAATTATCTCGAACGATAAAAGATTTGAGAGAGGATATTTTCAAATGTTAGAAAATGACCGCAAAGGGTTATGATTATGGGAAATTTGCATTGAAGTGCTCCGGTTTAGCCGCTATGTTGCATCTTGTTCAACACAATGTCATATCAATCGAAAGGGATGGAACTCAGATGGTTGGTACTATGAAAATATCCAATTTCATTGAAACAAAACCGCGGGTTCTTTAAATTGAACATAACTAAGCTGGTGCTTACACCTACGTGAGCCATCGAGAGCATTAGCTACGACAAGTCACTAGTTCGAAAAGTATTGGCGATTTCATAGGTTGAAACACAGAAAACGATGGTCCAGGAAAATAAAAAGATTGCGTTTAATTTTTGGCGATATGCACCTTTATCATAATTGTTTATACTACCAAAATGGAAGACATTGATAATGCTGAACTTTGGCGGATCTTTGAAAGAAAACACAAATAGAAAAGTCGTGAATATATCAGCAACATCGACATGTACAATAGAGACCGTTACAATATCAGGTAGTTTTATTTTGATACAGATGTTTCAACAGTTGATGACAACAATGAATCAAAAGGAAGAAAAAATGATTCAAGAACTGAAACGGTCTAATTATGAAAAGAAACAAAAAATTAGCAATTATCGAGAATGAAATGGGTAAGAAATTTCTGAAGATGCACAACAAGGTGGAAGAGATTCAAGATGACGGCGAACAAATGGAGCAACGTTTCAGAAAGGGTCACGATCGTTAGAAGTAATTAAGACAGCACAAACGATCAAGCTAAGAGCTACATCGTATCGAACTAAAAAGCAGATGTGAAAATAAAAGAGAACACTCCAAGAAATTGCAACAGACTTCGAGTTGTTAGTGCATCTAACACATTATGGCCATAGTACGATATTTGCAGAGACCGCCGCTTGTGAATTAACTTGTGAGACTGCAAATAATATAATTAAACCAGCAGCCAAAATACGGCAAGCAGAGTTAGAGTCAGGCGAGAGAGCTGTATTAAGACAGGTCACATATCAAGGGGATTGTTGGGTGATAAAACGAACGCGACTTAGAAGTCCCTCACCATGCGGCGTAGAACAAAGAAGGAAGAGAAGGGATGCGAAAGGGAGGGCTCGCCAAACGAGCAGAAGTTTAACCAAAGGACTCGTACTGGATGTCGAACGAGAAAAATCAATCTACGATAATGCAGAGCTGAGATTACACATACGGAATTTGAAAGAAGTATTGGAGACAATAGAAGCAGCTGACTTAAAACTTAATCCGAAAAAGTGTACATTATTCCGGGATTTGGAACACAAGGTTTCAACCAAAGGAATACATAGTGATAAAGATATGATCTCAGCAGTTAAAATTGGCCAAGATCAAGGAATCTGCATAAATTAAGAAGCTTAATTGTTCGTTATGAAGTCTCAATTTAACTTCATTCCGATCAGAGACGGAACCCTATTATCCATAGCCTGGTGGCATGGTTGAACGTTTTAATGCCACATTGGAGGTATTCATAGCCAAAACAGAAGATAAAAATCAAGGTAATTGAGATCAGAATATTCCCTTATTTCTGACCGATCGGTATTACACAAGGGGAGTAACACCAGCTACTACGATATTCGGTAATAATTTGAGACTTTCAGGAGATCTCAAGTTTGGTGCAGTTCCATCAGCAGCTTTATTTGCATAAGCATATGTGGATAATCTGAAAGAAGAGATCAACAGCATACACCAGTTTGTTGATAAGATAAAGCTGTCAAGTGATTGAGCAAAAACTTGTTATGGCATACGAGAGAATAATAGAGGATTTGAAGAAGGGCAGTTAGTTAGGCAGCACAACTCGCAAAGAGAGGATTTTCAAATTGGAGCAATTATCACTCTACAAAGGTCTCAGGTATCGGCGAAGAGTAGTGTTACAGACCAGCGTGACGACAGTAGTACTACTATTGAACTAGAGATGGCGGCACAAATCAGATGAAAGAGAAATTTAAATTAGTTGGATAAATGTACAATTTAATTTATAATTTTAACAAAATAACTAGTATTTGAGGTCAAAGAGCACAGCACTGTCTATTAGCTCTGAGGGTACGTTCTTTAAGCGGCAGTGCCTCGAGGGAACGAAACAAGGGAATTGATGAATGCCTTTTTCATACACCTTTGTCATTGTTAAATTGGTTGCCCTCCAAAGTCAAGAGCCCCGTTCTAGCGAACTTAACAAGCATAAAATGTTAGACGAAAATCTTCCATTTCATAACCAATAATTATGAAACTGGGTTCGTAGTATTGTATTGGAAGTCTAACATAAACTTTGGAGAACGTGGTGGCATCTGACCATGATCGATAAGGATTATAAAATTACAAGTTAAATAGAAAAAATTGGATAGAATTCGCTCTATTTTCTAGACAATACCTCAAAACATATCATTTGTAACCAAACCAAGCTGTTGTTTTTCTATTAGCTAAGGTCATATTAAATATCTGTGAGAAAATTGGCGCAGATTTACCGTTTAGAATTCTCTCTATAATTTTTGGAGTTTTTCCGCCCTAAATAAATAATTTAAATTCTAAACAATGTAAATTCGAAACGATAAATCTTCCCCGAATTTTCCTTGTACATAAATTCAGTAAAAATTTAGCTACTATAACAACAACCGAACATATGGTTATCTACAGCTCGATTCTGGTTTTCCTATTGGAAAAGGAAATAGGAAAAAATTTACATAGATTTTTTGCCAAAAATATCATTTTCTGGCCTACTGAGAAATCGTTTGCTCTAAAATTTTATAATTTAGGAAATATTTTTACGAATCGAAATTGGATAGGAAAAATATTTCTCAATTTAATTTTGTTTTTGAAAAAATTTACACTAACTGTAGTATAGTATGCCAGAAAAAAAAATTTTTATCACAAAAATACTATGAAAATATTTAACCTAATTCCTTTTCCTATAGGCCACACATGGCCAAGCTCCACGTGCTTCACGACACGTGGAGCCTAATTCTAATAATTTCTCGTTACTAGAGCCAACTTAATCGAAGTCGAGAATTTTCAATTATGAGCACAAAATAATTTTAATGAATTATTAAATGTTATTTAATTTTTTATTTCTTTTCGAGAGCCGCATTCACTCTTTCAAAAAACCACGTGCGGCTCGCTAGGCAAAACAGAATCGAGCTGCTGAGGGAATATTTGGCAAATTTGTCACAAACAGTAAACAGATGATAATTTATATTGAATTATTAAACGTTAGATTTTACCCAATTTATATTCTCAGTTTCTCACCATAATCATAATTTAACTACTAAATACTAAATTTTTGATTTCTAGTTCAAACCTGCCGTTCATAGATGGTACTAAATGTTAAATTAAAATTTGCTAAATGAATCAAGATTTAGCGAACTCTAAAGAAATTTTAATCTGTAATTGATAAATATGAACCAAGTTTTCAGTTTGGGGCAGGCACTTTTTGGTTTATGAACCTTAGAGAACCTATCAACAATTTTGATAGTCGGAAATTTCTACAAAAAAGGGGTTTTATAAAATACAAGCTGAAGTTCTTTTTGGCGATAGTGCTGCCCCTTATGGAGAGTATCGTAAACTAGTATTTTCCGGTTTTTTCCATTATTTAAAATTTCAAAATAATTCGAACACTTATTTCCATCAGTGTATAATAATATATTATGCAGTCGGTTAAATATTATGTTACGTATTATAGTAAAGCAACAAAATACCAATAATAATATTAAATTATTATTGATTATAAATTAAAACAAAATTAATATAAAATATAAACTACCTAATTAATTATACAAAATACGTTAATAAATAAATAATTTTTAATATCGTAATTAGACGCTATGCTAATAATTAAATTTATTTTGTTTTGAGTATGTGTGTAGTAAATAGATATTAATATTTAAAAACAAGAAATTAATTTATTACGTGTATCATAATGGCGGGTACAGGTAAATAGAAATTAAATAAAAAAAAATAATTAATTAAATTTTACTTATTTAAACATTTGTAATATTAGTCGTAGTTTTTATGTTGTCGTGTTATTAAATTTTGATTGGTTTTTAAATGGAAATTGAAATCTATGTTTACATACATAGTAATATGTATATTCAGTCAAAAGCTTTTTACGGTAATTGAAAATTTTTGCATGATTTAATTTTTGTTAAATTGTTTTTTCATATTGATTGATTTTTTAGCGCAAATAAATTTATTTTATAAAAAATAAAAAAATAAATTATGAATTTAAATGAATGTAAAACGAGCTTTAGTTGACATTTTTATGCGGTACTTCAGTATTTAATTTTTTTTAACAGTTAGGTATTGAATTGAACACACTTAAGGTTTTTGAAACGAACTTTTAAAAGGTGAGCTGTTTATCAGGTAACACTAATTTCATACCAACCCAGGATTTTTAAAATCATCCCATCCCAGGATTTTAAAATCATACAATGATTTAGGAATGTTATATTTGTTAAAGGTATAGCGAAAAATTTAGATTAGCACTATTGCCATTTGCATATTGCCCCCCTTGATTTTGACGGAGGGCCATATTTTATGGAGGGCCAAATGGAAATGAGCATATAGCGAAAATCCTAGGTTTGAGAGAATCATTAATTTATTTATTGAGTATTTTCTTCAAATTTCATATGGTGGGTCATATGCAAATGGCAATAGTGGTAATCTAAATTTTTCGCTACCGTTAAGAAATATAACATTCCTAAATAATTGTATGATTTTAAAATCCTGGGATGGGATGAAATTAGTGTTACCCGATGAACATTTTTATTTTTCCTGTGATGAAAGACTGACTGAAACTGAAAGTCACATACTTTTGAAAACCTTTTGAAAGTACATTGACACGAAACTGACAGGTTTAAAATGGTGTAGTGAAAAAGTGGCGTTTACATCTGAAAACACTGAGTTGTAATCCGGAAAAGAGAGGGTGGAGAACGAATTTTTTTATCAATGTACATTTTTAAACTATATCGGAGAGCAACGGTTCTCAAGCGGTCCCTATCACACGGAGCTAAATACAAGGCAAAGATGGTCTATGGCCGTCAAAGACATGGAAAGCGAACTGAGATCAGATTGGAATTAGAGTGACAACAACCCAAAAACAGGAAGAATAAAAACAAACATATTGAGACAGATAAAATATAAAGTGAGTCAGCATCGCTAAGTCAGTATTTGACCTGAGTTTTATTCGGAACGGTAGATTTCAAAACAGAATGTGCAAAAACCGGATATCAGAAAATAGGACATAACAAAACATTAAAAAACATATTAGTGAGACCAACCAAGAAATAGAAATTTTTTTAACTGTAGTCAATTATAAATCAACATTGTTTTATAATCACTTTAACTGAGGGCAAATCTCTACTTGATAACCTCTACTTGCTAATTACATTACAGTACGTTTAACTGAATGGAAAAATATAAATATTTAACGTGTTAAGCGAAAGAGAATTGCCAGAACATCACTCAATAATATTTCAAAAACTCAATTTCTTCAAACATATCGGATTTCGTTATAATTGGTTAAATATATCCTAGTTCCTCCTATTCTACTCTCAATCGGTGTCTTGAAATGCAGCAAATATGGAAGATACAAATCGAGTACGATTTTTTAATAGGGTTTCGGATCGGATTTTTTAGGGCGGTTCAAGACTCAGTTCAGGCATATTACGATTATCCAATGTCACCCCAACAGACACCCCAACAGAACCAGATCATGATGAAATAAAAAATTAATTTAATAACCAATTTCAAGCGACCCTAGTCAACACAGAAAGAGGTAATATTAAGCTCATTATCGGTAAGGAGATACAAATGTAGAGAAAAACTCCTTGCTCTTCGAGATAAAGAGTTGTTCCACGTCGCAACCAACGTATCTCGCCAACGACCGAATATTTTTCATGAATAGAATACTTTCATCAATCATTTAAGCCAAATCAATCATGTGTTTATTATTTAAATACTTTCAGATCACTGGTTTTTTGCTATTTGTCAATTTTGAAAAAGAGATTTACTAAAAGGCAATTTCGAGTAAAGATTAATCGCTAAGAACTGCCAACTATTCAAAATACAATTTTTAAGATCCTAACCAATCAATAGTTTCAGCAGGTTTTAAGTAAATAATGTAATCGGCTTTAGACCTTTATAAATTTTCGCAAACCTTTAAACGCAATGATAACGTGAAGCATTCGCGGCAAAACTGATTTATTTTTCTAGTAAGATGTTTGACGGTTGATTAACGATCAATGACGGACAGGTAAAAATATTTGACGGAATCTAGTTTCTGCGGAAACACAATAATGTAAAGTTAGCAACACGTCGAAAATTTTACTATATTGTGTCTTAGAGACTCGATGGTGGTGTCAATGGAAAGTTCAATACACGTAGTATCTCAAAACGGTTAAATTTTTATCACCACTATTATTTAAAATTCACCACGGATATGGGTGTCTAGAGATCGAGGTATCGATCAAGTGAAACATCTATAAACGAATGCCCTCAAAATGCTTAAATTTTATTCACCACTCATACTCAAAATTCACCACGGATATTTTCTCTGTGAAGAAAATAAAATTGACCAAAGAACGTCATTCCCGAACGCCACCTAACATTTCCAATTTAAATAAACTGACGTCTAGGTGTCTAGAGATGGAGATTTCGACGGAAAGATCTGTACACGAAGGCCTTCAATTGGTAAAATTTTACTCACCACTCTTATTTAAAATTTACCACGGTATTTACCTAGGCTCTCAAAATGGTTAAATTTTATTCATCACACATATTTAAAAACACCACAGTTACATATTCTGAAGGAAACAAAATTACCAAGGCACGTAACCCCCGCATATAATTTTTGTTTTAGTTTTATCGAACTAGATATGTGCAACAGTCGTTAACGTGGCAGTTATTTTATTTAACGGTAAATATTTAAATAGTTTTATCGTATATTTCAATTTATGCAGGCTAAGACGTCATTCAAAATTTTAAATTTATATAAATTCAATTTGTATACGACTATAATTAGGCATCTTAGTGACTCGGTGGTGGTGTCGATGGAAAGGGCTATACACGAAGCCTCTTAAATACATTCAGAGGAGGACTCTATTTCAACTGCGATGGAGGTTGAAGCAAAGGAGCCAACTTAATGTTGAGGTCCTTGCCGATTAAACTCTAAAAGGCAGCTTCGGTTGCGCTTATGCTCAAACTAAGAGCAGAGGAGATATACATTGTCCGAGACTAAAAACCTTGGGTCAATGGTGAGGAGGTACTTGGACTTAGGACTCCTAAATATAAACTGTCATACGCTAAGAAATTCGTTCTTGCATTCTTGCTAAAAATAATCTGATTATCTTTCTGTTATCAAATTACGGTAATTTAGATGTAGTCACAGGATTAGTTTTTATTTAAATAAAAGTCAAATTTTCAAAGAGTCTTTCTTAAAACTGATAAAATAAAATTGAGAGGTTGAGAACATTTTGAGAATTTATTTGATGCTTTCAATATTAGGAATTTCGTTTTACGAAATCGTTTATCACTTCCGAATGGACAATGAAAACGATTTTGTTAAAAATAAATTAAAACCGTTTTCTTGTTGAGCAATTAAGACTTGAGCGATAAGCAAAATTTTGAGGAATTTTTCTACGATGATGGTATGCCAAAGAAATAATAGAATGTCTTAGCTTAACATGATTAAGCAGACTAGCAGTTTGCTCTAACAAAAAGAAGAAATTCCTAAATTTTTGTGAATAAACTTCCAATTTTACTTCTTTGATTTGAGTAGTTTAAAATTTTGTTATATAAAAATCTTGAAGTTTGTTCAAAAACAGATCTCTTCGTTAAAAAGTACATGCCCTATTTGATTAAATAGATAACCGTTAAATCTATAGAGAGGTATTTTAGAACAATCTCTGAGCATCAACTTAGAATAATTCATCAAACTTTTGTTATCAGTGTTTATTGATGGTTCACTGAATTCAATCGCGGCCGCAGTTTGCTCGACGTCGAATTTTGTGAAGGTCGTTCAAAATCGGTTGTGGTTCCGAAAAACGTTAACGCTGTGCATGAACTGATACTGCAAGATCGTTATGTGACTTATCGTGAGATTGAGGCATCCTTGGGCAGTAGTAGGCCCACATACAATATTGCATGAATATTTGACCGTTAACAATATTTGTTCGCGTTGGATCCTACATATGTAATTTGACAAACGCTCAGAAAAAGACTCGTGTCAATTGGTCGAAAGAAATGCTCAAAAAATATGATCGGTGTACTTGAAAACATATCTTTAACAACGACAGGTGACGAATCTTGGATCCATGGGTACGCACCCGAAACCAAACCGCAGTCGACGGTATGAGTGTTTGAATATTAGCCAAATGCTTAAAAAATGGCACACAAAGCACTTCGAGGCAAATTGTCGCCTGCTTTTTCGGAAAAACTGGACAAGTCGCAACCGTATGGTATATAATCATTGGTTTACTAGAAGTCTTCTGCGAAATCAGAAAACCCATTCGCCGAAGACGGATCATTCTCCACCATGACATTGCGAACTCTCACAAATCGGCACAAACAGTTGAATATTTGAGGGATCAAAGATCGACTTAATGCGGGCCATCCGCCGTATAGTCTTAATTTGACACCCAATGACTTCCTTTTATTCCCGCAAATCAAAATTAAATTGCGAGGTCAATGTTTTTCAACGCCTGAAGAAGTGGTTGATGTGTTCAAAATGCATGTTTTAAAGGCACATCCATCGGAGTGGAAAAACTGCTTCGAAAAGTGGTGCAAACGAAATCTCGAAATATAAAAGTAAAAGTCTTTCTAATTTTATATATTTATCTCACTCAAATTTGAATTGTAACAGTGTAACCAAAAATCCAAAAAAAGTTCTTAGATCCGAATTGGAATATTAAATTTGGCCCCACCTTTTAAGCACACCATCAAAAAGTTTTGTCAAAAGTGATGGACGAATTCGTTTGGTCATGGTTATAAAAAATATAATAAATTTTGAAGCAAATTATATTCGAATGCGAAAATTTCTACCGATTTCAAGAATAGCGGTGAGATCATGAAATCAGACCGGGAAAGTTAATTATTCCAGAACATTTCCTCCGTTTATTCCAGAATAAACACAAAAAAAAATTGAAAATACAAATAAACGAAAGTTTAACGGCAAAACAGCCATATCTTTTTAGGGCAATTTTGAACGGAAATGTTCTACAGGTAGAAATTTCGGTCGTATTTCATGATCCCGCCTCAGATTAGTTTTTCACTTCAACTTGAGATTATCAATAGGTTTAAAACATCGGTTTCCCACTAAATTGAAATTTAAATTACTTCGTGCCTATGAGATAAATAACAAATAAAACACTCAAATTTGATGGCTCCACCTTTCTAGCACCCCATCAAAAAGTTTTGTCAAAAGTGATGGACGAATTCGTTTGGTCATCGTTTGGTCGGGATTGGTCACTACTTTTTATCGTTCTTTTTATCGTGTTTTTTCGCAATAAAAACTGACCCATTCATGACCAAATGCCAAAATGTGGTGACCAACCCTGATCTAACGATTACCTAACGAAATTTGATAAAAACGGTTTGATTTTCTTTCAATGATGTGCTACCCGGGATTTTTTTTTTGAATTTTTCATTATTTATTTACCGTTTAATCGTAAGTGACCAAACGATAAAAACTAGTGACCAATCCCGACCAAACGATGACCAAACGAATTCGTCCATCACTTTTGACAAAACTTTTTGATGGGGTGCTCGAAAGGTGGAGCCATCAAATTTGAGTGTTTTATTTGTTATTTATCTCATAGGCACGAAGTAATTTAAATTTCAATTTAGTGGGAAACCGATGTTTTAAACCTATTGATAATCTCAAGTTGAAGTGAAAAACTAATCTGAGGCGGGATCATGAAATACGACCGAAATTTCTACCTGTAGAACATTTCCGTTCAAAATTGCCCTAAAAAGATATGGCTGTTTTGCCGTTAAACTTTCGTTTATTTGTATTTTCAATTTTTTTTTGTGTTTATTCTGGAATAAACGGAGGAAATGTTCTGGAATAATTAACTTTCCCGGTCTGATTTCATGATCTCACCCCTATTCTTGAAATCGGTAGAAATTTTCGCATTCGAATATAATTTGCTTCAAAATTTATTATATTTTTTGAATTTTTCGCCGGCTACTTTAATCATTTTTACAACTTTGTTTGCAAGTCTTGTATTATTTATTTCCCTACTAAAGGAATAATTCCACATCGATTTATCCAGCTGGAATTTTTTCCTTCGTAGAGAAATAAATAATTGAAAACTTGCAAACAAAGTTATAAAAATGATTAAAGTAGCCGGCGAAAAATTAAAAAATATAAAGAATTTTAAAGCAAATTATATTCGAATGCGGAAATTTCCACCGATTTCAAGAATAGGACCCCACAAGGTTTCGAAGTGAATTAAAAGTTGATCCTCCTAAATTTCCACGTTCGCCTGTTCGATGCAGCTGACTTACAGTAAAATGGCAATTGGGAATGAATAGTCCCTCGCTTAACTCGGACACTTCGCTTACAGTATCTCTTCTTATAGCATCTGTTCCGCCTTTTGTTTGCAGTCTTTCCAATGTGGTCTAGGGTGTATTTCCAACACTTCATAATTCGAGACACTTGGTCACAAAACCATGGACTTTTCGACATTTAAGCTGATATGTACTCCACTAGAGGGTCATAGTTGTAGCTGCCGACTATAGAAGAAATCAGAAAAGAAGAAAATCCTAGTACCCCCCGATCCAAATGCCACAACTTTAACCACTACACCATTTTTTCGGTAAGTTTCTTATACAAATTTCTTTTTAAGTAAAGTTTATATTCTTTTAATATTTAGAATGATCATTTATGTATCGGAAAATTCCCTAAAGACATTGCGTTTTATTTTATTAGTTTATTAAATCATTAATCACCAAAAATAAAATGCTTTTGTATATACATACATATAATATACAGGGTGAGGTTTTTAATAAATGACAAGCTTTTATCTCGGAAACGATGCAATATATGAGAAAATTACTTATAATGAAAATTGTTCTGTCTCGTGGGGGTCGTTTAGTTGTCATCTTGAAAGACCTTAACATTTATCAGTTTTGGAGATATTGACGAAAGTTATTTTTTTTTAATTAGCAGCTTATATCCATAGTTTCAAATTATAAATCAATAAAAAATATTATTAAGAAGATGTAGAATAATGAAGAAGCGTTCGACATGGTGATGGTATATCAAATTCGTCAAAATGAACTGTAGGCGATTAGATTATACGGAGGATAGGAGGAGGAAGAGGTTTATTCACTCGTTTAACAAATAAGCTTTGCACTACCGGAACCATAGGAAACCCAATGAGAGGAATATCTCGAAATAGGGGTGGAGAACTATCGATAGTTGGCAGCATTTTTAGCTGATCGTCTGCAATCATTGGATGATTTAATTTTTATTATTGTTGTTTTGAATTTCGACAACAAGATATTACGAACCGCTTTTTAAAATTTGCAACTACAAAATACTAGCATTAGAAAATGCTGCAACGAAAACTCTCCAATGTTAGAAATTATTTTAAACGTAACAAAGAATAAAAATTTATAGCTAAATGTTCCTAGTGCAACAAGGAGTATAAAACAAGTGGTAATAACAGTAATCTGTTAGATCACCTTAAAAGAATTACTCTGACTGTAAAATTCTGTTGTGCCTTATTTTAAACGCCAATGTGTTTATGAGAACAAAAGTTATCAAAAAAATGGATCGATACGATAGTAATCGAAGTAATCTTCGTATGGTGATCTTAGATTTTCAGTCGTTTTCTTTAGTGCAAGACAAAGGATTACGAAAGTTTGTCAAGGAGATAAACTCTTTAAGGATTACTTGGAGAAGGAGTTACTTACTCTAACTTGTGATTTGTGATCATCTCGGTCTAATGAGAGCTATTTAACCGTCAACTGCCATTTTGCTGACGATGATTTTAAAATTAGTTGTGCCGTGTTATCAAGAAATACGTTGAACACAAACCATAAAACTGACAACATTGCAGCAGAAATTAGGCAAATCATGGAAACTGGGGGAATTGCAGATAAAGTAGCCTTCATTATCACTGTTCATTCTTCAACGATGATTAAAGCATATCAAATATTCAAGATTCGTCACCACCCTTGCTTTGCTCACACGTTAAATGCGGTAGTTCAAGACAGTTGCGAATGTAAGGAGATACATTGGGCGATTTCAGGTCCCCTATCATGATCAGTAAAATCATCGCCAATTTGATTTGAAAATTCCATAGTGCTAAATATTTTTATAGCGTTGGCCGCGATTTTACTCAACATGTTCCCAACTGTTGTGTGTCCTGAAAGCGCCCATTGTGTACTCATAAAGTGTAAGGCACCAGTATCTTACTTTAAATCTAGTAATCTGGCTACACAACGTCTAAAGGTTCAATCACAATGACACCGCACCGCTCCGTTTTGTTAATCTGTCATACATGAAATTTAAATCGTAAAACGGATAGGCAAACACAATGGTCGGCCGGAACGGTACGTGCGGAAGAGATAGACCAACTTTCTACTTTTTCGATTAACATATCCTAAACAAATTTTTGCGTGCAACAAACTTATTTTAAATATTACCGGTGCCCAAAAATAACATTATTTTAAAAATGGAATTTAGAATTGTGGAATTCATTGAAAAAATTAAATGCCTTCCAGAGCTATACTATATAACAAAGCCAATAAAAATTACTTGGATAAAAAAAAAGATAGATTATCGGCAACAAATTCAAAGGGAATTTAATACCGAAGGTAAATTTTATACAAAATTAATTGGATCAATTGTACGAAATGGCGCGAAAAAATTGTGTTTGACAATGCGTAAAGGCGGCTTGACAAGGTGTGGTGCGGCACGGTGCGGTTTCATTGTGATTGAACCTTAAATGCGGAACAAGTCGCCAAAAACAATCGTCAATTAAAATTAATTCAATCGGTTCCAACGCACAGGAGCAGTACATTGTACTTGGTGAAACGCATTTTAGTAGTAAAGAATTCTATCGCTATCTTACTCTGCAAATGCCAAAAGCACCTACCAATCTTACTTTAGAGGATAGAATGGTACGCCTAAACAAGATTAATGGTTCATGGCAAAAGGCAATATTTAAAATGAGCCAATGGCAGTTCCGGTATAGATCCGTTATGGTTTTGGAGGGTAAATTTTTATAATTTCTGCAATTTGTTTTTAAACCAATTTTTTCCTTTTCAGGTGAATGGTTTAAAATTTCATACGCTTCAAAGATGTACCAAAAAAAATAATCAGCGTCCCAACTACATTAGTGCCGCCAGAAAGGATATTCAGGGAACGCGGCACAAATAATATCAGACCGAC
This sequence comes from Nephrotoma appendiculata, assembly GCA_947310385.1. Taxonomy (NCBI): domain Eukaryota; kingdom Metazoa; phylum Arthropoda; class Insecta; order Diptera; family Tipulidae; genus Nephrotoma; species Nephrotoma appendiculata. Next base: position 165,794,502 of record OX371224.1, read on the forward strand.
TGTCTAGAATTAAGGCAAAATCAAAATAATTGTTTTCATCAATAATAATTACTGAAGAATTATATTTTGTTCCAAATGTTCCTATTATAATTTTTAACGTGTACCTGAAATTATCAGAATTAAACACATTTTATTTTGAAGTTAAAATAAAACTGTAAAATATCAGTTTTAAGATACATCGGCAATGTTAAGTTACATTTCTTTTATACCGGAATGAGGTAATTAACATTATTAAAAGGTGTAGCTCAAGAAGGCTCAAAAAGTGTAGATAAAAAGTTTAGCTGCAGAAGAAAAAAAAATTGGAATTCGAAGCACGTGATTTAATTAAAATTATTAAAAATAAACAATGTTATATTGGGAATCACAGAAGTTCAAAAATAAGTTTATACACTTTCTTTATAAATTTTTTTTTATAATCTTTTTAATTCAAGAAATTTTGGAAGCCATAAGTGCCGAGTTTGTAATTTAATGTTCTCGAATTGTGATGTTGTTCGAAATTTATAAACCCTACACGTAGAAGCGTCATTGGCCTTTTATTAATTGAACAAATTTTCGGAATCATGAATGCCGAGTGCGGAATTTAGTTTTTTCAACTTGGTTTAATGTCTGAAATTTGTAAAAAGACAATTTGTTTGTTGTGATTGACGATATGGCTCTACATGTGGAAACGTCTTTGGTGAAATTTGCCATTTAAGTCATATCGCCAATCACAACATGCAAATTGTTTTACAATTTTTTCTACTAGCATTAGACATCGTCCCAAGTTGAGATCACTAAATTTCACACTCGGCACTCATGGTTCCAAAGATTTTTTAATTATCCACAATAAAATAATTAATCGAATTTGGTCAGATTGGTCACACACTTTCACGTGTAGGGCCATATCGCCAAGCACAACAGGCAAATTGTCTTGATTTTTTTTTACAAATTTCAGACACCAAACTAAGTGGAAAACACTAAATTCCAGGGTCGGCACTCGTTGTTCCGATGGTTTTTTGAATTAATAAAAGAATTAAGTCAATTTCGCTCCAATGACGTTTCATCGTGTAGAGCCATACCGACAATCACAGCATGCAAATTGACTTAGAATTTCTTCTACTAATTTTAGGTACGATCCCAAGTAGAGAGCAAATAAATTCCACAATCGGCACTTATCGTTCCGATAATTTTTTGAATTATTAAAAAATTAAGCGAATTTGGTCAAAAACGTTTCCACGTGCCATATCTCTTTAAATGGGGGCCAAATTCACTTAATTCTTTTATTAATTCAAAAAAACATCGGAACAATGTGTGCCGAGTGCGGCATTTAGTGATTTTAACTTGAGATATTGTCTGGATGGCGCACACTTTTTGATAATTTGTGTATCTACAGTTTTTGAGTCTACACTTTGTGTTAAAATTTGTAGCTACACTTTTTATTAACGTTAAATATTTCACTTTGGAGTCTCTTATTGTTCCAGAAAAGTATCCTAACCATATCATTTTTATATTCATTATACAATTAGATTGTTTTAACCCAGACTATCGATGTCCTCCACCACTATCACAAGCTGAAAGCTCACTTGTTTGTATGTTTTGAGAGAAAATAAGTTCCATGCAGTTGGTATTACAATAAAATAGTGTAGAATTTAGAGAATTTTTTGTCCGCTGTAATGCAAATCAAATTTTGCTCATATCTCTGAAACCGAAAAATTTTTTATGAAGAAAAACTATTTATTTATTTAGTTTTAACTATTTAATCAAAAAAAGCGCACTCAAAAGTATAGGTTCTAATTAAAAAAAAACCTAAAATATCTCCAAAACTAATCAGTTTCAAGGTCATTCAAGATCACCACTAAACGTCCCCCTCAAGACTGAACAATTGCCATTATAAATACTTTTCACATATCTTGCCCCGTTTCCGAGATAAAAGCCTCGGCATTTATTAAAAAACTCACCCTGTATTTATGCATGAATATATAACATGTATGTCGCATTTAAATTAAATGAATAATTAAAAAACAATTTAACAAAAATTTAAATACAAATCAATAAATAATTAATGGAATTTAGATATGTACTCGGAAGTACAGAAATATTATTCAAACAATTTTTTTTGTATCCGAATTCAATTTATTCGGAAAGTTGTGTTTTCTAAAAAATAATAACAACAACAAAAAACACTGTGTTAATTTGACAAAAAACCAATTATTCAATAAATTACTAAACATTTTTATGGTTTTTGTTATTTGATTACCAAAATTAAATTAAATTAAAATTCAAAAGCTTTCAACGCTCTAAAAAATTTATGTGTTGTACGTAGTGCTGCTACATAGCTTCCCGTCAGCTAAACACAAAAATACGTAATTGATTTAGTCCTAACCTAACCTAAAATTTAAGCGTTATTTTATCGGTTTAGCACTTGGCACGATACGGCCACAGTTTTATTGGAAATTTTTTATAATATGATGTGTGTAGGTAGGTAGGTAGGTAGGTAGGTAGGTGGGTATTTAACTCGTTTGTGCAGCAAAATCATCAGAATTGTGGTTGCATTTATTAAAACTACAAATAATAATGGATAGATGGATATTTAGAAAATGTCAGGGAAAATATATAATATTAAATTATTATTAATATTATTTTTTGTTGCTGTTGCTGTCGTTTTATATTTATCTAAATGTTTAAATAATAAATTAATTTGAATGTTCGTATTGTGATTTTCAATATATGAAATTGTAGTGTTTGCATTTCAAATTTAAATAATATTTTCATTACTCGTGTATTTTTCACTTTTTTTTGTTGGATTTTACAATCGTATGTACATACATACATTTATAATATGTAACAGATTATAACATATATTTACATATGTACAAAAAATCAATATCGGATATATTATGTACATACTCGTTACACTAGAAAAAAAAAATTAAAAACGACTTACCTATGTACAACGTTTGCTAATAGATCGTTATGTTTTAATTTATAATCGGTTGGCACTTTTTCATAATTAACAGTTAATGTTCCAGCTTTGATACACCGTTCATATTCTTCAGCTGGATGGGCACGAAATTCACGAGCAAAAACATCTAGTATTTTTTCACCTACCCATCGTCCTTTTGTGAATGTTGTGAATGTGAAGTAATATGGGTATACTTTTCTAAGACCTAAATATTAACAAATTATTTGTTTTGTTTATATGCTCGTATAAAAATTATGTAAATATAATTATAACAATAATTAACTAAATTAATTAAAAATAAAAACAAAAAGCCAAAATACACACACAAACACAAAACATACCATTTTCAATATAATAGGATGTTTCATAATATCGCTCATCGGTGAATCCAGGTCGTTTTGCTTTTAGAGCTTTTGTTTCTAATTTTGCCTAGAAATAAACCAAACATAAATAATATTAGAACAAAAAAGGTTTAATACTAAATTAAATTTTTTAATTGTTTATTTTGATTTATATAATACCATTTTGAAATTTAGATTTTATGCTTGTTAGAAAACAGAAGCTTTTTTCATAACACAGAACTTTATTGTACAAAATATGTACAACAAAAAATTAATTAGATAAGGCTTGTATAGGATGTAGAAAAATTAATGATTTTCCTAAGACATTTCATGCCCAATAAACTAGGGACTTTGAGACAGTTTTTTCCAATTACGGAATGTATTTGAAATAATTCGTCAATATAATGAAAGCTTCCATCTTTGATTGGTTCAACATCATCACAGCCAGAAGTCAAACATCCACAGGCCAGTAACCGCGCACGACGAAAAATAAAAGAGAACAATCGAGAATTAGTTAGTCACATTCGTACTGTCGTAGCATTAAAATAGAAAAAACGTGTTTGCGATAATAAAACTAAAATAAATTGTTTTCCTTCATTTCATTTGGTTTTAAATCAACCGCCTTTAATTCCCCAACTTTGCCAAAATAAAAAAAAAAAATGCTGAGTTTAAAACACTTGAAAGTGGATACATTAAAAAAAAAATTAAAAGTGCTAAACTACCTACAACCGGTAACAGAAAAGAGTTGACCGAGCGACTGGAAGAATTTTATAGTTATGAGGAATACGAAAGTGTCGTGAACAAAACAATGGCTGATAGAATATTCGAGTTACAAAGAGAAATTTGAATTTTGAGAACGGCAGATTTAAAGGGGAATCCCGTAAATAAGTCGCAATTGCCGCCATCAATTGCGTCATCGCCATGTATCAACACCATGCCGAACTTTCAGTTAAGTTTATTTGAACCACCACCACACACACACGCAGGTTTTATTACAACCGGTTGAGTTTATGACGTCATCACAATTTTCGTCTTCTATCGCAATAAATGGATTTGAGCTAACCCAGTCAGCAGTTTGTAAATAACAATACTATATAACATCGGTCAATGCGAAGATGGTCAATCAATTAAATGAAGGTTGTAGGGCAACAACGAGCGTTGCATCGACGGGTCATGTCACGAATACGCGCGGTAGATCAATTTTGTCTAATTATACTAGTCATCCACTGACGAATGGAGTATCGGGAGTTTAGGTCATCCATTCCTCATTTCAAGCGACGCCAGATCAACATTTTGTGCCGAATGTTGTGCCGGTTGGGGTTGGTATTCGAATTAACATATTCCAATTAATCGATCCCAACGAACATTGTCAATGAGATCGGTCTAATTTTGATAAATACCAAATTGACAGTTTGAAGAATGCATATTACTGGGACGACCGAGTTGTGATTTTTGCGGTTCAATCGAAGCTTTGTCAATAAAATGCCCAAACCACAGAGGAGAGAACGTTGCATGAAATGCCTTCGAACGACACACCAATCCACTACATGTCCAGAGAAACGAAAAATAATTGCCGAATCGAAAACGATTGCCAAGCCGAGTATCCTTAAAATTGAAGAAAAATGATTACCAACCGCCGCCGTTGACAATTTCATTTAAAAAAAATCAAAATAAATGGTAAAAAGACTTCATCATTTGTAACGCCTGGTAGCAATCGAACCTTGATCTCTAAGTCGTTCGCCGAAAAAATGAATCTGAAATCTGATTGTTCCATCGTTCTTACGGGGTTTGCTGGTTGTCAATAGTGCGCCAAAAATTTATTTCCGCAACAGTAGACGTCGATACAATACGTACTATTCAAACGTTCTTGTCGAAGAGGCCGAATTTATTTCCGAAAATATATGGTTGGGCCGTGACATTTTGTGTAAAGAAGAGATTACGGAAAATTTTGACATGGGAAAGGACTTAAGCGAAACCGAACAAAATCAAGTAAAAGCTTTGTTGTAGTCGCATTGCGATGATTTCGCTTCAACAGTATCAGAGTTAGGGAAGTGTGTCCTAACATAGACGGTAATTAAACTAACTACCGATACACCGATCAATATCAAACCGCATCGTATCGCTTTCGCAAAAAGACCGATTGTCAAGAATAGTGTGGAAGAATTGTTACAGAACGGTATTATTCGATCTTCTGATTCTCCGTCCGCCTCGCCCATGGTCTTAGTCGATAAGAAGAAAGGTAAAATAAATAGTTCAGTACATTGTATATGAAAGTGAGCTATCATCAGATCGAGGTCAAACATGAATGACTAAATTCATTTCTATGATGGACCCTGGTGAAGTGATTGTATTTATATTTTGATGATGTAGTGATTCCGAGTAAAACCGTTAAAGAAGGATTGACACGATTATACAAGTTCTTCACTGTTATACGGCAAGCCGGATTGACTCTTTGTCTGAATACATGTAAATTTCTTGCAGCCGAGATCACCTTTTTGGGGTACGAAATCAGAGAAAATGGGATGTTTCCGGAGAAGGTAAAGTTTGTGCCGTCAAGAGTTTCTCGTCGATAATCACCGAGGCCCGATGATTTTTGGTACGGAAGCCCGAAGATAAAAACTTTAATTGAGGACAACCGCAGCAGCAGGTTTTTTTGAAGTTAATCGAACTTCTTTGTGACAAACCGTGTCTCAGACTTACGATCTCGCCGTTGAACATGAACTACACACCGACTCTTCTAGTATTGGTCTCGTTGCAGTCATCTTCCAATCGGTGGACGGGAATGGAAATCGGTGGACGGGAATGGACTTGTCATTTTATCTACTTTGAAAACGATTTGGTCTCGCCACCGACTGTTCTGCCATCGCACAAATAAAAGAGAAAACGGCGATGGTAGAGAGAATCGCAAGATGGTGGATGCGACTACTTGAATATGATTTTGAGACAATTCACCGACCAGGAGATCGCATGGCTCACGTTGTTGCGTTTAGTCGATCTCCAAACGAACCACCGAGAGAATTGGAAACTGCTGGCTTCATAATGAAAATTGGAATTGATATAAACGAATAGAATCTTATCATGCAACTCCAGGACAAAAATTTGAAGAGAATCATCGCCGTACTTAACGGATATCAGAAGTCCGACGATGAAAAGCATTTGCGAGAAGAATTTCGACTGAAAGATAATCGTTTGTTTTCAAAAGGTGGTGACGAATTAAAATTTGTTGTACGAAGAGAACAAGCTCTACAGAATATTATGAAAATAAGAGAAAAGTGAAAAAAAAAAAATTCGGCCGACAGCATTCCGAAACAAAGAAGTATATTGAAGGAGATTTAATTGTAGTCAAAAATGAAAAGTCCTCAACCGGCGAATCACTAAAGTTAGATCCGAAATTTCGTAGACTTTATGTAGTGTCTAAAGTTCTTAGAAACGACCGCTATGTTGTGGAGGACACCAGGGGAATGCAGATCAAATCTCGAAAATTTAGTTCAATTTACTCATCCGACAAAATGAAATCTTGTTCATCGCCTGAATTGGGAAAAGAGAACAATCGAGAATTAATTAGTTAGTCACATTCGTACTGCCGTAGCATTAAAATGGAAAAACGTGTTAGTGCGATAATAAAACTAAAATAAATTATTTTCCTTGATATAAAATAATTTAAATTTTTTATTTATCTCATTTGATTTCTAAATCAACCGCCTTTAATTCCCCAATTTTGCCAATTTGACAGAAGTCATCGACATTTTAATGTATATGCGCTGTCAAACTAATGTACACACAATTCTGCGATGTATTAAGTTCACACATGCCAATAATTAAACGCTAAAATTTCACAACTAGCAACAAATTATGCTACAACTTTTTACGTTTATGTTTCGCTGCCGGCATTGCAATTCACCACTGAACCGCCAAATACAGGGTGTACTATTTAAAGGTTTGTTTCGGTTTCCTCTTTAACACGTTGAACGCCATGGTGGGTCACCGGTAATCGGCACTGAGTTTTTTCGTAGCACCACGGAGGTCACCGGTGATCGGCGAAGCCAAGATTATTAGAAACACATAATTCGAGTAAATTTTTAATGCTTTTAATTTCAGCGCAGTGGGGTGACCTCAGTGAATTAAATGCGTCACGAAATAATATTTCATCAAAATATGCAACACATATACTGAGAAATTCATTTTGGCCAGACCCAGCCATATAAAATTAGCGAGGCATTCAACGTGTTAAACTTCTGTTATATAACATTTAAATTTTGAGTCGAAAATTCAAGCTTCTCCTTGAGAATCGCCTAAGACATATGTTTTGAAATAATTAAAATCAAAATGTAATATTATTCATAAACTCGAGGAGATTGATTATGAATTGGAAATATATGTTATCCCTAAACTACGAGATTGGTAAATATGCGATTAAAATTAGAAAACTGCTTCTGAGTGGAACCTAACTTATGAAGTAGGGGTCTATTATTCCTGAAGTACTTTACCCCAAGGAGGATTTGTATGGTACGTAGCTAAGCGGAATGATAGCCGCAGTTAACTCTCACGAGCAAGCGGAAAGCAACACCGCATCTTATCAGCTTAGCCGCCCGATAATAAACGAGAATACCGAAGAGTCTAGGAAGTAGGAGGGGTCGTCGGGAAAATGGGGCCGTAATATTGCTTTAAGTTTTATTAATGAAATTAATGATCGATCGAAAAACCGGCTTTCAACCAGAACCCATAAAAAATTTGAACCGGAACCAAATTGCAAAGAAATTGAACCGGAACTGAAATCATACCATCTGTAATCAAACTATAAATTATCATACGATAATACTATGTCTTATATGAATTACCTAATGGGTTCGTCAAAGGTTCATTCCGTAGATTTCATGAAAATAATCAATTTATTCTTCAAAAGTTGAGTCGCCGTTAACAATCATGCTGTGTTTTATAACAACAATTCTAGTATGCAACCGTTTCAATTCCCGCAACAAACTATAATATACTTTAATTGATACAAAGATTACCATGTATGTATTTAAGAATTCTCTTTTGATTTCATTATATAATTCAACTAATGGTAACGAATAAAATTGGCCGTTTTTCATTATTTTCAATGGGAAATAAAAATTTCTATACATATTGAGTATACGTATAAGTTTAGTGGAATAAAGCTCGAACAGAGAGGCTCTTATAAATCAAGATGGCTCTGGTTTAATATAAACTAAAACCTTTATATCAGTGATACAAAACTCGCTCTTTAAATTTATATATTCATTCCAAGAGGAGTAAGTTAATAAAATTTCGAAAGACTTAATCCTCTATTCTCCCGTCGAAACGCAAAACCTAGTAACTACGACTTACTAGATTTTGTGATTATTCGTTTTATTAAACCGGAATAAAATTATGTTTCTAACGCTCTGAGAATTATTACTCTGCGATCATTATTGACAACTTTATTCAAAAAACAAACACCTAGTAACTTTACTCAAAATATTTATTTACAAAAATAGTTCCATACAGAACCTAGCAACTATGTATTTTTTTAATTTATTTGATCATAAAAAATGAAAGAGATAGCTATATTTATCCAATTGATGGTTATTCTTCGTGTCTATGTTCTTTGCGTGTTTAGTCGTGTGTTAACTGTCATTAGTTACAGTTTGTCATTAAAATGCAGTCGCGTGGAAAAATAACGGTTGAGCTGGCCCAAAAACTGTACGTAGATATTAATATATTTTTTACAGAAACTAGTAATTTTTAAATGATACTAAATTATGTGAGCAAACTTAGAGTGGATTGTGCACAAAACATAGTATCTTTTAAAAATTACTAGGTTATGTTGTAATATGATGTTTAGTGTTTTCATTTTATAGTCAGAAGATTTCATACAATACATAGTAATTTTTCAAAAGTTACTATGTTTTGTTGGAAATTGTCGTTTTTTAATCGAACGAAAATAATGATCATTGGTAAAGATCCAAATTTGGCTTCTCGCTAAACTCAACTTTATTCTACCAACAAAAGAAAACATTTTAATATTCGATTTACGGTCAAATTTGGGAAATACTGTAGCCAGTTTGTTTAACCCTGTCTCTCCCATTCAAAATTGTAATCTTATTAAAATGTTTTTAGGCTTCGTGCAGGAAACGCAGTAGGGCATTTAGAAGCAGCAAACACGTCGGAAGATTTTTCATCTGACGACTCTTTGGCGGATACCACGTATTGTCCCAATAGACATTGCATGGATGATTCCACAGATGAAGAATTGACAAATGATGATGCCATTCATAAACCTCCGCCTGTGAAAAACGTTAAAACACCACCGCCATTCGTAAATCATAACGATCCATCACCTCCGGTACCATTGGAAAGCCACATTCAAACACCTTCACCACTCGCGGTCCACCAAGCTAAAAAGAAAAAATCAGCTGATGCCGCACTAAAGCTATTAAATGAATATAGTTGCAAAAAAAATGTGGGCTGACATTTCAGAATTTTCGACGGCAAGCTAAATTTGACCAGTTCAGTAAAATGAACTTTGCCCAGCGTCAGTTGTTTTTTGAGGCATTTATTTTACAAAATAAAAACATTACCACTCGTCATCCACAAAACGTAAGTACACCTACGTATACCATCTTCCACTCAACGTACAAAATTCGTCGCAACAAATTTTTTTTTTTTTTTTTTTTTTTTTTTTTTTATTTCATTACCAGCTTAATCATTATAAATAAAATACATTGTGTGTAAAACATTATTAAAACTAACAAGATTAAGAAGGTAAGATAAGAGGACCATTGGATCAAAATAGATCACGTGACTGGTCCCCTGATTCTAAGCCACAAAAAAATATTTGAATCCTATTTACAAAATGAAAATCAATTTAAAATCAAATTAATTTACAGTTAAAATTAAAATTAAGAGAAACAAAAATTGTATAATAAAATTATAACTACATCTTAATTATTACACATGAATATATTAAAACCTCTTAAACTACACCATTTAATTTTAACATATATAATTTTAAAACCAATAAAAACAAAAACAATAATATTTTAAACCAATAGTTCAAAAAGATGGTCAATATTTTTAGTTTGATGAAGCCATTCCTTAAGGTATATTGAAAAACTAGAGAAGTTGCCGCACTTACGAATATCCAACGGTAAATTGTTAAAGATGATTGGTGCAATGATATTAATAAAGTTTCTCCTTAGATCTAATCTAAACTTAGGAATATGTTTCAAGAAGGTATGATTTGATCTGAGATTATACCCTGCATGAGTCACAAAATTATTCCCACTTTTAACATAGAATATTCTAAGTACCTTGAAGACGAATATGTGACGTAGAGGAAGTATGCTGAGATTTTCAAATAATGGCCACGTAGGCGAAAAGGATGGTTTAAAGCACATTATTCTGATTAACTGCTTTTGTCGCACGTAGATAGGACGTAGTGTAGCATTGCAAGCACTACCCCAACATGATAAACCATATTGCAGTATTGAGTCCGCTAATGCAAAGTAAATCGTCCTAAGTAAATATTGCGGACAAAATAGCCGTAAGACATACATTTTTCTGGAGACCAATGATAGTCTAGTTTTCAGCCCTTGTGTGTGCGCTTTCCAATTTAAATCTCGATCAATAATAATACCTAGATATCGAAATTCATCAACAGTGTTCACTAAGAAGCAGTCATTAGGAGGGCATTGCGTGTTATTGTTTCTGCTGCATTTGAAAGTATGATACGTTGTCTCAAGATACAACGATGAGGTATCCCTAAAATGTGATAATTTCGTTTTGTGACTCAAAACAAAATTATGTGCTTCCAACCAAATAGACAAACTTTTTAAATCATGATCTATGAGCATGATATTATCTTGATAACTTGGACTAGCATATGTAAACGAGAAATCGTCAGCAAAAGCAGTTGGAGGCCCTCGAAATTGTTGTCGAAAGATACCGTTTACATACACTAAAAATAATAAAGGTCCTAAGACAGAACCCTGTGGGACTCCCACATTTATCGGTAACTCTTTACTTAATTGTCCATTTACTCTAACCAATTGCGTTCGCCCATTCAAATACGAGGACACCCAATCCCGGGTTATCCCTCTGAATCCACAACAATATAGCTTTTTTAACAATGTGCTATGTTGAACTCTGTCAAAAGCCTTTGTTATGTCTATAAATAGAGAAGATACCTTGGACCCTTTATCAATATGTTCAGTTACTTGTTCTAGGAAAGACACGATAGCTTGTTCAGTATTTTTATTTTTCCTAAAACCATATTGGTCGGGAGAGAAAAAGTCTCTTTTTTCTAGGAAGAAAACGATTCTACTTTTTATGGCTTTTTCAAATATTTTCGAGAAGACCGATTATTTTTAAAGATCGGAACAACTAAGGCTCGCTTTAACGATGTAGGAAAAATTCCAGTTACTAAGCTTAAATTGAAAATAAAAGATAAGACATCAACTAAGAACCAGGACATTTTTTTAACAACATTATTTGAAATCCCATCCAAACCAGGAGTTGAATTATTTTTTAGCGAAAGAATTGTAAAATACACTTCTTCAGATGAAATTTCCGAAAAAACGCAACTATCTATAGATTGGTAATATTGACATATTAATCTATTTTTGTCATCATCCAAGAGGAGACTGGCAGCATTAGCATCACCAACACTAGTAAACAACTCGTTAAATTCATTAGCAATCTGCACTAGACCAGATATTTTGCAGCCTCTTTGATTAACAATTTCTTTAATTTCAACTGAATCAGGCTTTCCGTTAATTATTTCATTGACTGTTTTCCAATTTTTACGAGCATCACTACCATTGTTGCTGAACTTTTGAGAATAAAAGCTTTTTTTGGCTATATCAATTTGTAGGTTAACAGAGTCACACAGCGTCAAGCTATATTGTTTCAATCTACGGTTGCTGGTATGTTTTTTTGCAAGGCGACAAATATTATTTCTTTTACGTATTAGTCTCAATAAATCATCAGACATCCATGGCTTTAGCTTCGTTGATCTATTGGCACACAACTTAATGGAAGTGCTTTTTTTAATGTGACCTTTAAAGATTTTAATAAAATTATCGTAGGCCTTAGAAGCATCTAGGCAAGAATAAACATCAGTCCATACTTCATACAATAGTAGTTCCTTTAGCTTATTGAAATCAATCTGTAAAACTTCAAAGGTTCGCCGAGAAGTAGATTTAATGTTAAAGGTTCCTGTTAATTTAATTTCAATTAAACAGTGATCTGAAATTTTTAGGTCTAATACACTGTAAGAAACTACCGGAAAATACCTTTGATCAAGTCTATAGAGTACATTATCAATACAAGTAGCTGTGGTATTTGTAATTCGTGTTGGTTCAAGAATATTATCCAAACCATGTTCCGATAATAAAATTAGCAGCCTATCAAGCATTGCGTTCTGCTTGAGGAAGTCGATATTAAAATCACCCATGATAATTAAGTTAGAGTGGGATAGACCTTCCAAAAACCCACTGAATTCATCAATAAAACTGGAGATATCTGTATATCCAAGACGATAAATACAAATAATACAAACTAATTTAGAATTTATAAAGAACGTCAGACCGACCGCGTTGAATGTTTGGAAAAGTAGATTAAATTGTTTGCAATTTAGACTGCTATGTGCTTAAACAGCAACACCTCCCGAACGTTTATCATGCAGGCAAGAAGTGAATAGATCGTACCCCTTTACACCATAATTCGCGACTTCATTGTCGTAAATCCAAATTTCAGACAAACCAATAATTTGAGGCTGTAGATTACCGGACCCAATGTATACAAGCAGCTTATCTAAATTTTTCCTTATACTACGTATGTTTTGGTAAACAAGATTAAAGTTCATTGAGCTGCCCATTGAAATTAATAATAATCAAATTAATGTAACCATTCATAATAAATAAAATTATTATTTCGCGCCGCTTAATTAATTTGGTAAGACTACCGAGCCATTCATCAAAATAAAAATATCGATCAAATAAACCGACCATGTAGTGGTAAAAAATATTGTAGTGTAGTTGAGCCTTTAGACAAATGCCAAAAAGACATTTATAAGGTTTTGCCTAATTGTGTGTAAGACTATGTTCCTTCACACGATCGGTAGGAAAACTGATGGATTAATCACAGAATTTTTTAAACGAAGAAATGTAAATTCAGGATTGGTGCCATTAACTGACCATCGTGGTGATGTGGTAAACAGAATTAAGGTAGAAGAATTAACTTTAATTCACAATCAAATTCGGGACCTCATTTTCTCATTTCATCCACAAGTCTCACATTATAAGTTGGAGCACGCACCGAATCGTAGATATCTGTCATCGGAAATAACAGTCAAATTTATGTGGAATGATTTTATTACCAAATTTGGAAATGCTGCTTCTTACGTAACGTATTCAAAAATTTTCAAAAAGGAAAACATCGAGGTATGGATAACGCGTGCTTTAAAGATAGACAAATAAATTATAAATTATATAATGGAGCGTGGTTGGTTGTGTCAAGAAAATATTGGGTGACATAATTGAATCGACAATTATCAATGGCAAGTTTAAAGGAGGGCATGTTTTATTGTCAAGAATTCCGATGATCCCAACAGATTCTCCAATTGCATTTAAACGCTTACAATTCCCAATTCGTCTGGCATATGCATTAACAATCACCAAATCTGCCAGGTGATGCAAGTCTGTGGCTTGAATTTGGAAAATTCATGCTACACTCATGGTCAAGTGTATGTAGTCTGCTCCAGAGTTGCTAAGCTCAACGATTTGTTTGTATACGCAGAAAATGTATCAAAAAATATTGTCCACACGTTGAATTTATTAAAAATCTTCCTACTTATAAAACAATTATTTTAAGCAAAACAACGTTTGCCGGGTCAGCTAGTTGGTTTATAAAATAATAAGTGGATAATGGAACCCAGCATAGTCACATTAGCTATCCGCTAATAAGCTATTCGTTTTAACTTTGAAGGACCTCTATATGAATAAAATTTTACAATTGTAAAATTCTATAAAATTTTAATTGTGTGCAAATACTGGCAGACTGAAAGCGGAAGAACTAAACCAAAACCATTATAAATGCAAACCACAACCATATCTTCCGTATACACTCGCTCAAATTCTCAACATTCCTGATTAATATTCTACTGTAAACTAAACACCTGATTCACAAATATTTTTAATAATCTTCTTTGTGGTATGGTGTATATGTGGGTAACCCCCGTTCCCGATCTCATGCATATCATCGAAAATAGAAAAACTAAACAAAATGTGTAGGAAATATGAAAAATTCTTGTAAAAAGTAAATTTAATAATATTTTAGCTGGAAAAATTGTGATATATAGAATTTTTGCACGAAACATTAAGTTTTTTTTTTTGTACAGTATGTAACGTTATACTGTGCGCGAGTTCAAAATAGTTTTATCCTAGTGTATATCGCAAAACAGCACAAATTAAAAGTTTTCAATTTTGACTCAATCATATATACAAATAATAAAAATTATATTTAGAAATATCGTTTGCTCGCTATTATTTTGTGTATTGAGAAATTTACCACCTGTCTTCTCATGTTTATCAATCACGAGCGATTAAAAAAATTATTTTGAAAGCACACAAAACTTTTCTTTAATGTTTTTATTACACAAGGTTTTATTTTTTTGTTCCATTCAGGACGATTGACAGGAATGAAAAGTGATTTTTTTCTATTTCAACAATCAAGCTTTATATTAAAAAAAATCTTTTTTTTTTTAGATTTCTGCACAACAAAAATCGTGATTGATGTGATAGTTTTATAGCATGAACAGAATTTTTACAGTATAAAAAAGCTCTTGTTCTCGCTTTATGTGTATGCTTTATGCTGTTATATCGAAGACATATTTTTAAAAATTTTTATCGTTCACACAACCATAACCAGTAAGTAATAATACCACATACAAAAAAAAACAAACTTTTATATTTTAGTCGAAATAATAAAAATAAAGAAAAGCTCAATTACAAAACTTTATCACTTCATTAAAAAATTTTCTTATTATATATTTTTATTTTATATTTTATATACATATAGTATACGTATATAAGAGGACACTCATAAAGCCAACTCCATAAGTACACACGAAAAGAAATAAAAATGAAAAAGTTTTATTCTTATAAGACGACATAAACATTTCGTATACGTATGGTATATAGGAGAAGAGCTTTTGAAATCACAAAGTAGTAATTTTACCAAAATTATGTTTTTATAATAATGTCATGATCATGTTTTTAATTAGTTGCAATTTAATTAATTTTACACAGAAAATTATACATATGTATGTATGTGTATGGACCGAAAAAAGTTCATAATTACTTTGGTTTTAATTTTATTAGGACAAAATACCTGTGTAATGTATTTGGATAATCATTGGCCGTAAATTTAATGCCATTTAACCATATAACATTTTGTTTAATCTTTTGCTTCAATAAGCTCACATAATTTTCTGTTGATACATTAATTAAATATTAGAAATATAAATAAAATATAAAAGCTCACACAGAGAGTAAAGCTTAATGAACATCAAAAAGGTAAATAGTACGATATGATTTTTTATCGTTGCTTTTATTTATTTAATATTATATTTCTTTGACTTTATGTATATATATATATACTTCTTTTGCTACACAAATTTTTATGTCAAACTTGACAGGTTAATTGAAGAAAGCTAAATAAAATATGTTCTATAGTGTTAAATAAATCAGCAGGTACTTTTATGCTTCAAAATAAATATATCATGAGTTTTATGTCAAACTCAAGTTTATTTATTTTTATATGTGTCTGTACACACGTACATTTATGTTATACTCGAGCACCCTTCAGACTTTTACATTTGCATAATTAACGATTCAATAAGATGTTAAAATACGAATGAACATAATAAAGCATTATAAAATATGCGTAGAAATGTAATCGGATTATGGTACCGGTATGCAAGAGATTTAAAAGGAATTTGCATTTTTAATCGTCTTTATACTATGAATTTGATATAATTTACACATCCCTTTATTTAATATACAAAGGTTAAAAAATTAAAACACATTATTTAATAAGGAAATGTTACAGGTGATCATCAAGAAACGTTGTAGCTGTTTCAAATATTTACGATACCAGTTTTGAGATTTTTTTTCAAGACATTTATATTTTAAAAGCTTCTTGAACAATACTTAAACATTTTATCAGAGCTTAAAGCTTTTTAAGTGGCGGCAAATGTTACTTAATATTACAATTACGTCAGACAACTATTACATTTAGTTGTCCTGTTCATGTTACATTAGCACTAAGAGAATATTATCCTGATATCAGTCCAAAAACCCTGTAGAGATGTCAATGGGATTCTTCAAATTACCACCGTTATATCATCCCTGCCTGTAATTGATAATACATATTATCTAACTTTTACCAAAGCAAAAAAGTGCTTATTAATGGACCAGCTCACCTTACCATTTTCTAGTAAAGTCTTAACTGAACATGAACCCTAATGTAATGCAACATGCTTCACCACTGAGGAGGATGCTTTCAAAGTAACTGAATCAATGAATCCATTTGTCGTAAACGATATCAACCACAAACCTTTGGACATTGTATTTGATACAACCTACTGTAACCTGAAGAAATCTAAGACACCTTCCAAGAATGAAATACAACTTTAAGAAGGCAAATTACGCCGGTTTGCAAAATTATTTAGAAGCAGCGCATTAAGATCTAGCAAATTGAGATCCAATTTTAAATTTTGACAATGTGAACGAAAATTTTGATAAATTTTATAACTTCATTCACCAAGGCTTTGAACACCATGTGCTTTTTTACAATAAAGCACCAAAAACTCATCCTCCGTGGTTCAATGACCTGCTAACTAATTAAAAAAAAAACCGAAAATGTAAAGCCTATACTAAAATGATGAAATCTAGATTTGAAACTGACAAGCTAGGTTTTTTACAGTACAGTGATAAATTTGACGTATATTTCAATTTTGAAAATACTTTCAATCCAAACAGGAAATCGAGGGATATCCTTATATCGAGGGAAATTCAGAGATGGATGTGGGCCGGATGATATACCCAACTTTATATTAAAAAGGTTTGCGAGTAGCTTTACAAATCCACTCTGTAAACTTTTCAACCAATCAATAGCCACAGCCGTGTTTCCTGATAAATTTTCGAAAATAACATCCATCTTTAAATCGGGTAAGAAAGAGGATGCCTCATGTTACAGAGGAATTTCAACATCTTCGTCAATTCCAAAATTATTTGAGCTAATTGTGTGCAATGCTTTTAAATCTACGTCACATCTCTATCTATCAACACGGGTTCATGCCTGGAAGATCGACATCTACCAATCTGGTCGAATTTACCTATAAAGTGTTGAATGAGATACAAAATCATCATCAAGTAGATGTAGCGTATACAGATTTTAGCAAGGCATTTGACTCTGTTTGCCACCTAAAGCGCTTCAAAGTCTGCGCGCATTCGGGTTTTCAACCGGATTTATTAATTGGTTCAAATCGTATCTGAAAAACCGACTACAATATGTATTAATTGGGAATGAGAAATCCAATGTTATCAAAGTGACTTCTGGTGTCCCTCAAGGGTCGCATATTGGACCCTGGATTTTTATTGTGTTCATCGATAGAATAGCCGAGTTAATTAAGCACTCAAATGTTCTAATATTTGCTGATGACGAAATTTTTTTTCATACAATTAAACATGAGCATGATGTTGATAAACTGTAAAATGACCTCAACAGACTTAGTGAGTGGTGTATCCAAAATTCATTACACCTCAATATTAAGAAATGTAAAACTATGTTCTTTCATCGAAAAAATATCCAATAACTCGGCATATAAAATAAATGGCGCGGAAGTTCCAAGAGTACGTGAGATTATTGATCTGGGAGACACATTTGTTGAAAAAGTTAGTTTTAACCGTCATGCATATAATTGTATTGTTAAAGCCAACGGTTTGGCTTTGTTAAGCGGTGGACTGGGGAATTCACGGATATTTGGAGTAAGAGGAGCTCTGTGCACATGAACAGAATCGAAAGCATACAAAAAGAATAATTATATTCCTGTTGAAAAAAACTGGCTGGAATTATGATTATAACATACCATTCTATGGAAATGTGGCTCGCTTACTTCCTTACACTACAAGGTGCAAAGAATATAACATGTTCATGCTTCAAAACAGGCGCCGACTTCTTTTATAGGAAACGTTCTTCTCGGCTACATCGATTCATCCTTCATACTGCAAAACATATCCATAATTGTCCCAAGCAGGACTTTGCGTAATCATCGATTTTTGGCACTCGAACACCACCCAACCAACTATGGCGATAACAATCCCATTAATCGATCAGCAAAATCATTCAATACCGTAGTTGATCAATTTGATTTTAATTTATCAAAAAACAGTTTTAAAAACAAGTTAAAATAGTATTTTATAAATTTTTAATAAGTCCTTTGACATCTCCCATCTAAGTGTGAATAGATTTTTTTTTTATTTTTTTTTTTAAATTTGAAATCATAATTGCAATGTACTAAATTGATTTCCTTTAATAATTAAATAATTAAATAAATAACCTAAAATGACAGTTTTGAGCTTTTAAAAATTATTTATAAAATAAACATTAACGGATTTATATTTTAAAAGCATATTGATCAGAGTAAGCAATTATTGTAAAAGTTTAAAAAAAATATTAATTAAAGCTTTTACTCGGGCTTAAAGTCTAATATCTAATATGACATTTCTAAACTTTTAAAATTATTTATAAAATGAATATTTCAAGGGAATTATATTTTAAAAGCTTATTCATCAGATTAACCGAAATTTTAATAAAATTAAAACAAATAAATGACTTAAAGTTGGCCTTTGACTTACTTTTGTTTAATAGTTTTTTTTAATTATTTATTTAGCTTTAGAGTATATCACAGTATGAATTCACACTCTGTAAGTGTTCCTTTCTTTAAACTTTCAAGTGCTGCTGGCCTGATACACTGAGAGTCGGAGAGGGCCTATAATGGGGGCCAATAATTTACACGAATATTGAGGATTATACAATACAAATTAAAATAACAAATAGCGGAAAGTAACAAAAATCGACAAAAAGGCAACATGTAAATTTGGAAAGTTTTAATTGCGTATTCCATTATAAATGAAAGTAAATGCTCAAGAAAGCTTTTAGTCGGGCTTTAAGCTAGTTTGCTTTAAATAGTAGCGAATGTTACTTAATAATCTAATATGGTAGTTTGAAGCTTAAAAATTTCAAAGGATTTATATATTTTGTTATTATTATATATTTTAAAAGCTCATTGATTTTATTTTATAAAATTTAATTAAAAACAAAAAAAAATTGCTTGAAACTTTTCTGGGCCTTAAAGTTTTCACTAAATGGCGCCGAATCTATTCTGACATTTTTGAGTATTTTTCAAAAAATTAATAAAGTAAACATTTCAAAATAAATTAATGAAGTAAACATTTCAATATTTTAAAAGCTCATTGATATCAAATCTAATATAAAATTTACTTAAAACAATCGGGCTTAAGTTTTCGTTAAGTGGCGGCCAACGTAGCTTAAAAATCTAATATAGTAATTTAGAGCTTTTAAAGCTTATTGGTCAGATTAATTTTACTACAATAATTTAAAAAAAATACTTAATTTGTTAGATTTTACAAAATATAAATGAATTATTAGAAAATGACTAAAAGCTTTAACTCGAGGTTAATGTTTATTTTAAGTAATGCACATGTAACTTAAAACTTTATTTGGTAGTTTTAAGCTTTTATAAGTTAATGCAAAACATATATTTCAAGGAATTTATTTTAAAATTTATTAAAATTTTTGGTGGCGATTGATTGTCTGCTTGTGCAGCGTCTATTTTCTGCGGCCGGTATGAACTGCTTTGCTTGTACCCATCGTGTCACTTTTTGTCTTCCGTTTGGAATACTCGGCGTATTGTTGTCGTTCCCTTCTTCTTTGTTCATTTTAGTGAACATGTTGCTTTTTTAACAACTATGGTAAACACATGGATGGCGATTTGAAATTGTGCCATTTTATGTGTTTACAAGTAACACGTGGTAAAACAACCGGGTGGTGATTTAGAATTGTGCCACTTATTATGTTGAGATTGCAAGATGTTACATGCCACATCACCTCCCACCAGACGAGTTACACTGGTGGAGGTAACGAAAGATACTTGTTCTCTATGACTACTATAGTAGTTCTTATTACATGTGAGCCTAAGAGATAAGCTCAGTCAATAGCTCGAACTGTGTGCCTAATCAGTCGATAAGTTGACCGATACTCCAAATCTAAAAATGTAGTATTCGTTGTGTAAGTAAAAATTTGCCGTTCGCAGTGATTGTTTCCCAGTTTACTTGTTAAAGTGTCAATTGTGGCTAGTTATTTAGATACTGAAAGAGCTTGTGACATCTAATCTTTCGATACTGCTTGTGTAGGCACTCGATCGAAAATGGCCACAAGATTGTGCAAGACAAAAAATGTATGTACGGGACGTAATCCTGAAGTACTGCTTTTGAAATATGAGTAGAGATGTTGGTCACTGTGTAAATTAGTGGGTTTTTGGAACTAAAAATAATGACGGAACATCAAGACGCAAAAGGAAGGCGACAGTGGCCATGATTGTGTCGGCAAGAAGACGTAAGTGGATATGAAAGAGGGTCATCTTTACTATTGTTATTGCTCGGTAAAAAACCGGCGTCGGGATCACCATTATTACGTATACATATTATTTAATTATAATTATTATTATTAAATTAAAAAAATTAATATTTATTGTTGCTTACGTGGTTAGTTGAGACGAACTGATTAATTATAAAATTTATTTTTGTTAACAAGACCTGGACCTG
Organism: Nephrotoma appendiculata; assembly: GCA_947310385.1. Taxonomy (NCBI): domain Eukaryota; kingdom Metazoa; phylum Arthropoda; class Insecta; order Diptera; family Tipulidae; genus Nephrotoma; species Nephrotoma appendiculata. The sequence goes on from OX371224.1 coordinate 165,815,696, forward strand.
ATATCTGTATACCATTGCAATCTATTTTTTCTTTCTATCAAAATCGGCCAAAATGGAGCCTGGTGCCATAAATTAACATTTACAAATCGTTACGCTTTCGATAACCAGAACGTTCCTTATTCCTTACCAGAACGAACAAATAAATTCGATCGAAACATCAAATCATTTTGTTTGATCGTTTTTGTAAATATGTTGTTTATCAAGAACTGTGGTAAAGAACATGGGTGGCGATTTGCAAACGAGCCACGTTTTATGTTGTTTACCAGATACGCATGGTAAAACACCCGGGTGGTGAATTAGAGTTGTGCCACTAATTGCGTTGAGATTGAGAAGAAATTTTATTTGCGATATGTACGATTAGAATAGTTAGTTGCAAAATTCTAACCGCTACAATATCGTAAAAGCTTATTGATCAGGTTAAACAAGGGTTGTAATAAAATTATAAAATAAAAATATGTATTAATTTTACTCGGGCGTAAACGTTTCTTTACGTGGTGGAAAATGTAACTTGATAACTTAATACGGCAAATTGGAGCTTTTTAAAATTATTTACAAAATAAAAGTTTTAGGAGTTGATATTGTAAAAGCTATCGATCAAAAGTAAAGAAAAAAAAATCTTAAAGTTTTCCTTCGGATTTGAAGTGTTTTTGATAAGGCAGGTTTGAGCTTTTGCTGTTATTTACAAAATAAACATTTCAAAGGATTTTTATTTTGAGAGCCAATTGATCAGATTTAATAACAAATACTAAAAGCTATACAAAGTTTTATTAAAACTTTAAGAAAACTTTAAGAGAGGCGGCGAATGGAACTTAAACAATTAATATGACTATTTGGACAATTTTAATTTGTATTTTAATAAAGCACATTGTATTTTAAAAGAAAACACATCTAAAAAAGTACTTTCTTGGTTCTAACAGTCTTGAGCTTTTTAAAATTATTTATAAAATAAACATCTCAAGGAAATTATATTTCAAACGCTCATTGATATTGCAAAAATTTATTAAATTATAAAAAAAATAAAGCTCTTCTAATACCTAAAACTGGGGCTTAAACTCTTTTGTAAGTAGTTGCAAATGCACTTTGATTACCTAATATTTCAATGGATACATTTTTTAAAAGCGTTTTGGCCAAATTTAAAGAAATTTTATTAAAATTATAAAAAGTCTTACTTAAAGCTTTTAGTAGGGCTTAACGTTTGTTTAAAGTACAAGTTAATAATCTAATATAACAGTTTTGAGTTTTTAAAATTATTTATAAAATAAACATTTCGAGGAATTTATATTTAAAAATTGTTGATCAGAATTTAAAGAATTTAACTAAATATATATATAAAAAAAATGCTTAAAGCTTGTACTCAGGTTTAACGGTATTTGAAGTGGTGGCGAATACAACATAGTAATATTTCAAAGGATTTACTGTATAGTTTACAAGCTTATTGATCAGATGGAAGTTTTTTTTATTAAAATCAGAAAAATATTTAAAGCTTTTACTCGAGCATAAAGTGGCGGCGAATGTAATTTACTAACCGAATTTGACAGTTTCGCGGAATTTAAAAAAAATTTATTGGTCAGATTTAGTTAAATTTGATTAAAATTATAAAAAATAAAATTACGTAGTAAACTAATATGGCAGTTTTGAGCTGTTCACAATTATTTATAAAACTTTTCAAACGATTTATATCTTAAAAGCTTGTTGATCTAACAAAATTTTAACAAACTACTGAAAAACATTTAAGCTTTTACCGAATGTAACTTAATAACCTGATATGAGTTTTTCAAAATAATTTAGAAAATAAATATTTTAAGGGCTTTTTATACTTTAGACGTTTATTAGATTTAACAAACATTTTTTAAAATTATAAAAAATAATTAAAACTTTCACTCGGGCTTAAAGTTTTCTTAAAATAGTGGCGACTGAAATTTAATAACTTAATACGGTAGTTATGAGTTTTAAGAAGGATTTATATTAAAAAGCTTATTTATCAGATATAACAAAATTTATAGGGCTTTAAAGTTTCTATAAGTGGCGGCGAATGCAACTTAATGATCTAATACGGCATTCTTGAGCCTTTGAAACTTATTTCTAAATTACATTTTATTCAAATTTTAAATACAAACATTTAAAACTTTTACTCCGGTTTAAAGCTTTCATTAGGTGGCGGCGAATCTTGCTAAATGATCTTGTATGGTAGTTTTGAGCTCTTACATTTATTTGTAAAATTCAAATTTACAAAATTTGTAGATTTAATAAAATTTTATTAAAGTCATTTTTTAAACAATTACTGAAAGCCCAGTAAAAGGGTTTACGTTTTTTAATAAGGCAATTTTGAGCTTTTTAAAATTATTTATAAAATAAACATTTCGAGGAATTAATATTCAAAAAGTTAATTTGATCAGAATTAAAAACAGTTTATTCAAAATATATAAGCAAGTTGCTTAAAGCTTTTACTCGGGCTTTATAGTATTTGAAGTGGCGGCGAATACAATTTATTATCCTAATATTTCAAAGGATTTACAGTTTACAAGCTTATTGATCAGATATAACAAAATTTTATTAAAATCAAAAAAAAAAATTAAAGCTTTTACTCGAGCATGAAGCTTTTTTTAAGTGGTAGCGAATATAATTTATAACCAAATATGACAGTTTTGAGGAATTTTTTAAAAAATTTATTGGGCAGATTTAGTTAAATTTTATTAAAATTATAAAAAAAAAATTTACTTGAAGCTTTTACACGGGCAAATATTACTTAATAAACTAAAATGGCAGTTTTGTGCTTTTAACAATTATTTATAAAATATTTCAAAAGATTTATATCTTAAAATCTAAAGATTTATATCTTAATATGTATTAACAAAATTTGATTATATTACGGAAAAACATTTAAGCTTTTACCGAATGTAACTTAATAACCTGATATGAGCTTTTCAAAACAATTAAGGAAATACATATTTTAAGGGCTTTATACTTTAATCGTTTATTAGAATTAACAAACATTTTTGAAAATCAGAAAAAAAATAATTAAAACTTTAACTCGGCCTTAGAAGTTTCTATAAGTGGCGGCGAATGTAACTTAATGATCTAATACGGCATTCTTGAGCTTTTAAAACGTATTTAAAATTTAAATATTTAAATTTTTTACTCGGGTTTAAAGCTGTCATTAGGTGGCGGCGAATCTATCTAAATGATGTTATATGACAGTTTTGAGCTTTAACAATTGTTTGTAAAATTTGTAGATTTAATAAAATTTATTAGAGTTATTTTTTAAACACCTAATGAAAGCTTTTACTTGAATTAAAGTTTTTTAATAGTGCAGTTTTGAGCTTTTTAAAATTATTTATTAATAAAAATTTCAAGGAATTTATGTTTCAGAAACTCACTGATCAGATTTAACAAAGTTTTATTAAAGTTATAGAAAAATGTGCTTAAAACTTTTACTCGGGCTTAACTTAGCTAGTTTATAATTTTTTTTTGAAGAAAAAAACATAATTTTGGGATAGAAGAACAGCAACCACATTAACATGGAAAACATCTAAAAATATATTTATATCTAGCTTATGAGCTTTGTCTACTAAACAATTTTTAAAAACATTATAAATCAAAGTATACTCGGAAAGCGTTTTACTATGCTTAAATAATAATAGTCTGAACTTGAATATAAGCTCTTGGGCCGTTTGAAAATTAAGACTTGCATAATAAACAGCAGCAAAAATTTAAGCTCTTGTGTTGTTTTAACGAAAAAAACCGTAATTTAAAAGTGTTTTGTATTCTCGTTTTTTGAAAAAAATGTCGATTATTGTATTAAATAATTACTTAAAATTAAAAGCTTTAAAATAAAAATTTTATTGCTCAATAAAGTGAAATTTTTGATTGTTCATTTTATATTACTCCAAGCTTTAAATGTCGTAAAAATCATTTAAATAAAAGCCTTTGACCATAGAGGTTAACGAAATGAATTAAACAATAAAAAGCTTAACAGTTTTTTACTGTGACGGACCTGAAAGTTTTTCTGCTTTACATAATAATAGCTTAAAGCTTTTAATAATAACTGACTATTATGTATTTATTAGAAACTTTAGTTGAAAGCTCGTAACTGTGTAAGTTTTGGATTAAAAGGCTTTAAATATGATTCATAGTTTTTACTCTTTCTATCATGCAAATAGTAATTAAAATTCTAGTGTGGTTAGAAATTCGAAACTATTAAAGCTCTATGCGACCATTTAAACTTTTATTCCGTATGGAAGTCTAAACTTTTGGTTAAATCATTTTTTACATACAATTTCGTTACTAATGGCCAAAGAAACTAATTTTACATTAACTTCAAAAAAAAAATATTAATTCAAAAACTTTGGCCAGCTTCAAAAATTAAAAATATATTGCTCCCGTTTTATAATTTGCAGTGCGCTATCAAAAAATACTTTGTGTTTTTTTTATTCAATCCGAGTAATTTTACTCTGAAACTTGTCAAACATCATGAACGCTCTAAAAGTAGGAAAGGAATATGTAAAATTTAATATCTTGTGAGCTTTATATACTAAGATTTTAAAAATAGTGTTAAAATTAGAGCGAACGTAATTAAAAGTTTAAAGTAGAGCTTTTTGCAACACAGTTTACGAGTATTGTTCTTTGTTTTAGTTCGACGTAATTTAACGTTCACCTGTACATAAATATATAAAGATATCAGATTAGATACAAGCTTAAAAGCTCAATTTGATTATTATTAAATTTTTCCTATGTATATTATATCTATGTGGTGTGCCTCCGTTCGGTTAATAGAAAAAAAAAATTAAAACGATTTAGAGAAAATTATAACATCTGCGTGACTAACCTTTATAAGTTTATTAGCACGGTAGTTGATTTTCTATTGTTGTAAGTTAGTCGTTATTAAATAAATGTTTAATTTGTCTCCGTTTTTAGTGATTTTTTAGACAAAGCCATATTTTTATTTGAAATAGTCGTATGAGGTTAACAAATACAAATTATCATCAATATTTTAATTTGGTATTACGTTTGTATTGCTGCTACCACATTAGGTGATAAAAATCTTTTGTTATAAACATAAACCCACACCTCTACATTAATTACATAGAACTATCTATGTATATAATGCGACAATAGGAAAAAAAGCTTTTTTCTGGCTTAATTTAGTTTCGGGTTACATTATTGGTTTTTATGTTTTACGTCAAATCGCACATAATTATATTGCGTGTGCGGTGTCATTATACTCCAATATGTATAACATTATGGTTAGTGTACATATTTATTTTAATTTTGTAATGCATTAAAAAAGGCAAACAACAACATTAACCATTAAACGAGCTTTTATCACAACAATAGTTTATGCATGTTTTATATACTTTTTCACTTAGCATAACCCCTAAAATGTATATGGTTTACATTTTAATTAGACCATTTGTTGATTATTCGCTTTGTACACAATATGAAATAATAAGTTGAACTGTTATAATTATCTCTAAGCGCATATGCGATTTGGTCACGAATTACGTCGTTTTAGCCGGCAGACGGTTATTCGAATATCTGACGACAAAAATTCAATAAAACAAACATTACTAATTTTCTTAGAGAGCCTTTCAATTTATTTAGTACATGCGTTAACGGAATCTTGTTTACCAGCAAATCGGTCTTATAAAAAACACTTTATTTTTTATTATTGTAGAAGTAGAAGTAAGTAGCACATAGTATTACAGACTTGACTTCCACAAATACGATGAGGATGATGATCACGACGACGATAAGGATAAAAGTATGGGGTGGAAACAATTTTGTATTTCTACTTTAAAATATTAGGGATTAGATGCTTTTTGTTGTTATTCTTCGTTTTTAAAAATACTGAAAAGTCTTGAGTATTTTTAGTAATTTTCCCCATACATCCGACAGTCTACGTCTATACATAGTACATACATACACCGTAGTTTGTTTTTATACAAAGTAGAAAAGTCAACTTATTTATAGTTTTTCATGTTTTATACATATATATTGAAAAGAAAAAAAATCATGTAAAAGCAAAGAAAAGCTCTCTTTATAATGTAGATTATCAGATATTTTTCTTTCATTTTTCGGATTAGTTAGTCGTCAGAATAAAACGATTTAATGCACATTACAAATATTTTCTATAACAGTGAAAGCTTCTTATTCATCATTTTCTAGTCAGTCTATCTTATTTCTATATTCAATATTATGACACTTTTATACCGTCACAATGTCTTGTTTAGACTGGTAAAAAAAATTCAATAACCTTAGACTACAGTATGTTTCATAACTATATGTCCAATCACGTATGTGAAATTATCCGGCGATTCTATCATAGAAAATAAATAAATTTAATGAGGCAACACTAATCAATAAAAAACCCCAGTGCTCTTGTGTGAAGTTTAGCCCAGCCCAGAATTTACTAAAAATTACGTAAAATACAAAAATTAAATTCGTTACTTTTAAATTTTGCGAATTTAAGCCATGAAAACCGTTACATCAATAGAAAATGTATTTGAATGAACTAAAATTACATTAGACACGATAAAGGTACTTGGGACGTTAAAAGTATAAATATGTCGTTTAAAGATCCTAAAAATCATTCTTTGCGAAATTGTCACAAAATGTCTACAAAAATTCTAAAAAAATTATTTCAAATACATGAAACCTTTCTCTATCAATCGATGCAACCCACTAGTTCGGCCAATGAACAGTTTCTGAGTTCAATCGACTTTATCTCGAATATTAAACATTTAATGGTAGGGCGCACCATTCAATAAAATATTATTCAAGGTCACTATCAAGTAACGCAATTATCCAATCGGATTCACAGGTGATATAGCAAATGTTTTTTCGCTAAATTCACATGTTCAACAAGATTTACTTCGAATTTGGTGGTGCAGACCCTCAGAAACGGAAATGAACGGTTTCCGACTAAGTACAATCACTTATGGGACGGCGAGTGCTCCACTCTGGGCCACCTATTCTTTTAAACAGTTAGCAGTTAACAATTACTCTCAAGGATCGGTACGATCCTCCCCCTGTAGTATGTGCACCAATGGTTTTTGTTACAAAGCGCTTTATGCAGTCCCTATGGGCAGCTCGTGGGATAAGTAGAAATCGTGGGATGAGTAGATTCCGTCAAATATGGCGGAGATTTGGAATAACTTTAAACTTCAAGTTACACAAGTCGAACAATAAATGTTCCAAGGGATACGCCGGAAAAGGGTATAAATGTGCAATTTATACGAGTACAACCGATACTTAAAATAATGTAACCGTCCGATTGTTGTGTGCAAAGTCTAAGGTAGCCTCACTTAAAACTCAAACCAATAAATCTTGGCCTGATTCATATGTGGTCCGACTCGGAAATCACTCTCATATGCGAAATAAAATCACCACCTTCGAAGTTTAAGACATTTCTTGCTAACCGCGTATCTCAAATTCAAGAACTCACTTCAAGTAACTCTTGGTTGGCGGTATCTTCAGCAATGAGTCCAGAAGATCTCGTATCAAGACGGGTTATACCAGACGAATTAAAGTGAAGCCTTATTTGAGAGAAGCCTATCAGAATGGCCAGTATCACCAAATTTGTACGTTAACCTCAATCCCCCCCCCCCCCCCCCCCGTTAATTAATTTACCGGAACATTTGTTGTTGATGAAAGAAAACTGAAAGTATGGATACTTCAACGTGTTGTGTTATGGTGAAACCAGTTTTTCGATACACATTTAAAATGGGTCCTATTTGAAATGCGATATAGTACAAAACGCGATATCGATCGCAATGTACGCAACGTGTCGCTTCGCAATGTTCATTCTTGAAAGGGGGAAATTCAACAATTTCAGTTTATAAGAATTTAAAAATCGATAGGAGCGGGAGTTTAGGACCGGGTTATATCAGATTCGCAATACACATTCTGTACCATATTGCATTTTGAAATATCGCGTTTCGAGTGGATCCCATTTAAAAGTTCTCTAGCTGATACCAGGTTAACACAATTATAGTTCGGGTATATCCGATAAATTTTACTTTTTATTTTATTTTTTCAAGTTTTTTAATGTGTTTGAGTAGATAAGACAATAATGTGTGTCCGAACTTAGCTAATTTTTGCCATTAAAATATTTTTTTGGAATCTTTTATTTTAGAAAAATCAAAATACTGGTTGGAAATATAGTTATGAAACGTACTGTATATTTACACTATTTTTACGTTGGGTATAAAGACCACCATTTTCCGTTCTTTAAAGCCAAAATTTAGAGATTTATTGCCGAAAATCATGCAATTTGAATATTTTAGGAAAATTGATTTTTGAAAATGCACAGTTCATTGACTTGACACCCATCGCAAAACGAAAGGCAAAATGAAACGTTTAGAATAAGTGGGTGTCTAGTAAGGTTTACGTATTAACGTTTTTTTTCCAGATATTCGTATCTTACCACAGGCCAAGTTTTTGCTAAACGAAGTGAGGTTGTAATTTCAAAAACTACCTGTAACTCAAAACCTTTTTAAATGATTTTTTTAAAGATTTGTTGATAATCTTAAGATTAAAAGATTTATATATACGTAAAAGGTAACATGTACTTTCAAATTCGAACCCATGATGATGCAAAAAGGATTTTTCATCTTACGATGCGATCGATTATATCGATGAATATAACTATGACGACTCCCTGTCTGTCAGTACTATAGGCTAACATGATGCAATACAATGGGCACAGATGGTCTACGGAAAACGAGCTTTTATCCCGAGTTGAGTCTGTTGGGAGTCCCTCGACTCAGGCTTGAAAATAAATTAATTTACGGACATTTCAAGTAACAGTCGAAAAAACACTTTCTAAGTATGCACTTAAATCTTTAGATAACGTCGCTTTAATATTCAAATTATCGTATAACATTCTTATTGGTGTAAAAGTTTGATTTATAATTGTTCTATACACTTAAAAATTACACAACTAATTGGTCATTTAGGGTGATGTCATGTTGATTTTGTGCTTCAACATTTTGTCTCATTTCGTTCAACGTGAATGCACCTTTTAATGTTAAAACAAAAGAAACATACTTTTTTGGAATCCTCACATAAGCTTTTTCCGCTAAACTGAGTTTCAAATAGTACCAAAATTTTTATTTGTTCAACCATAAGTACCTGGAATTGGTATTACGGTATTTTGAACATGGCTGGAACATTACAAAGAGTGTTAATTTCCCCATCCTAAATATTCAACTATAAACTTCTACGTGGTAAGCTTTGGGAGTCGAGCCATTCTAGAAAATATTTGGTCATGAATCGCTATAGATGCGTATTAAAGAAATGCAAATTCTTATACATATATCTCCTTAGTCATCATGTTAAGCTGAGCTTTTCTTGAGCCCCAGAGCAAAAGTTGATGCTTGGAGATAATGACATAATAAATCTCTTACAATGCTGTGGACCTTTTCTTGTGTAGAGGCCCAATTAGAGAAGGGTATGTCAATGGTTCCATTAGGAATGGAAGTTGTGCAAGTGCTCGACATGAAGCTGTCTGTTGGCAACGCTTTACTAATAAAATTACTAACTTACTAACAACGTAACTAGATTCTAATGAACTTTGCTATGGTTGATTAAAGGTTTTGTAGGCCTTGATCAAGAGAGCGACGTTATCAAAATTTCGGGGCAATAATACGTTGTATGGTTTCACTGCTAAATCGGAAACTCTCACCACATGCAACAACAGTATGAATATAACAATGATGCATCCAATTGATGAAAATAAAAAGGTGATTATACCGTTTCAGGTTCTTAAAGAACGATGCATTAAATCTTTTGATACACATTTCCATTACCGAATTATTTTGAAGCGTCCCGCTAGCTGTGGGCGAGATATAGACAAGAAAAACACTTGATAACGTCATTTATCCGAAGATTTATTGAACAACCAACCATTCATCAGGCCAACGCCACTAACGTCATGAAGCTACAGGATATGTTTGATGAATTGACAAGAGGATTAAACGCACTACGACGTAAGACGCTGTGTTGCTCAAATTAGAACGTTTCTTTCAATTTTTATTAAACCGTGGTGAGGTAAAAACATTGAGACCGTTTAAGCGTTCATCAATTCCTAAGGCAACAAAGGTTTATATTACTACAAAAGCACATAACTGCCCTGTATATGCGGTAAACTTTGAATGGGAGGTGTCTAAACGACAAAACCGTACATTTTCATCAAATACTAGTGGATAAGAAAATCAGATTTCTAACGGAAATTTTACTTTTTTTATATTTTTACTTTGGTTTTTTCAACTGTGATGATGTATTGTGATTGTTCCGCATATTGGTCTATTTCAGCGACTATTTCTCAATTTTACTCTGACTTTAATATTCCACCATCATATACATAAACGAATTAAAGCCAAAACTTTCATTATGGCAAAACTGTGTTCAAAATTACCATCCAATTCCTTTGATCTAGCGAGATACCTAAGCGAATATGAAATATTCTTAGCTAATGCTAATTTCAATGTTTCCCAAGTATTGAACGCTACAAAATGATATTGTTGCCATGGAAAAAATATTTAGATGAGTTCTTGGCGGCCAGCTAGATCTACGACACACGAGACAGACTAAACCGGATTTGAAGTTATTTTGGGAAATTGAAGAGGTCCCCAACACTATGACGGTGACAAATGAGCATGTAACTTGCGAGAAAGTTTCAGACGATACTACTCGCAGAACTAAGGAAGGAAGAATCGAGGTGCAGTTACTACAGAAACCTAAGTTTAGCAAGAGCAAAATATAAAATACGGGAGTAAAGAAGAAGAGGGTTATGACTAAATGAAAGATTATCGTTCTATCAAAAACTCATTGGGGGCAGTCGCAACACTTCAAAAATTTCTGCTCAACTCAGAAACCAATGAAACAAAAATATCAATAACTATGTCAGAAAAAAAGGAGGCTAAGAAATTTTAATGTCTGAAGATGAAGTCATAACCAGTTCAGACATCGTTAACATTTTTTAATGCATTTTTCAATGCACTTTTTAACTTTAAGTTCAGCATATTCAAAAATGTCTTAAAAGTAGGCATAGACTTTGCAGGACCAATACAGGTGGTCCACAGACGAGAAAGAGATCAAAAACCGTTTAAATCCAACGTATGTTTAATCGTTTATTATCGTAACTCGCAGTACACGGCGCAGTTAACCAGCGATCTGCCAACCAACGCATTTTTGGCAGCACATTGCGCTAATAAATATTTTCGGGTAGTTTTTCATTCCTTAAAGAAATCCCTATAATGAAATCTGTTCAGGAAACAACTATTAGGACTTAACCAATACTCAAATGCTATGTTACAAAAATATATATTCTCAGCCCTAGCCTTCCTCATTCTTGATATAAGCTCGAGTTGACCCGAGCAATTGGTATAATCTGCTTCAACCAGATAGATTATAATAGAACGTAATTAAAAATATTTAACGTTTTTTGATTGGTTGTGTAATTGGATTACAGAACACCAAAGTGCCATCAGTGGCATCTACCTTCTGATATTTCGGTTGCATCAATTCGTTTTCTGCGCGGATGTCGAGAAGATGTGGATTTATGATTTATCGTAAATTTTAATTAATTCTCTGGCGCTTAAATCCCGACGGGTATTGAAATGGAACATCCATGAAATTATACCCAGTGCAATATTAAACTTGTCCAAATGGGGAGCAAACTCAAAAGATTTACTGGGGAACCAATCGGTAGCACAAGTTACCATGGATTTCACCGAACATCCAGACACCTAGACAATTCTTGGGCTACGACGAACGCTTTTTAAAATCCTCTCAGAAGCCAGTCGAATTTTTAAAGATTTAAGCTCCGATTGTCCTCCACATACAAATTATATTGGCATGTAAACATCGATTGGGATGAAGACCTACCTGCTGAAACACAAATCCAATGGCTGCAACTTCGAAAAAAAAATTTCCAACTTCAGAATATCTCAGTTGCACGATAAAAGTTGAACTCTGTGGAGCCGTCATAATCATCAACCTTCTAATTCCAGTTGCAAAACAATTCGATATACCGGTAATTATTTACGCTTGAAGTGGATTAATCATTGTACTAGATTGGTTGTCAGCTCAGCCAAATCCAGATACAGTAACCCCAGGCATAAATGATTACCTATATCAACTAAACAGAATCCTGCTGATTGTGCCACGAAAGGACCAAGTCCAACTGAACTAAAACATCATCACTTGCCGGTCTACCGGTCAAATTGGTTATTTAAGCAAAGGTTACCTCTCACCACATTAGAAAAACGAAACTGATATATCAGCCTTAATCGCCACACTGTTACTGATACCAATTTAATTGATGGGCAATGCGAGCGGTATTCTAACCACGATAAAAATTTGGCTTGTTACCGCCTTTATTTGCCGCTTCTATCACGCAAAACATATGTTTACGATTGTGAACGAGAGTGTGAATAACCAAAATTAAGTAGCAAGGTAACGAAAAATCTTTCTAGATTTATCCATTAGTGTTGGTTCCCGGGGTGAATGTGACGAATATTAAATGGTCAAAATCAAATAGAACAACATATGTGGTAGAGGCGGCACATGGAGTATTTCACCCCATGGAGTAATCACGATCAAAATGGACATCGTCTAAATCAAATCTCAAAGTTGTTAATATCGTTTTCGTCATGAACGGGATTTTGCCCAGTGTTGTGCAATTGTATGTAAAAAACTGTTTTATACATTTTTTACGTAAAAAATGGTAATATACTTAAATTACTGTATAAAACGTATAATATTGTATAAAATCAAACGCGTATTTAAAAACCTTAGTAAAGTCGCAAACCTTAATATACGAAACATAAATTTGTATCATATTAATACATTTAATTTTATTCGATAAAAACTATATTAATAAAAGATGCTAAGTTAAATTAATATAAAATACGACATAAGCATAACTACAGAGGTCGTTATCTAAATATACACTTCGCAAATGCAATTATTGCGGGGACCACTGCGTAAAATATTCGTAACTAATTCAAAAACATCAATTCTTAGATATATGAAAAAAAATTTGAATATATGATGTAAAATGAGAAATGGATTTGAAATTTTTGAATTCATTTATAATACTTGTAATTTATTAATTATAATTAAAAGTAAAATATTTGTAGAAAAACATAAAATAATAATTTTTTTTTTCAAAGAAAATATGGTTTGTTTCTCAGCTACTAACTTATTTTTTAGAATAGAAAAACAAAATCCACAACACTATGGGATTGAAGTGTAAAACGATTAATAATCAAACTCATTCAATATTAATGCTATAACATTTTAATGTTATCGGTTACAAAAATTGTTTAAATGATTACGAGAAATCATTACCATCTTTCGACAAGATTATTTAACTTGACGCAGACAGAGACATCTGTAGTGCAATTTGTTCTCTATCGATTATTGCTTAAAATAAGAATTACATTGCTTAAAATAAACAACTTCGTACTGCTCTAATATTGTAGCAAAACGAAATAAAAAAATTGTTGCGCTATGTGACGTGAGGAGAAAAAATCCAAAAATTTAGGTGTCATTTGTTATTGTCAAATGTCAAAAAAAAAAAAATCGAAATAGTAATATCGATTAGTATTACGGAGTTTTCAGATAGGTTTGCACGAATTTCTTTAAGACAGCTATCGTGGTTAATCCCTAAGAGTCTGTTTGAAAAAAATTTCCGACTAGGGAGGAACAAGTTTCGAATGTGATCGAAGATTTACTAATTTCAGTGCAAAGTTGGATAAGTTTGGGTGGCTTATCGCTGCAGTGCTCCAAAAATCTTGTGGATTTCTTATTTCTTTTGAGTATAAAATATGGGATATTCCACTTTCGTTTTTGTAAATGAGCCAATCCTCATTTCCTTGGCCATTTAAATTTGTTAAAACTGATTGATTTTATCCATTTGACTATCAATTAAAAGGTCGTTTATCTCTAAATCTTACCTGCACGTTAAATGATAGCCACATAAAACCAGCATTCGCTAAAGTAGTTTTTCCACGTTGGAAAGTGTTTATAAGATTACATATGGGATCAAACAATTCTTTTGAGTTTTGTACGGTTTCGATAAAATCTTTATCAAAAATAAATTTTGATATATTTGCCATAACTATTTTGGTGTCTGACAAATTTTTTAATTGGCCACGGAAATTTGAGGATTGGCACATTTACAAAACCAAAGTGGAATTATCCAAACTTTATACTCAAAAGATTCCAGACATTTTTTGGAGCACTTCAGCGATATTTCAGATTGAATGGATATTTTCAAATCGGGGTCAAATTCCTTGCCTAATTCGAAATAGCCTGACATTTAATAGGTCTAAAAAATTAATTCATCTTTATTAATAAATAATAAAGAAATTCTAATTCGAATTGTTGATAGTGATGATAATGAAAATTTGCAATAAACAAAATTACATTAATGTTACTTTTAAAAGTAAAACTGAATTTATAATAATAAACAATTTTTTTTCAGTCAAAATTCTACTTAGTTCAGAAAATAAAAATATTCGAGCCAAAGAGCCATTGGTATAGTTTCATTTGACTTGTAATTTAATAAATATTAGAAAACTCACTCGAAAACGGTTAGTAAAATTTTAATATCTCGGGCCAAATTTTGATTTGCCGTATTCTTATAGCTAAGGCTAAGATGAGCGATACATCGAACAAGCATAGTTTTGAACTCCAACTCATTCATACGAAATATCGTTTTCAAGCGAATTTGCACTATCCTTGATTCCTTGCGGCCGTAATAAAATCTTCTAGTTTTGGAGCTGGTGTATTTGGAGCTGGTGTATTTGGAGCTGGTGGATATAATTATATTATTTTGATATAATATAATATTTCAATTTTTATATACCTGATTTTATTTTTCGATTTTTATTTTTTTGTGTTGACATTATTGACAATAACAAATGACACCTAAATTTTTGGATTTTTTCTCCTCACGTCACATAGCGCAACAATTTTTTTATTTCGTTTTGCTACAATATTAGAGCAGTACGAAGTTGTTTATTTTAAGCAATGTAATTCTTATTTTAAGCAATAATCGATAGAGAACAAATTGCACTACAGATGTCTCTGTCTGCGTCAAGTTAAATAATCTTGTCGAAAGATGGTAATGATTTCTCGTAATCATTTAAACAATTTTTATAACCGATAACATTAAAATGTTATAGCATTAATATTGAATGAGTTTGATGATTAATCGTTTTACACTTCAATCTCATAGTGTTGTGGATTTTGTTTTTCTATTCTAAAAAATAAGTTAGTAGCTGAGAAACAAACCATATTTTCTTTGAAAAAAAAATTATTATTTTATGTTTTTCTACAAATATTTTACTTTTAATTATAATTAATAAATTAGAAGAATTATAAATAAATTCAATTCAATTCAATTATTTAAAGTTCAATTCTCAATTTTACATCATACCTACATCCAATTTTGTTTATATAGATACGTCAGAATTAAGATTATGAACTATAAGTAATTTTGAATTAGTTACGAATAGTTTTTGTATTTTACATTTTGTAAAAAATTGTTATGTGTAAAATGCGTATTTTACATGTAAAAAACCGAGTATATTACGTAACGTAAAAAACAGGCACAACACTGTATTGCCACCTTCAAAACGGTTACTTGGCCGCATCATAGAAGTATTCAGTGTCAGCGATGGATTAACAAGAATTATAGTTATAATTTTTTTTATTTATTAACTAATAATTTAAAGTATAAAATTTTGACAGAAGTAAACAAAACAAAATATGATACCTAATCAGCTGACTGTAATTGAGAGTAAGATTTCATTTTTGTCTTGAAATCAACAGATTTCATTATTGAAAGGTATACATATACGAGTGTCTAGGATTTTACCTCTCTCCCCTGATATAACCGCTCGCACAAAACCCCACGCTCTTACCCCCTTCAGATTACTCGATTATTAGTCCTCTCTCTCCCACCTTTATGAATAATTTTGATAAATTGTGCCAGAGCCATCTACGATTTAAAGAGCCGTAATATTTAAATGTGTGTTTTATTTACAGGTGGCCGAATCGCTTGATGGGTGGGATAGAGTGCCAGAGAGAGAGAGAGAGAGAGAGAGAGAACGAGAGAGAGAGAGAGAGAGAGAGAATGAAAATTTAATTTAGTGATTAAAGTTTTTATTTTGTACGATTAAGAACAGATTACAAAAAAAACACAAATTTGCAAATTAGCCATTTGTATTTAGTATTTAATTAATGAACATGAATTAAAGAGAGGCATAATTTTAATGGTTTGCTTTAGGATTGAACTTTCTGTTTAGTTGTGTGGGTTAATAAAGGTACATACATTGATTTTCCGCAAAAACATTGACTAACACAGGAGTTTTTATGAATCTCAAAAATTATTACCTTATTAGAATGAAAAGTTGTCAATTTTGTACACCTCACTTATTGGAGGTTAGAAACAATTACAATTATAGTTTTGAGACCTGTTGTATTTGGAGGTACCTAGCAAATATATAAAAACGCCGATCGGTGTTTGAAGTAAATACGGTACTTAACATAATACATATTTTGACCAAGCACTGATTTTATAGTAAACGAGTCACGTGCAAATTCAGCAATCAAATTAAAGTTTGTAATGAATGTGTTCACGTGCATACGTTATCAAATATGTTGATTTCGTAATTACGTGTTATTTATGGAACCAATTAAAATGTTATTATATTAAAATTACAAAGTCAAATCAATCATTTCAGTTTTATTTATAAAAATTTATTAAAAAAATATTAATGTAAGCTGATTCTTATGAGAAAGAACAAAAGCTTCCCCTCTATTTAAAGGATTACGATAAAAAATGCGGAACCTTACGGCTCTTATATCTAGGTGGCTCTGATTGTGCCTTAGCACAATTCACTTTCGTACATTTTTCGATCTCAAAGGGATTTCGATATTAATATAAAGAAGAATTTGAAGTGGATGATTGGCATGAGGCGCATAATTTATTTGAAACCATTTCAATTCCTATAATAATTCGAACATTCTGGGAAATTATGGACCAATAAGTGGGTTGTCTCAAGTGTCAAATTGTAAAAAACACGATTATTGCGGAAAATTAAATGATTAGAGGATTGTCTGATACTATCCCTTCGGGAAAAATTATTAAAAAAAATGTATTTCCGTGATATTGTGAGTTTTGATATCAAATGGGACATTATGGGACAATATACCATTTCGCCCAGGAGTAAAATTTAGATTTTTTTAGTGTTTTATTATGACGGATTCGATAGATAAGGTTTTTCTCGTTCAGTGATACATTTTTAGAGAATGGTCATTTGTATAGGAAAATATATTGTTTAGAGTACTTTTACAATTTTGAAGCATCACTGAACGAGAAAAATAATATTCGAGTTTTTTTATAATTTGGTACTTGAGACAACCCACTTGGTCCCTAATTTCCCAGAATGTTCGAATTATTATAGGAATTGAAATTGTTTCAAAAAAATTATGCACCTCATGATAATAATCCGCTTCAGGAGGTGAAGCAAAACAATCTCTTGGTCATATCGAAATATCTGATGCAGGTCACAAACGAGCCTGGGCAGAGCTAATACAACGTTTTGATAATCCAAGAATAATCATAGAGAAACATATTGATGAATTAATTGATTTAAAGCAAATTAATAATAATCCAAACGCTTTCGAAAAGAGAAAATTCGCAAACACCATATTATCGCATGTAACAGCACTTGAAGCTTGCGATCTGGAGTTTGATTGTAGTGATAAGACTTGTAATTCGTAAATTAGACAGAGAATCCATAAAGGAGTGGGAAAAGGAAAACATTTCTAAGGAAAAAACTACATGGGCACAATTTCGTGAATTTATTGAAATGAGATGTCGAATCTTGGAATCAATTTCAAGTTCTAATTATAATACCAATAATAAACCAATATCGGGTGGTAATTTTCAACAAAACAACAAAGCATCAGTTAACAAATCAAAGCATTCATTCATCACTCAGAAATTAAACGTGAACGAGTCACAGTCTTCCAATTGTAAAATTTGTAATGGTGTTTCACATCCATATTTTCGTTGCCAGTCATTTTTAAATTTAATTCCAATTGAAAGATTTAATAAAATCAAAGATATTCGAGCTTGCATAAATTGTTTAAACCCGTCTCATATTGTTTCTGATTGTCGGTCAACAGGTTGCAAATTATGCAACAAAAAACATCACTTTTGCATCTAGATCAACGTATAAGAAATATTGAAGATAGCAAAACCCAAACGGATCAATTCAGTAGTAAACAAACGATAACTACTATGCCAATAATTGAACATATTGAAGACTGCCAAAGCTATTCAATTCAAAAAGGATTTCAAGGCATGGAAACAGTAATATTACCAACAGCAATAATACTGCTAAAACATCCAAACGGAAAGTATAAGGAGTGTCGGGCATTACTGGATTCAGGTAGCCAGTCAAATTTCAT
This sequence comes from Nephrotoma appendiculata, assembly GCA_947310385.1. NCBI lineage: Eukaryota > Metazoa > Arthropoda > Insecta > Diptera > Tipulidae > Nephrotoma > Nephrotoma appendiculata. The sequence goes on from OX371224.1 coordinate 165,834,191, forward strand.
AACTAGTCACATGGCAAAAAAGATGGGATTTAAAACGAATGAGGTGAAATTTAAATCTTTTTGTAATTAATAAAATATCAAACAATTTACCTCAAACCAGTTTTCATATTAATCGATGGTATATTCCCTCCAACTTAAAATTAGCAGATCCACAATTTAACGAATCACGACAAATTGACAATTTAATCGGCGCAGAATTCTTTCCAAACATCTTATTACCCAACAAAATTAAATTGGAACATCAATTGCCCATTCTACAAGAAAGTATATTTGGTTGGTTAATATTTGGAAAAGCAACTACTTTAATTAAACCAAAAACTACATTACACACATCATTTATTCAACAAGAAGACACAATTTCACCACTCATAACAAGATTTTGGGAAATTGAAAATATACCAACAAAACGATTTTTATCTGTAGAAGAAAATGAATGTGAACAACATTTTCAGACTACGCATTACAGAAATGCTGAAGGTCGATATAATATTTTTTTACCACTACGCAAATCAGTCTCATTAGGAGAATCAAAAACAATGGCAGTTAAACGATTTTTAAACCTCGAACGCAAATTTGAAAACAACCCGGAAATGAAAACAGAATACATATCCTTCATGAAAGAATACCTTTCATTGAGTCATATGAAACAGGTCAATGATTTTGAGCAAGACGATAACGAAAGTTACTACATTCCGCATCATGCAATTTTGCGTCCAGAAAGCTCATCCACTAAATTACGAGTAGTGTTTGATGCTTCGGCAAAGAGTTCGAACGGAAATTCATTAAATGATATAATGATGGTTGGTCCAACTGTTCAGTCAGAACTATTCAACATAATTTTGCGATTTCGTAAATACAGTATGCTTTGACGTCTGACATAACGAAAATGTACAGGCAAATCAATGTTGATGCTAGTCAAACCAGATTTCAACGTATTATATGGCGTGACAATCCACAAGAACTTTTAAAAACATTCGAACTCACTACAGTTACATATGGTACTGCGTCTGCTCCATTTTTGGCAACGCAATCGCTTAAACAATTAGCTTTAGATGAAAGTTTCAAATTTCCACTTGCTTCACAAGCATTACTCACTGATACTTACGTCGATGATATAGTAACAGGTGCAGACACATTATCCAATGCATTGCAACTCCAGTCACAACTTTGCAAATTAACGAAAAATGGTTGTTTTCATTTACACAAATGGTGTACTAACGATATCAATTTGTTGAATAAAATTCCAGAAAACGATCGTGAAATTATTAAAATTAACGAATTTAGTAAAGACAAATATATTAAAGTACTTGGTCTATTTTGGCAACCAAATGAAGACTATTTTATATTTAATAAGCCTACAATAGAAAATGAAATAACATTAACAAAAAGAAACATATTACGAGAAATTGCTAAATTGTTTGATCCATTAGATTTACTAGCACCTGTAAACGTAACTGCAAAGATTTTAATGCAACGTTTATGGAAAGAAAATTTAGATTGGGATGACAAAGTTCCTCAAAATATTTCGAAAGATTGGTTTTTATTTCGAAACAGTTTAGAAGTTATAACACAAATAAAATTGCCTAGATGCATATTTACGAAAAGGTCAATCATACAACGAATTGAATTGCATGGATTTGCAGATGCATCGGAAATGCCCTATGGTGCATGTTTATACATCAGAACAATATATATAAATGGCAATGTAACTGTAAATTTATTGTGCAATAAATCTCGAGTAGCTCCACTAAAAATCATAACATTACCACATTTGGAGTTATGCGCTGCACTTTTATTATCAAAACTAGTAACAACAACAATTGAATCTATGGGTTTAAACTTTCAAGAAATTGTACTATGGACCGATTCAACGATAACTCTACATTGGATTGCAACACCGCCTTATAAATTAAAAACATTTATAGCCAATAGGGTTAACGAAATACAACAATATACAATTAATTTTATTTGGCGACATGTTGTATCACAGTATAATCCTGCAGACATCGTTTCCCGAGGAATAATGCCACAACAACTCTGTGAATTGGAATTATGGTGGAAAGGTCCACACATCCTGCATTCAAGGGAAATAATTATTGAGTCAAATAATTTAATCATTAATGAATCTCTAGTAGATCTTGAATTAAAATCAGAAAAACCTATTATTAGTTTAATAACGTCTAATAACATAAATACCAATTCTACACAATTCACAATTTTTAAACAGTTTAGTTCATATACAAAATTAATTCGATACACACAGCTTATTGTTTGCGATTTAAGAACAGATGTCAACGAATTCTATCCCATCATGGACAATTAACAGTTATGGAACTTGAAACAGCTCTAACACATTTAGTTAAGATTATCCAAAATTGTCCATTCAGTTCAGAGATAAAATTATTGTCATTGGGAAAAGAGTTACCAATCAATAATCAGTTAAAATCACTTAATCCATTTTTAGACAAAAACAATATATTACGAGTTGGAGGTCGTCTAAAAAACGCCAACATTAATTATGATTCAAAGCATCAAATATTATTACCGGCAAATCATGAATTTGTGAAATTGATTTTTGAATCTGAACATAAAACACAATGTCATGCAGGACCACAGCTTCTATTATCAATAATTCGTCAAAGGTTTTGGCCAATAGCTGGCAAAAGCACTGCAAAAAAGGTTGTAAGAAATTGTATCGTTTGTGCGCGTACCAAACCTACAATCATTAAACAAATTATGGGTGATCTACCAGCTCAACGAGTGACACAAACCAAACCATTTCTTAACACTGGAGTGGATTATTGTGGTCCATTTTATATACGAAACAAATTCCAGCGAAAGTCATCACCTTACAAAGTATACGTTGCATCCTTTGTATGTTTCTCAACCAAGTCCATACATTTAGACATAGTCACTGACTTAACATCGCAATGCTTTATTGCATGTCTAAAACGTTTTATCTCACGTCGTGGAGTTATAGCCAATATCTGGTCAGACAATGCAAGCACTTCCGTTTGTGCAAATCGAGAATTAAAAGAGTTATTTCAAAAGTTCATTTCACAAACCGAACAAGAAAATAAAATTATGTCTTATTGCACAAATGAACGAATAAATTGGCATTTTATCCCACCACGGTCGCCCAATTTTGAAGGATTATGGGAAGCATCCATAAAATCATTTAAATTTCATTTCAAACGAATTACTAAAGATAAGATATTAACTTTAGAAGAATTTACAATTTTAATTCTCGACCATTAACATGCTTGTCTGATGATCCTAATGACCCAAAACCGTTAACTCCAAATCGTTTTTTAACAGGAAGTCCTCACATGACAATTTACGAACCTCAACTGTCACTTATACCAGATAATCATTTAATAAAGTGGCAATTAATTACAAAATTAGTCGAATCATTTTGGAAACGATACTCAAAGGAGTATTTGCACACTCTACAAACCAGAGTAAAATGGAAACAAGAAAGTTCAAATATTAAAATTGATGATATCATAATGCTGGTTGATGAACACCTTCCATCAATCAAATGGCCATTGGGTAGAGTAATTTCAACAATACAAGGAAAAGATAATAAAGTGCGAGTGGTTGAAGTAAAGACGAAAGGAGGAATTTTCAAACGTGCCATTTCTAAAATAGTTAAACTTCCTATTGATTGAATAGTTACCATATTATGTTAAGTTACCTTTCATTTAAGATTTTTAATCTGTTGTTGAAAGTATGAGCTTTCAAGAGGCGCGGCATGTTTGAATTATATTTTATATACTAGAAATTTGTTAGTTATTAAAAAGAGTTTGATAAGTTTGTTATTGTGCGTACTGTACATTATTAAATATAAAAGAAAAAAAGGGTTAACAGCAACCTAGGAAAAATTTATAAAAGAAAAATGTACGTTTGTTTTTATTCATTATAAAATTAAACTTGTGAGGAATAAGTGAAGAAAAATAAAAATGTAAATTATTTTTAAATAAAATTTATATTATTAATTTCAAACAATAAATTGTTTGTACATATTTATTGTGAAACGTAAAACTAGAAAAACTGATAAAAAAAACCAAATATCAGTCTCATACATCAGTTATGATTTGTGTTGCAAACGCAATCACAAATCAAATACAAAAAGAAAAATATAAAACCAGTGATGTTGCAAACGCAACCACCACAGAAGTAAAATATCGCAATCAAAAATTAAACTCCAACGCAATCAACATTAAACTCCAACGCAAATAACATGCGGTAACCGAATATAAAATCTATCATTCAATCTGATTATGGCTTAAAGCTATAACCATACACATTATGCAAAAAATAATTTCCGATACTATTACATGAAAGCTCACATTTTTTTGTAATTTTAATTAAAAATGAGTCCTTTCATTTTATGCACTTTATGCGTGCAAGTGATATTTTCTTTACGTCTTTTATGTATATACGAGTATGCAGCAGTGTTTCAATAAAAACGACTTATAAATAAATTTCTCCCATCCCTAAAATACACCAAAAAGGAAATTGTGCAATCTTTTATAAGTATATTTATGCATAATATAAAGCTCTCTTAAATCGATTCAATTTTCTAATGTCTATACGGTGTACATACGCTGACATACTTAAAAGCAAATCATCATTTTCAACCGCTGCTGCACAATTTGCTTTATACATCTACGGAAATAGTTACTTGACATTGTATAGCAGATAAAATATTTCGATTTTAAATAAAGATTATAATGTTTTATACGACTGGCAAATATTTTCATGCAGAACAACTTTTTTGATCGAACTTTGTAGATATTCGTATGAATTTATAAAACAGCGTCGACATACTAGATAAGAACCCCAAACAACAAAAATTCTAGTGTAACTTTCTACTCAATTAAGTTAAAATTATTAATTCCATTAAATTTAATGTTTTTAAGATATAAATTAATAATTAGACAGTCTAGCCCAAGACAATATTTTAGATACCAATAAGAATTCATTAAATTCTTGGAATTGTTTGTTTGTGCTAAACGTTTTGGAAGGGTAATGTGTGCGCTCGATATGGAATTTATAAAGGAGAACCACACCCGAATACCCAACGAAAAAAGGAAACTCGTAAACTTTATCGTGTCTCATAAATTTTTGATGTGTAATGGAAACCGGCAATAAAAAGCCAAGCGAAAATGGAAAAACTAGACTTTTATTGTTTCCAAACGTATTTTTCGGGGTTTCGTTTAGTAAAAAAAAAATATAAGAAAAGAAAATTACGATAAAATGAGAGGTTATTTGTTGCAGGCACATCTCACTAATTTATATACGAGGTATATTGTACATACGAGGGTATATCAAAAAGTCTTGCAATATCATATGAAAAAAAAGAGTGAGTGAGGCAACAATATATTTTTCAAAACCATTTTTTGTCGCGATGAAACTTCTAGAAGAACATTTCGATGTAAATTTTACAGTTCGTTTGTTTTTGTCAATTTAGTAACAAGTGTTTTGAATTTTTCTTAAAATGAATGAAATTGAATATCGCGCCGTTATTAAATTTTTCTGTAAAGATGGACGAAATGCAATTTATATATTTAACGATATATCAAAAGTTTACGGCGAATCTGCACCATCATATGCCACAGTAACAAGGTGGGTAAAATTATTAAAAATTGGTCGGGAGTCATTAGAAGACGACAACTGCTCGGGTCGGCCAGCAGATGCTATTAGCCATGAAAACGTAATTTTGGCCGAATCTATTGTATTGGAGGACAGGCGTATTTCTGTTCCACGGTTAGCGTGGAGACTTTCTCTTTCATACGGTACCACATATACTATATTACATGACCACCTTCACATGTCGAAAGTAAGTGCGCGATGGGTTCCCCGTTTGTTGAATGCAGAACAAAAAAAATGCGTGTTCAAACTTCAAAGGCGATTTTAGATATGTACAAAGAAGATCCAGAAAATTTCTTGGATAACATAATAACAGGCGATGAAACATGGCTTCATCACTGGGATCCGGAATCCAAACAAGAATTGATACAATGGATTAAACGTAGTGAACTACAACCAAAGAAATTCAAAACTCAACCGTCTGCTGATAAGGTTTTGGCAACAATTTTTGGGATGCTGAAGGAATTTTGATAATTGATTATATGCCACCGAAAACCACAATCACAGGCATATATTACGCAGAGGTTTTGCGAAAATTGAAAAAAGCGATCCGGGAAAAACGGCCAAGGAAAGTTAGGAAAAAAATCTTGCTTCTTCACGACAATGCACCAGTGCACAAGGCTAATATTGCTCAAGCTGCATTAAAGGACTGCGGCTTCGTGGAAACTCCACATCCACTGTACAGTCGAGACTTGGCAACCAGTGACTACATTCTGTTTCCCAATTTGAAAAAAAAACACTAAGGGGCCGGAAATTTTCCAGTGACTATGAAGTACAGTCTGTTTTAAATGAATATTTTATGGAGCAAAAGAAATCTTTTTTTTTAGAGGGTTTAGGCAAGTATATTGATCGATGTGACAAATGTATAAACCTTAAAGGAGATTATGTCGAATAATAAAAATATTGCTGTCTCACTCACTCTTTTTTTTCATATGATATTGCAAGGCTTTTTGATTTGCCCTCGTATATATAAATTAGCGTCTAACTATGTGCGAGTGGGATGTGGCAATAAAAAACTTTCTGCGACACAATATATAATGAAATTCGATCCATTCCAATCAAATAACAATACAAATCACACCGTTTGTGTAAAATATTTACCCCACCCAGCCCAATCATTCTATCCAGTATATTATATATAAAACATCTGCGTCAAATATTTATATAGAGCTTGAATAAAACTATTATAACTATTGTTATATAATTTTTATGATTATTACTATTATCAGATTTTCTTCAATTTATAAAAGTTAGACTCGTAACTTTTTCGAAAGTATATAAAGTTTTGTTTAAAATTACTTGAATTGATTTTGTACGGGTTTGAGTAACCGTAGATGGTTGGTAGTGTATAATTATAAACAAATATTGTGATTGCAATTAACTTGAAAAACTAAACAAAGCAAATCATTCTGTAGTGTAAGAGGAAAAATTATGCTCGATTTTATGATTTATGTAAATTGATATGGATGCGTAGTTGTTTTAATGTCGACATTTACCATCAAAATATATTTATATATGTACTTGTGTTTTATACGTAATAATGAGAGATGCCATTTAACATGTGATGCCATCCCATAAAACTGTCTCAGATATTTTGATTCTGTGTGCAAATAAGGTAGATGGAAATTTTACAGGATACAGTCGTTGAATTTAAATTAATTTAGTTTTAAGTTGTTGGTAGCAGATTTCTATCACATAATTTATGACGTAAATATGGAATAAAATGGTAAAATTAAAATTTCAGAAATAATACTTATCCGTAGTTTCTCAAAATAGGTGTGTAAAGCACATTAGCGATGAAGATGACATACCTGAAAGAAATTAAAATAAAAATAAAAATTAGTGGACTAATTATTTAAAGAATTGTTATTTATCTGTAATAATTTTAAATGGTGCAAAATACATCAAGTCACAAATTTGATATAGGGGAAGGGAATGTGTGTTTAAATTTTATATTTTTTATGTTTTCAAGCACATATAAACTCGTACATATAAAGTAAAATCTGCCTGATGCTTTGTCCGAGTTAATTCAGAAACTATTAAACCGTTTTTGATCAACTCTTCATCATTGTACTTAGTGTTGGTCTGTGCTGGTTTTACGATTTTTAATCCATGCCTTAATAAGAATCAAAAAGGATCAAATACCATACAGTTTTCCTGTATTAGGGTGGTCAGACGTCCCCTTTTCTCATAACCAATTTGCAAAATACCCTAATTCAAAAATATGACATGGAATATGGAAAGTAAAACCCAAACGATCAATACTTACATTTTATGCGCTTGTACATTTAAATTTACGAAACATTTAAAAATGTTCAGTTCTCTTGGGCACTCCGAACGATTTGCGATTTTTATTAAATTTTTTGAAATCTGCGACTATCTGCATAACGGCACTTTGTGGCCAACGTTTGACCCTTCCCTACCATGAATACAAGACCACATATTTTAACACAACATTTTAATATCGACCTCTAAACCCCTGATATCGTATCGATTCGTACAATCTCTTACCGTAGTCTCCAACATAACAAAAATCAAAAAAGTTTGTTTCCGAAACAATACCTTTCAAAAATAAAACAAGAACTTAGTCCAATTTTGGTAATAACACATTATTATAAAAAATCTTCACTTCCGAACCAATTCCAAAAAAATGTTCTGGATGTTTTAGGTGCCAATGCAATTTGAAATCCGCCTGACCTCTTCGTAAATCTCATAGAATACAAAACACTAGCAAAAAACAAGAAAAATCCTACGAAAAACTTACACAACAACAACCATCACATCTACCCAACCAACAGATAATAAACAAGAACCTTTCCCTTTCCAAATCCAATCCAGAACTTTCTCGGTCCTACCAGCCTTGGTAAACAAGAACAAGCTCCCATAATAAAAACAGTTTCTATCAAAATTAGTTATTCGCGGAAAAAGTATCAGGACCGGCCTTGCTACAACTCCACCATAGAATCGACCCATTCCTAACCAACTCCATCGCAAATGCTATACCAAAATACTGCCAAAAACGAAAAAGCTCCAATGGAAGTTGCCACCTCCGCCAACCTAACAAAAACCTCTAAGTATGAAGTTCAATTCTGATCAGTCAACCCACCTGGGATACACAGGGTGCTTGAAGTATAAGAAACAACAGTTTATTACCAAAATCATCACTTCTGCCTGCTTTTACACATTCCACTCATAATCCTTCCGCTCTCAAACGATTCCTTCCCAAATGCTATTTTCCAAAATAATTGAAAAAACATAAAAAACGAGAAAACTTAAATGTTATGTGGAGACACATAGCTAGACACTACATCGAAAACCACGCCCTCAAACCTATAAAAGACAGAACTTCTTCCACTATACAAATTTTTGGGATTTCATACCAATTTTTGGGTTTAATTTTGAAAATAAAACAATAAATTAAGAGCACACCAATTTAGGAATTTTGGTCGTCACTCTCTACCTGCCATCACACTTCACAATACGATTTATAATAAAAAAAGTTATACCACAAAAACTACCAATTTTTTCGGATCCGCTCGAAACGCGATATTTTAAAACGCGATATTTCGAAACGAGATATGGTACAAAACGCGATATTTCAAAATGCGATATTTCAAAACGCGATATGGTACAGAATGTGCATTGCGAAGCGACGGGAGCGTAGCGACCCGATTTATACCGATCCTATATACTCTCGCTAATATCGATTTTTAAATTCCTATAAACTGAAATTAAATTTCCCCTTCACCCGACTGATATAATCCGATCCTAAAGTGCCGTTTTGTATCCTGTCGCGTTTTGTACCATATCGTGTTTTGGAATATCGCGTTTTGAAATATCGCGTTTTGTACCATATCGCGTTTTGTACTCTATCGTGTTTTGAAATATCGCATTTTAAAATATCGCGTTTTGATAATTCGCGTTTTAAAATATCGCGTTTCAAATGGGACCCCAATTTTTTAGCGCTCGCTCTTGCGAGCAAGCTTATACAAAGACTTAGGCCGTCTGTCTGTTGGCACTATCACAGCAAAAACTATACATACTAGATAGCTCCTTGCACACAGAGAAATTTGCACACAGATAGATACTACTCTAAAAAGGTCACATTTAGAGTTTGGGAACTCTAGGTCAAGTAGTTTTCGAGATATTCAACATTTTCTAAAAATAGAAGTCACACAGATGTGGCTGTCTACTTTTTTTTTAATTTTCAATTATTATTCTAGGCCAGAAAAAATATTCTTGTACTATTATTACTTGTTGCAATAAATACAACATACTGGAATTATGAGCTTTTCGTTTCGAAAAAACAACGGAAAGATATATTTTTAGCGCTCGCTTCTAGCATTCAATCATCATCGTCAATTTAACTACATTGTAAGTAACTTAAATTTAAATTTAATTTATAAACTTAATAATTCAACTTCTCTTCTTTTCTTTTTTTAGCTTTTTATTCAACACGATCTGGATTTAACATATCTATGACGTATAATTGATACACTTCTACTACAATATGTAAGTTTAAATTCATATTGTTTGATGTTAACATATATTAATAATAATTGTTTTATCATTATTTGTAGAATCATTTACGATGGCTCCTCCACAATTAACTAAAGCTCAGCGTGCAATTTCGGCAAACGATAAACGAGAGACAGAGAGACTACGATTGCAGGTAAAGAGATTAGATCCTTCATATAGAGCAGATGCACAACAGCGCGACACTGAAGCCCGCACACGTTCCAGAACAAGTTTTGCATATCGCGAGCCCGAGCAACAGCGTGACACTACAGCTCGTCGAACAGCACGTTCTGATCCTGAATATCGTCGTGCTGATCAGGAAAACAACAATATCAGACGTCGAGACCGTCTAGGGAATATGTCTTGGGAATACTTTCAATCTGAATTTGAGAAGGAAGCACGTGAAGGACCTGTACATGTCTGTCACCGTTGCTCTCAATTATTCTTCAAGAGGTCAATTCGGAATCTTGAACTTAGACATCTCGAGACATATGGTCAAGAATTCATCAACTAGGTCATATGTCTTGCGTTTGAGGAGACAGATGTTCCGCTTTGTTTAACATGCTTCCTCGCAGTCCGGTCTGGAAAAGTTCCGCAGCATTGTCTCTCTAATGGATTTTGCTTTCCAGAAATTCCATTTCAAGTCTCAAGGCTTACCGATCTCGAAGGTCGTTTGGTCTCAGTACGTCATGTCTTCCAGCAAATCAAAGCTGTGCACGGAGTTCATGGTCAATTGCATGCTAAAGGCAGAATCGTCAACGTTCCAGTGTCTGTCGACACTGTAGTCTCCTCACTTCCACGACAACTTAATGACGCCTGTATGTTACCACTTCGAATTGCTCGACAGATGCACTACGACCATGACTACGTTGCAGGAAACATTCGTCCACATGTTGTCTACACTGCAGTACGCATTCTTTCCGACTCTCCGTTATACAGTGAGCACAATGTCTCTTTATCAGAAAGATGGACGCAATTTGTAGAGAATCAAATTAGGGAACTAAATCCAAAAAAAGAACCTGTTGAGGAATTGGAAGACGTCGAAGAAATGAGAACGGAGACTATGCTTACAAGCTTGGAAGGCATTCGCATGGCTCCAGCTGCAGGAAATGTCTCTATATCTGTACTTTTCGACAAGGATGCACTCTTCCTCAGTTTTCCCAAACTCTTCGCTGGCCATAGAATGAGTCCTCTTCATGACGGGAAAGAAGTCAGCTCATCATCACTTTCAAAAGCATTTGCAAGAAATTCTGACAGAAGAGTTGCCGAATCTGTGCAGTGCGTTCTGTACTTGGCGAAGAAAAATGAAATTGAAAGACTTGCTACAAATGTTTCAACTTGTGTTCTTCGCAAAAGGGGGAGCGAATATTCTTACAGCAGGTAAAATCCGAGATCCCGAAGTACTTGATGCAATGCATCAGAGCAATGGTCCGACAGTTTGGATTACCTCACCTATTTGTCACTGTTAGTGCTGCTGAAATCCAATGGAACGAACTTTTAGTCATACTTACAAAAGTTTCGGATAATACAGTCATTACCGAGCAAGCCGCAGAGTAATTGCCAAAACCTGACAAACTGACATTAATTCAACGAGACCCTATCACTTGTGCTCGATATTTCAACAATCGCTTCAAAGCATTGATGAAGACTTTTTCGTCTGCAAATGGGCCTCTCGGTAGTCGAAAGATTCTTCACAAGTGTCATCGGATTGAAGTTCAGCAACGAGGAAGTCCACATGTGCACATGATCTTGTGGTTATCCAACACACCTGTATTCGATGCTGACAATTCAGACTCCGATCCGGCTGTCTGCGAATTCATCGATGAAGTCATTACTTGCTCATCCGACTATCCTACTGCCGATAATATGACACGTCTTCTTGCTCTTCAGACTCATACTCATTCCTTTACCTGCAGAAAGAGAAGAAGCAAAAATACAGGGTGCAGATTTGGAATTCCTTTCTCCCCAATGAATGCGACAGCAATTCTTCGTCGCTTTGAAAGTAATGAAGAAAATCTTCCAATCTACAAACTTTCTCACAAACGAATTCGAGCATACTTTGATAATTTCAAATCTGATAATCCTGCCAGCTTCCTCTTTAACATTTGAAGACTTTCTCGTTCAAGTCAACTGTACTCCAGCTCACTACATTTGTGCCATTCGCTCTTCACTCAAGAGTGCAAAAGTAACTACAACAAGAAATTACTTTCTCTTCAGAAAGCGAATATGGACATACAGTACATCTTTGATGCCTACGCCTGCTGCTGTTACATCATTGATTACATGGATCATCACTGATTACAGAGGAGTGACACTTCTTCTGAAGAAGATTATTGAGAATGCTAAACGAAATACCACCTTTCGAGAACGACTGCGAGAACTGGGAGCTGCTCACCATGTGAACAGCGAACTTTCAGTTCAAGAAGCTTCTTATTACCTTCTGCAAATGCCCATGAGTTTTGCATTTGAGCAATGCATTTTCATTCCTTCCTGCTCACTTTCCGAGAGAACATCAATGTTGAAGATTATGGAAGAAAGAAATGGGCTCGACGATTCATCCACAGATATTTTCGTCAAACGTCTTCTTGATCACTATGCACACCGTCCAACAGATATTGAAGATGCATGCCTTGCTCACTTTGCTGCATGGTATGTATATTCTAAACGGAAACGCGCTATTGCAGGGCAAGTTAATGAAAATGTGGATGATGACAACGACAACAACGACATCAGAGGTTTTACACCTCTGTCCGTCCGTCTGTTGCATTTTTCCTATTTTATCGAGCGCTTGTCGGACAATTTCAATTGTCCGCTTCTACTAGTTATATGGAGCAAATGTTTAATTTAAATAAAGTTGGTATGTCGTCTGTCTGTAACTTTGCTGGAATAAATGACTGTGTGTTTTCAAAATTTTTCTGTCTGTCTATGTGTCCGCAGCAGTTTCGTTGTCCAGCTTTCATGTCAAAAGCACTGCAACGATTTTAGTGTAGCTTAAATAGGTTTGAACCTGCAAATCTGCACTTTGTTTTATTTCTATATTTTAGTCTGTCTTATTGACGACTGTTAAAGTTGGGAATGTGACATCTAGCGCATTAAAAATAAGCTCATTGAGTCTTTTTTTCCATGAAGTTTTAGGACGGCATACTTTATGAAAATACAAATTAGCTTACAAATACACTTAGCGAAATTGAATTAGCCTCGCAGCATTTTTTTTTAATAAAACTTATGCATTAAGTTAAAAAAAAATTAAACAACATTTATTTTATTTACTCCCAATAATACAAAATAAAAATTATAATTTTTTGAAAAATCTGGCCACAAAATTAATTTTATTACTTCAAATGTCATAAAAATATGCGAAATTAAATTAGCCTCAATTCCAAGACAATTAGAATTATGCCAAAATTGATTTTAAAAATAAATTTGTTTTAATATTTTGTATGTCCACCTTGGTTCTTAATCACCTCGAATAATCTATCGGGCATGCTTAAAACTAATTTTCAAGGGGTTCAAGTCCAGGCTGCAAGCTGGCCAGTCCATCACCTCAATACTCCGTTGACAAAACCCTTTTTTGTTTCGTTCGATTTGTGAATGGCTGCATTATCGTGTTGAAACACATAACTGGCGTCCATGAGATCTTCCGCGTGCTCAATTAAACTGATCTCCAACATATCGGTGTATTCTTTCGATTTCATTCTTGTAAAAATCCATGCAAGCGGAAGTTTTCCGTTGTAGCAAAATCCACCCTAAACCATCAGCGAGCTTCCACCAAAGTTCCTGCTTAAACGGATTTCTGTATCTTTTCTAAACTCGTGCCAGTAATATTGGGAATCATCTGGGCCATCCAAATTAAATTTTTTCTCATCGCTTAAAAGCACCGTTTTCCATTTTTCGGCCCAATTCATACGAGATCTGGCAAATAATAATCGGGCTTTTGTGTGACACGCAGTTAAAGACGGTTTTGCAACTCTTTTTCTCCAATCAGCTAACGGATTGCTGCGTAAAATTTGTTATACTCGACGAACCGTAACTGGTAGCTGCATTTCTGCGCAGATTTGCGGTGCTGTCATGTGCCTATCGACAGCATTATGAAAAATGTGACGCTTACATCGGTCTTTTATTTTTAGTTTAGCCCCACAGCCAGCGTACTTTCCGTATGACTCCTTTAATTTAACGTAGTTATTGATGACCTTTGGCGACCTGTGGCGCTATTCTGGTTTTCCCTGGGAATAGAGAATTGGAAGAAATATTTTCCTAGCATTTTTGTTCAAATTATATTTTTTTGGCCTACTGTTGTAATTAGTTGGGTGTAAATATTTTTGAAACAAAGATATATTGGGAATTATTTTTCCCTATAAAAATTGTGTGGAACAAAAGTTTCCCAATCAATTTTGTTTCGAAAATATTTACACCAAACTAATTTCAACAGTAGGCCAGAAAAATTAATTTAGACAAAAATGCTATGAAAATATTTTACCCAATTCCCTATTCCCAGGGAAAACCAGAATAGTACCACTGTTCACTTTGGGTGCAATTTGGCGGTTTGTTAGCCCTGAGTCGATGTACGCTTTAATGGCAATTATTTCTTCATCCGTCAATCGTTTTCCCCGCCCCATTTTACAATTTTTTAATAAATATTTTTTATTTTGAATAAAATATGTTCTTCGCAAAATCAAACACGTATGAAAAATACAATTAGGTGATTTCCCGAATTATTTCAATACTATTTATTGTTTTTTTTATGAGGATAATTTAATTTCGTTGTTGTTCGTTCAACAAAGTGTCTTTTTTTGTTTTATTTTCTATAACAATCCTTTATTTTACACATTGTCCTTTGTTTTTAAATTTCCAAAGTTCCGTTGTGTTTTTGTAAAAAAAAGAAATAATAATATTTCAAATTTGTCTATGTATTGCTAAAAATCAATGTGAGGTTAATTCAATTTCGCTGAGTGTATATCCGCAACAAGCTTAATTTTTTTGCCGTCACATACACTTATAGTTGTCTATAAGATAAGATATAAATTGGTCAGTGATGGCCACGCAAAGCATTTGGTCGATTAACCCTTGCGTTCCTGTTTTTTTTTTCATGGAAAAACAAAATAACAATTTCAAACAAAGTTTGCCAAGTTCTGTGTAGAACAATACATATTTGAGTGGATTTTTGTAGGCTACTTAGATTAAATGATTTATTAATGTCATTAATAATTGAAGCAGGTTTATTTTGTGGTTTTGTTTCAATATAATGTTGGAATAATTGCCGACATAATTTCTTTGACTGAATGAACTGTCGGATTTGTCAACGATGTATTCCACGTTGCTTTCTATAAGATGCAAACGAATGGTCGAGATTTATAAAAAATTGTTCCAGGCGATTTTGTTAGGCCACCAATTTGTTTTGGACGATATTTTCCAGTCGTAAAGAGTGGTCGATAACAATTTATTATGGAGAGGAGTCTAACACCACAACAACGTGCTGGAATTATTAAACTATTTATTTTTGGCATCAAAAATCAGCGACGAAGCACATTTCGACCTGGCTGGCTTTGTTAATAAATACAAATAGAATTTAGATAGAATAAGAATAGAAATACTACATTCAGAATTTAGTAGAAATTAGTAAAATACAACAACCAAATAGAATTTCGTAGAATACGATTTGAGCCCATTGACCTGATTAAAATTATCGGAACATATCCGTTTGTGCCAATCGTAACAATTTTTTCAGAACATTTGTACTGGGTTGGGGTCGTTTGCATACTCTTCAAAATCGCGTAAACAAAATTCCAGTTTTCAAAAGCTCGAATATCAAAATTCGACTCTTCAAAATAACGCCTTCCAAACCCCGCCGTTTAGAATCCAGCTTCTCTAAATTCCTATTTTGAAAATAGACAGCATTATACCAAATTATTGTATAAAGAGTAACGAAATGAAGGAAACATTATCATCAAAAAAAAATTAAGTGTGCTTTAGACCACATTACTGAAGTAAAACTTCTAATATATATTTAATATTTATAATATAATATAGAAAAATTATAATATTGGAAAAAAAATTGGTCACCCTTTGCGTTCTCGAGTGTCACCTTGCCGTTTATGTCTGATGCCACAAGATGTAACCTTGTAACTTGGTAACTTTTTCAAGGCCAACTAGTCGTAATAGACAATGTTTATGTATGTGTCACAAAATGGACAAAAAAACCATTTTTGAAATCTCTTCGCATAGTAAAAATGGCCTTGAAATATTTTTTATTTCATTTATGTATAACCACAGTACATCATGTGGTTTCATCGAAAATATGTTTAAGTCGCATTAAAACCTGTATCATAGGCAATCGGGGAAAGAAACGAAGAAAGAATCAGTTTCTGCGATACCTCGTGTGAAATGGAGCTATAATATAGAAAAAATACATATATAAAAAATATCACACGGACGAATTTTTTTTGGTCACCCTGTGCGTTCTGGAGTGAGTAAGTTACTGAGTGACATAGATGTTATAATACAGAAAAAAAAAAAATTTGGTCACCCTGTGCGGTCTCGAGTGAGTCAGTCAGTGACATAGAAGTCTATATTATGACTTTCCAATTTTCCTGTTTTTCAATTTTCCAATTTACAAATTTTCCAATTTTCCAATTTACCAACTTTCAAAATTTCCTATTTTCATATTTTTTATTTTCCTATTTTGCAATTTTGCAATTTTTCAATTTTTCAATTTTTCAATTTTTCAATTTTTCAATTTTCCAATTTTCCAATTGTCCAATTTTCTAATTTTCGAATTTTCCAATTTTTCAATTTTCCAATTTACCAGTTTACCAATTTACCAATTTTCCAATTTTCATATTTTCATATTTTCATATCATCATATTTTCATATTTTCATATTTTCATATTTTCATATTTTCATATTTTCATATTTTCATATTTTCATATTTTCATATTTTCATATTTTCATATTTTCATATTTTCATATTTTCATATTTTCATATTTTCATATTTTCATATTTTCATATTTTCATATTTTCATATTTTCATATTTTCATATTTTCATATTTTCATATTTTCATATTTTCATATTTTCATATTTTCATATTTTCATATTTTCATATTTTCATATTTTCATATTTTCATATTTTCATATTTTCATATTTTCATATTTTCAAATTTTCATATTTTCATATTTTCATATTTTCATATATTCCTATTTTCCAATTTTCCATTTACCTGTTTTCCAATTTTCTACTTTTCCAATTTTAAAATTTTTCAATTTTCCAATTTACAAATTTTCAAAATTTCCAATTTTGCAAATTTCGAAATTTCCAATTTTCCAATTTTTCCAATTTTCCAATTTTCCATTTACCAATTTTCCAATTTTCCTATTTTCTTATTATCCCATTTTTTTAACCAATGATTAAAATAAAATGGTATCAACTAATGTTCCACCTAGGGATTTATGAATTGTCATGGCACATCCTGATACTAAAGGAAAATGATTTCGTTTTGCGTCTATTGTTTCGTTCGCCTCGTTCGATTACACTTTTCGTAACGCATTTGCCAGCTTAGTCCCCAAGTCAAGCGTGCCTAAAGAAGTTTTACTTCAAAAATACATGGGTTCTGGAAGTTATGGAATTTAAGTCGAACCACATTGCTTAGGCTTTTACTTAGGAAAAAAATAAAAAGATTTTTAATGTTTTAAAATAATTTCGTTTTTGATAGGATTTTTTAAAATTTCAGCAAAAGCGATTTTGAAAAACGGAATATTGAAAAGGCGGGTTTTTCTTAAAAGCGGTATTTCAGAACGTTCCCTTTTGTATTTTTTACTGGCCAAGACCATATACATTTCCAAGGGTCATCATTGATCTTAGGCTTGTAACATTTCCTGATGCGTTCCTCCACTTTGAAACGGTCCCATTAACAAAGAAATCATTGAATATTGTATGTTGGCCACAGAAACAGTAATTTTCGACCTTATTGACATATTGCCTATATTCTCTAAATAGCCGACGCCATTCGTTTAATTATCGACATACATTGGACACTTTCAGGTGATTAGTAAAATCATCGCCAATTTGATTTAAAAATTTCATAGTGATAAATATTTTCATAACGTTTGCTGCGATTTTACTCAACATATTCCCATCTGTTGGGTGCCCTGAACGCGCCTATTGTATACCCATGTAGAATATTAATTAAAATTATTTTCATTTTTGTCCCAACTCTATTTTTCTGGCCTACTGAAGGAATAAGTTTAGTGCAAAAATTTTAAAAACAAAAGGTGCGTTGCTTACGCAAAACCGAAAAAGATTAAACAACAATTGCGTTGCTTTCAGATTCAAAAGTTAAGCTAAGCGGGATTTACAAAAACACCTCAGCTAAAATTAATTGGGAAACATTTGTTAAATGCAAAATGTTTATAGGGAAAAATATTTTCCCATTTAACTTTGTTTCGAGAATATTTACACCAAATATATTCTCTCAGTAGGCCAGAAAAATACAATTTAGACAATTTCCTATTCCCAGGGAAAGCAAGAATAGTGCCCCTGGAATATAATAGGCACTCTCTAAATTGTGACATGATCGCCAAATTAGAGGCGTCTCGGCAAAGAGGGTAGGATTCTAGATGGAGACTTCCTTAAGAGTGGGTGGTAGGGTGAACATACAACGTTCACGAGATTAAAAATTTATTTTTCTGCCACATTTATGAGATATCTATGGTATATAAATAAAAATCTATTGCCAGATGAATGAAAGATCATTTGGCAGATTTTTTTTTTGTTGTGTTCCTAATTGTTAGGACAAGGTTTGTATGGAAGAAAATTTTGGGAAAACCTACCGGAAAAGTCGGAAATTTGGATAGCGTTTTTGTATTAAAAATGGCAAAAACGACATTCAGTTTGATAGTTCTGCTGTCACATGTTTTCAGAACAACGATATTTTGCGAAAAAGTATTAAATTGAAAGCGATAGTTCAGCATGTTATCCGTGGTGATCATATCTTTGGTGCATTCAAAATTCATTAATTTGAATTTAATTAAGTTCGTTGTAATTTGGTTCGTGGTTTATTTCTTTCGATAAAATGCCACCTGCATGATCGTCGAGTCAATGAGATGAGTGAAAAACGTATACAGCGTTTGGAGGCAAATCGAATAAGAATTTCTCAAGCGCGATCCATTATGACTTACGCAAAAAACAATTGGGAACATCGACAAAACAGACGGCTAAACGTGACAATTCAAAATGAAAGTTTGGCGTACAGATACGATCCAACAGTCGAGTTCGCGGCCGATGTATCGGTCGACTTCGGAACAATGATTTTCGACACGAATCGCCAGAATTATGTTGTGTACACGGACTGGAAAGGTCAAATTACCACAATTGATCTCGCCACGCGAGCTACTGGCATCATTGATTTCTTGGCAAGAACCTCGGACGAAGCATTTCTTGCAGAATATACAACAATTACAGAGTTCCTTCCAAACATCATTTGGGATGAATATTATCGAAGCACGAGGTTTTAACCCAACTTTTAAGGTAAATTCTTTTTCGATTATGATACACATCACTTACACAAACACATCGCACAAACCTACGTCAACGATTCACAATATTTTACCGCCAAGTCCACTAGGGAATAATGTGGACCTCCGAGGCTCATAAATTAAGAAATTGTCTCCAATTTTACAGATTCAAGGACAAACTCAAAATCGTGCAGGATCATTGTTGCCGCTAGTAAATGCTGATCAGAAATTAATTCAGATTTATTTTATTTGAAATTCTGATGATGAAATCAATCAGCGTTGTGCCAGTCGAGCACTAAAGTGCGACATTATTACTGCAACAACGCTTACATGATCACAAGCAATTGGTCAAGTTGTTAAAGACTGCACTAGAAATGATGCGTTCGGATGACGAGCAGGCGAACACGAAAGACGCTTCAATACACCGACATTAAATGAAGTTGCCATTGTAGTTGTTGGAGAGAATTTGGAGTCTCGTGACATTGTGATTCGACGGCGTGATGGTGATAACTCTCACCGTATCTGCGTAACCCATCGTTCGTATGATGCATTACAATACCCGCCGATACTTTGCCGAGGAGAGGATCGATATCACCAAAAAGGAGAGCTCGATGAATGGAATCTTCCATCATCTCTGGAAGATCCAGAGGTGTATGAAGTAGTGACGACGAATATGATTCATGGAGCATGTGGCAATCACAATCGGGAATCACCGTACACGATCGAAACCAAATGCTCCAAACATTATTCGCATGCTTTATTGGCTAACACAAACGACAACATTTCCAAAAAATCAGCATGGGCGAAAGTACTATACAGCAAAATAATCGAAAAATAATCACTTGGGATGAGTGTACGATGGCGCACAAACGAGCATTGGGGGCAATAATTAGGATTATTTTGAAGGAACGATGATTCTGCTGGCCGGCGCTTATCGCCAAACGTTGCCAGTCATTCCAAGATCAACAGTTGCTGATGAAACAAACGCTTGCTTGCTGAAGTCATCGAATTTGTGGAGATACGTGAACATTCTCAAGATAACAACAAAATAACGAATCGGCGGACGTAATTTCCAAGCAATTATTAGACATTGCGTAATGAACAAATTCAGGTTGACGCTTCTGGCGGACTGGCTTCATTTCGTTTCCACCTAATTTTTGTCAATCCACAATCTCTAAAGAAGAATTGATCACGAAAGTGTTTCCGAATATTGGTGCGAATTACAAAAACCATGTTTGGTTGAGCGAACGAGTCATTTTGGCAGCGAAAAATAAGGATGTAGACGATTTGAATATAAAAATGCGAAGTCAAATCACTGGCGATTTGCATTCATTAAAGTCGATCGATCCCATTACAGATCCAGAATTTGCACCTCAGGGCCGGTTCAGTGATAATCATGTTACGCAATCTAAACCAACCAAAACTATGCAATGGAACATGATTCGGTGTTAAGAGGCTGATGAACAACGTGATTGAAGCAACGATAATCTTAGGAAAGTTCCAAATCGAGGAAGTTCTGATTGAAAGAATACCACTGATTCCGACCGACATGTTGCTGTGTTTTCTTCATGGGCAGTTGTATGTGGCGTGCTCAAGATCTCGATTTGACAGCTCTCGATTCCTTTCCAAAGGATTATTTAAAGTCACTGCATTATGCTAATAAACCAGCAATAATAAACACTTGGCGGATTAATTACAGTTTTTGATTTAAAAATATTATGATTATAGTAAATAGCATAATCTGGCAATCCTAAACCAAAATCATTTATAACAAAATTTACAGAAAAATCTTGTATAATACAATAATTAGACCGAATAAGAGCGTAAACTTGCAAATCTGTCTGTAAACAATCTCCGATTAAATCTATTCATCCAATTGCAAAGAAACTTTGGTGAGTTGTATGCACGCCCACGAAGGTTTCTGCATTTGAAAAACTAGAGCTGGACCGGTCTATGGGCTTCGTACAATTTTTTTTAAAATTTATTCACGGGAATGAGTTTAGCAAAGGGGTTATATGAAATTAGTAACATGTTCGAATCTGAGTTGGCCAAATTAGGGCTAGGGGCCACGGTAACATTTTTTTTCATATGTTTGAATATTCTAATATTTTTCGATTTTATTGTTATATCAATTCGAATTAATTTTCCTTTTCATATTTTGGACCACTATTTTCGTTAATAATTTCATCAAGATTTAGAATGTTATGTAATCTCACAATTTATTTTGGCTAATCCTAGATTAACTTGAATTCTCTTTTCCAGTTGCATTTTCTTGGCTTGATGCGTAACTTTATGCGTTACGTTCATTTACTATTTTTTTTTGTTTTGGTCTTTACTCTTTAAACTCCAATATTGTTCTCATTTGTCCGCACTGCAATCAAAGTATTAATGAATGCTCTTCTATTATACGATTGTTGATGAAAAGTCATCTCGAACAAAATACACAATTATAATAGAAAATTTCCTGGTTTCAATTGCAAATTTTTTTTGTCACGATAATAATTTGCACCTCTACACCACATCACAATTATCCTCAATTTTCCACTGTATAAAGTTCGTCTTTTGTATATTGTCGAGTGTTCCATAAGTAGTAATTATAAAATTTAACACAAACCAGTGGCATATTCAGTAGTTATGTGCATAAAAAAAGCGTCGTGATAAAATTCATATATAATTATACAACGGCATTAAAAAACTAGATTAAGCTTTTGTGCCTGATATAGACTGTGTGAACGAAACGAAAAAAAAAACTTTGCAAACGCTTTGTTCGCCGCTTTTTTGTGTACATAAACTTAAAATAAACTATTAAATTATTTTATGTGTGATATTAAATTACAGCTTTCTTTTGTTCACTTATACATGTACAATTGTATACACAAATTAAAGTAAGTACATTACAATTAGAACAGAACGAAATTTATAAAAATCCTGCTTTGAGTTTATGAGCTTATATAAGTTTAGTCTTAAAAGTCTAAAAATATGTATGTTTATAAATTATAAGAGCTGATGCTTAAATAAAGCTCAAAGACAAAACAAAAAAAAACTTTTCATTATGCTTTTAATTTAAAAAACATGAAGCTGTGTTAAGGATAGTAATAACGCAATTTTATTTAAGAACCAAAATCGGAAAAGCATAAAGTGTAAGTGTATTCGTAATTAAGCAGTGGGATATATTTTAATAACTTTGAATTGATATTACAGAACAACAAAAATTTATTTTATAAAAACTTAAAAGCTCAGTGGGTCGTATAAAATCGACTAAATTAATATTCTTAAAGCTCCCATACATATATAGTAATGTGATTACCTTAATATTAGGAACAGCAAAAAAACTATTAAAAATAGTTTTAATCATATCTATACCATGTAATACCTATATGTTTAGGGTATGATTTTTAAGTGGTTCATTAACATTAATATTTATGTGAAATGTAATGTTCATCGTATTACACGAGTACACAATATACATACGTATAGTGTTGTACACATATTCAAATTACTAATTTGCAAAAGAAATTAAAAAAGTTTTACAACCTTACCTCTAAATATAGAGTTGTAGAAAAGTTTTATGATCGCATAATAACTGTTTTGAGGATTGGCCTATTTACGAACTCATTAGGCCAATAATTTAATAAAAAACAAGAATTAAATACGCCTACACCATGAACCTATATAATTTTTTTTATTATATTCGCATTTTTTAAATTACTATATGAGTATTGAGTTCTAAAAGAAATCGTTTAATTCGAAGAAAGAAAATTTTTATTCGAATTTTTTTTATGGTCCCTACGCACATGAGGTTATAAAATTCTAGGATTTTTATGATCTACATTTTTATTATCTACGTAGCAAAAAATATAATGCACTAACAATACAAATAATAATACAATACACTAATACAAATTTGACTATTAAAAACGGCAATTTAAACATGAGTTGGTACCAAAAGTAAGGCATACCCCCGCAAATTTCTCAAAATTCTTAGACTGTTAGTAATTCATAACGAATGACTGATATGTTTTCAGCATTTTTGATGTGTCTTGTTCCAACCGGTGACGTATCTCTTCAATTTGAGTTTGGTGAGTGGAGTTTGGCGACTGGACGGAGAAAGGATATCGAAAATTACTGCGGTATTTCTATCTTATCAGATCTTATCAGCAGTCCCTAAATTATTTACATGAATGGTTTAGGACCATATGTTTGTTTGGACGCTTGATTCAGATGAACACCATTTGGTCCACAGGGAGATTTTATTCACTTACTTACTTCACTTAAGCACTCACAACTTTTTCATAAAAATACATGAAATTATTTAGACGACAACTTCTCAACCATTGGTTCTTTAATTTTTATTTTCTAGTTATCATTGTTACATCGATGATCGATATTTTATTATTTTCATAACAATTAAAAAGGTATATGGTCTCAAGTTGTTGTAGATGAGACTTGTGTTCATCTTCACTTTTACCAAACACTAAAATATCATCGATATAAGTAAAAACGAATTCCAGACCATTTATCACTGTGTTCATAAATCTCTGGAATGTTTGACTAGCGTTTCTTAAGCCGAATGGCATTCGATTAAACTCGAACAAGCCAAACGGAGTTGTTATAGCTGTCTTGTGGATATCCTCTTAAGCTACTGGGATATGGTTGTAGGCTTTAACCAAATCAATTTTGGAAAACACCTCACAACCATAGGTATATAATAGATTTCCATTACATAATTGTGTGTATGGTATTGTGTAGTATACGAGTATGCTTTAATTTAGATAAACAAATACATAATATCAAGTTTTCCAATATAAATAAATCTATACATAAGAAATTATTAAATACATAAATTACAAGAGAGGCAATTATATGTATGCGAAATTAATATTTGTCTTGTTTCCTTCCTACTATGAGTTTAGTGCGGTTCCAATATGCATTATAGTACTTGGTAGTATGTGGAATGATAATAGTACGCGTCCGCTGGCACATACGGTCGCTACAAGTTTTTCTTAATTAAAAATTCCATTTCTGTAATGGGTTTTATCCCGACCGGTCTTCTGTGACAAATTTTGTTTTATTCCCAATTTTTTTGAATTTAGAATTAGAAGGTGGTGATACTGTTGAAGTAGTGTTTGCTGATTATAGTAAAGCATTCAATAAAATTGATCATTCCTTACTTGTAAAGAAACTGACTGTGTCATATTTGACGAACCAAACTCAATTTTTTTTTTAAATAATAGTTTATCTAGATATAAATATTTTGACTGGCGTCCCACAAGGTACCATCTTTGGTCTCTCTTATTTATTGCATTTATAGATGATGTGAAGCGGTGCTTGCACTGACCAAATTAGTCTGCCTCAGAGAATACCATAATTTGTTACACATTTATTACAATTAATTACAACAAATCTCGATTTTATTACAGTTGACGTTTTCGAGAAACGAGTGATCGGTTTAGCTTACAATTAAACCTGCACTGCCAAAATTGTAACTTTTGATGTAGCTATAATATTGAAATGGTTCTTGGATCAAAATTTATAACAGATTAATTACATTGAATTAGTTAGTTCAAGACCACCTCTATCGCGGTGATTTATCCGCATTTCCGAAACATAAATAAAAATACACAAATTACATATTAAAAACATTTTTTATACTTTATTTCTATTTCAAACTTTTCCACTTTAATGCTTAATTTTGACTGTGTCTTTTTATATATCTTTTAACCTTTTTTCTTATTTCTACTCAGCAGTTTTTTGTACGTTGCACTCTGGTCGTGCACGTTTGCATTCTTGCACTTTTCCAAAAATCGAAATTAAATACTTTATTGCATTGCCTTGTATTCAATTTTTGGAAAGTGCAATGTACTTTTTAATATGTTAATGCTGCTTATTATAATATTTTACCACAGGGTAGTACCTACACTACACCCCTGGCATTTTAGGAGAAATATATATATATATATATATATATATATATATATATATATATATATATATATATATATATTTATAATATATATATTTTATTTTTTTTTTTATATTTTATATATATTAAAACTAATTACTTAACTAATTTAATTCTCAATGCCATATATTTTTGGCTTATTATTTATTCTGTTTTGTTTTATTCACTATATTATTGTTTTATTCTATTTTATTTATTTTTGTTTCTAATAATATAACTAGTGCATTACATAATATATAAAATTTTTAATCTTTCTTACAATTATAAGGTTTTAGTCGATCTTTATGTATTATCTTATGTTTATTGTTTAATTTTAGTGTTACATTTGCATTGTCTATATTAGTTATTTCATATGGACCATTATATGGGTTCTCATATTTTCGTCTGTTTTCTTTACGCAATAATACTAATTGACCAACTTTATATTCATTATTTGTGCAATTATTTATTGAATTTTCTTGCCTTTTTATTTTTGCTATGTTTAATAATTGTTTAGCTTTGTTATGCGCTATCCCTAATCTATACTTAAATTCCTTTATATAATCATCAAAGTTATATATTTTATTCATATTAGATGTGATATCGTTTGGTAATGTCACTATTTTTCTGAAAATTAGTTGAAAAGGTGTGTAATTTGCATCTGTGTGTGGTGTAGTATTGTAACAAAATGTAAAGTACTTTATCCATTCATCCCAATTATCGCTATTTGCATA
This sequence comes from Nephrotoma appendiculata, assembly GCA_947310385.1. Classification (NCBI taxonomy): domain Eukaryota; kingdom Metazoa; phylum Arthropoda; class Insecta; order Diptera; family Tipulidae; genus Nephrotoma; species Nephrotoma appendiculata. The sequence continues at coordinate 165,860,549 of OX371224.1, forward strand.
GGCTAGTAAATACTCGTTAAGTACGCGATGATTTCGCTCTACTACTCCTAACGTCTGATGACAATATGGTGTAAATGTTCTGTGTTCTATTTGTAACGTTTTGCACAAATTGCTAAATATCTCATTTACAAACTCTGTACCTAAATCAGTTTTGATGCTTTTAAAATTTCCATATATTAATATACAATATTCGACTAATGCTCTTGCGATCGTATTCGCGGATTTATCTTTCATCGGAACAGCTATGACATATTTCGTTAACTCACACTGAATTGTTAATACGTATCTGAAATTATTTGATGGAAGTAAAGGACCTACCATATCAATAGCTACTATTTTGAAACTAGTACTAGGTGTATCGGTTATTGTCAATATCTCTTTGTTGTGTCTAATTATTTTCGTTCGAGTACACGTGTCACAGTTTTTAACGTATTTGCTTATAATTTTATTCATGTTTTTGAATATGTACCTCTGTTTTATTTTCTTTATTAGACGTCGTGTTCCAACATGACCGCCCATAGGTGTGTCGTGGTATAAACTTATTACTTCGTTTATTTCATCAATAACTTCGGTGCTTCACATAGTACTATTTTTAAAACATTACTGCGATTATTTAATTTTTTGCACACATTTTCATACCATTTTTTAAATTTTTCGCGCGATATGTAGCTGAAAATGTTATCATTAATATTCATTGATAATTCGTTTACGTGGTTGATATCCATTGATTCAATTAACTTCTCGAATACCAAATCTAGTTTTGGTAGAGTTTCGTCAATTGTAATCAGTAATTCATTATTTTTATATAGCATCTTGGTTGAACCCTTTTTTATATTAAATTTTAGTGATTTTAAATTGTTCACTTCATTATATGATGTGCATTCCCAGATATGAAGTTGATCACGCTTCACAATCTTGGTCACTTTTTCTACACTTACGTTCGAGTTATTTTCGGCTTTATTTGCCATTGACCTCGTTATAACTTTTATTTCAGCGTCTCTGGGTATCAATGCCTTGAGCATGTCAGAGTCCCACTTCATGCGTGATAACGCGTCCGCCACCACGTTCAGTGATCATTTGCGATATATGATTTCATATTCATACTCGCATAAACTTTGACGTACTCTTGTCATTTTTGAGGATGGTTTGTTGTCCGTAAATAAACTTACTAGTGGCATGTGGTCCGTTATGACCTTAAACCTCCTACCGTACAGGTATGGCCTAAAGTAATTAATTGCCCAATGAATGGCCAAAATGAATGAATGGCCAAATTTTACTGGCATAGGCAATCAGAAGATCTTTACCAATCTCTGCTTGTGACAACACTGCACCGTATGCGTAATTACTTGCATCGGTTGTTAATATGAATTCTTTGTCCTAATTGGAATATTGTAATACTGGAGCATTTATTAATTTTTGTTTTAAATCTTTGAATGCAATTTCACATTCCGTTGACCAATTGAATGGAACTTTCTTCCTTTGAAGAGAATATAAAGGTTTTGCAATTTTAGCAAAATTTGGTACGAATTTGCGATAATAGTTGCATAGTGCTGTAAAGCGATGCACTTCGTCTGCATTCTTTGGGACTGGATAGTGTTCCATTTTGTCAAATTTAGAGGGATCAGTTTTAACACCTTTATCCGTTATCAAATGTCCTAAATACAGAACTTCACTTTTAAGGAAATTGCATTTCTTAGGGTTTAGTTTGAGATTGTGCTCTCTTAAACATTTAAAAGTTGATACTAAGTTTTTGTTGTGATGGTTAATCGAACATCCATGTACTATAATATCATCTACACAGAGCAATTGACAGAGTTCTTTGAAAAGAATTAGAAGAGATTTTTAATCCAAAAGGAAGTCTTTTGAATTGATAATGGCCCTGGTTGCTCGAAAAAGCTGTTAGTGGTCTTGATTCTTTATTTAGTTCGATTTGATGAAAGGAATTGGACAAATCGAGTGTAGAAAAATATTTAGCTCTTCCTAATTGGTCTAATATATCCTCCAATCGGGTAAGTGGAAGTTTATCGTTAATCACAACATTATTAAGTTTTCTTAAATCAACTACCAGTCTCCATTGTTTTGTGTGTCCTGGTCTTTTTTGGGTACAAGTAAAATTGGAGAATTATATGGACTCACTGACGGTTCTGTTATATCGTTTTGTATTAGTTTCGATATTTATGAGTCTATTTCACCCTTTTGACTAAAAGGTTGTCTATAGTTTTTAATATAGACTGGAGTATGCTCAGTTGTTACAATATTTTGTTTATAGAAATTATTCACCGTTAACACATCTCCTTCCAGGAAAAATATATCGTTATATTCTTTGCAAATTTGTAATACTTTTTCACTCGCATTCTTATCTAAACCATCTATTTTTAATATTTTCTCGAGGTCACTATTCCTATTAATTGTATATTGGTTAGAGGAGTTTGATTCTTAATTTTTGTATATTTTAAAGGTTTTTGGTTCAAAATTTTTTATGATAACATCTTTTTTTGTTGTATTTAAAAATCTGGCATGTGCTATACCCTTTCTTGGTATCATTCCACTGCCTACGAAAATTCCTGGTTTCAATTCTTCATTTTCAACCACTAAATCTGTGTCCCTGACAATATTAATGGCGCGGATGACCTCGCATCTTGCCGGAATGTGAATATCCCTATTACTTGATTCACATATTATTAGCGGTACTTCTATCAGATCTTCATTAAATGTGGTTGACACTACATAATTTTCATAATCTATTTTAAAGCAAAATTTTTCTAAGAAATCTCTGCCTAATATTCCATCTGTGGGGATTGGGAATTCGTCGGATACAACGTGTATCTCATGATCGAATTAATTATTATCTAAGTATAAACTGGTATATATTGTGCCTAGAGTGTTGTTTTCACCATCAGTGATGCCTGTTATTCTACATTTCCGTTTTTGATTGATGTTGTGATTTTCATCACATTTGTTAAATTTTAGGAGCGATATGTCTGACCCTGTATCGATCAGAAACTTAAATTTTAACGTTGAGTTATTTGGTGAAGTATATACTTCAATGTAATTACTTAGTTTATTGGAAATGTGAAAGATTCTTAATGGCTTCTGGTTTAAACTTGGAGATTTTGGAATTCCTGTATGAATTCTTGTTGAGCATCTCCTTGCGGGGGGTGTGCTCGTTTTTTGCCCCGTTGGCAACAATATAATTCACTCTATTATTCTGACGAGTGGCAGTTTGGTTATTACTGTACCACTGCCTTTGGGGATGATTGACTTCAGTTTTATTAAACTGTTGACCTCGATAACCACCTTTGTAATACCTTCGCTGCGGATAATTATAATTTGTGCGATTTTTATTACAGCTATAGCCAGTCGCTGTCTTAAAATTATTATAATTATCTCGTCTTTTGGTGCCTTGCTGATTATTTATATTAAAATTTGTGAAATTGCTGTAATAAGGTTTTCTGTATTGCACGTTATTTTGAAATTGTTGATTGTTTTTGTGTCCATTGTATTTTTTGTTTAAGTAATTGACACATTTAGAAGAGATTGCTTGGTTCGCTGCCTCCATTTCTTTTGCAATCTTTGTTGCATCCCCGAAATTTGTTGGTCTTGCAGCCACCACAAATGATTTCAGAGGTTCTTGAAGACCCTCTTTAAAAACATTGAGCGCTAATTGCTCATTTAATTTTTCGATAGTTGTGGCATCACCATCCACTATCGTCTCTTTATTTAACCTGTTTAGCTTTGAGATAGTTGTCTCAATTTTAGCCATATATTCCTCTAATGTGGAGCCATTTTGACTAATTCGAGTTAGTTGGCTGTGTAATGTTTGCACTGTATCCTTGATTGGATATGTGTCCTTAAGATTTTTCTTTAATTCTATTAGAGTTTTTGGGGCTACTGTGTTAATCAGTTTTATTTTGGCACTTGCCTCGATTTTTATGAGCCATATGAAATTTATCAACTTTAATTTCTCTGCATCATTTGCTAGAGATTCGTGCCCCAATTCAATTATGTTTAAAAATTGATCAATTTCGTTGTGCTTACCTTTAAAATCAGGTACAATTTTCATTGTCTGATATAAATCGAAGTTGGCCATTTTATGTTCTTTATTGACAGGTTCTTCAATTTCAAAATCAAGATCTACATCGGTGCTTTTTTCTAATATTTCTGCCTGTTTAATTTTTAATATTTCTTTAAGTGTTTTATATACACTTATATATGCCTCATTCAATATTTTCAGTTCACTATTATCTCTGTCTATTTTATTTATAATATACGAGTACCTACTGTGCGTGTCTTGTAGTATGGTCACGCTATTTAATATAAACTTGTCCGTAAATATTCTATTTTGATTTTTTGTAAAACTATCCCGTCTTGTTTTTAATGTTTTGATTAGCCCTTTCAGCTCTTCCATGCAAAATTCTTAACACATTTTATGCTTAATTATTATTATTATTTTTACTCAATTAAGTAATACAATAAATATAATAAGGCCTACGAAGCTTTTGATTATAACTTGTCGAGTGATTCATTTAAGAAAGCTTTATATAATTTTTTGTAGTCGAGCTTATGTAATTTAATTTTTTACCAATTGTTTTGTTGTGCCAATTGTAGTTACTGTAGGCACCATTTATAAATAATAAATAATATTTAATAATAAATAATATTCATATAAAGAAAATAATGCGCAAAATCAAAATGATTACGCCAAATCAAATATTTTAGTTTTAATTTTAATTTTATTTTTTTTTTAAATCATCTGCACATTTATTATGTATAATATAATTTAAATTTAATTATTCTCATTTTGAGTTTAATTATTTACAGCTTTTTGTGCTTTTGATATATTAAACACTATCTTGATTTTAGATTAAAAATTTTGACTACTAATGATCTCTTTTAATTTAAGTATGTACATACATAATAATGTAAGAATATTTTCAAAATTTTTGACGAATTTAGAGACACACGAATTTATATAACCTATAGGCCTTCGGCCGTACTTCTAGCTATTTTCTTTACGTTATACATATGTTTATTATATAGATATTTAATTAGCTCACCTATAGCATACACGATGACAGCTATTGATATCATTTCTGCTACGTTCTCGAATGATCCTTGTTCTATACTGCTCTTGTTGTTATTGTCTAGGATAATGTTTTCTTTTATCACCGGCTCCTCATTCGGTGCGTTATTCCCCATTTTTTATGTAGCAAACAGTTAAATCAGTTTACGTTTGAAATTTTTATTTTTTTTTTATTTTTCACCACCAGATTCTATTTATGCTATGGCACCAAACACACAAAAATTATTATTATTTTTTTTTAATTGACACAAAAATGAAGTAGAGTAAGTGTATATTATTAATTAAATCTGTTTATTGTAGCATTGTATATAGTACGTGCATGTATTATTTTATTTTTAGGTATCAATGTAAATTTTAATTATTTAATACCTTTTTATGTTCTTTGTTTTTTTTTTTAGTTTACAGTTTAATTGTTTTTCACTTCGATTTTTGTCACGGTCGCCATGTCGCGGTGATTTATCCGCATTTCCGAAACACAAATAAAAATACACAAATTACATATTAAAAATATAACATTTTTTATACTTTATTTCTATTTCAAACTTTTCCACTTTAATGCTTAATTTTGACTGTGTCTTTTTATATATCTTTTTACCTTTTTCTTATTTCTACTCAGCAGTTTTTTGTACGTTGCACTCAGGTCGTGCACGTTTGCATTCTTGCACTTTTCCAAAAATCGAAATTAAATACTTTATTGTATTACCTTGTATTCAATTTTTGGAAAGTGCAATGTACTTTTTAATATGTTAATGCTGCTTATTATAATATTTTACCACAGGGTAGTACCTACACTACAAGTTGTCCAAGGGTAAGTTTCACCCCTAACGATTAATTATAACAAAAACGTCAATTTAACCAACTTAAATAATTTATCACATAATGCCGCCACCAGATTTTGGCCCAAATGTTGCACTAGAAGTCTTCTCGACGGTAGGCCAACCTTATTCAAGTGTGTAATAAATAATTTTTGTGTTGTATATTAGACGGAGTTGGCATCGGAAGATGTAGGTTCAAATTGCGATATAAAGGTCGATTTTACAACATTTAATAATTTATTACACCAGACCGCCACCAGATATTGGGTGAAATGTTACTTTATTTACCTTGTCAAGAGTAGGTCAATTTTATCCCAGGTGTATAATAAATTATTTTTGTGTCAGATGTAAAAGCTGTAAAAACTTCAAACGTAAACGATTCATATGTGTAATTTAAAAGTCGATTTTGCCACCTTTAATAATTTATTACACAAGATCGCCACCATATATTAGATAAAATGTTACCTAGTGGACCTTGTGAAGGGTAGTTTAACCTTATACTGTTGTGTAATAAATTATTTTTGAGTCAAGGAAGACGGGCTTTGATTCAAACGGTAAAGGCTTCAAATGTGTAATGCGACCTTTGGTCGATTTTACCACATTTAATAATTTATTATACCAAACCACCACCAGAGATTGGGTCAAATGTTACTCCATAGGCCTTGTGGATGGCAGGTTATCCAGGTGTGTCATAAATTATTTTTGTGTCAGGTGACCAGAATTGGCACCAAACATTACAGGCTTCTACAGGTTATTTAAAGATTAATTTTACCATATTAAGGTCGATCTATCCCTTACAAGGTCCAGAGAGTAGCATTTTATCTAATATCTGGGTGGCGATCTTGTGTAATAAATAGTTAAAAATGGCAAAATTGACCGTTAAATTACACATTTGAAGCCTTTACAGTTTGAAGATTTACAGCTTTACATCTGGCACAAAAATAATTTATTACACACCTGGATAAGGTTGACCTACTCTTGCAAAGGTAAATAAAATAAAATTTCAAATAATATCTGGTGGCGGTCTAGTGTATTCCGTAAATTATTAACCTTCACTCTGTGTATGGTACAATGGAACTTTATCTGTGTATGGGGTAAAAAAATATGCCAATGTATTTTATACTTAAAAATAATTTTCTATAATAAAAATTATTAATTTAACTTTATTTCTAATTTATTAAAAATGCAAAAATCCAATATGTATAAGATTCCGTTTCAATCTAATATATAAAAATCTCATTTTTATTTTTATTTTTTTTTGTATATTTGGTAGGTATGAGAATAGGCCGTAAATTATATTTCATACCGCTAGGTGATTAGGGTTGTCCCTATCCAGAAAAAAATTTTCTTCCTACTTCCACCCTCGTGATTTTAGTATTTTTATATGGAAAATATCCAAATAATTTAACCGTCGTTCGTATTTAAACAGAACGAAATTATTTATGCTGTTGATTGACAGGTGGCACTACGTCCACCTCAACGAACTTTCATCCACAAACATGATTCATGGCCCATGCAGATGGAAAATCTACAAAGCGTTTTCCTAAAGATTTCACCGACGACACGATCACAAATGTCGACGGATATCCAATATATCGTCGAAGAAATACTGATAATGGCGGACAATCATTTATGCTAAATATCAATAACGCAGACATTGAAATTGACAATCGTTGAATGGAGCATTCAATACTCGCTCATATTAATGTTGAGTTCTGCAGTTCGGTGAAGAGCATCAAACACATTTGCAAGTATGTGAGTAAAAGCAGCGATATCGCTGTTTCAAGTTCAAAATACAGATGTGAATGCTCCTCGATTGAATGACAACGACGAAATAATGCGCTACCAAATTGGCCGGTACATCAGCTCCAATGAAGCTGTCTGGCGTATCTTTGGTTTCTCAATTCATGAACGGGACCTAGCAGTTATACAATTAGCCGTCCATCTTGAAAATGGCCAGCGCGTATTTTTCACCAACGAGACAACAACTAAGCATGTTATGAATCCACCAAAAACTACACTCACCGAATTTTTAGAATTGTGTAATCGTGCGGATACTTTAGGTGCCTTTGCTCGAACATTACTCTATTCCGAAGTACCACGCTATTTCATAGGAAATCAAACAAAAAAAAAAAAAATGGATTCCCCGCAAGCAAGGCACACCAATTGATGCGTGCCCGGCCTATTCAAATCAAACACTTTGGGCCCAGTCACTCCAAGGCAGATTGAGTGCGTCTATCTGCGACTGTTGTTGGACAATGTCACCGGCCCATTGTCATTTATAGAGGTGTATGCCTTGCACTCGGCTTGCTCGAAGACGACAATCACTGGGACGATATGCTTGCTGAAGCAGCATTGGTCTGTACAGCAACATAAATTCGTCTATATTTGGGTAAACGCTTTCAATTAATTCTTATTTTGATTCTTTTAGAATACAAAAATTTGTGGAAATGTAATTAAACCAGTTACCAGCGCTGGTGGTGAACGATTTTGACAACCTATTAATGGCGTTGTTTGCAAGTTTTGCAATTGAACACGCATATTTGTTGCTAAATTTAATTTTTTAACGTTTCTCCTAAATTAGATGACTTTAAACAGGCATTTAATTTATCAGCTGGATTTGACCGTGATATAACAGGTAGTGTCTGTCTAAAATCACCTGATAATAATATCGGTTGGTTATTGCGTACATCTTGTAATGTTTTATCTAATGCTTGTAATGATTCTTTAACCGCCATTGGACATTGTTGTAAATATTCATTTAATAAATTTTCTAATAGCTATGGGATTCGCAAACACGTTGAAGTTTATCATTTCTGAATGATACGAAGATGTACTGAACGAAGATCGATGTGCGATGTGAACTGAAGAAATCGAAATTAATGTTAGCAATGGCTGCGGTGGATCATGTAAAACTGGCAAACTTAATTTACCATTTACCCACTATAAGCCATGAGTTTCATTTTTGAATATTATTGAATATTAAGAAAAATGAAGGTCAGTAACGTAATCATCATCACGCACGCCACAGGAAAATGACGCTCATATCAGCAATATATGCGTAGATAGTAGGTAGGTGCCGAAATTGACACCGCCTCCGTCCATTACACCTTGTGAAAAACAAAAGTAAGTAATGTAGGACACCAAAAAGGACACCATCACGAAATCAGAAAAACCAAAGTCCGGAGCATGGCACACATATCGGCATTATCGGCGAAGATAGTAGTTTGGTACCAAACAACACGGTCGCTCCGACCGGTCATTGTGAAAAACAAAAGTTAGTAGCGTTATCATTACGACGAGAAACCCCGAAAATGATACGCATCTCGCCTTGCACAAAACAAAACTTCACCATCGCGGAACTCAAAACGGGGGCTATATTCCTAATTAGCACTCCCGAAAACCGAGAAAAGGATATCATTGGAGAAAACCAAAATCACGGGCCGAATTTTTGTCGAAAAACAGTTTCTTGTCAAAAAATGTCATTTCCGCTTAAATTTTGAAAAACTGATTTGGACCGGTATCATTGCAAAATTAATTTAGAATTTTTTGGTTTTTAGTAGTTTCTCTTGTAAATGATATGTTTTCAATATAATTGCAAAAATCGAAAAAGCTCCCATGGGAGCTGCCACTACCGATGAACCGTTTTCGGCCGAAACTTACAGAATCACTTCTCACGACCCATAGAACATTTATATAAATTTTTACTGAAAGTGGTGCAGTAGTTTTTTAGTTTATCGATTGAAAATGCTCCTATGGAAGCTGCAACTTCCGGTGGACCATTTTCAGCTATAAACCATTCTCACAAACACACACGTTATTTTTATATATAGAGAGATTTATTACAATGTGTACCGGATAAGTGGTGCAGTGGTTAAGCTTCGGCACTTGGACCGGGAGGTATTGGGTTCGAATCCCACAATCGATTACAATCGGTGATGTTAATAAACACAACTAAGACCCTCTGATGGAGTGCAGAATTCAGCGCCGACCCACCGTCCATGCCAATGTACAGGTTGACATGGAGCTTGCAATGTGCAGGTGGTATACTGTAGTTATGTGAGTGGGTGAATAGGTGAATGGGTTAATGATGTGGCGTGAATGCGTGGTATCACAATGGGCCAAAAATGGCCAAGTGTCAACCACTGAAACCTAAGCGAAATAGCAATACTTTCACATATTGGCTCACACAGTGGCTGTATATGCTTATTTTATCAATATTTACTATAATTGTTGTTTCAAATTATATTAAAATAAATTAAATATACTTTTCACACTATTTGCCGTAGGCACTTGGCGAAACACACTTACGCTTAATAAACACATTTTAATAAACACTTGTTCTTCTTTCTAACTAACAAGTTCTTTCGCATTTTTGCGAACTGTTAAAATTGCAAACCACCGTATTTTTGTTCAAGAAATAAAATTGTGTCCAAAAATATCACAAAGAACACTTGCATACATTTTTGTCCAGGAACTTTACATCGATTATGACGTGCTCCGATGTATATAATATGTGTTGCTATGGATTTTTGGTAGTGGATTGCATTTTACTTGATTTAAACACTGGCATGTTCTTAGCTCCACTCGTACTCTTATTTATGCCATAACAATTTTGTATGCACTCGCGAGCTAACGATATCCTTTTTAAATTCGATTCGTAAGTATAATGTAATTTTTTGAACGAAAAGATTTTTTGTAAATATGGCTTGCTGTGCATCGCTGTCAACGCCATTGACGGAATTAAGGGAATCCTCTATGGCTCAATATTATTTTAAGGGAAATATCAATGAAGGTCATTATCATTTTTCAGGCCACAAAAGATCGATTTACTTATTTTTAATTTCTAGTTCCATTTTTATCAATTCCCTCGTTCTCGTTGACTATTTTGATTTTTCTTTGATTTGCCAGTCCGCATGTAGACTGGCATATCAATGAGGATGTTGTCTGGCTGCTTAGGCTCGTACCACGCACATCCGTTTTATAAAACTTTATACATACATAATATTGTTCCATATCAGTTTTCGTCCATATCTTACAGTATGCAAACTGTTTTTCTAAATTCCTCCTTGAGGAATAACCGAACATAACCAAAAATTTACATACATTATCCAGACTGCCATGTAAACGGCATGAATATGGTGAAAAATCGGATTACATTTAAGAATGAAACGGCAAGTTAACAAACACGATTTTTATAAACTGATTTATCACAATCTGTGATTTGTTACAATGCACGATACACCAAAAATTAAATATTCATCAAATTTAATCATAAAACTCATAAAATATTAAATATAGTAAATGTAAGTTGATGTTATATACAGGCGTAGCATATAGTTCCACATAATCATCAATCAAATTTGAACACAAACATATTCTTAACGTAATAATCTAACCCACAAAAAATGTCGCGAACACAGAGGGACCACGGGTTTATCGTAATTACATATCGTACGTAACGGAAAATTATCCATTAATCTTGTTACAGCGCACGAAATTGCATATTTAATTTGCTGTTTAAACATTGCCGATTACAATTCCCATTATGTCGTAGTGGAAACTATTAAATAATAATCTTATTGCAACAAGCGTGCATACGTTTCGATAAAATATTCAAATTTTAAGCCGCGAAAAAAAACCAAATAAAAAACGCTAATCTCATGCCATTATATGGTTATGATGTTCTCTGGTTTTTCTTATTGTACATAATGAACATCATCGTCATCGCAATCATCATCCATGAATATCATCAACATTAATACTATGTATATTTTCCGACAATGTAGAGAGTGAAATGTAAAGGCGTGGGAGAGCAGGATGGTAGAAAAATGTGTATCATAAAAAATGAAAATTTTCCGCATGAAAATTATAGTAATTTCTTCATGTTCATTATATTTTCTATATAAAGGGTGTACCGGTTTCGGATGCTAATCAAATAAAGGTTATGATTTATTACAGTATATGGTTGCTCATAACTCGAATGCTTCGAATGCTCGCCACTTTTGAACAGTGTTGTGCGTCTACGCGTATTTTTGAATTGTCTACATGTTGATGTCGAAAATAGTGTAGACAATTGATTTTTGAGTAGAGGATGTCGAGAATTGGTAGAATATGTAGATAATTCATATACGTATAATATTTTAATTGTGCGTGTTGTCTTGTCGGTGAAAAAATTAATAAACATTGTGTGTGTTTGTGTTTTAAAATAAAAAAAATGTATGTGAATTATTACCATTTGCTTACTCGTTGCACGGATTATCACGAGGTTATTCCAATGGTTTCAAAAAAGTGTCGCATTTAAACTTAATTTTATTTAATAACTTAATTTTAATTTTAATGAAAATTAACTTTAAGGGGTATATCCTCTATTCGGTCGCAAATCAATTATTTGCGATCCCAAATATGGGTATATTTCGGATCGCAAATAAATAATTTGACCGACCGGTAAAGAATATACCGCTAAATACATCATTTTTTTCGGCCATCTTTTTTTTTTGTTCTGATAAATTCTGTTGTTTGTTTTTGTGAGTTATCCGCAAGTGCTCGACAAACCCTTTACCCGCTTGACATTTAACTTTCCGTACATTCATCTTCTATTTTGCAGGGCTTCTTAATCTTTTATTTTTTTTTTACAGTTTTATTATTGTAGAGTCTAAATATTATTGTTTAAAATGAGCGGCATTTGGGGAAGATTTATACAAGTTAAATGCAGTTTAAATGATGATTTGAAATACGTGGAGTTAAAAAAATTTAGTACGGCCGAAAATGCGGAAATGTGTTTTGAAGATATAATATGTATTATCAGGTTTGTGAAATATTTTCGAAGGTGCTCTTTAATTTGTATCCATTTAAATAATTTTTTATCTAAATTACATTACTGTTTCACATTATCTAGATTGTGTATTTAAATATTTTTATTATTCCATTTTCTTAAAAATAGTTTCGTCTGATAAAATAAAATTTTCCGGATTAATTCATGTCTTAAATGGAAAATTATTTTGAATGTTGTTTTGAGGGAAAATTTATATTTGAAAAATGGTTTTGTTCCTTTGTATTGTTTCTTGCAAAAATCATTCAATCTGCTTCTGACCGAAAGCCCTGTTTAATACAAGCATTTTATATAAAATTTGAACTCATCTAGTAGCATCGTCTACATATACAGAAGTTGAAAATTAATCGAACTAAAAAATAAAAATTCAATTTTAAATAGTGTACATTTTTATATAACCTATACATTTATTGCTTTTTCATTTAGTTCTTAATTCCTTTAATATACAACGGGAGAACTTTTTGTGTTTCCGGGATAAACACGGGCAAGAACTAAATCCAGAACTAGCCACATTGCTAGTCTACCAATATATATATTGTTGTTCATTCAGTTTAGTGCTATGCACGAGTGATCAAGGTAATCAAGGTTAGTTAAAAAGATTAGTTACAAACCTGAAACATTTAAATATAATTCAAATATATTTTTACAGAAGCTGTTCAGAGGAGTTACTCTGCCCCCAGTGCTGGCGTGAATATTACCAAAGACGTATGTAAATGTAATTTATTTTATACATTTTAGTATCACCATTTCATTACAGTCAATTAAGCAGCATATAGAACTAAATTGAGGGAGGGGACTCTTATATCAATTTGACACAAACCAAGTCGTCACGGATGCAAATCGCAGGTTATTAACACGCATACTTGGTCGATATTTAATCGCACATTTTGGACCAAAACCATCCAAAGATGAAAAATTTGCTGTTGCTAAAGGAGCTGTAAATATTTTTACGTGTTTTAAATCTCCGAGTGTATACGGTGGACCGGTGAGTAACTATTACAGTAAATTATTTATTAGTGTTCCCTTCCCTGAAATCAAAATTGCACCTCAAACAAATTTAAATCACACTAAATTTTACATATGTGTAACCTTCAAATAGCAAACAATAAATTTAAATTCGTTTCTTAGCTAACGACTCAAATAGAAATACATCACACTAATACATCGCACGCGCTACCGCAGTATGAATTTATATCTGCGGGAGTGAGTGCCATGTATTAGTGTTCCACTCGTTTCCGCAAGTATATACACTGTCTAAAGCAGCTTCATCTTCGTTTACCTATACAACCGGTTTTAATTGCGACCCATTTTCCAACCCAAATTTTTTCGGTGAGCACAAACACAAACAAAAATGAAACAAAAAAAATTCTAGGCCATTTTTGAAATGTAAATTTTAGTTTAAATTTTATTTTCGAGAGAGCGCATAATAAAACAATACAAACAAATCTTGAGTCTAGACAGAATCTACTTAAATATAAGTCCTGCTAACTCCACACATATAAAATAAACAATAACTAAGTAAAGATGTATTGGAAAAATTTTTTCCATAGTAATTTTTTTTAAATAACTAAGTATAAATGTGTTGGTGCAGAAACAAAAAAAAATGAGCAAAAAAAAATTCAAATTTACGTTGCATTGTTAGTGTAACCAACACACTCTTTGTTAGTTTTCTTTAAATAGGTATCTGTCAATGAGAGAGTAAGCAGGACTTATATTTAAGTAGATTCTGGTCTAGATATAAAATAAGGTTTAAGTACATAGTAATAAAAACATTTCCAATGCATTTTTGCCATGTGTTTTTTAATTTTATTTTTTAATCTTTTCTTAATCTTTAGTTTTTTAATCTTTTGTTAATTGTGATAAATTATAACTGTTTTTGTGAAATATTATTAATTAATAAACTATTATATAATATGTGTTTACACCACTGTGGTGTAAACTGAGGAAGAAAAATACTTTATTAGTAAAATACTATTATACTATTAAAGTAGATATGGTGTAAACGTGCTATTAGACAAAACATTTTTTTGTATTGTGTTATTACTGGTCTCTCGAAAATCCAATTTAAACTACATTTCCTAAATGGCCTTGATTTCTTTTTATTTCATTTCTGTTTGTGTTAGTGCTGATCCGCCGAAGAAATTATGGTTGAAAAATGAGTCGTAATTAAAACCGGTTTTATAGGCTTCTTTGTCTGTGCGTACATGCTTGCGGAAACGAGTACGGTACTAATACATCGCACTCGCTCCTGCAGGTATGAATATATAAGAGCGGGAGCGAGTGCGATGTTTTAGTACCGCACTCGTTTCCGCAAGTACGTACCCAGTCTGAAGCGCCGTATGGACGTACAGTTTCGTTTCTTAATATTGATTAAACTAGACAACTTTGGAGCAAAGATGTAGAACGACCGGAAATACCTTGGAGATAAATAGTTATCTCACGTTCAGATGTGCGATGCTAAACTATGTTTCCGCCCCACAGTTTTACGTAAAATATTTGCAAAGTAGCTTTACAAAGTAAAACGATCAGCTTTGACTTCTTAACATAGCTCTCTTGCATTTAAAAATTTAACACCAGTGGCACTATTATTGGTAATTCTTCGGCAATAGGGAATTCAAGAAAGAATTTATATGTAATTTTTGTTCAAATATTTTTTTTTTTCGGTCAGGAGCAAAGTTTGATCAATATTTGATGTAAATATTTATTAATTGGGAATAAATTTCCCATATATGAATTGGTAGGGAAAATGATTCACAATTTAATTTTGTTTTCAAAAAAATTACTACTAGGTAATTGTTTTACCTATCCCCAGAGAATTACCAGAATAGTGCCACTAGAAACGGACATTATATTATTTTAATATACAAAAATTAAAAAATGTATTTAATTAATCATGGAAATTTTTGAATATTTTCAGGAAATATTTTTTGATCCCGACCAGAATACTGGTTATCTCGTCGGTCAACTGAAAAATTTAAATTTTAATTTTAAAAAATATAATAAAACGCCGGCACAAACTGAAGAAGCCACAAGCGCAATGTCCGAGTTGTATGATCCCAAAGACGACCTTAAATATTTAAAATGTGCCGTACTTCCGACCCAAATCGAGAATGTTAAAAGTATTCTTCAAAAAACAATAAAACAAAGAAAGGATTTAATCTCAAATAATACGAAATTGGCCGAGGGATTTCCTTTTTTCTTTGTAGATCCAAATTTGGTAAAATTTATTTAAAATACAAAACTTCTTTACAATATTACTTTTACTTTGATTATTTCAGATTGTTTTTGATTTTGAAATCCAATTTGGAGCATCACATCTGCTAAAGCAAAAGTGGCCACCCTTGCAGCAAAACATTTTGGAATTTTTAAAAGAAACCGGAAACAATTTAGAAAATTTAGATGATTGGATTCCCCTACGCTTGCATTGATAGCCCTCATAAAAATACTGCCAAGTTCGCCGGGATCATTCAAAACTAAAATAGAAAAATTGATAATTTTCAAAACAGTAAGTTTGATTTAAAATATACAATATTAAACAAAAAGTTTAAACCCATTTCTTAGTTCCAGACACCAAAAGAACAATATTTCAACGAGAATAAGCAGCCGTAATTAATTGCAGTTGGATCAACGAAAGCATCAATCGACCAATATTTTATCGCATTAGATCGGGAACTGATATGCCTTCCAAGTAATTACGATGTGATCGATGCTTTTAACGTATTATTTTGTTCTATTTTTGTTTTTTCGATGAAGTACGACCACGATTTGAAACATTTTTTTACGTTTTTCGAAAGCTACGTTTATAATTTAAACACGAAACCAAAATTATCAACGAGACTTCGGCATCTCTGTAACAGATTAGATTCTCTCCAAAATTTCAAAAATAATTGAATTTGGTTTAATTTAATTAAATTTGAAATCCGTTTATTTAAAACATTATGTAACAAAACATTATAAACTTTTGAATTAATAAACTCATCTAACCATGTCAATGTAATTAAAAACTATATATGTAAGTTACGAGTGAATTGCGCTTATTCAATTTTTGTGCCGAATTAGCAGCTCAGCCAGAGCAAACCCGGATTATTTTAAATTCATACTATTAAATTTTTTGTTAAATTAATTTTGTTAAATTTAGTGTTAAAATGCGTAGTTTCTAAATCATGTAATGCAAAATTTACTAGCAAAAAATACCTAACGAGCCACGTACTAAAATGTTCAAATTTAGGCATAAATATATGTGATTTAAAGACAAATCAATCAGAAAACGTTGAAACTGATTTAGTTTTAGATAATACAAATTTATATTTATTAGATGATTGCACTTCGACTTCTAATCATGAAAATGAATTTATTGGTTTAGAAGAAGAGCCTGTTCGTAATAATTACGACAATCTTAGAAATAAGAAAGAAAATGTTGGGTCAAAATTAAATTTATCATTATCGAGCGTTTTAGAATTTTTATCGACTATTGGCGTTGCCGATACAAATATAACAATAATTTGCAAACAATTATTTAATGCGTTTGAAGAAGTTTTTTCTGAGGTAAAAGACATACTTAATATTCCTGAAAATGAAACTAGATTAGAAATTTTGCTTAATTTGGAAAGAAAAATTATTACTTTTCTGGAAACATCATCATCCAAATATCAATGAAATAAACAAATAAAGCAAGAAGTGGGCTATGTTGAACCAAGAGAAATTCCTTTAGATTTTAGATCGGAAAAAAAATTTAATACAAAGACCCAAAGAGATGAACTGATTCAAGTACAGTGCACTTTTCAATACATTTCAATTGTAAAAACAATTCAAAGTATATTTAAAAACAAATCGTTCTTTGATGCATACTTTAAAGAAAATCACAAATGTACAAATGATTTAAAATTATATGGTTGTGGCATAAATTTTAAAAAATACGTTTTTTTCTTCAGAAAAATAAAAACGCATTACAAATTCAAATTTTTTATGACGACTTTGAGGTTGTAAATCCATTAGGAAGTAAAGTTAGCATTCATAAAATTGGTGGAATGTATTTCAGTCTACGTAACTTAGATTCTGTATTTAATTCAAAACTGGAGCACGTTCACTTACTCTCGCTGTTTTACGTAAGCGATATAAAAAGGATCATAGAAAATATAAACAAAATTTTAGAATTCGTTCGGGATGATATCGAAACACTTGAAAATGTAGGAGTTCATGTAAATGATAAAACAATAAAAGGTACACTAGTTAGTGTCGTTTATGATAATCTAGGTGGTAACACTTTGCTCGGTTTTCCACAATCATTTAATACCGACAATTGCTGTAGATTTTGCTTTTGTAGAAAAAACGACTTGAGAGTTAACGTTTCCGAAATACCAAATAGTTTAAGAACATTTGAGTCACAGTTAAAGTTATTCGAAAGTAGTGATGGAAATAAAGCTGGTATGAAATTTAACAGTATTCTAAATACGCTTTCTTACTATAATGTCGTAGGCAATGGAACAGTTGATATAATGCATGAAGTCTTAGAAGGAGCTGTTCCATTTGTATTAAAGTTTTTTTTCGGTCAGTTAATTAAGAAAAAAATTTGTAATATTGAACAAATTTCTAATTGAACAAACTTCAATATCGCTCGGTCTCTCGGCTTCTCAGAACTGGTGTTTAATTGCATATTTACCTTTCATTTTCGCTGATCATTTGGATCAGTTGTCGGATATTTGGCCGGCTGTTAATTCTCTTCTCAAAGTTATGAGAATAATATTTTCACCAATAATTTCTAAAAATGATCATCAAAATTTAAAAAATTATATTAGCGCCCAACTCATCATACTTAAATCTTTCAGTCTAAATTTATTGGCGAAACGGATTGGATTAAAAACTTTTTTGTTTTAGTTTAAAACTTTAAATTTTAGATGACCAAACTTTGAAGATTTGAAACCAAAACTTTTAAATCAAAATTTTAAACCTTATTCAATAATTTTTCAAATACTTCTGTTTAGTTTTGTAAACTTTCAAAAGTTTTCATTTCAAACTGAAATTGTTTACAGCCTATATGCAGCCAAAAAAGTTTTAAAATTAGAAGAAATTTTTTACCGTGATAGACAATGTATAGATTATTACTTTTTTGTTGTTTTATCCATTGTTTTTCTGTAAGAAGTCGTCATTTTTAGTTGTCCCGTTTAAATTGGGTTTTACCTATATTTTGGCAGTTAAAATTCAATTTTTATTAAACAAATAGGTGAGATTGAAAATTTTGATCAATCAATGACTTCAATAGTTGTACAACCATAAGCGTTTTACGAGGCTAAATAAGTTTATGGTTTCACTGTGCTAAATGTGCCGCCTGTCACGAACATTTTCGAAACAAATATTTCATTTCTGATTTTTTCATCCGTTTTTGACAGCGTAGTTATAACAACAAAACTTATAGCGTAAATTATTTGTTGTTTATTGTTTTTTATTTGTATATTGATCAAAATTAATCAAAAAAAAATGTTTTTAAAGATAATGTGGTTTTCCAGATAAAAATAGCTAGTCTGATAGCTGTGATGATGATCTTGTCTTGAACAAGAATACAAGTGGGTTTTTTTTATTGTGAGCGATATTCATTTTGCTCAGCTTAACTCAGGATTACATTTGTCCCACTGATTCGCCAATTGAATATCAATCGACATTTGCGTTTCTTGGTCCTTTTTTACTGGAGTTATCTTTCTTGAGGTTGGGGCGAGTGAACACAACAACAAAAACTTCAACGTCAAGTAACCTTTGCTTGGATTAAGGTTGAGTAACCGCTTGGGAGCATCATAGAAAAAAGTGAATAATGAAATGGAATAAAACCACCTCCCCCCTCCACGCAAGTATACCTTACTCAGAAGCCCTGGAAGCTGGCTAGGATTCAATGGATCAATCTTTCATTGATTCGTGTTCGAAATGATTACAGAAACCAATACTAGAATAAATAATGCAACCCGGCAAATATACGACACTCGGCTATCGTACACGGACACGAACCGGAAATAGAAACACTCTAACAGAAACGTGAAGGCTTAACAAACAATTAGAGAAAGAGGAGGAACGATATTCTTGGCTTTAGTGCAGTAATATAAAACAGTGGTGACCGACCAAACAACACAGTGGATAATTTACGATCTTTTAACGATCTTTAATTTACGAATTTACGATCTTTTTATGACAGATCACACACAACTATGACCCCCTGGTCAGATTCAAAACTGTAAACACAACCTGTAATATTGATCCGATCCAACAAAAGACGTAGATGAAACAATCAAGGATGAATTCTATGAACCTACAAGTCACAATAGCAAGGACACACAAGAAAATGACCAAAATAGTACAATAATGAGAGATTTCAATGAAAAAATTAGAACATATCAAACAGCTCAGATAAACCACCTTATGGGTAAACAAGCAATAGAGACTCTGTGCGAAATAATAATGGAGAACTCATCGACTGCTGCGTCAATAATCAGATCAAATTTCCACACAAAAATATACACATATGGACATCACCTGAAGTAGAATAGCGAACCAAATAGATCACGTAATGACCAACTAGAAATTTCTCAAATCATTACTACAAAACGTCAGGCCAAAACTGGTAAAATATCTTAATTCAAAATTAAACCTGTCGCTGTAAAACGCATCAAGACAAATTGAAAAAAAACTAAACACCGACTGAAGAAAGAAGCAGCCTTTAGCGTAGAGCAACAGTGGAAATAAATCTAAGAAACCTATACCGAAACAGCTATCAACACACTCGGGTCGGGTACCAACTATCCAGACGCAAAACCCACTGGATCAAAACATGTGCATACTACATCAAACAATGCGTGTGCAATAATCAATAACGATTCTCAAGAAAAGGTGACATAAGCAAATGTATATTATAAATTGGCCGAATATATCCCTCTTCAACATAACCATAAAGATAGTAGCAATCTTCAATCTCTATAGAATTTCACCATCATGCTACCCGTATCTAAAACGTATCTTTAGTGAGCAGTCTAGTGAATGAAATCCACCACTACTCCTACTCAGATCTAGCAAAAGAAGTTGGTCTCCAAATAAATATCAGGAAAACCAAACGATGAGGCTAAACACACCAATGAAATCGTATACGTTGGTTGTTGGTTGTACTTTAGCAAAAAACGGGTGGTACAGATGAAGAGTTGCCTAAGTTTGTTTTATCGTATAAACGATTTAAAAAAATTTTATTTCTGGCCATTTAATGATTTCGCACTTCTATATCTATAAAAATGGTGCAAAAAATGTATGTGCTTCGGCGCTTGGATTGGAAGGTACTGAATTCGATTCCCACCGAAGGCTACATCCAAACTGCTACTTTGTTTTTTTCCAATCTATTTATTTTATCAATTTATTTTCTCTATCTATTTATCTACGACACGATCAATTTGAATGATTCTTTTTGTGCATTGTCCATCTCAATACAGTGGGGCTTAGAAAAAAAGAAAATTCAGAAAAACTCAAAGGAGAATCCGTAAACACGAAAAAAATCGAAACCAAATGGAAAACCGAAAAATCAAAATCGGGAAATCGAGAATTGCGTTTTGTAGAGAAATTTCGTATGGAAATACACTTAACACCACCGCGATGAAAATTGTATTTTGAAAATGATCATTCATGTAAATAGCCACTTTGAATTATTTTCAATAGAGGGCGTTGGTTGAGGACTACTATAAATATAAGTTGTGTAGAATTTTGACAATCTTATCTTCTATATCTATAAAAACATGTGCATTCAGTTCCCCGTTCTTTTGGCGTTTGCTGTCACGATTGACAAATTACAAATTTTCGATAGTTGCCTAAGTTTGAATCGACCTTTTATTCACTTTTCAATACATTATGCCGCCTTTATGGTTGCGTTCGTTCGCTCATTTTGACAATTTTTTCCACCAATCATATTGCTCAAAATTGACGATTCTTAATTTTTCGAACGAACGAACGCAACCATAAACCTACCTTTAGTGTTGAATTCGATGAAAAAGTGAATGGAATGGCCACTCAATCGTCTAACTCAAACGTCTATTGAGAATTGAGTTGAGTTGTTTGTTTTTTCTCTCACTAAATTCAATTTTCGTGAAGGTCAAAAGTGTTTACTCGGACGAAGTAATTTGGGGCGAGACAAAGTTCGCCGGGTCAGCTGGTTAACCGTATAAATGTGCTTCATTACCATATAAACGGTTTGGGCCATATTTTTCAACGTGGAGAAAGAATCGTGAAACTATTTACATCGTGAAATGGTTTGAACTGCAAAGTAACAATAGAATTTTGATAATTGCCAACAGAAATAATAATTTTCAATATTGTCTACATTCTCTATATTGTCGACGCCATTTTCTTAATTTTCTACATACATTGTCTACACGTGTAGAATATTAATTATCTACGCGGTGTAGACAATACGGCACAACATTGCTTTTGAATGGTTGCGCGTAGACCTCTGGTGTTATTTCAGCAAATCCACCGTAAGCATCGAGGGGGTATAAATTTCCCTTCTAGTACACTCATAGGAAGAAATCGGAAGAGGTCAAATCGGGGGATCGTTGGGGTCAGTCGATTTCACCACTTTTATTCCGACATTATTCTTTGCATCGGAAGACGAGCTGAGTGTGATGGGGCACCGTCTTGTTGAAGCCTAAACTAATCCAATGAATTTAAAGTGCTTCTTCAATTTCACCCAAAATGTTAGTTGTCATTTATTAATATGCACGACATAGAAATTCGGCTCAAAACACACAAATTATCCTTATCCTAAAATTTTAACCTCCGGCAGGTTGCCTCCCATAACGTTAACGATCCTCTCGATGCTTTGTGGCATGCCATCTAAACTACTGTTGCTTCTAGAAAACTCTTCTTCAATAAAATTCTCGTCTTCGCTAGGTCCCCCAAAAGCTATGTCGTTATTTTCTGTTAATTTTCGAATTTGATTTTTAATTCATTTATTTGCTCTCTTTTTCTTCGTCATCCTTTAGCGATCTGTACTTGAATTGATCTATACTTTGGAATCGTTTTGTTAACGAGTTAGTTTCCAGGTTGGTTTTCCGAAGCATTAGTTTCACTATTCTTTGTTTTGTCAGCGCAACTAAACCAAAGTGTGAGATTTGAAGGGAGTTCATGAGATGGAAACGTTGACGTTTTCGTTTTCCAAAAGCTTGCGAGAAGAGCGGAGACGGTATCCCTTGTTAAATACTTGGAGGAAAGTATTTTCCTGGTGTTTGGCGTACCCTCTGCTCTAATTGGAATCTTTGCAACGGTATTATGTACAACACTGGTTAAATGCGTATTATCACCCACAGACAAATCATACAGAGAGCGTAAATAGAAGCGTTTTATCAACTAAAAGAAACTATTTCATATAAGGTCAGCGCATGTGGTATGAAAACATTGGTCATATAGCTTGTGCTATGCGAACAGCAGTGCACGAATCATAAAAATATACGTCATTCTTCATGAATTTTGGAAGAAACTTTAAAGTGTCTGGTGGGTGGATACTGAAGATCGTGTGCATCATTTTTATAGAATTCTAAGGTAGTGAAAGAAAATTTGCGAAAAAGCGTATGACCAGAATGTAAAACTATATATTTTGCATACTCGTCGAATGCAGTTTCAAGTATAGGAGAAATTGTCCTTATAAAGTCATTTAGACAGTCGAATACTGGTGAAGGGCTACAATTAAAAGTTAGACTCTATGTGTGACAAGTGCCGAAGGGACTTCAAGAGACTAGGAGGGTTTGACTTTTGAAACTAGGGAAATTCGATATCGTCTATCTGGATCCACGCCGAGATGACACTGGAAAAAGGAGGATTAGAAATGTCGGGTTCTACTATAGAAAGATTTCAAATTAAACCTATGTTGCCTATGTTGGTAATCGGAGAATCTAAACTAAAATATCAACATTTTCAAAATAATGCAAATGCTTAAAATTAGTGCAATCCAAGTATTACGTAACGTCAATACACACAGCAAACATTCAACTTGCGAAGACGAACACATTAATTAATTAATTAATTTCAATAATATTTTTTGAGTATTATTTAACTTATAAATATTTACACAGATTGGCAATAATAAAAAAATAATCTAACGCGAACGTAAGTAGTCGAGTAAGTATTATGTTTATGTGAAAGAGGCAAAGCACTAATTTATAATTCAGATACACTCCGCGACACTTGAATAGGGCCAATATTTTTTTTCCTTCGTTTTTCAATTTATTATTTTTCTTTTCTCTCGAGTTATTCTCGTCTATGCGTTATTGGGATTTGGGAAGAGAAATCAATAACAAAACAATTAATGAGATTCGTTCTTCTCTGAGAGTAAAATCGTAAACCGTTGAATTTAGTTTAAAATAAGAAATAAGATTTGTTTTTATTTAAGCGCTTATTCCATGGGAAAAATCTGCTATCAGCAACCAAAAATACGAGAGACAAAAATATTATTTTAGTGGTTGTATACGAAATAAAAAAATGTTATTAGTAAAATTTTACTGAATAGTTGTGATGGTGTTAGTGTGCTGCCTTAATATGCTACACAAAAAAAGTAAACTCAAGTATTTTTTATGGCAGCAATACTCATACAAAATAAATCGTTCGCAATTTTTATAGTCAAATGTCCATTTGTTTTTTTTTTTAGTTTAAATTTGGTAACGTTACTGGTTTTTTTGTGGTGCATGTATCAAAATTAAAATATATATAAAAAAAAGAATCGAAATGTACGAAAATGAACAAATTTAAACTTTTATGAAATTTTTGTAATCAATGTAATTGTCGAAGTTAAACCATAAAATTTTACTATAAAAATGAAATAAAAAATATTTCTGTTTTTTGTCACTCTTATAGTTTTTTAAAAAAATTTTTTGTTTTCGTTTTTTCAGTAAAAAAAACCTTAATTTACTCAGGGAAACTTAAATTCAACTTCTTTATTTCTTTTAAAACAAAACAAAAAATTAAAATTTAATTTTTGGAAGTTGGTATTTCCACCAGTTTTTAAATTCATTTCGTAAACTCGATTAGGAATCAAAAATAAAATCACAAATTTCAGAAAAACTTGGAAAATTATGTTCCAGAATTGCTTTGTAGAATATTCCAGCCAACCTGTCCAATGGAAAAACTGAATCAATGATTCCATACCATTGGAGCTCCTAACCATAATACCACCTTCTCTGTTTTGATATGGAATCAAACACATTTCAACGTTTCTTAACCCGTGAAAATAATAATTGTGGCCATCTGACCCGTCCAAATTAAATGTTTTGCATCGCTGAACACCACCAATTATCAGAGAGTTCAAACGATTATTTGGCCCTATTCAAGTGAACAACTAAAACGTACAAATTTTATTTCTTACTTTAAACAAAATCCAAAAAATAACGGTTTTACTCTCAGAGAAAAATGAATCTCATTAATTGTGTTTGTTATTGATTTCTCTTCCCAAATCCCAATAACGCATAGACGAGAATAACTCAAGAGAAAAGGAAAATAATAAATTGAAAAAAATGAAAAAAATTATGTTGGCCCTATTCAAGTGACACGGAGTGTATAATTATTTTCTTATCAAAACAAAAAGTGCTGCCAACATGGAAAAACAATTTAAAAAAGTTGCACAGATCTTAGTTCTACAATAAAAAAGTTATGAGACAATCTGTGTTTTAATTGGCGGTGTTCAAGTTTTCTTACCTCTGAGACATTAACTCCCACTATTTTCTATTGTATTAACAATCAAACCACGGGTATCAAACCATGGGTACCACGGGTAGTTTAGTATTGTGAGTACAAAATTTATTTTCCAGTTTTCGTATTTTATTTTTAGGCCAATATTTTTCAAGCTTATTGGTGCAACTGTTTCTTTCAGGTCTTCAAATGTGCAAAGCTTTTTTCCATCCGTTTCAGCTAGTTCATGATATCGAATAGGTTGATATTGGTGGGATCAGGCATATTTTCATCAGGTATATTTTCATTTTCTGATCGGCGGAGAGGCATCTCTGTTCGCATTAACTGGTCGAACGATTTTTGATACTATCTAACAAATATTTGGGGATTCGGGCACACGTGATGTGGAATAAATGTTCGCTAGAGCCCCCATATTTAACACCAACGACACTCATACAAATGACTTTTATGTCGTAAAATTTAATTGTTCACAGAACCTTGTTATACCAACATGCAAAATTACACGGACCATACAAAACGCCCATTTAAGAGCCCCATTTTGATGAAAATGGTGGTCATCTATCTTACATTATTTTTCTAATTAAAATTTCTAATTAAAACTTTTGGCCCACCCTTCAGTTAACAGTAGTTTTGTAGTGAAATAATTTTTAGCAAGATAACGTTACTCGTCGGCAACCAAAGAATTATGAATTAGAATCCCAAACCAGGACACTATGTGTCAGAAATACATAAATATATTTTAAAATAAATAAGAAAATTTTCTATTTATTTTCCACCGTTTTCCATGTCTTGCAGAAACATAAAGTCTTAGCATACTCCCTAAATAACGTAATAATAATGATTGTCTGCATGTTGCGGAAACAGAGATGGATTGAGTAATAAAAGCGCGTATAAACACAGCATTTGTAATAATATTTACATGGTTGAAATTCCAAGATCGTTGATTTGAAACAGGTTGCAAATTATATTTTGCAGACAAATTTTAAATTCCACCACAAAATATTTATATGAACCTAAAGAAAACTGTGTTGGGTTGAAGAAAAACATTTCTATCGATTTTTCAAAAATTTTAAAATTACCTCAATACAAATCTAGTCATTTTTAAATTATGCATTAAATTGTATTGTATATAGGTAAATCAATTTATGTTTTTAATTTAAAAAAAGTCTAACAACAAAAATTTTCTTATTAAAATTGCATTTGTATTACATCGCCTGAAAAGTTACCGGTCTGATACATAGATGGTACCACAACACAAATGATACCTGTTAACATTTCATGTCATTGTTTTAGTACCACTACTTTTGTTAATTTCAAAACAAAGTGGCTTGATTGTTGAATTTAAACCTGGTCGTGTACAAACATCGATGATGCACCACGCTCTGGACGCCCAAATGAGGCTGTGATTGTTGTTGTTTTGAAAGACCGTAGAGTTACGTGAGATAGCTGAGATTGTAAAGATATGAATGGAAAGTGTTGGTCATATTTTGCACGAACGTTTGTCCATGAGAAAGCTGTGTTTGAAGTGGGTACCGCGTTTGCTCACAATGGATCAAAAATAACAACGCGTTCCAATGAAGATGTGATTACCGAAACTGAAATGTTAGGAGGCTTATTGGTTATTATGATTGTATCGCTCGAAATTATGTTGATGAATAAAAAAAATTGCGTTTTCTTTGTTAGACCGGGAACTTTTCAGGCGATGTATTATATGCATTTACATATAGATGACTTCCTTCTCTTTGCAATAAATAATTTTTTAAGACAACATACACTGTACTCTCGTATACTTAGCTTATATACTAGATACATTTTCAAGCACTACATATAACTAGCCGTATGTATATTGATATTATAAGTAGATAGAAAATAGAAAATCTTTTGTTGTATATATGTATGTTTGTATATTGCTATTTTTGGATAAAAACCAACAAAGGAAAAGTCAATCTTGAATGGTATCGTAATATATAGAAAAACTGTTTTCCTAAGAGTATCATAACTATAATCAAATCTTATTTAGATTTTTATATTTTTATTTTGATAAAAGAGAGATTAATATTTATAGCAACTAGAATAAATATGGGTTATATTGTAGATACTTACGAGTATATATATATACATTAGTATATGTCAAGACAGTATATAAAAACCCCAACACCATCTCACTCGCACACACAAAGTGGTAAAATAGTTTAATAAACAATTCCTTTGAGGCATGAACGTGTATATATAGAAATCCAATTTAATTATATATCTACCATTATTGTACAGAGCTCCCCAATCGCTATATACTTATGTATAAAGATGTGCTGGTAAATGTCCGTTTTCCTTATCTTTCCTTTTTTTGTTGAAAACTTAGTGTTTTAATGAAAATTACTCTCGAACAATAAAGACAAAAGGAATATAATCGTACAAAATATGAATTGCAAGTAATTTAATTATTTATTCTCTATACACCTAGCCGTAAAATATATTTTTATAGAAAGGATCTATACACAGTTATAGTAATACAATATATATATATCTAACTATACATCTAATGTCTATTGCGCGAGGTACAAAAGAAACGACGATGAATGTTGAACCTCAAGATTTTATAATTAGAGAAAAAAGCAAATGAAAAGAAAAACGCTCTCATTAATTATAATATTTTCAAGATTTACCCAGATAAAGAGCTTTTGAACTTACAATTAGCGTAATTAAATTTATTTTAATATGTGTACGTAATTTATACAGGAAAAAAAATGTCATCAGACCCCTAAAACGTTTAAAGCGCTATGGGAATAGAATCAGAGCCATCTATGATTTTGAAGAGCCGTAATATTAAAAGAGCTTTCAGTAGAGGGGAAGCTTTTATTGAATTACTACAAGAAACCGTGGTAATTGGAAAATTTTTAAACATGAATTTATGAATAAAAAATTAAACAAATCATCTATATTTTAATTTTATATTTTTAATAAACTATTCAAAGAACACATATTTGAAAATCAGCCATCATAATGTAGTATTTATTTAGTAAATTTAAACTAAAGCGGAGCATAAATTTATTAATTTTCTATAAAAAATGAGCTTTCCGTTTAGTTGTGTAGGTTTATAAAGTAAGAAAATAAAGGGTGCTGCCGCGAATTAATCTAACATCCAATTTAAAATTTAGTTTTATAAAAATTTAACTTATTTGGTGAATTCTGGTCACATGCACATCAGAATTTTTGAGATGAACGATGCACTTAATAGCAATCTAAACATTACCCATTTATAACAAAATTAAAGAGAAAACGTGAGCTGAAATGAAATTTTATGAATCACCATGTAGGAACAATAATATTATTCATATAATAAAATTTTTACATCAAAATCTATTTACGAAAATTATCAACGATGTCATGACAACGTAAATAACTTCAATTTTATCCGATTGCAAAAACGAGCTTTCTGTAATTTGAAAATCCGTTTACAGATGTCTCTGTAATAAATTTACTTGAAATTACAGAAAAGCGTAAAATAATTAAATAACTATTTACGAAAATAAACCATTATTATTGTAAGTTAAGCGCGAAATCTTTAATACAAAATTTAACATAATTAATAAAACTCAAAACAAATATTAATTTTATTTATTGTTCGGTTGGCATAAATAAAGCTTTTCATCGCAAAATATTTATCATCGTAGTTGCTGCGCGCTGAAAAACAATAATAGAAAAATGTCACATTTTTCCAAATTTTTTCTTTTCTTATTTCAATTCGCTCGTATTCGGTTATTTTCAGTTCTTGGAGATCTCAATAATCGATTGAACCAGGCAGTATACATAATAAATTGTTAAATTTGTTAACAAACATTAGGTTTTAATATTTAGCTTTAATGTATACTTAGCGACATCTTTTGGTGGTTGGTTTATTAATTGCGAAAAGCTCTATAATATAATGTTTTTATTTTATGAAGCTCCGGTTTGTTTATACTACAGGATGAAACAGTATAGCCTGCGAATTTGTTGCGATGCAATTTTTAACAAATAACGAAAAAACTGTTTTCGAAGATTGTTCATCAACAATGCTGTAATAGAATGCAGAACACAATAACCACCATATTACATAGATACTCAAAAAGCATTTTTTAACGAACGTTTGTTTTGGGAAAGAAATGCTGAAATTTTTGATGGAACACTCTATACTAATTTTTTACATACACATATAAACAAATTCTTATTTCTACAATAAAAAAAAATTTTGTGGTAGACTAATTTGAATATTTTTGTGTTAATTCGACATAATATGATTCAATTTTAAAATATGCTTTTCCTGAATATTGAACTAACCATTCAAATTAAAAATTGAAAGGAAGCATTACTGTTTTTATATATAAAAAAGCGTCTAAAAAAATATTAAAATACACTGGTTGGTATGGAAAAGAACAAAAACCTTCCCCTCTATGGAAAGCTCATGGAAAAAAATGGCGGAATCTTACGGCTCTTATATTAAGGTGGCTCTGATAGAATTCAACTAAACGTAAGAAATTTTATATTTTAACGTTGGTGAAATTTGTCCTAAATCTGTCATAAAAAGCAACAATAATAAAATATTTCTAGATATGTTTGTATAATGTCTTGATTTTTATGAACTTTTCCGAGAATCTCCCGTAGGGAGAGGAAGGGGGGGGGGGATTTCCCATTGCATGCATAATAATTATTTTAGTTGATATATAAAGAGTAGTAACAAACGTTTTTAGGATTACTATAAATTGTTTGCTTCTACTTGTGTGACTTCAAAAAAGTGTTTTGATTTTGTGAATAAAAAAATATGGATCGTGAAATGCGCGTGAAATACAGTAAAAATCCACTTATTGCATATCCACATAACGCAACAATTCGCATAATGCCACTACACACAACGCATTTTTTTGACGACCTAATCCACATAACACAAATTTTTTTTTATGCTTTGTTTCTCTTCTCTTCGTATTAGATTATTACCGTTAAATAAAAAAAAACAATAACCAAAAATATAAAAATACATACAGTGAACAAAATAAC
The DNA here is from genome assembly GCA_947310385.1 of Nephrotoma appendiculata. NCBI lineage: Eukaryota > Metazoa > Arthropoda > Insecta > Diptera > Tipulidae > Nephrotoma > Nephrotoma appendiculata. The sequence continues at coordinate 165,891,000 of OX371224.1, forward strand.
GCTGCGTACGCCCGGTCTGTTTATTAAAAATCAATAAAAAGACTAACTAAACATATTTCGAAACTCATTCTTTATTAACAAAAATAATATTTATTCTTAATTAAAACCATTCAAACAAGAGTTAGTCTAAAAATTCATTACATTAAAAAAATATATTTTTTTTACGTTTGAACCTTAAAATTCATTGCAAAAAAAGTCTGCGTACGTTTGAAATAAGATTAAAAATTTAACAAAATAGATTTCACATTAATATTTTGTCGGATTCCCTTTAGCTCGAATAACGGCCTCAAGCCTCCTTTTCATTGATCCAACTAGGTTTGAAGTCACCTGTGGTGATATTTTAGCCCATTTCTCTAAAATTTTGGATTTCAGAATAGCTTTAGAAGATATGTGGTGTTTGCGCACTTGTCGATTTAGTAATTCCCATAAATGTTCGATCGGGTTAAGATCCGGCAATTGAGAGGATGTATGTAATTGTTTTCGCACGTTATACAAAAGTCATTCTTTGACCACGTAAGCCGTATGCTTCGGATCGTTGTCATGTTGAAAAACGAAGTCCGATTCTAGCCCCAATTTCGACGCACTATCCAATCCACTAAATTGTTTTTTAAAATGTTTAAGTACATCATTTTGTCCATTTTAGAGTCTATAAATTGGACGTTCCCAACTCCACTTGCGGACATACACCCCCATATCATCACATTATCTCCACCGTGTTTCACAGTGCAGCGTAAATTTTTTACTTCCATCGCAGTATTCCTCTTCCGCCATACTTTCACATTTCCATCTGCACCAAAAATGTTAAATTTTGATTCATCACTAAATATAACCTTGTTCCAAAACTCTGAAGGTTGGTTTTTATTTATTTATTTATTTATTTATTTTATTTAATATAAATGTTTGAAGTTCTTATGAACTTATTACATTAGTGGCAACTACTTATTTTAATTTATTTCTAGTTTATTAATTGAATTAACCTATAGGTGTGCAGCAACATTTTAGCGATTCATCAACTTGAAATTGGCAAAAATTAGAATTTTGATATTATTAAGGTGAAGAAAAGTATTTTTTCCGAAACACGGCAGGGGATTTAGATTTTTTAACGTTATTACTTAACGAATTCCACATGCTAACTCCCCTCACAAAAAATGATGAATTCATCAGATTACTTTTGTTTATAGCCGGAGTCAAAAGATGAATGCGACGATTGGAAGACGAAACCAATTTCCCTACAATATAGGTGGGTTGTTTATACTTTAAGAACTTGAAAATGTATAAACAAACTCGAAACTCATAGAATTCAGCAAGAGAACAACCAAGTAATGAATTAGCAAAATTCGAGATGTGGTCGTACTTTCTTAGCCCATATACATATCTCACACAAGAATTAAATATCAATCGAAGTTCATTAAAGTACTTCTTCTTTAATTCAAAGAAGACAATATCGCCGTACAAAAAATGTGGAAGGATGTAAGATTTCACCAATTGGAGTCTAAGATTGGTATTAAAACACTTCGTGGTAGCCCATAACATTCTTAATAAAAAAATTACTCGATTACAAACTGTTTCGATGTGGTAACTCCAGCATAAGCACTTGTCAAAAGTTAAGCCTAAATTATTCACAGAATCAGAGAAATCAACCTCCTCTCCTAGTACGCTGATTTTAGGTAGGTTGTGCGTATCACGAATTGTAGAAGATATAATAATAGATTTGGTTTTCCCAGCATTAAGTTCCAGATTATTTTCTATAGACCAATTTGTAATCAATTGAATTTCGAAATTAACAGTTCCGATAGAATTAGTTATCTCGTTGGGCCTACAAAATCTATAAATTTGCAGGTCGTCCGCGAAAAGGTGATATTTGCATTGAGTGATAACTGCAGGTAGGTCGTTTATATACATCATGAATAGAAAAGGACCTAATACCGAACCCTGGGGAACGCCGCAATTAGTATAAGAAGAGCTTGAGATTCCTGAATTAGTTCTAACCAATTGCGATCGATTTGATAGATATGACAAAACCAAACGACAAGCCGACATTGAAAATTTAAAACTGTTACGAAGCTTGCTAACCAAAATTGAATGATCAATTTTATCGAAAGCTTTACTGAAGTCAAGAAGAACCAGCGTACAAAGATAACCCTTATCTATGGCCCTGCGGATGTCGTCATTGATATGTAGTAAAGCACTATTAGTGCTGAAATGACGTCTGTAAGCAGACTGGTACATTGATAGTAAATTTTCCGATTCAACGTAAGTTAGTATTTGTGACTGTAGTATTTTTTCAAAAACTTTAGACAAAGCAGGAAGCAGACTAATAGGGCGAAAATCAGATAAGCATTTGGGATTTTTATTCTTGGGAATGGGAATAATAATTGATTGCTTCCAACTCTCTGGAAAAATAGAAAACGTTATTAAGCTATTGAAAATATGTAGTAAGTAGCAATCAACCTTTGGTAAAATAAGTTTAACAAACTTAATCGGTATTTCGTCAACTCCAACAGCGTTTGATTTAACGGAATCTAAAGCATCCATAAGGTCAGTGATATCGATGTTTTTAAAACTAAAGTTACCTTCCATCGCACGAGAGTTCATTAATACATCAAAAGTTAGTAACCCCGCTGAACCTGCACTGTTAAGAGAAAAATAATTATTGAATTCATTTGGTGAAAATTGTGGTGATGGTTTTTCGTTGGATGATAGAAAGGGGCCAACAGATTTTAAATTTTTCCAAAAAACTTTTGATGGTAGGGATGGGTGCAATATAGATGAAAAATATTTGGCTTTTGCGCGTTTTATAATATTATTACCCCTATTTCGTACAGCTTTATATTCTTGGTACAGTTCAACTCTTCTTGTACGCTTCCACCGACGTAAAATAAAATCCCTGAAATTTATGGTATCCCTGATCTCATCATTGAACCAAGGCGGCTGTTTAGGTTTGGGTGATATAGTCCTTAGTGGTACAAATTCTTCAAACAAGTCTACAACTAGTTCTGTAAAGTATTCTACTTTATCAGCAGGGTTGTTAAAATTGTAAACCATGCTCCAATTTAAATTATTGCATTTATCAAGCAAATCTGATGACCTAATGCTATTGTAGTCACGAAATGAAATTTTAGGAATAGATCTCTCATGTTTAATATCATAGGAAAAATAAAGAATATATAAAAAATGGATATCCATTGTTATTTGGTTGGCGCCGTGGCTTTTATCACAATATTATACTTTAGTTTTGTAATATAATTAAATTTGTTGTAAAAACAGAAATATATATGTATATTACATTAATATTTATTATTACTCGTTAATAAAGTCTTTTTATAAAATATTATTTATATAAATTAACATAAAAAACGACAACATAAATAAAACTTTCTTAATGTGATAACAAAAATTGTTTATTATTTAAACTTTCTGGAAGACCAGTTTCGGACATTCGTCCATCTTCAGTTCCTTAACAAAACTAATTTGATATAACTTAATTGCTAATATACATATAAATGTTATACATACAGACGTGATCTATTGTCGTTTTTGTACTTGTTTCCCATACCGTACAAAATGAGATCATATATTTTGTTGGTTTTTGTGTTTCTCTTATCGTTAAGTAATAATGGGTTGTGTCTGTTTTTGTATATTTCGATCTCTTCTAACCTATCCATTCTCCTGCTTTTTCTTATGTTGTGTATAACTTGCAGATTCGTGTTCATGTCTGTGTATGCGTGCTTTTCGTTGATTAAGTGTTCAGCGTAATTCGATTTTACGTTAGTGTTTTCGTGTGTATGACTAATCTCTTTAATGTGCTCATCAAATCGTTGTTTAAATGTTCGGCCAGTTTGCCCGATATAAAATTTATGGCAATCATTACAAGTTAATCTGTACACACCACATTCATCTTTTTTGACATGATCTGTCCGTAGTTTTTGTTGCAATTTTTGACATGTTCTATGTGCAATTTTATAATTATATTTGTTCATGATTTTACTAACTATGTGACTGGAACCTTCATCATATTGAAGCGTGATGCATCTTATGTTGTCGATTGTTTGTGTGCAAAACGTTGTGTAAAGATTTAATAGTTTTTTGCGTTTGATTTTGTTGTTGATCCGATCGATCATTGCCTTTGTATATCCATTCTGGGTTGCGATATGTATGATTGTGTTGTACTCATTTGTGTAATCGTCGTCAGCCATGGGGATGATGTTCAACCTATTAAGCATGAAATTATATGCTGCAAGTTTATGTTGTGTGGGATGATTTGAAGTCTGGTGTATTGTTTGGCAGGTTTGAGTGGGCTTTCTGTATATTTTGAACCGATGTGTGTTGTTCACATTTGTTATGGTTAAGTCCAGGAAGTTAATTGATTGTTCGGTTTCCATTTCAAGTGTGAATTTTATGTTGTCATGTATGTTATTGATATAGTTATGCAAGTTAGTTATAGTTATAACAAATATAGGAACAACATAGTATACTGGTTTCGGTATGTAGACGATATACTTTTGCTTTTTAAAGGAACTAGTAGACAGCTAAATCACCTGCATAACTATATCAATAACATACATGACAACATAAAATTCACACTTGAAATGGAAACCGAACAATCAATTAACTTCCTGGACTTAACCATAACAAATGTGAACAACACACATCGGTTCAAAATATACAGAAAGCCCACTCAAACCTGCCAAACAATACACCAGACTTCAAATCATCCCACACAACATAAACTTGCAGCATATAATTTCATGCTTAATAGGTTGAACAACATCCCCATGGCTGACGACGATTACACAAATGAGTACAACACAATCATACATATCGCAACCCAGAATGGATATACAAAGGCAATGATCGATCGGATCAACAACAAAATCAAACGCAAAAAACTATTAAATCTTTACACAACGTTTTGCACACAAACAATCGACAACATAAGATGCATCACGCTTCAATATGATGAAGGTTCCAGTCACATAGTTAGTAAAATCATGAACAAATATAATTATAAAATTGCACATAGAACATGTCAAAAATTGCAACAAAAACTACGGACAGATCATGTCAAAAAAGATGAATGTGGTGTGTACAGATTAACTTGTAATGATTGCCATAAATTTTATATCGGGCAAACTGGCCGAACATTTAAACAACGATTTGATGAGCACATAAAAGAGATTAGTCATACACACGAAAACACTAACGTAAAATCGAATTACGCTGAACACTTAATCAACGAAAAGCACGCATACACAGACATGAACACGAATCTGCAAGTTATACACAACATAAGAAAAAGCAGGAGAATGGATAGGTTAGAAGAGATCGAAATATACAAAAACAGACACAACCCATTATTACTTAACGATAAGAGAAACACAAAGGCCCATGCCACACGTACAAAAAAAAAAATGCGGCATTTTTCTTCGTTTCTTTCCCCGTTTACCTATGATACAAGTTTTAATTGCGACTTAAACAAATTTTCTGTTCTACCACACAACTCAAACATAAATGAAATAAAAAATATTTCAAGGACATTTTTGACTCAGTTTAGTTAAAATTTTATTTAAGAGAGAGCAGAACAAAACATTGGTAGAAAAAAACTGCCAAAATAGAAAAAATGCTCGTGTGTCATGGGTCAAAAACCAACAAAATATATGATCTCATTTTGTACGGTATGGGAAACAAGTACAAAAACGACAATAGATCACGTCTGTATGTATAACATTTATATGTATATTAGCAATTAAGTTATATCAAATTAGTTTTGTTAAGGAACTGAAGATGGACGAATGTCCGAAACTGGTCTTCCAGAAAGTTTAAATAATAAACAATTTTTGTTATCACATTAAGAAAGTTTTATTTATGTTGTCGTTTTTTATGTTAATTTATATAAATAATATTTTATAAAAAGACTTTATTAACGAGTAATAATAAATATTAATGTAATATACATATATATTTCTGTTTTTACAACAAATTTAATTATATTACAAAACTAAAGTAAAATAAAGAAGATCGTGATCACTAAATCCAACCGAGATTTGGTTATGAAATACAATTTTATCCGTATTAGAAATAATACAGTCCAATAATGAACTAGAGTGTGACGTAAAATATGTTGGCTCGGTGTTGACAGGAGTGAGAGAAAATTCAGTTAGCAACCTTTTAAATTTCTTCGTTGTTGATTTAGTTTCTTTGAGGTCACAATTGAAGTCACCGCACAGTACAATATCATTATAGTTAACACTATAATTTTGCAAGAAGGCCCCAAAATCTTCAAGGAAACGTTTATTCGGCGGTTTATATGCAACAACCAACAACACCTTAGCTGCTCCGAATAATAGTTCTATGAGCATTACCTCCAAATTAGGTGCACAATGACCATGTACCAGTTTATATCGAATGCCTGATTTCAGAAAAACGCAAATACCACCTCCCGTTTTTTTTGCATCCAAATTTCGGTCCAATCGTAATATATTATATCCAGAAAGACAAATTGAAGCGTCCGGAATTCGATCATGGAGCCATGTCTCAACAAAGCAGAGAATATCAAGTTTTACGCCGCACACTAAATCTCTTATTTCATCAATCTTGTGAAGAATACTACGAATGTTAAGAAAAGAAATATTCAGACCTTTGTTTGTACCTATTAATTGAAGATTTGAGAACCACATTGTTTACTATTGAGGAGAAAGCATGTGAATTAACACGTAGATTATTCATGTAACATCCCAGTATGTTTCGGAAAAAATAAGATATATAAGAAACATAAAAATCAAAATGAAATTAATATCAAAATCAATGAATAGCCTGTCGCTGCACACACCAAAGGTAACTATAACACTAGGAACTAACTTACTAAAACTATATATATTCATTAAATTAGCAACAATTATTATTCTAGTCTCATAAAACAAATGTAAGAAAAGGATGTAATTAATTCAAATAAATGCAATTAAATTAATAATATAAATTGAAACGTTGTACAAAATACATGATTAAGAAAATAATTCATGCGCCAATTCCCGCCACCAAAATGAAACATAACATTTTAATAGAATGATAATATTTAATATTTAAACCAGTAAGTTCCTGTAATATGAGTATCAATTCATGTTAAATGACCGTACTGAATGAAAATAAAAATAAAAAAAAAAAATTAAATAGAAAATAAAAAGAGATCGACGTCACGATTTATTGAATGAAAAAGAAATAAAAAAAATAGGTTGACGTCACGGAACATTCATTCACGATTAATACATAGATAATTACGATAACTCTTTAATCCACAGTTAGATGAAACTTGCATAATGTTTCGACGTAGTTACGTAGAGGTAGTAGATGATGTTTTCGATCTGGTTGTGTAACCACGTAAGTTAGTATTTGTGACAACATCATCACCTTCAAGTGGCATAGCTGGAACAGGAATAATAGCCGCAGATTGATGAGTAGATGGGTGCGTGTGATATTCATTGTCAACCATAGTTCCCAATTGTTGTATACTACTCACTGGAGTTGGCCCTGACGTCTTAGTTTTAACAATGTATACAACTCCTGATTTAATGAAAGTTTTATAAATACCTCCAGATTTGTAGATTTTCTTGGCCTCGCCGAATAACAAATTAGTTTTTGTTGTTAAGCCTCGATTAATGTAAATCCGAGTTGATGAATTCATGCCAATATCCTTTAATGATAATGATTGTTTAATCTTATACTGGTTACAAAATTCGATAGCCGATGCTTTTAGTGCGAATTTAATTATTATCGGAGGGGCACTACTGCTCGATGACATTTTACTTTTAGTCCGGAAGGCAGAAAAACTGTGATCGTTACAGTTGAAATTGATTGAAGTACTAATTTTAGCGACAACATCAGCAACAACTTCGTTGGTTAAAACAGGAACTTGCGTAATAACTATATCGCAGGATCTTTGTTCGGTCTCTAGATAATCAATCCTTTCACTTAGACGTACAATTTCGTCACCCTGGTTATTGATTTTAGTGATAATTGATTCAATTTGATTCTTGAAATCACTCAAATGTGAATCAATACATCTAAGTAAGTCTTGCTTGACATTTTTGGCAAAACCATCAAATTCATCAGCGAAGCTTGGTATTTTTGATACGGAATTACTATTAAGTGACATGGTTCAAACAGATGAGTTTTAATATGATATACGCCACACACTAAGTCAGATGAAACGAAAAACTGTTCAATTATAAAATTAACTGTAGATAATCAATCGATTGTACCGTATAATGATGTAATTAAAACACCACACTTTAAGTTTTTAAAATATATCGATTGTGTTTTAAGAGAAAGCACAGATCACATAAAATATAAAACTATGATTGTTTTAATGTATTTGATGATTGGATTATGCCACAATAAACTTTAATTTCATAATAATGATCACAACAAAAAAAGAAAAAAAAGTACTGTAATATGCGAATAAAAATAGCACTAAGCACATTTAAGTAAACAAAATATCATGAGCACAGTCTTATTAGAACAGCATATCCACAAATTTATATATTATATATTCCATGTATATCTTATAAAAGCACTTAGAACATTTATAGGAATTTTCACCACTTATAAATTAGATAAAAAAAAATTATTTTAAGAGACCAAATGAAAGCGTCTACACAGTTGACTCCATCTTGTTTTTATTCGGTTCACATACTTTTTAGCGAATTGTAAACGTTTTTTTCGATTTTCTTCCGAGATTAGGGTTTTTTTTCTTCTTGGAACACGAGCTCTTAATCCATGTTTATGTAACAAATTGCGAACTGTTTGGGTCGTTATTGTTTTTTGGTAGTTTTTACCAACTATTGACACGATTTTTCGAGCACTCTCTTTTGGATTCATCTTTATTATTTTCACCACTTCACGCTGCTCGCGAACCGTCAGCTTTTTTGGTCGTCCTGGTCGAGGCTTAGACAAAAGCGATCCCGTTTTATTATAATTTTGAACCACTCTTTGAATGGTGGATTTTGATCTTTTTGTTAATTCGGCAATGTTTGCAAGAGATTTATTTTGTTTACTTAATTTAATAATTAATTCACGCATCTCAAAAGACAGTTCACAGTTACGACGTGACATTTTATTCATTTTAAATATTTTTTTGGTGCTAACGTTTCAAAACAACGTAAAATACTAAAAAAGGAGTTGTATTTCATCAAGGTCTTTTAAACTAAAACAAAGACATATGTACAAATAAAATATAATAACATAGGGATGTACCAAATCGTACGCAGACTTTTTTTGCAATGAATTTTAAAGTTCGGACTTAAAAACAATATATTTTTTTAATGTAATGAATTTTTAGACTAACTCTTGTTTGAATGGTTTCAATTAAGAATAAATATTATTTTTGTTAATAAAGAATGAGTTTCGAAATATGTTTAGTTAGTCTTTTTATTGATTTTTAATAAACAGACCGGGCGTACGCAGACTTATTTTGTTCACTGTATGTTAACTTGTGAAGTGAGACTGAGAGTCATTTTAGTCTTGTATTTGTATGCATAATGTGCATTACGCATAATTAAGCAATTAAATTCACTTAATAATTACGTTTTATTTATTTTACCACATATATTTGTTCAATAAAATGTAAGTATGCTGTATGACTGACTATCTTTTAAATATATGTTTTTAAAATAAATAATGTAAATTAATAATTTTTAGAAGAACTCTTCTATTATGGGTGTAACTATAAAAAAGTTAAATTTTAAAACTAAAAGTGAAATATTGAAATTACTTGAAAATGGCTCTAAAATCCAAGCGCTTGCCAAAAAATATAATGTACATTAATCTACAATTAGTAGAATTAAGAAAAATAAATCAAAAATTGAAAATTTTCTAAAAAATGTTCAAGTAAACCCTATAAAAATTAAACGTATATTTTCCGTTGGGCTAAAACAGACCGAAAATGCTCTATATAATTCGTTTTTAAATGAAAGAATGAAAAATAATTCAATAAGTGATTATATGTTACAATTAAAAGCAATCGAATTTCACCAAAAACTAAATCCTGAAATAGCATTCAAGGGTTCACTAGGATGGGTTCAAAGATTTAAAAAAAGACACAATATTCGGCTTTTAAAAATTACCGGAGAAAAATTGTCGAGCAACTTTTCTGCTGTACCTAATTTTATTGCAGAATTTCTTAATAACCTTAAAGAGATGAATATGCGCCCAGAACAAGTGTATAATTGTGATGAATCAGGATTATTATTTCGAAATATGCACGATAAAACCTTAGTATCTAACAAAGAAAGTAGTGCTCCTGGTCGCAAAAGTTCAAAACAAAGAATAACGATAAAGGTTTGTGTCAATGCTACAGGGAATCATAAATTACCCTTATCAGTTATTGGTAAATCACAACACCCACGTTGCTTCAAAAATGCAACTTTGCCGTTAATGTATTATCGAGCATCTAAAAATGCATGGCAGACATCAGCATTATTCAAAGAACGGTTCGATACAGTTTATGTGCCAGAAGTTCGGGCTCATTTGGTTAAAACCAATTTACCACCGAAAGCAATTTTATTGTTGGATAATGCGAGTTTCCACTGTAATGTACAACTTCTTACTAGTGATGATAAAAACATTACAGCTATGTTTTTCCCTTCTAACACTACAGCTATACTGCAACCACTTGATCAGAATATCATAAAAAGTTTTAAAATGAGTTACCGTAAAAAACTTCTATGTCATTTGATAGGTGCCGAAGGCGATGATGTTGCACTGAAACTTAAGCAACTTAATTTAGTTCAAGTTATTTACATGTTAGTAGAAGTTTGGAATGAAATCCCGAAAACAACAATTGTTAATGGTTTCAAACATTTATTTAAAACTAAGGAAGAAATAGAATTAAATCTACCAATGGAATGTTTTGATGAGGATGATGACTTACCTTTGGCTAGATTAAATAATTGTACTTCCAATTCTAACGTTGACATCTCTTGTATTTACAAAAATCTTTTGCCATCAACATCCTTAAATGAAGAAGAGATTAACAATTGGGCGGAGGGCATAGAAGAAAACAATAGAGCATTGATCACGGAAGATGATATTTTAATGGAGACAGAAAGTGATGCAATTGAAAACACTCAGCAAATTAATCCAAATAGATCTGACCAAGATATTTTGCACAGTTTCAATACAGTTTTAAATTGGGCTGAAAGTAATCTAAGTATATCTGAGATTTTGTTTTTAAGAAAAATTCGTGAAAATTTTATATTAAAACAATTGAAATAAATTATTAAACGTGAGATACTTTCTAACAAAAGAATAATTTGAAATAATTAATAAAATTTTCTCAAAAATATGTAGTTTAAAAATATTTTATTTAATTTTTTTTTTATTAACAATTTTATTTTTATTTTTCATGTTATTAATTATTATGTATTTGAATTAAGTAAATTATTATCATTTAACGAATATGCATTTTATCCAAAATGTAAGTTAAAACAAAATATTTAAAATGGTATACCAAATTCACAAAACGCATAATTATTCAGTTGTCGCATAACTTTTGAGAAAATGGATTCAGAAAAAATGCGATAAGTGAATATTTACTGTATTTCCTAATTTTATCCTAAGTTAAAAAAAATTTAGGAGAGGTTTAGAAAATTCGTAGGTTTAGGACTTTCTTTTTTGAGGTGTTGACGGGTACACAACGCTTAATCAAGAATAAAAGTAACATAAAAATATTTTTTTGATTGAATTTAACTACATAATTAGCACAATTTTTTCTTTTTAATAAAAGTAATCTGTATTATCGCACGAGTACATATAGTTCAATGTTTCTTAAGTGCTAATTGCAGAAAACGTGCGGATATAATTATTAATAAAGGGTTTTCCAATAAGAGGTTTCATTTTGATATTAAAAAAACGAGTATTTTTTAAGAGAAATGAATGAATGTTTATTTCATCGTAAAAAAGAAGGAATGCCATTAAGATTTGAAAACGATATCAGCCAAATGGCCGCCACTACTACGCTTGCAGCACCATATCCTTTTCATGAAATTTTCCATGAGCAATTCGCACATTTGCGGTTGTATGTCCTCGATAACTTCACGGATTCCATGTTTAAGGTCTTGAATCGATTGTGGAGCATTGGCAGAGACCTTATCTTTCACGTGGTTCCAAAGAAAAAAGTCTAAAGGTGTTAAATCACAAGATCTCGGTGGCCAAGTGTGATCACCTCTTCGAGAAATAACACGGTCAGGAAACTTTTCTTACAAAAATGCGATTGTTTCGTTACTTGTGTGGCACGAAGCGCCGTCTTGCTGAAAATAAACGTCATCCACATCAATATATTTCAATTCCAAATATAATGTTATTTGTGGAATGTCTAATTCCAAAGATCGACGAGGAATCGACAAACCTGGGTTTTCATCAACACTACAAAAAGTGTTTTAGTTTTGCCAACTGTGACTGCAAAGTTTTCGCCATATTTGTAGTGAATTTTAACAATTTCAATGCGTTGTTGCATATCGTACTATTTTTATTAATTTTTTTTTATTTAAATTATTACAACTGAATACAATTCATCTAGTAATTTTTCTTTCTTAATTTAGGCACTTGTGAATGAGAAGAGGTCCATTAGCCAGCTCCATTTATAGGTTATTTACTGAAGTAGTTTTTGCTCTGGTGTCCTTAATCCATTAAATCAATTGGTTTTGTTCTCGGCAATCGTCTTACTGCATGTGAAGTGTCCAACATACCACGAAGCTCTTCATTTACGTGTTGATAGATACGTTGTCCATGAATTACTTCAAATTTTTTTATTTCTTCTTGAACCGTCGGGATATTTAGGTCCCTATGAAGGTCATCATTCCTAATGTACCACGGAGCATCAACTATACCACGTAGCACTTTGTTTTGAAAAGTTTGTATTATTTTGGTGTTGGTTATCTGTGTACAGCTCCAGAGCTGTATTCCGTAAGTCCATACAGGCTTTAGCACCTGTTGATACAATAGCAATTTATTTTCGGTTGACAATTCCGAATTTTTCCCGAAAATCCAATACATTTTGCGATATTTGATATTAAGCTCATCTTTTATGATTACAGGTTTATAACTGACTTTTAGATTGGTGAAATTCATATGCGTGGATTTCGATTCATTGAGCCCGATACGCCACATTTTTGTCTATTTTATGATTTTGTCACATGCTTCTTGGAGTTTCGTTGTCCTCGATAGTATCTCCTACTGAGAGCTGCAGTGTCATCAGCAAATGTTGCAATGGTAACATCGTTTAATTGAGGTAAATCTCTGGTGTAGAGCAGGTAAAGAATAGGTCCCAAAACACTATTCATCTTCATATTTCACCCTAAAGTGGCGATTATCTATGTATGATTTTAAAATCATATAATATTGTTTTGGTAATCTCTATGTAGTTTGAAGAGTAAACCTCTGTGCCACAGCTTATCGAAGACCTGCGCCACATCTAAGAAGATACTAGAACAAACCTTTTTCCTTTCTAATGTATTCTCAATGACATCTGTAAGCCTATGAACCTGCTCAATATTTGAGTGTTTCTCTCTGAAATCAAACTGATATTCTGGGATAAGGATACTTTGTTCTATGGTTCTTTTCAATCTTTTGAGCAACAGCCTCTCAAACAATTTTGCTAGTGTTTGTAGAAGAGAAATTGTTCGGTAAGATTTTCTATCATTCGGTGGCTTGCCCGGTTTCGGAATCAATATTACTTCTGCTACTTTCCACTGCATTGGCACATGCTTTTTCCTGAGAATCGCATTAAATTATGTACAGTAATTTACGGGTACCTTTTTCTGGCAGCTCCTTTATTATTTGCCCTGTTATCAGATCATAACCAGGAGCTTTCTTTACGTTTATTTTCTTAATTTCAGCTTTTAGTTCTTTTAATGTTACAGGCTTGATTTCTTCGAAATCAGATATTCTGGGCGTATCAGCAGTGTTTTCGTCATTGGTTTGCTGTTCAGCAAATATGTCAGCTTTATCTTTTGCACTTCTAGCCCATTTCCCATCGTTTGTTTTGATTGGGGGGATCTGCATTTTTGGTCGTTTTAACCCTTTTGTTGCTTTCCAGAGGGAATAGGCGGTATCTTTAGTTGGAGCTAGGGAACAAAGGTATTTTCCAGTTGTTTCAGTTTTCACTTTTTTTATGAGTGCCTTAAGTTTGATGCACGAGTTGTTTAAGGTGGTTTTATCTTGCGGCGCACGCGTAGTCTGCAATTTCTTTCGGGCTTTTCGTTTTTCCTGCACTAGTTCTCTTACTTCTATTGGGTAAATAAGGGAGTTTTTTTCCTATATGATAATTTGGGGGTGCATTCCCAAGCCAACCATTGTATGCCATCAAGGAGCTTGTCTAGTTCTTCTTCTATTTCATTTTCACTTTTGATTGGCACTTGAAGTTCTATTCTTTCCTCTACCAACTGCCTAAACAGTTCCCAATTTGTTTTGTTGTTTGTGAGCTGTGGTGAATTGGTTTTTTCTATTACATTTTCCCTAACCGTCATAATAACAGGAGAATGATCAGATGTTAGACTTTCATCATTTTCTAAGAAGTAGCGTTCCGATATGCCTTTAGTGATGTAGAAATCTATTAGATCTGGGACTTTGTTAGGATCAGTTGGCCAGTACGTTGGTTTCCGTCCTGAGTAAAATTCACAGTTTGAGTATTGGCCAGCTGCAAGTAACTCTTTGCCTTTTGGAGAGGTTAAACTTGAACCCCAGAAGGTATTTTTTGCATTAAAGTCACTTCCAATAATGAAGTTACTTCCTAATTTCTGGAACAAGTTAATGTGGTTTTCTTTCTTTAGGTTATACCGTGGGGGGCAATATATCGCAGATATATTACAGGTGTTGTGATAACCAAATTTAACCATCACGGTGGTTACTTGCATGGATTCTTTTTCTATTTTTAATTCATCATGATGTTTGATATTATCCCCCCCCCCCCCCAGAGACCACGTAATGTCTCTGCTTGATAGGGTGTGAATCTCCTACATCAATAATGTGAATCACTAAATTCGTTCGACCGAGCCCTAGTTCTTTTGATGAAGGAAATTTTTGAATTACTGAATCTAACTGTAATTTTTGTTCTTTATCTAGCTGATGAAATTTAGTGTTCGGGTGCTTAATATCCGATACACGGGATAATATATTTGAATTTGTATATAACGAGGAAACATTAGGTGAAATCTTAGGAATGGTAATTTTAAGATTGAAAGTGTTCCAAAAATCTACACCAAGATATAATTTTTGATGCAAATTTGGGGCTAAATGAAGCGTAATCATTCGAGTAACATCGGCGAAAGTTACCGGAGTTCTAATATGTCCAATAATTCGTTCCGCGTGTCCATTAGCGGTTTTAACCTGCAAAGGTAAATGCCGAAAACGTATATTGTGATCATTCAGTAGTTCTAAACAATCTTTTCCAAGTAAAGAAACATTGGCTCCACTATCTAACAATTCTACAGTTGAAACACCAAATAAATCCACCTCAGCGTAAGGTCTACCATCTACCTCGTCAGTAATTATAGACTCCGAAATTAAAGATTTATAACGTTTTCGTAATTTGAAATATCAATTAAAACGAGATGTTTTTGGACTTGGGTTCGAAAGTTTTTTATTGGGTAAAGTGGGTGATTTACTATTTAATGATGAGGCCTGCCATTCTTCGATTGAAGAATATGGTAAAACACCGGGTCGGTATTTGTTGCCGCTATTTCCGTGTGTGGGTTTTTTCTGGGGGAAGAAGCTTGACTCGCTCTTGCCCCCTCTCGCCAGTTTCCCTGCCGATTGTGACAATTTGGACAGTTCGGATAATATGTATTGAATAAACCACATCCGTAACAAAATACATAGCGCACCTTTGATAGACAATTTTTATAGTGGTGGCCGGTTTGAGAACAGTTCCAACATTTCTGAAGAGGAGGAATAGCCCGCGCACTATTATGGGGTTCGGACACATTAGTGGGATTTGATTGGCGATTATTATTTATACCTGTATTGAAAGCACAAACTTCTTGAAATTCAGGGTATGGCACCGGCGATTGTTAACTTAAGGTAGGGCGGTATACAAATTGGGATGGGTCAATTTCGTGCACGTATTTTCTTTGAGGTTGGGAATGAACACAGCAGTTCGGGTACGTATAGCCTGTCCGTGACCAAGTGTCTTCATACGCTACACATCGTCTGACCATTTCTACAATGGAATTGAATTCCATTCCAGCTAATTTGTCTTGGAGGCCTGGTCGCATTGTTTGCCTTAATAATTCATTAAATGTGAATCTGAAATTTGCTTCTCGAGCTTTAATGATAATGACATCATTTCATTGTAAAAATCATAAAAACTTTCTCGATTTTGCTGATGGCGACTTTCAAGACAACGCATTAATTCCAAGTCTGATCGTCGATCTTGAAAGCGTTTAATAAAGTCTGACTTGAAATTGTCCCAACTAACTCTGGAATATCTTTCTAAATAATTCCAGTACCACTCAGCAGCATTGGACTTGGACTTTAACTTGGGCTTGGATTTGGATTTGGACTTGGACTTGGATTTGGACCTCGACTTTGACTTGGATTTATTCAATGATCCGATTTGGTTGGTCAACGATACACCTACACGTTCTTTATATAAAACTTCGGAAGTTACGGTACTAAAATTTTCAATGTGTTCATTCCTAGAATATACAGTATAAATATGCAACCAATTTAATAGACCACAAATTTTAATATTTCCATTACCAGTAATGATCGACGTAATCTAACGACAAATTTATGAGTATGTAAAATTATTTCCCATATGAGCATTTATCCATAAATTTAACATAAATCAAAGAATTATTAAAGCATAAAAATAATATAAATATTACAAATTGTTTGACTTGTACATACACACACACACAACATTCTGTTTGGGATGGATACAAAAAGCCAGAAAAAAAACATTAAAATGTAATCAATCAAATTATTTGGTTTATTTCATCTTCAAGAAATGCGTTATGTGTGGAATTGTGGATATCGGATGTATTAAACCGTTGTAGCCGAGCAGCTATGTGTTCTATACCATATATCCATTTAATACTTTAATGTTTAATGTAATTGGGTATGTGGTTCCAAAGGAAACATTTTCGGGGGTGGATTACATACATAATCACATTGAAATCCTTTTCGCAATCATACATTAATTGTTTGAGTGTGTGTGTGTGTGTGTATGTCTTGTTATGTTTTACCAATAAATATTTACAGATCATTTTAAATTGAACGAGAGAGATACCTAAGTAAATAATTCATCAGTTGAGTATCCTTGACATAATAAAAGAAAATACACAACAACCTCGTATATCTTTCGTAAGGACATTGAATTGAAGGATACCCAAGAAGGAAAATAAGAATCTTCTTGTAACTTTTCATATGCCTTATCCTTTATATATATAGCAACATGTATTCGTATATATACGAATACATTTCGTATAAAGGGAGTTAGTAGTAAATTGGATATTTGATAAGACAATTGGATATATGCGACAGTATTATGTAGATTTCTCTCGTATATCCAAAAATATTATTTCGCATTTGCATTTTTTGTTTCGCTCGCCTTGGATACGATTTGGAACCAGATAAAATATGAAAATTTGTTACTTTTGTTCTGTTGTTCGGTCCCGAATCTGTCCATATTCCGTTGGCATTATCCTTCTGGTGATAAATCATATTGTATACCTCTGCATGGTCGCTATTGTTGTGTATTATAAATACAAACACGATTCATACATACAATATGGAAATTGAAAATAGAAATTTATTGAAAATTTGATAACGATATTTATTTATTTTCGTTCGAGATAAATCGACTACTTATTAGGTTTTATATGCAGTCTATCTACAAACAAACGTGTGAAAAAACTCGACCAAACGGTCGATATTTATTTCGAGATGTGTAAGTGTTCGGTTCGTATAAACAATATTAAATTGAATTCAGCGAGCAATTCGCATGGGGTCATTTCTCCTTCAACACTTCTTAACTAATATAAATAACAATCAAAATAATAACAAAATTTATTTATCTACCACATATATAAATAAATAGTTGGGTGGTTAACAATATTGCTTATATATGATGGGGTGCTAAAATAAGAAGAAAACAAGCAATCACTTATAAAAAAGATACTGTTTTTGTTCCACGCATCATCCACCAACCAACTTCCCTTCTTCTAAATAAAAGGAAAATCAACAAACCAATATATTATATCGCGCGGCGTGCTATAACATAAATAAGATGTTGTATGTTAGCAACACACTATAAAGAACTAACAAATTATATAGAACATAAATTTTGAATTAAATGTACAAATAGTGTACGAGCAACAGATAACTCTGGGAATATTTATTTTACAGTTTAAAATTGAGATTATTTGATGTAGGGAATTAAAACAACACTGTGATGAATGCTTCAGAATTACATGCCATCGCTTTATTTTAGGGGCGGAAGGAAAGATCAAAGATTTAAACTAATTTTTGTTTTGGACTCGTTCCATCTTGGGAAGCTACGTTATCTTTATAATTTTGTATATTCAAATATCTTCTATCCATCGACAAAGTGTTAGAATTATGGCAAGTCGAGTCTTATCTACATGTTTTCAAATATTTAATCCCTTGCCTTCTTAGTTCCCAGTCTGAGCTCAAGTGCAAAAACCATGGATCAATAATAACAAGATATGTGGAGTGTGAGCGAAGGGGTACACCCTATTATAGGCTTGCGGGACGGATAAGAACTGATCATGTATACTGATGAAAAATAATACAAATGTTTTTCTACTTCCGCACTATTGCAATGGGGGCATCACTGTGGCCTGCGAAATGGAGGGTAGGAGTTCTGGCTTGCAGCCGCATATATGGGTACCGGGAGCAGACAGTGCCGCCAGATATATTAGAAGCACTTGTTTGTGACGCGGAAAGGAGGAAGGACGGAGTTATCCTAGGGTGCGACGCAAACGCGCACCATACCATCTGTGATAGCTCTGACATCAATGATAGAAGTACCTTCGTCTTCAGTTTTTTTACACGGGTAGTAATCTAGATTCAATTGTGGATATTCTTACTAGGGCTTGCAACTTGGTGGACCTCTGCACTTGCGGAGTGCCGAAAAGTCTGTGGGTCTGCTTTCAATAGAGCGAAAAGATCGAGAGAAAGCCAAGACTGGAACTTCTATAAGGAATGCCTCAGAGTATACAAAAGGGAAACAAGGAAGACGCAAAGGAATTCGTGGATGCTCCAACACTCCGCGCTTAATAAAGATTCTCTCTATCAGTCCAGCTGTTCCAGGCTATCTTATTAAACCGGATGGCAAATGAACGGCTCCTAGTCAAGAGACTCTTGATATTTTGATGGAAATTGCGAGGCCTTTTGGATGACTACAGACCATTGGAAGACTGCGGGGCCCAACTGTTGTGTACGGAGTATATTCTGAATATACGAAAGATAAAATGGGCTATTAAAAGTTTTAAGCCCATTAAGTCAGCTGGCCCGGATGGAATTGTAACAGCAGAATTTCAGAAGAACTCAGAGGCCTTGCTCCCTTGGCTGGTGGTTATTTCAAAGGGTGGCCGAAACTGGGGTACATCCCGAAGAAATGGAGGGAGGATAGAATGATTTTCGTCCTGAAAGCGATTTTTCCGCTGAAAATCATGGAAAGGCTGCTGAATGTCCATTTTCGTTCGAGAATTGTACTCAGAAACTGGGGACAGTCTCAGCATGTGTACCATAAGGGTGAGTTCGGGACACGGCATTACATGCCTTGGTTCGCTAAATTGATGAGAAGACAGTGAGTTTTCATTAATTCTCGTTGATGGCGTTTCTCGATATCGAGAGCACTTTTAACAACGTGAAGATGGAGGTAATTAGGGAAGGATTGTAGCCACTTGGGATTGAATACCCAGTAACTAGGCTAATTAATAATTTGTTAGGAAGCAGAAGGGTTATAGCGGGGATGGGGAAAGTCTCCGTCAGAAGACGGGTATGTTGGACGAGAATTGCTCGTCATTGTAATCGTTGTTCCTAAAAATGAAAATATCCTATTTAATGAATCGTACAATTTAAATATTTATAAATAAAACTTTTCTGCGTAGAATCTAGATTCATTAACTTAATAATTGTTGTATACTTCTGAAAACTAAAAGTAAAACATGTTAGAAAACATAAGCAATTAAACTTAAGAACTTATTAACAATAGTGTAGCTACTGTAATCAACTTGTCTACTAAAATTGAATTCGATTCAAAACAAGGTTACCAACATAAATTTCAATTCTAAAAACACGGCTTTTGCGGGTATATAAATTGTTGTACTGCACTGTGTTTGGTGAGTTGTCGTTGGTGTTAAACGCGAAAATTGTCGTAGTTGATCGCAGGACTACAAGTTTATAATTAATATAATAATTGATAATTAATAAAAAAAAAATGTATATATAATATATAAATACCTATTAATAAATTGTTCAAGTTAAAACGTTTAATTTATAACGTAATATACTATACATCGTGCGTTTTATAATTAGTCAGACGAGAAAATCTACGTCATTAACAAAAATAATTTCTTGTTCACAACGTGGTGAACATTATTGGTGCCGAAACCCGGGAACTTTATCAAAATTTATGAAGTCTAAGTACATACATTCGCGTGTAAATAGCAGTGATTACGTGAATGACAAAGTGTTGTTAAAACAAAATACAATCGGTTCTGTGAATTTCAAACATAAAATTTAAACTGTGATGTGTGTTTCTTAAAAACGTAACAAAATCAATTAACCAAGTTTATATGGAAAAACGTGTAATTTGAAACAGTGTGTTCGAGACGATTGAAGTCAAAATAATACGATTAATATTGACGAGATAATTCATAAGTCGTTGAATACTAGTGTGTGTGCGAAATATTTGTCGAAAATTATTCAATTCATGTCATTGACAGTTACTATTATCCGCTTGGTAAACTAACCATATGATGCAATACAAACATTTATCAACATACTGCAGTAGCATCAAGAGAATTTCATCCATCTTGATTGTCATAAGTAGCAGAATTCAGATAAGTAGAAATTTTGTTCCTATATTTCTTATCACTATATAACCAGCCTATGTTAATTCGAAATATTTCCGAGTGTATGTTAAGAAACACATTTGTAACAGTGACAATAATTTATAAGGTCATCTGAATCAATTTTATTATATTCCGTTCGATTGATTTTAGCTCCTACTGATAAAACCATTGCTGTTTATACATGTGTGGATAAATATCCAACGTTGACTATATTTATTAGTTTTATAAAGTCAATTTCAAGAAAACATAAACTCAAAGTGAACTCAAGGACATAACATAGCTAACGGTTAAAATCAAATATAAGTGATCCAATTTATTTTACTTTGTATACTACACGGTTCGAACAAATACTGGTGTGCAGTTGTGTTTTGTACCAATTTAAATTTCTTCAATCATATTGATAGTTGCTTGATAATCATTAACAATGGAACGTCACATTCGAGTTCGGAATCGCATAACCAGTCAGATAGATGCAATACTAACGTTCGCTAAAAACATTGATGATGTCATAACGGAGAATGCTATTCGACCTCGCATAGATGACTTAGTAAAATGACATGACGATTTCAATGATATCACTAGCAGAATTCGAGGGATAACAACCCATCACATCAAAAGTGAATTTGATCTACTATGAAGCACGAGCCCTTTTAGAAGACGCTTTATTCAAAAGAACGGGTGCAAATACGAGGAAACATAAAGTGGCTGATGAGTTAAATGAAACATTGGACACATTCGTAACGCAGCAGCGAACGTTCTATGAGGCATTGAACACCACCTCGACTGCGAAGCTTCCTAAAATAATTATTGAACCATTTAGCGGCGAATATAAAATGTGGACATCGTTCAGAGATTTTTATGTGAACGCGGTACACAACCATCCAAGCCTGAAGGGATCTCAAAAGCTGCAACAATTAAAGAGTTTATTGCGAGGTGAAGCGGCGGGACTTATTCGTCACATTACAACCACAGACCAAAATTATGAGGAAGCGTGGCAAAAACTTGAAATGCGTTATAATAAGCCAAAGCCGATTGCGTCTACACTCATTCAAACCTTTCTAGAGCAAAAGCCTTATAAAATCACAAACTATAAAGATTTATGCCGTCTATATGATCAATCCGACGAAATCATTCGTGCGTTACGAAGTCTTGGGAACGAAGAAGAGTCACGGGATCCATGGTTAATACATTTGTTGTTGCAGAAGGTTGATAACGATACCAAACAATTATGGGCACGAGAATCAGTCAATAACAAGCATCCTAAATTTTTAGAGTTTTTAGAATTCCTCAACGTACGATGTGATACGCCCGAGTCATGTGTTATTCAAGACAGGACGAATTATGCTACTCCATCATCATCAAAGTCATTTCTTGTAGAACAAATAGGTGAAACAACTCCAAGAGATACATGTTGTGCGTGTAAAGGTGATCATTTCTTATTTAAGTGCCCATCATTCCGAATTAGCAGTCTAGAAGATCATATACAATTGGTGAATGAACATGGGTTATGTCGTAATTGCTTAAGAAATGGACATATCGCTCTTAAATGTTATTCAAAAACTTCTTGTTTGATTTGTAAACGAAGACATCATTCACTTTTACACCAAAAGTCCAACAATGATTCAAGCCAACAAACACATTCAGTATTTGTCGAACAACCAAAATTAAATCATCCATCAACAAGTAGTCAACTATCAACATTACCAATCACTCAACATTCACACGCAACACAAGAGCAACATTCAACATTACTAGCAAAACCGATTCCTGGCATTCAACTAACAACAGAAAACACACCAACACAAAATTGTTTACTGTCGAGTAACAATTATCTACAATCTTCTACAAGCATTCTATTACTCACTGCTATTGTCAAAGTGAAATCACGCAGTGGTGAGTTTGTACAAGCTCGTGTACTCCTTGATTCGGGTTCTCAATGCTCATTTGCAACCGAATCATTGATAAAACGCCTAGGCCTAATCCGCAGTAAGTCAAACTTAAAAATAATCGGTCTAGCAGCTTCAGCTGTCGGCTCGACAAGAGGTAGAGCGACACTAGTTGTACAATCAAAATGGAATCAAAATTATACCATCATTATTACGTCTCAGATCATGAAATCGATATCGTCTAATTTACCTGAGACTAGTTTTAGTTTACAATCTTACGACCAATTGAAGCAACTCGAACTCGCCGATCCGAAGTTTAATAAAGCTGGTCCCGTTGTTATATTGATTGGAGCACAACACTTTTTCGATATCATTGGGAATCAAAGATTATATATTTCTGGATTACCACCTTTATATAACTCGCAGCTTGGATGGTTGGTAGCAGGTAGTATGAATTCAGAAAATCATGTAAATTGTAACATCACTGATGGTAAAGTCATTACAGGTAGAAAACGAAGATTTAAACGAGTTGTTGAAAAGATTTTGGGAGATTGAAGAACCTTCGATACAGCCAGAATCAAGATCTAACCTTGCATATTTCGAACAGCTATATTCTATAGAAACTATGAAAACCAAGAACAACCGGCTGAAGTGAGACTACCATTTGTTTCACCTAGATTGACCTTAGGAAGCTCAAATTTTATTGCAAAATGTCGCCTGTTAGCAATGGAGAGGAAATTTATAAGAAACAAAGAATTCTACGAGCAATACAAACTTTTTATAAAGGAATATTGCCAGTTGAATCATATGGAACGAGTGGACTGGACACAAATCCCAAAAGAAGATGATCAACGATATTTTATACCATATCATGGAGTATATAAGGAGAGTAGCAGCACCACTAAGCTTCGAGTAGTATTCGACGCGTCGGCTAAAACGTCAAATTCAGTATCCCTAAATGATATCATGCATGTTGGTCCAAAAATTCAGTCGGATTTGTTTGAAATATTACTACGATTCCGGATGCACCAAATTGTCTTTGTTGGCGATATAGAAAAGATGTACCGACAGATTTTAGTAAGTGACAATGACTGCAATTATCAGTTAATATTATGGCGCGATGATAAATCAAAAGAAATCGATATTTATAAATTACGGACGGTTACTTATGGAATGAACTGCTGTCCATTTTTAGCAGTACGAACACTTCAACAAATAGCCCTTGACAACGTGATTCAACATCCAAACGCATGTCAGGCTATATTACACGATTTTTATATAGACGATCTCTTGTCAGGAGCTGACTCCGAAGAAGCTGCGTTGAAATTAAAAGATGAGATAATCTCATTACTTGATAAACACGGATTTCATCTACGTAAATGGAAATCCAATTCCCAACACATCATTAAGTCAGATATTGAGTCTACAATGAAACAGAAGTTACTGGAAGAAGATCAAATTGTGAAAACGCTCGGATTAAGATGGGACGCAAACACGGATACATTCTCATTTCAAACCAAACTAGCGGAAATTGACGAATGGACGAAGCGTAAAATATTGTCAGAAGTATCAAAATTATATGATCCGTTTGGATGGCTTGCACCAACAGTCATATTGTTCAAAATGATAATACAAAAATTGTGGTTTAGCCAACTGGATTGGGACTCTCCAGTCTCACTAGAGTTAAACGACGAATTTTAAGTCATATATAAAGGGCTTACTAACCTAAATAACATTAGCATTCACCGTCCCTATCATAAATTCAATCAATCAAAATTAAAGGATGTACAAATTCATGCATTTTCTGATGCCTCTGAAAAGGCTTCAACACAACACTGGCGTCATATAAATGGAAAAGAAAATCCAGCCGATTTACTCTCTAGAGGTGTATCACTAGATCGATTATGTCAAACGAAGCTATGGTGGAAAGGTCCTCCGTGGCTCATACAACATTCATTAACTTGGCCAGTTAAATATATTCCAATGATAAAGAGAGTTTAACTTTCGGCTGAAATAGTCAAGACACTATCTGCATTATCTTTCGGCTGGCAACTTTCGGCTAACTTTAACAAGGTGTTGGTTTTTAGGAAGAACAAAATAAAAATATGCAATATAAATAATTACATTTCGGCATACAATTCTTATCTGCATTGTCGACATTTTTTCGGCTGGAATGTTACCGACAAAAACCAGCTGTCATTTTCGTTTGATTAGTTTGAATCTGCACTATCGACATTTTTCGGCTGAAGTCGGCTAACTTTAATTGGGTTTCTGAAACCAGAGCTGGTGCACTCGATTTTCAGTAGTAAGTAAGTTATCAGTTATTTCCTAGATCTAACCTAATCGATTAGCTCCGGGTCTATTATTGACATTGTGAGCCAGACACTTTATTTTCCAGTAGAGTGTCAAATACAACTACATTATTTCTAGTGAAAACTAGTCTTGACCCCAATGATTATGTTTTGCATTGGAGTCTTCTCCAACAATGTACGTTTTCCTAAACTTTTAGGAACTTTATAAAGTCATCTATGTTTAGGTTATATCATGGTGGACAATAAACCGCAGAAACGGTTAGTTAATCAGTTTTTGTCTTGATAGTATTATCTGGGTGTATTTTGGTATATAATACTTGATATCCTGAAAATTTGATATGTGATTGTTTTGTAAAGTGTGTTTCGGATATGAGACAAACATCAATTTTTGGATGTACAAGAGCATTTGCAACTCCATGCTAATATTCTAACGCTAATACTCTATCCTGACGTGTTTTAGTTTTGTGAATCTTTCGATAATTATTCCAATAGCTATGTTTTTTTTCTGCTCTTGTTCGTGCAAGAATGAGCAATCTAATTCTATCTACAATTTCTTGCAACATTTGACTATGAAGGTCAGAATCGTTATTTATTTGTGTTACAATTTCACCAACTTCGGAATATTGTAAGCCTGCACTTTGATGTCTTTGGTATACGTTTATTTTGCTTTATTCCCTGCTTATTTCGAATGTTGTGTAGTTATTTGGCAACTGTACTGCTCTGTAGCTTGCTAGATATGGTTCACTACGATTCACACATTTTGCTGGTCTTCTCTGGGGTATTTACATTCCTTTGTAAGATGTTTAGCTGCGCACCTGGCGCAGCTATTGCAAGAGTGTGTCGTTCCATTCCGTCCATAAGTTTTCTTTATTTCCTCTGGCTGACAAGACGAATGTAGTTGTTTAACTATAACTCTTAAATTGGACGAGACTGGTTGTCTCGTACGAGAACCATGTATTACCCTTCTCATTAAAAGAAAGGGTAAGTTTTCTGTAGTTATCTACGTCTGGATCATTTACTTTGAGGTCTCCATTGTTCAGCACTGTTCTTTGAAATTGTATCTAATTTGGAGCAATAAACTTTTTTATCCTGATAGTTTTTAATTTTTTTTTTTTACAATTACTGGTGGCGGTTTTGTTTGTGGCGGTTTTTTACTTTATTCGTCAGTGTTTCCGGAAGTTTTATCAGATTATTGAGGTTTCTCTTTCTTTGGCTGTGTTCAAGAGACACAATAGGTGATTTATTGATTTTACGCTTTTTCCTTCGTTTATTACTATGCAAAAGCCAGTCAACTTTGCTTTTCAATTTGTCTAGTTCGGCAACATTGAGATCAGTTTTATGGTGAGCATTTTCCATCTCCTAAATCTTTGCTTCTCACTCTTTCTAAAAGAATCATTCTTTCTGTTCTTTTCAGACGTAGAGTCTTATACAGGAAGCGTTATTTTTTTGTAGCCTCCTCGAATGTGATGATCTCTCTTTTAGAATTTTTTTATCTTCTATTTGCAACGATCCTACCAGAATCCATTGAGTCTTTGCGTTTGGTCCGCGGGGAAAAATAATTCGTATCAAAAAATCTTAAGTCGTGATTAATTACCTCAAAGTGGTTTTAGTTAGGTGACTTAGTGTATCCAGACCAGAATCACAACTTTGAGTTAAAATAACGTCATTACGTGAAATCGTGCATTTTTCCACTAAGAAGGAGGTTTTAGGCAGGTGACTTAACCGCTATTTTCATGTAAGCAGTCCAGACTTAACTGACGATCACTGGGAATAGCCAACAATGACTGTCTTAAGATGAAAATTCGTAGCAAACTAACCTGAAGGCGTGCATTAGGTGGTTTTAGTTAGGTGGCTCTATGACTTACTTCATGGACTGGCCAAACCTGAACCAATTAGTTCTTTGCTATTTATACACAAACATAAGATCTATCGAATGTCTGGAATAAATCTCATCTTTGAATGGATGAATTAAATTGGCGGAATAACTTGGCATCGGTGTAAAATTACTGTTAAAATAACAAAACACAGATAGAAAAATTATAATTAAGTGAAATAACAAAAAGTATAAGTGAACTCCTTAATTTATCATATCAATTTACTCAAATCTCAGAATTCTGGAGTGGCCAGCATAGATTCGTTCTCTCAAAAGCAACTTGCAGGATACTGTACATCAACATTTGTAACTAGGGTTTAGACACTTGCGCGATTGAAGATATTTGTCTCGCTGAAGTTTCTTGGTCACTGTTGAGACAATCTACTATTCAGTAGAAGACCCCGACTGCGCTGGCGTCACAACATCGAAAAAGACCTACGCATATTAGGCTTTGGAAACTGGAGGAAGACAGCGATAAATCGAGACGGATGGAGGATCATAGTATACGCCGCAAACTTGTGTGAGAGAGAGAGAGAGAGAAAAGGACAGAGAGAGATCGTGTAGAAAACTATCAATAACTCCATCAAGCCGAGTGTGTTGGTGTTGATTATAAAATGGCTAAATGGAATTCTACAAGTTTCAATATTCATAAATTTCTATTTATAGTATAGTATTTTTTTACTATTATTTCTTGTTTCTGAAGGACTACTGAAAAGTTCAATTTATTAGGACTTTTTTATTGAAGTCAATTTTGCATTTGAAATCCAAAATACATACCCGGGTATGTCGCGCTGACACAAAGGTTAAGATATGATCTGATCGCGCTCTACCTAATATATGAATTGTAAAGAAGGCAGCGTTGTCTACCCACTGTTAGACCTCCCTTGAAAAATGCTATCCTTATGAAATATTTATACTAATCGAATATTCTAAAATTTTCTATTTTATGAAACCTACGATGCTATTATAGCATCGTAGGTTCCCGCTATCATTATTTACTTATAAATATGTTTTAATTCCAGTGAAATTGAACGAGTTTACATATACAGGTATTATAACTGATTATAAAACACAAATCTGCAAACCGATACGTAGACTCGTAAAAACTTTTTCCAAAAGACTAAAGCACAGAAAACCATAGGAAAAATACCAAACATTTTTTATTGGTTTTCAAATGCAAATTTTTCATATAATATTACAAATCCTTGTGATTAGGTTTTTAAATTTTAAATGAAGATATCCATTTAGTATATTGGACCAAGGTAAACATTTCTTTTAATTTACCGAAGCTTAATTAAAATAAATGTCAGATAACGTATTCGTGTGAACATTTTAAAAGGTAATTATAATACAGATAAGACTCAAACGATAAGACTCAACCGTAATTTTCTAAACCTGATTTTTTGAAATTATGGTTGAAAAAAGGGTCTTGTAAGTTCAGTTCTGGCTGATGAGGAGTAGGCACAATCTTGTGATTTCATCTGAATGTGAATTTCAACTCTCGTAGTATAAGTGATTTTATTAATATAAAAGGAGGATTTTCAGAAATCAACCATATACAATTTTTCAGAAATTGATCTTTTGAAATTAGGGTTTAATTAATGGTTTCTATGTTCCCAATCCTAGTTGATATGGGTTATGCCACTATTCAATTCTTACATAGTTGATTACGTTTTCTTACATAGTTGATCTACTTCAATAGACGTTGTACATATCGCAAGTAAGTAGGCAGATATAGTCGTTCTAGGAAAAATCCTGACCAATTCTGGAGAACTGAATTGGTTTTGACGCATGCACAGTTTTGCACAATTAAACTAAAGCAAAACATATGCTTCAATTTATTAAACGGATCTATGCGGTTTTTTCACAAAAAAACAACATTATCTCCTAAAGTACATTATGCACAAATTTTACTACTCGACACAATATAAAATCCGCAGGATTTCCAAAAAGAGATTTCTGACGTGACTCACACAGATTTCAATGTGATTTAGTACAAAATGCTGCGAAGCTACGGCAAAACAATTTAAAATAATCAAATAGAGAATTTCGATTTTTTCTTTATCCCTGCAATCTGTTTTGGAGCGAAAGCTCTTCCAACTCTTTCGCGGTTTGTTTTTTCCCGTCCTTACTTTTACGCCGTTGCCAGCCAATTCGAGGACGTACGGCTATAGGTCCGATTTTTGCACCATCAACACATTGCATATGGCTCCACGCCAGTCTATATTGGCATGGAAGACGAATTTCACAGTTTATCGGTTCACGGTGTGCTTGTGTGTAACTTAAATTTTTTGGCAGTTGGTGAAAACCCCTTCAACGGTTTAGTTCCGTTATTTCTAGAAACTTTTTTGGCTGGCAGTTGATTGACATAATTTAACATAAAAACGTCGTTTGAATGGATGTGTATTCAATTCGATTTGCCAATTCAGTTCAATTTAAAAAAACCATTTGTGCTTTATGTCGAAATTGAGAAGATCAATCCTCATCAGTTTGGTGCAGATTAATAATTTTGATTTTGAAAAGGAAAAAAAAAAAAATTAATTATGTCGAAAAAAATATCCGCGATTTTGGTCAGAAAAGGATATACAACTAATTTTGTATTTCCTTATCAGTTTAAGGTTTTGACATGGCATTAATCTGAAACAAGCCACTATTTCTAGAAATCCACTATGATTAACAGTGAAATTTCTTGTACAATTTCATGATGTACATTTGTAATAGCAAAAATTTTGAATTTCATTTTTCAGGTTTTGACTGTTGTGAAAATAGTACAAAGGCATGTACTAAGATATTGCCCTACGCATACTATTTAACATCAAATCAAATGTTAATACGCAATGTCATTTCACACGTCTCGAAAAGTTCAATTATACGATACAAAGTTACTGTTACGCAGGGATTTCATCTCAGAAATTGCTGAGATTGTAACAATGAAGTAGACTGCCAAATCATTAAATGTTTAAGCTGCAAGCCCATTAGTAAAGTATAGCACAATACATTGATTATACTCAGTAAAAAAAATTGGGGTGTTTTAACTAAATCTGATATCTTATTTTAAAACCACTTGCAAAAGATCACTCAACAGGTGCTAACAGAATTTAGCTATATTCAAGAACTAAATATTTTTAGAAAATATTAAAATTATATAGATAAAATGTTCGCCAAAGTGAACACTTACCAAAAAAATGAAGCTTTTGGCCACTATTCTAGGTATGAACTTTTGTTGACTGGACCGCAGAAAATCTGACGGCACATTAGCTCTTGAACAATTTGTAAAAAATATAGAAGGCAAATGGAACTTTATTTTGATTTATTTTTCAAAATTTATATCAGCTGTAATTATAACTCATTACGAATTTCCATTCATACGACATATCTCTTTGGCTAAGAAACTTAAGCTAGCGTAGTTTCTAATTAGTAAATGCGATCCATATGTTGAGGTCCATTATCTTTAAGAGGAAAGGCCATTTCCCTAATATTTTTAAATTTCGTCACATTTTCTGCAGTGTTGTAGTTTATCTTTCTCGCCTTTTTGAAACCTTCCTGTCTCCTTCTGATTTTGCTCTGGCAAGGGCATTATAAGTAGTTTTCAACATTCCTGATTTATCTCTCTCCCGACTCGTATACACAATTGTATATGAAAATTTCGATTACGGAAAACAACCTACCAATTTGTGTATATTTACGAGGGCAAATCAAAAAGTCTTGCAATATCATATGAAAAAAAAGAGTGAGTGAGACAGCAATATTTTTATTTTTCGACATAATCTCCTTTAAGGTTTATACATTTGTCACATCGATCAATTAACTTGCCTAAACACTGTAAAAAAAAAGATTTCTTTTGCTCCACAAAACAATCATTTACAACAGACTGATGAAGTACAGTCACTGGAAAATTTCCGGCCCCTTAGTGTTTTTTTCAAATTGGGAAAAAGAGAGTAGTCACTGGGTGCCAAGTCTGGAGTGTACGGTGGATGCGGAATTTCCACGAAGCCGCAATCCTTTAATGCAGCTTGAGCAAAATTAGCTTTGTGCACTGGTGCATTGTCGTGAAGAAGCAAGATTTTTTTCCTAACTTTCCTTGGCCGTTTTTCCCGGGTCGCTTTTTTTAATTTTCGCAAAACCTCAGCGTAATATATGCCTGTGATTGTGGTTTTCGGTGGCATATAATCGATTATGAAACTTCCTTCAGCATCCCAAAAAATTGTTGCCAAAACCTTACCAGCAGACGGTTGAGTTTTGAATTTCTTTGGTGGTGGTTCACTACGTTTAATCCATTGCATTGATTCTTGTTTGGATCCCGGATCCCAGTGATGAAGCCATGTTTCATCGCCTGTTATTATGTTATCCAAGAAATTTTCTGGATCTTCTTTGTACATATCTAAAATCCCCTTTGAAGTTTGAACACGCATTTTTTTTGTTCTGCATTCAACAAACGGGGAACTCATCGCGCACTTACTTTCGACATGTGAAGGTGGTCATGCAATATAGTATATGTGGTACAGTATGAAAGAGAAAGTTTCCACGCTAACCACGGAACAGAAATACACCGGTCCTCCAATACAATAGATTTGGCCAAAATTACGTTTTCGTGGCTAATAGCATCTGCTGGCCGACCCGAGCGGTTGTCGTCTTCTAATGACTCCCGGCCACTTTTGAATAATTTTACCCACCTTGTTACTGTGGCATATGATGGAGCAAAATTCGCCGTAAACTTTTGATATATAGTTGAATATATAAATTGCATTTCGTCCATCTTTACAGAAAAATTTAATAACCGCGCGATATTCAATTTCATTCATTTTAAGAAAAATTCAAAACACGTGTTACTAAATTGACAAAAACAAACGAACTGTATAATTTACATCGAAATGTTCTTCTAGAAGTTTCATCGCGACAAAAAATGGTTTTAAAAAATATATTGTTGTCTCACTCACTCTTTTTTTTCATATGATATTGCAAGACTTTTTGATACACCCTCGTAAATGTAGCTATTTTTCCTGAAAAAAATTATCGTAAATAAAATTCAAGATTTTCTTGCAATAACGTGCTACCCGGGATTTTTTTTTTTGCTTATTTTCATTATTTATTTCCCGTTGAATCGTAAGTGACGAAACGATAAAAACTAGTGAACTAGTGAAAATCCTGACCTAACGTTGACCAAACGAATTCGAGATGCAAAAAAAGCGCAACCGGAAACCTGGATCAATTTCAAACCATTTAGTAACAATACATTCGCAATAAAGTCTATTTCATCGCAACAAATGCGTAAGGGGAAAAAGTGTTGTTTAATCTAATAATTTTCTTACAGTATAAGTGTGTTGACAGAGCTTATGTGAAATCACACACTATATCGAAACGCAAGAGTTAGAAATACTGCTACAGAAATTCATTTTAGTCAAGTATCGATGCTTTGCTTAATTCATATTTCAAAGTTCACGTATGCAATACAGGACCAATTTTCCTAATTATTTTTGGATGAATGGGTTAATTTATGGTGTTTTGGTAAAAGACTGAGATTATAATCCTGCAAAATACACTCAAGATGAGTTTTACAGCTTTTCAGTTCAATGATCGCAGCAGCAAGTAGAGACCACGATAATATAATATTACTAATTTTTTCAAAAATTTTCACGACCTGTGTAGTCGTAGAAAACAAAGAAGCCATTTATTCAGAATATTTGTACCACTGTAGCCTGTTTCGGGTGTGCTACCTTGAGAATGCTTTCAATGATTTGCTTACGATCGTATTTCCATTTTCTTGATTTCTCGTGCAATTATCTTCGTATAGGCGTCTTAGTTTCGATCTTCTTTTTTTCAAGTTTTATCACTGATCCATAGTTTGCGTCTGTTCTGGTTCTGTCATCAGTTTTGTTCATAGAACTCAGCCTCGATTGTTTCATCTGCGTTTTCTTTTGTCGCGTAACTCTGAAATATTTGATGTGTTTCGTATTTTAGCGTTATGGTAATCGGTTCGGGTTCATGAAAGTTCATTACATATCGACATTTTATTTGATCTCGATGAAAACTAAATCGACTTCAAAAGAATGAGAATTATTAAATTCCAAAAAGGTCGTTGCGTTTACTGTTAAAGTTAGTCGACAGCTTCAAGCCGAAAGATGGTAATGTAGATAGTGCCTTTGCTACTCTAATCGAAATATGATAATGCAGATATTGTTTTTCATAGCGCAAGTGGAAATATTTTAAAATGTCGATAAAGCAGATTGTGCCGATAAAGAAAATTAATTTTAATATTCAACCGAAAAATGTTTCCAATACAGGATTAAAACTAACAAATGAATCATCAATTTTCTAAAGGTCAATAATAGACATCTATACAATAGCTATGCAACAGTCACATTTAGTTGATGAAAGGTTTGTATATCAAGATTCTGATCTGGTAAAAATCTTAAATGTCCCCAAACAAAGGGAAAATCAAAATTTTACCTTTATAAGCATATCAGACCCACTTTAAACCTATAATCAAAATCTACCAATGGTCATGGGCTATCAAATCCGCGGTGCCTATCAGGCAAAATCTCGAATGATGAACGGTTTTATGGATGAAACATTGGGAATCAGCTATCATCGAATCAGCATAGTGAGATTGGTGTCCATCTGGCTAAATCTTGAACGATGGCGACTTTGCTTGATAATTTTTAAACCTCTCTATCGGAAATTTTATATGCTGTGTGAAACAAGTGCAATTTTAGAAACTAATCTTTCTGGTCCGATTTCTGGAACGAGATAATGATCGGCAGTCATCGATTATGTCTCAAAATACCATTTCCACTAAAATTCAAGACAGTCTACCTAGGGTTACTAAATGAGAATATATATTTGTGCCATGTGAAACAAAACAAAAATTTAATTTAAAATTTGAAATTATTACAAAAAAAATTTAAAAATACGTTGTTAAGTTAAATACACGAATCAAATATGGCAACAATTCCTAATAACGAACATAAAATATAAATTGTTTGTTTTTATGTTACGTACACATACGAGTACATATTGAAATTTTCAGCAGAATAAAGTTAACAATATTTAGACAATATTTATTCCAAAAATTATTTACAAAATCGAAACACATGAATGAATTTATTAAATTTATTTAATTAAGCGTCGAATATAAAATTCTAATACACTTTCTGCAGTTCTACACAAACGAATCATTTATTGAAATATAAAAGCAATTAAAATGTTTGCGATACAAAAATTAATTTAAATAACTCCCAAAATTTAATGTTGTTGAGGTTTCATTTTCAAATAAAAATATTTTTTAATAAATGAAGAACGAAATCAAATTTTAAACAGAGATAACCTTTGCGGTTTTTGGTCCTTTTTCTCGTTAAAGGCGATGCCACATACACATTTCTACGGACGACATCTAAAAACAGATTTCGCATTTACGAATTAATTAGAGCCTTTTTTTTGAGTCAAATCAATGAGATAATATGTAAAATATCTCAAGTTAGTAGCTAAAATAATAAATTTGGAATTATTTAATAATTTTAATTCAAAAATTATCAATTTTCTATTTACCCGTTCCTAGAAACGATTTTTTCTCTGAATGGTATAATTTTACACGTGAACGAACGCACAAAAATCTAAAACGATTTCCGAACTCATCAAAAAATTTTAAACGATTTTTTTCTCTGTTGTCTGTGAACTTCAACAAATGTCAAACCAAAACAAAATATATATTAATATAAATACAGTGAAACCTCTTTTATCCGGAACGACTGGGGCAAACAATTCCAGATAAAAGATTTTTCCGGATAAAAGATTTTTTTTAATAATTTCATAATAAGAGCATATTTTAATATTATTTAAACTGCAGTGTCATTTATTAAGATTTTAAATTTATTTTAGTTAATTACATAGTAAAAAAAATATTTCATTTTTGGAAAATAAGGTAAATAAAAGAGAAAATGAAAGAATACGAAAAAAACTTTTTCCGGATATTAGATTTTTTTCCGGATAATAGGTTTCCGGATAAAAGAGGTTTGTATGTATATACACTTATATAAATATATACACTTTGGATAGAAATGGCGGTATAAACATTCAGCTCAAAACAAAATATAAAGAATTGTTGTTGTAAAAATCGTCTGTATTTTTTTTTGGTATGTGGCGAGGCAAAATAAATTTACGCACGAATCGTCTGTTATTAGATGTGTATGTGGCAACGCTTTAAGACCGAAAATGGTAATAGAATTACATAAATAGAAAATTCTATCCGACATGTTTCACGTACGGTGTCCGATTGTATTGTAGGGGAATTTAAAAACCATTTGGAAATATCAATGGCAATAAACATGTATTTTGCTTACCAGTAGTTTGCCGCAATATATAGGAAATAAAATAACACTAACCTGAAAAAAATAAGAAAAATATATTATTAGCAATGTTTAATATAAAAATATACAAATAAATATTTAATAAATAAATTGATCTTCCAAAATTTATCGAACAAGGTTTATAAAAAAAATTGGGAAAAATTGAAATTTAGTTTTAAAACAAATAATTTATTTGACACAAATTATTCATATTTCTTCTTGAATAACTGTTATGAAAATTATGTAAAATCCTCTGTAATATATATTTGAAGATATTCATTAGAAAACCAATTACTCTAGCAAACCATCTCATGTCTTATTAAATGTAGCAGTTATTAAAATGATACAATGGTTATGTTACTAACATGACATTTTTTATTATGCGAATTGCGTTTTGTATAATAAATAAAAACATGGCATACCAATACACGAACTTAAAAAAAAAATATATTGTGAAATTCTCGATTTAAGAAAACAATTCTCAATTTGAACTAAACTATTTTATCAAAGTGAGAATTTTTTTCTTGAAACAAGAAATACACAGACAACAAATTCCAATTCTACAAACTCCACACCAACCTTGCTCTGTTAATTAAAATTTACTACGATTTCACACGGCTATATCTAAAGTTTAACTTGTAATATCTTTTTGCCATTTTACAACAATAAAGGAACACCAATTTTCACCAATTTTCACCAAACTTTTGGCAGCATTTGCGGCCGTGTTTCGCCAATAACTCTTCGAATATTAATTCCCATGTGTTCAATTGTCTCTGTTTTATCGTCGTAGACAAGTGGTTTTACATAACCTCAAAGAAAATAATCCAATGAGGTTAAATCACACGATCTTGGTGACCAATTAATTGGACCGGTACGCGAAATTATTCTTTCATCAAAAGTTTCTTTGAGTAAATTAATTGTAGCGCGCGTTGTGTGCCATGTGGCTCCGTCCTGTTGGAACCACATGTCAGCAAGATTGATGCCAGCTAATCGAGTTACGAACTACTAATCATGTTCTAACAAAATTTCCGCTCATCATTGACAGTAACATTCTGACCATCATCGTTTTTGTAGACATATGGACCAATGGCTCTGATATAAGTCTATACATAATGAAATGTCAAACCAAACTTAACAAAAAGCAACTATCAGCTGCTAAATGGGTTGTCAAATAAAGCAGTGTTGCCAACTCAAAGTTGTGAACCTCCAAAAAAACACCCTTTACTTAACTATCAGGATAGTATTAAAATATTATGTAAATATCCGGGATAATTTTTCGCACTAACTTCCTAGAGGTTAAAATGGTTATGTTAACAATCAGTAAAGTATACTTTTATTGAACTGAACCAAGAGTGTTCCGCTCAAAAATTATTCACAAGTCTTAGCGTTTTTATTCCACATGTTAGAACTACTTTTAAAAGAAATATTTTTGATTATATTACTTTGCGACAATTTATTATAAAGGAAGTATTTTGGAAGAATGGTTTTATGACGAAACATTCATAAAGTGTCTGGTTACCGAGATTTATTGGGCATGAGCGTCTTTTTGAGGTGACGTCGTCAACTATAAAATCGAAGAATAAACATTTCAGATAGCATATTCCTGTCACGCATGTTCGTTGCCTTCCGAAAAATATAGAGGCTGAATTTGTGCTGATCCTGAATTTTCTGACAATAGGGCTAGTTGGTTTTACCTCAATTTATTAATGAAAATTTATAAAAATCATATATCTATGATAAGCACAAATATCGTCGGTGGAGCAGTTTTTGTGAAGTTTTAAAATTAGGCTTAAATTATTTCTGGTTTAGACGTACGAATTTTTTAATACAATGAATTCAATATTTCATTAGCTCGAAACCAAACTTCCATCGTCTTGATGAGGTTATCAATATTTACCTTGATGTAATAAAAAATTGTTTACACAGATAATATACAAGAATTGTTATTAGTATTATGTTTTTTGACGCACACATTTGTGTGGTTTGGACTTAAATTGAGACAATTATTATTTTTTTTTGTAGAAACAGGGATATCTAAAATTTTACTCATAGACTCGATCCACAATATGTAATTGTTTGCTTATTAATAACAAGAGTGCTTGATTTTGCATTTTTGGATTATCCATGCCAGTAAATTGTTTGTGATTAAATTAATTTCTCGTGATACAAATTTCTGCGCTTCAATATTTTTTTTGGTTTCGGAATGGTTCGAACAAAAAAATTTCGGGATGACATTCAAAACTAGCGTGATATAGAAAATTTTTCAGGATGACACTGAAAATTTCGTGATATTCGTTTAATAGTGTTGCCATCGCATTTCTTCGGGATATTTGTCGGGCTAACTTCACAGACTTACCATTTCGACATGTTTCTCGAGCGGTCTCTTTGTTTGTCTGTTATTTATTTATTTAATTTGCATATGTCTTTATGAATATGCCTTCTTCTGACCTACACGCCAACAACAATCAAATTATAAAACAAAACTAGTTAACTCATTTTTGAGTTTGTTTTATTTGCCTCATTTTTGTATCCTTAAATACAATTTGCAAACAATATGCAGAATTTCACCAAAAACTTTTAATAATTAACCCAATTTCGTCCCAGTGATCCTTATTCGAAAATTTACTTATAAAATCCTATACTTTTGTCTTAAATAAATTTTCTCACTATCGTTTAAGAAATCGATCTGCTGTTTATTTTTTGAAGGCTGGCACTTTCTTGTCTAGCAACAGTGTAGTGATAATTCCCCATAGCCGACCGATTCTGTTTTTGTTCAGTTTTGTATCATAAAACGAATAAAGCAAAATGCTCTTACAGAACTTGATAATTGTTCAAATTTAAGCTTACTTTGTTTTGAGATATTTATAAAAATTGTATGTTGAAAGAAATATTTATTGTTAATTTTTAAAATAAATTATGGATCTGTAAAAAAAATCAACAATTTCCTTTTATTTTGAGAATCTTACTTGTGATCTACAACTCGCAGCAGACTCATCGTGAAAAGAAAAATCACTCGGTCTTCTCAGCTTCAATTAACGTCACGGAACCTCCAACATTAACCATTATTCTAAAGAAATTATATTTCTCATTTCTCTGGGTATTATACCAAAACGACCATACGAAATAAAATTTTGGAACATGAGTACGCATTGGGAAACACTTGCCAAACCACTGGTAACACAAAAATACATTGAAAAGCTACTACAGTGGGCGAATGAGCATACAAACAAAGTGGACGAATATTGTGTTTACTAATGAGTCATCTGCTTGAAGTTTTAATGTTAAAAGGCGTGTTTGAATAACTAAGGAAAAGGATTATCCAAACTGTGACGCGCCCGCCCTAGTTCCATGTATGGGGATGCTCACCAAGCAAGGTTTTGGTAAACTAATCGTTTCCACGCGAAACCTAAACACACTTTTCATGAATAAAATTTATTCACGAGGTTTGTTACCATCTGTCCTTAAATGGTTTGGAGTGGGAAACTCTAATTGGAACTTGCAAGAAGACAACGATCCAAAACACCATAGGATACTCTGTTCGGAATTTAAACTAAAAAAGAGCATCACAACATTAACCATCTCAGTCGCCTGATTCCAAACCAATCGAAATTTATGGGTGAGTGCCCTAATAATATTAAGCTGAGCGCTGAGCGCTCTAGCGCGAGTTGTCCGAAAGATATGGAAAAATTTATCACCACAGTATGCAGAAATTTTGGTTGACAGTATGGACTTAGTGTTTTGCCGTACACGCTCTTGTTGCACATACTGTAAGTCATAAAAAATAAAAAGTGGATAAACAATTAATTGCAGGATACCGCCACAGTTATCATAATTATTTATAGATAACATAAAAGCCGGTTGTTTATAGCTCATCGGCAGAATTTAAATCTAGAATAAAATGGCGTGTGACTGACATATGGCAGAAATATGGTCTCCATTTGAAAAGAAAACACGGCAAAATCAAAACTCGCCACAACAACATGAAGAAATTGTACCAAATTACAGTAAAACCTGGTTATAACGAAACTCTCGGGACTGCAAAATTTATTCATTATATCCAGTGTTTTTATAGAGAGGGTTCGTTATAAAAAGTCTGATAATTTATTGTTCGTTATAAGGAAGAATTATTAAAACCATTATTATAAAGTTTTGTTTTATTTGAACGGTATTATATTTCAACAGTAATACATTAATTCAAGTTAACGCGCATCTCCAATTGGCGATGGGTAACATGACGTCAAGTCGATTCTGCGTAAAGCTTTATTTCGATGCATTCTTCATACAAAAGCTTTGATAGCTCATATTAAATTTCTAATAAGTATTTTTCAAACAAGTATTTTACATAATGTGTTGAATTTATATTACAATAATTGGTGAAAATATTTTAATCTAGATTAAAATGTTAGTTTACACTTCCATTAGTATTAAAATTGTTTGAATATTCAACCGTTTTGATTAGTTTTTATGGTGGGTTGATAACTACTATTCATATTTATAGTATGAGATCTCGGGGCAATATTTCGGAGTTTCACAATGACAAACATACAGAAAATCATCTATTTCTTTGCAGAAAATCCCATCTAATATTCTAAACAACCGGGAGGAGCTACCTGAAGTGAAAGTTGTTCTAAAAATGGACAAACCTTTCCCCAAATATTTATCTATTTGCAGTTGTCACTTAAAAAAAAAATCAAATAATTTTACCTCGTTTGCAAAGAAAACGTGCCAAGTCTAGAATATTAAGCTTTGATTTTTCAAGAAGGAATCTTCCGCAGTCAACATAGACAGTAGCAAAAAAGTGGACCAAACCAATTTGAGCTAGATATAATCGGCTAAGATAAAGAAATATTGCCACACTGTAGTATGAATAGATGTATAGTATGTATAAATTAATTAAAACAAACCAAGAATTGAATTCAATGACGAGAATATCAAACTAAGAACTACTAAATATTATAGTCAATTGTTGTACTATGATACGGTCTTCTGAAAGTGCTAACATCGGCTTTTCCTTAAGGCACAGAATTGTTCTTGCAACCTTTAGAATTAAAACCAATTTATCTAACGTGCAAACTGCTAATTTATTCAAGCTGAATCCTAAAACACGAAAAATATTTTAATGATTGTGTTAAACTGTTATCGAATGTTTTCATACATACATGCCCTATAGAATGCCGCATTTATTGGTAAACTAAAGAGGAAAATTTAAGCAGTTTGCCAGTTTGCTTTGAAAAATTTTCAAATACAATAATGGTTTTAGATTGTACGAAAATAAAGACCATTATATATTCCGATGCCTTACCTGCAGAATCTGCACGTATTCCCTCTAAAAAAAGCACCCATACAATTAAACTATTGATAGGAGTTTCTCCCTCCGGCCTTATTAATTTTACAAGCACAGTGTTACATAAGGTAACTAATGTTTAAAATGTTGGCTAACAAGGTCGCATTATCTATATTTCCTTATGTACACTGCTCGTCAAAAAACCCGGACACTTGAATTTCTTCGTAAATCTTGAATTTCTAGAGCAATTACGCTATTTTAAAGGCACTGTCATATTAAATAGCACATAACCGAAAAATAGGTGTAACAGAAACCGTATTTTTTTAAATTAAAATCCAATCACAGCAACAAAGTGTAATAAATGAAAAATATTCAAAATTTCGATTGTTACGTTTCTAAATAAATGGGCATCAATCAATTGTTTTGAAACATTTAAAGTAGCATTCATTGTTAGTATTATTATTACAGTTAACGTTAACAGTGCTTAGTTATTATTATTAGCAAATATTATAATTATGAAACCAGAAAATATCGCAAAAGTAATCGCTTTGAGTGAGGATGGCCGTAGCGTGCGTTATATTGCTGCCGACCTAAATTTCCCTCGAAGTACAGTTCAAGACGCTATTAAACGATATCGTGAAACTGGTCAGTATGAGCGAATGGTTGGATCAGGTCGTAAAAGAGCAACAAACGATCGGTTTATGGTATCAATGGTAATGCGAGATCATTTCCAAACAGCTAGAATCGTCGCTGGTCGATTGGCACAGGTACGAGTTGTCATTATTTCAGTTAGCACAGCATCGCGAAGATTAAATGAACATGGATTGCAGTCCAGGAGGGCTGCTACAGGGCCAGAGCTTCTCCCAGCTTATCGAAGAAACCGTTTGACTTTTGCTCGTAACCACGTCAGTTGGACTACGGACGACTGGAAGCCCGTGTTGTTCACTGATGAATCAAGGTTCAGTCTGCGATCACCGGATGATTTTAATACAATTAAATTTTACATATTTAATTCATTTCACATATATTATCACATATTTTGTATCAAAATGAGGTTTCGAAAATTTAATGAAAGATGGCACTGAAATCACTTTACCACTCGTCAATAGAAAACTTATGACTTTCGCGTTACAGAAAAGTATGAAAAAAATTTTGTTCGTTAGGTTGGTGTTTTCCTTATGAAAAGAGAGCAAAAGTGATAAGGAACATTTTTCTAAATCGACAATTTGTTTTAAAGTTGCACGTCTTATTTGATCCAGTTTTCTTTCAATATTATTAACATATTGAAGTTCAATTTGACAATCCGGATTACAGCTTAATGGGAAGTTCTTTCCAAAAATCAAAAATAAATTGATTTTTTTGTGTGGCAAAGAACACGATACGCGATTAGTTTTTTTGTAATGAATCTGAAAAATTGACATTCGATTTTCAAAAATTTTGTATTGACAGTTTGTGTCAACAAATTATCAACACAATATTTTGTCAACACAATTATTTTAAAACAGTGAAAACGAAACAATTATTTTAATGCGAAAAATAAAATTATTTCGTATATCAAATTCTCACGGCCTACTAGTCAAAAAGTTATAACGTTTATGTTTATATTTTTTGAAGTGTTTATGTTTATATTTTTGACGTAAACATATTTATGTATTTGTAAACGTCAAAAAAAATCTAATGAAATGTTGAGATTTCTTAAAATTGATTGCGATAAAAAAAAATCAATTTTTTACTTGGAAAGAACGTGCCACGATATTTAGATCAAAATTTTTTGATCTCAAATCAACTTTTTTGATTTATAAATCAATTTTTTTTTTGGAAAGAAATATAAGAAAGTTCGCAATGAATTATCAATGTTTATCTATGTCTTTCATCGAGGGCACTTCCATTTCATTGTCGCTATCGTAATCAACATTTTCATCCAAATTAGTTACCATCGACCTTAAAATCACTTCATCGCTATCGTCTGTAACGATAACATTTTCATCAACAGTCAAATATTCGAGCAAATTGACATTATCATTTAGTGTTTGCATTAATGGATTTTGCCAATATAATTCATCCATTTTAAGGCAAACACTGTTGAAGTTTTCTTCAATGCTTGTAGACGCCTCGTCATCGCTAGTCCAAGGATTTTTAAAGCAGTTAGAAATAGTGTTTGACTGTACTAAATCCCATGAAAAGTTTATCATCACACAGCCATCGAATACATTAAAATGAGGCAGGATACTGTTATCATCGAGATTCTGTATAACTTTTTTGATCAAAAGTTTTCTGTAAAAAACTTTTAAATTTTGTAAAGTACCCTGGTCCATTGGTTGTATTAAACTTGTAGAATCTGGAGATAAGCACTTAACTATTATAAATTTTAAACCTTCAACTTCTAAATGCGACGGACAATTATCCACTATCAACAAAATTTTCCGTTTTTGGGCAAAGGATGGCATATCAATATGACGAAGATAAAATTCCCACGGTGTTATCCGGTATCAATTTATAATAAACATTTGTATTGTTTTTAAGTTATAAATATTTGCAAGGTAATCCATATTTATTATGTCTTGTAATACAAAAACGCTTAATAAATTACAAAACAAAAATTTAATACACTCGAGTAAAGAAGACGAGAAAAAATCCATAAACAAAAAAGTTCGTTCGTTATAACCAATACAAAATACAAGTGTTTTATTAATTTAAACAGAAATGTTGTTCATTATATCGTTATAACGAGGTTAACGAGGTTCGTTATATTGAGGGTAATTTTTATTATGTTATATAGGAAAAAAATGTGGACCGATAGAATTGAGCGTCATAAAGAGGTTTTCGTTATATCCGAGGATTTTATAACCAGGTTTTACTGTATTGGGAATTTTCTGGGAAAGTTGCGGTTAGATTTTTTCTGTGAAGAGACTTTATTTTAAAAAGGTCGAGATTAGAGGTTGGACGGTGTGGTATATTGGACTTTCACCAAATAATGGAGCGTTAGGCGAGATTGAATATTAAGTTGAATTTGACTAAAAGAGCATTAATTGATTTTGAGTAAACAACAGAGAAATTGAAATAGGAGTTTGTGGAAGTCATGCGGAGCAATTGAATAGTATAGAAAACAACCTCTGAATGTGATGGAATAAATGAAGCTTACAATTAATGAAAATTGAGGCAATTTATTAAACTGTAATATACGCCCATTATTCTGTGGTGAAAATTTAGATGCAATGTTGAGCATCGGAAATATTGCCCTTACCAAGTAATCTTATCTTACAAATGGAGTTGGAGGATTATACTAAGTGAAATTGAGAGTTGGGATATATCTGACTAAAGGAAATGTTAAAAAATGATTTTTTTTGCTGGACGCCATTGGTAAACTGCGTTAAGTACAGAATAAGTAGGGCAGAGTTTAGTATTCGCAACCATGCCTGTTACAATTGATCGAGTGCATAAGTGTGACTGAGTTTTGGTTAAATATTGTATATATTATTAAAAATAAAATGTAACAATGGCTGGTATGCTGCGCAATTCAATATTTATAGAAAACTGGAGTTACCAAAGGACCATATCATTAATGAATATGTTTCTTCTAACATTTGTTTCAAACTCCCTTCCTCCTCGGGAATTTATGGCTAAGTGATTGCCTACATTTTGGCACCTTTCAAGTAGAGTTTCCAGTAATGCTCTAAAGGTTTGCTTGTTTTATTTAAAAACTCAACTAAAATGTCGTATGCGATATTTTAAGTCCAAGAACGCTAATATAGAAATAAAAGTTCAAGTGGTGCAGTGGTTAAAGCTTCGGCACTTGGACCGGGAGGTACTGGGTTCGAATCCCATCAGAGGCTGGATGCAAAGCGAATTTTCGTCATCGATTACGATCGGTAATCTTAATAAACACAACTAAGACCCTCTGTTGGAGTGCAGAATTCAGCGCCGACCCACCGTCCATGTCAGTTTACAGGTTGACATGGAGCTTGCAATGGGCAGGTGGTATACTGTAATTGTGTGAATGGGTGGTCTGTGCATGGGAATGAAAGGGGGGTATTAATTGACCT
The DNA here is from genome assembly GCA_947310385.1 of Nephrotoma appendiculata. Classification (NCBI taxonomy): domain Eukaryota; kingdom Metazoa; phylum Arthropoda; class Insecta; order Diptera; family Tipulidae; genus Nephrotoma; species Nephrotoma appendiculata. The sequence goes on from OX371224.1 coordinate 165,935,838, forward strand.
TCAAAGGACATTAAATCCACTGGACAATTAATACTTCCTTAAGTTTTTCGATCATTCCAAATTATTTTCATAATTACTGCAAAATGATTTTGGGTTAGTAGTACACGGAGCGGAATGACCTCTACTTATTTAGAAAAAAGCGCTTGTTTTATTTCAAAACTAAATTAAAATGTTAAGCAAATTTTATCAACAACAAAATCCTATGACGAATTACCCTTCTACACCGATTCAAAGCTCGATACATTTTGTTCCACCTGGTTCGCCTACTAATTAACAATCCATTTCTAAATTATAATGGTAGTATTCACGGACATCCCAAGACAAATCCGCATTCCACCTCGGTACATAAGTGGAAATTGACTTATGATGGTATATATTAGGGGGTACGGCAGTAGAGAACTTCTTTTACCGAGTCGAACATCTGGTGCACACAAACGGCATTAATCTGGAACAACTAGTTAATGACGTGGCATTTCTGTTGACAGGTACCGCAAATGAGTACTATTGGCTCACAAAACGTCGAAAACCGAATTGGAATGATTTGCGAAAGGCATTTGTTCGTCGGTTCCAAGACAGAAAAACCGATATCGATATATTGCGTTTATTAAAATCTCGAAAGCAAAAGCCAAAGGAATCATTTTCAGATTTGTATTACTAACTTTTGACGCTTGCGCTTCCCCTTAAAGAACATTTAAAGGACACCTGAAAGTTGGAAACATTTAAGAATAATATGCGATCTGGTTTACGTGTTCATTTAGCAGGTCGTGTAAGAGTGCGGCCTTATCCTCCTCGGATTCATGAGATGTCGACCAATATGCCACACAATTGGGAATTGTATCCAATTTCACCCACACATGTGTTTCCTCAGGTTGAACCCATTTGTTCCAATTCTGCACCAAAAGTATGTCATGCTCCTCCGGTCAAGAAGTGTTGGATTTGTGGTCTTCCTTGTCACCCTTATATGGATTGTGATATTCCAAAAACTGGCGATTTTTTATAAGATGTAGGGCTGCAGATGTTCTAAAACCACATTACTATTATTGTACTAGGTTTCAGGTCAACCGAATATCGAGAATGACATCACAAAGAGCCCATCATTCTCAACAGATTTCAGTCCGGGCCCCAACGCGTTCAACCGCACCTTAGACTTTATCACCTACTCGAAAATAATCCAATATGCTTCATCACCACCTTCTGTATTCAAAATTCCCCGTTCTCAAAGATCACGTATCTAGAATTATTTTCAAGATCGGCGAAAAATTTGCTCCCTAGTCACCAAATATGTCATAGGCTCGAGTCAAAGCGTTTTTTGGTACTTGTATCATATGTAAGTTTTTCATGACAGCGAATTTATCTACATTCTTATCAATTTGCTGCGAAACAAGCGCCTAAGTATATTGAAGGTCCTTAGTTTAGTTTTGGTCCTAAGAAAATTTAGCTTGTGAGGTGGTGGATGGAAATAATAAATCTTTAGGTGTGTATCATCTTAAGGATGTCAAAATATAGTATAAAATCTTAAATTCTATTATTAACCAAAAGCCGATCAGATCTTTTGCCCGGCCTTGAGACTATCAACAGGGGTGAGTCGTCCCCACGATTTGTAACGATCGTCCACTACGCAATTATCGTTCCAAGATGATATAGTTTAATATCCCTGCTTATTTTGACTATTATTAAGGTTGGTTACCATCCTTACTCGACGTAACCAGAAATTTACTTAGGGGAAATTGTTATTGCAACTTGGTTATCCCGCTATTTCAATATTGGTAGGATATTTTGTTTAAAACCCAAGATGACCGCCTTTAAGTTTCTGAATGTGGAACATTTCTGTTAACTATCAGTACCTAGTATTGCACATGTTACAACGTATCCACTACTTATTTAGAAAAATTATTGCAAAATGCTTTTAGGGAGGAGCGGATTATTATTATTTTCATTATTATTATTTAATAGGAGTTTTATTTCAACGGCTTCGAACATGAGCAAAATTCAAGTGTTTTTTTCTTGCAACTTTTCAGTTAAAAAGGCTGACGGATGGACGAACATAATAGACGGGCTTATATGTTTATATGCTTAAGCGGTTATTTGAATCCTGTTTTAGGATCCTACTAAGACAGAAAATTATATGAGCGATATTATAAAAAGTATACCAATTTGGCAAACCGCTGGTATAATCAATACATTTCAATTTAACGATATAAAGCTCAAAAAGTTTTTTATTGTGGATAATTTACGCACAGAAACAATGAAGCGAATTTAAATTCTGTATTACAAAATGTATATAAATTTTATCTATAAAATTCCTTTAATACATTTTAATTATGGTTTAATTTATACTTTTAAATTTTATTTTTCGGTGTTTATCCTTCAGACCATTAACATTTCTCTGGTGCAAAGCAACCGTATATCCATATAACGAGATGAAACATATTTCATTTCCAAAAATTTATTTTCATTAATTTTTCAAAAAGCTAACCTTTTTTACATAATAATTTTTGTGTGTGTAGAGCTCCTTTTGTATATATTCGTGGTGGTTCAGTTTATTTCATTACGTATTTTTTTTCAGTATTGTAGGTTTATGTTCTACTCGTTGTATTGTGTTAAGACGAAAGCACCGGAGAGCTACAGGAAGGAGACGCAACGAAAATAAAATTATGCCAAGAGATTATGAACAAAAAAAAGCGTAAAGCATGTTTAACACCAAATGAAATTGTGTAAAATTAGCCATTTTAATCATTAAAGTATGAACAAAACAAAAATAAATTAAATTATAGCGTTAATGAAATATTTAAAGGAGACTGGTTTAAGATAATATTTTAGGTGGATTGAAAATGTTCACACATTTTTTTTAGAAAAGCGGATTTTCGAACATATTCGTATGTATAACAAAAAAAAATCGATAACTTTTACAAAAAAAAAAAAGCTCACGTTGTACAAAACGTAACAAAAATTCTAAACAACAAATCGCATAAAAAGCATAAAATTGTATACAATAAAATCTTTTATGTGCTTAAATAAATTTTCCTATTTTTGTTGTTGTTGTATATGTATATGTTGTTTATTGTTCACGTCACACAACCCCATAGAATTCCTAATATACTTTACGTATTCCTTGTAAATACTCAAGACCAGGTGGTTTACGAAAAATTTTGATTGGGAAAATTGTGTGTGACAAGGAATTTTAATAAGATTAACTGTAAAAATCTTTCATCCAACATAATTCCAAACTACAACTCCATTGACTCACACAATATACAGTCCTACTAAAGAAGATTCTGAATTTTATCACAATTTAAACATAAAACAAATTTGTCTAATTTGAACTATGAAAATTTATAGATCTGATCTTACACTACAGAATCGAAAAGCTCATATATCCCACACAGACAACTACAGTGAGATTAAACTGAAAAATGTTAAATAAACCAACGAAGAAAGAACAAAAAAACCTAGACTCATTTGTTTATTTATAATTTTCTATGTGGATGCTTAAAGCTATAAACGAATAGTATACAATAAAAATACGTAGCAACGAGAAAGCACCAAACAAAAACGTTTCTCGTCTCAATTTTAAATAGTAATACGGAGTAAAATTAAAAAGTTGGATTTTATCGATCCGACTCCTCGGACGATACTTTTTCCTCCCAAGATATCAATTATCGTAACAAATTATAGAGGAATAATATAGAGGAAAAACTAGATGATAAACGTCAGATGGTGGAGACAGTTCCCGGGTCACCTGGGTCTTTCGTAATCACACAAATCTTATCAAGGAAATGAACTTGCTCGATATTTGATTCCCAAATCCAAATTAGCCATTTTGAAGAGAATTTAGAAAAATTGAAAATGATGCTGTGGAAATTTCTACATCACGAGGACCCCTTGTCGATTTATTGAAGTATCAAAAAGCGTATAAACGTTAACAAGTACATTTTCTCACCTTGCAAACTAAGCACTCTACGATAAAATTTTAGTTGCTTTAAATTTTACGTCATTTTATAGAAAAACGAATAATTTAATTTATCCCATAGTTATTTAAAGATTCAAGCGAGATGAATCTAAAAGTACAATTACTCGTCCGCGCGGAATTTTTCCCTAAGCAGGGGAAACAATTATGTTTCTAAAGTTAAAAAAAGAAAAATTCGAATAATATAGAGAATATCCAAGCAAATTGTATTCCAATTGGAAAATTTTCCACCGATTTCAAAATGGGGCCCCTGGTCGACCAAGAAAAAGTACACCAAGAGAAGAGCGAGCTATCGCACGTTATGCTACAAAAAACAGGACATGTAGTGCTCAAGAAATTCAAAGTAATGTACCAGTTCAAAACTGGATACCAAAACAGATGGTAATAAATCGACCTATTAGAGTTCCATATCTGACTGATAATCATCGTTGGCAAACAAAGAAATTATGCGTTGCAATATAGAAACTGGAGTCAGAGGGACTGATGCATTGTCCTGTTTTCGGATTAATCGCGGTTCAATTTGTATGCATCAGACGGCCGATGTCAAGTTTGACGATTGGCGTTCACCAAGACAAAGATTAAACCCTAATTTTGTGATGTAAGTCGTAAGGTTTTGGGCGGGTATTTTGTGTTGTTGCAAGACAGATTTAGAAGTAATACTACATCCGGATCTCACGATATATGGAAGAAATGTTAAGACTTCAGCGGCATTCCATGAAAAGGCATGATAATGCTCGCCCGCATGCAGCCAAACAAGTTTTATTTTACTCAAAAAAGTCATAAGAAAGAAAATAAGAAGAAACAAAAATAAAATAAAACGGATTCCAGTATCGAAAAGAAGACAAAATTTACTTCAATTAGAAGCAAAATTATTTTTTGGGAAGGTGTTATTTCACCAAGATATAAACAAAATTTCTGTTCCGATTTTTTTGGCGCCATCAATGACCAAACGACACAGTGGTTATAGCTTTGACGTTTTGGATCGAGAGGTGTCAGGTTCGAATCCCGATAGGGCAGGATACAAAAGAGATTTTTCATCATGAGATTCGGAGTGCAAAATTCATGGGCGGACCCATCTTCCATAAGAACGTCCACAATTTGGCTGAAAACTGCGTAAGGTAGAAGGTGAAAAGCGAACCGCAAAAGAGTTGGGAGTGCTTCGGCCCAGAACAGATTGCAAAAAATAAAAAAAAAACAGAAATTAATCAAAAATTTAATCAACAAAGTGGGGAGTAGAATGTTGAAAATAGCTGTCGTTAGTAAGGTGGAATCGATGATGAAGATCATAGAGTGGGTGCCATTGGTGGAGAAGAACCATTGGGCTTTGTGGAATCCAGTGGTAGCATGAAGGAAAATCAGCTGAGTCAACTCGAAAATGGTGAACAATTCAACGGGGATATTGCCACAGTTCAAGTAGGAAGAAACGAAATACTCGGAATTTTAGAAGCACATCCTTTTGCAGAATCAACGCCTTATAGTCGAGCCATTTATTAGTCAGTCAAAACCAGGAAAGTTAGTCTCCATAGTGAATGAGGTTTACAACGGATCATCTGGCAAAAATGGCTTCGACGGTTTTGGTGCAAGGATTATTTAACAGAGAACCACGGTAAACTTGGACGGTGTTCGTAAGTATGAGTTGCGGCGATGCTCTCGGATGTTGCAGATGTGCAATTGTGGCAGCTACGTGTGGATGGGATAGAGAGACATAAATTAAACGAATGCTGGCCAGATCGATATGCGATTATAGTGGTGCTATCGGGTTTTATTGTTTAAATTATTAATACTCCCGATATTTTATTTATTCGCAAAGTTAGTTGGCAAAATGGCTCTATTCAGCAAACAAAACGAGCTATCCCTCTCGTAATTAAGCGGCTCGTTATATATGCTACGAGGAGTGCCACGACATGAAAGGTTCTTGAGCCGCTACACGGTCATCTTTGAATTGGATAAAAATCCATTAGATAGCACACTGAATTGAAATGTATCTGGGGGAGAAACCGGTCAAGAATGGAAAAGGGATTTGTGCAGAAGTTGCAAACATTCTTCAAGAATACCGCCAGTGGGAAAATATATGGAACATATATGTAAAGATTGTTTTAGAAACTGGCGTAGAGCAGTGACGAGCTAAAGCCGCGTGGAAAACGATCGGCATGAAAGATGACCTATGGAAAGTATGCACAATTGACCAAGGATTTACAGGAGCGACAGCGATACTAAGGACGGAAAATGGCACTTTAAAATGTTGATTGGCTTTTTTCAAGGATGACAGCATGGACGAAGAGATGTGTGGGGAGATGCATTGCGTGATAGAGGACAGCTACAATGTTGGATGGCGTTGGGAGGCGAGAACGAATTTTAAGTTGAATGAGTTTGCATTATAAGATCTAATCTCCTACGCGCCGGACAAGCCGTGCAACGATTAAAGCTTCGCCACTTGGACCGGGAGGTACTGGGTTCAAATACTTCGTAAATTTGAAAATTCAATTTTATTACCTGTTTAGTCCAATGTTCTTGATCGCGAAGATGGCAAAATACGAGCAACACAAAAAGTTTTATAAATAAAAAAAAAACCGTCATTGGTCAACATATCTCACGAAACTGAAGATACAAAACAAATCTAAAACAAACATCAAAAAAATTTGTAAATCAGAAAGAGAAAGAAAATTATTTCTCTCCAAATCGATATTTTTGTGTCTTTGATATTTTATAGTATGGAATTTAGTATGGAATTAAAACTATTTTTCCACAAAGTGGAAAAATTGTATAATTAAAACTTGTAAACGGTGTTCTTAGTGTGCGTGAATTTTATTTATTGTTGTATTTTTGTGTTAGTGCCTTTTGGGGCAATTATTGTGGGAATATTTCGGGAATATTCCAGTAGCATGCGATTACGGAAGTAGTGTAAGAGTACGAGAAACTATTTCCGGTATTTTCGGGAATATTCCAGAGGTATTGTTAATTAGGCAAATTGTTGTTGTAACGCGTCATATTGTATAAAGCTAATCACAATCCAGTGATATGAACTGGATTTGACAGCAAACATTCTTAACAATAACAATGTTAAGATAAGGGCCTAATGTTCAAAAGTTAGAAAGAGACAATTGCATTTATTGGATCACAAATAACGCTAACTTTTATTAAGAATTCCGGATGAAGTTATTCCTAGTTCTATTTTCCTTTCCGTCCATTCTTCTAGAATTTGCTACATGTGTAAGACCAGAATTGCATGCCAATGGTTTGGTGAACATTTGGTTCTAGCAGGATGGTGCCACATGCAATACTGCCAAAGAAAGCAAGGCAATGTCACGAGTAAAGTTTCCACAAAAGTTAATTTCGATTTCGATTTTTCACGGTCACCTGGTTTAACCTAGGTTTAACTGGTCCCGCCTTCTTTTAATGGGGTTATCTTTAAGTAAGGTTTATGCAAATAAATGTGTGACAAAGTGATGAAAAATGTAATTAAGAGTCCGTATGTGTGAGGCCAATAGAGACGGATATTTGGCAGGCATTGTTTTTCATACATATATGCAAACGAGTTAATCAGTATGCATTCAGTGATGCGAAATTCTACAATTGGCGTGACTTTGGTGAGGTCAATTTGGTTTAAATGAAATTTCGAATCTAATTTGGTATGGACAACATTGAATAAATTGCGGAATAAATTTACGGGGTGTCAATTGAGCGTTTATTTAATTTTGTTTAAGGCGATTCTAAATTATATGTTTATATATCATACAGATGTTGTCGAAATAAAATAATCCCAACTCACAAAAATTCCAAGTACATATTTTTTTTTGGTACAACGTTATGGGAGATTATTTCGAACCCCCCATTAATTCTCGCCTTTATTTCATTATATTTCCAAATATTGGAATTTGGAACTATCGACTACTATCTTTGCCGTCACCAACAGCAGTTAATTGATAGATTTGCGCATTCGACTTAAGTAATTCGTGAATTGGTTTACATAAATTAGAGTTTTTTTTTGTTTGCACAAATTTATATAACTTGTCTCACCCAGGCTGCAGTTTACAGTTAGTTGTTATCTATTTGGCTTGCAACAATGTCGGAAATTAAAAATTGGTATGCAGGCAAGAACGTATTAATTACCGGCTCCACCGGTTTTGTTGGAAAAGTTCTAGTGGAAAGAATATTAATGGAGTGTGTCCTAGTGAAATGTATTTATTTGATTGTGCGTGGCAAACAAAATTTCGAGAAACGATGTGAAGAATTTTTAAATCAAGTTGTATGTATAGTAAATTTTTAAATAAGTTTCACGTTAACGATTTTAATAATTCACAGGTATTTGAAAATATTCGTAAAACCAAACCAGAACAGCTTAAGAAAATTAAATTTCTTCAAGGTGATATATCACTAATAAATTTTGGCTTGGGAATTGATTATTTAACAGAAATTGAAAACAATGTTGATATTGCGATACATTCAGCTGCTGACGTGAGATTTGATTTAACGCTACGTGAATCGTTTGTCGCGAATACTATGGGCACGTACCACTTCTTGGAATTAGCCAAACGGATTAAACATTTACAAGTTTTTGTATTTGTGTCCACCGCATATTCACAATCACATCAAAAAGTGACTATGGAACAGCATTATGAGTCTGAACTTGACGGAAAGGTATTGATGAAAGCGTTCGACCGATTTAGTGATACAATAATGAATGCACTTCAGCTAAAGTATATTGAGTGAATTTTATATCAACAATTCAGATATTATTGATGTACGATTTGTTGTTTTAGAATTTTAAAAGAATTTCCTAATGCGTATTCGTATTCAAAGCATTTGACCGAAGATATTGTTTATCAATATCGCAACGATTTACCAATTTGTATAGTGCGCCCATCGATCGGTATAACAACAAATTTTTACAATTTCACCATAAATTATTTTTAACAATGTATTTTTTCCAGTATGTGGCTCCTTACATTATCCTGTTCCTGGGTATACTGAAGGTTTAAATGGTTTAAATGGATGGGGTTTTGCTTCATTAAGGGGCTTACTACGAACCGTTTATTGCGACGTGAACAGTGATGCTCAACACATACCTGTTGATGTTGTTGCTAGCACAATTATAGCAACATCATATATTCATGGTTCAAAAAAGTAAGTAAACTTAATAAATATTCTCGTGTCTAATGTCGGAATACATATTAGATTTTCTAACAGACTAAAAAGCATTGAATATTACAACACAAATGCGTATCTCTCTTCAAAGGTCAACCTTTTGGAGTTTGGCATGTTGAGTATGTGTTCACGATTTTGAACTTTGTATGGTTATTAAAGTAAATTTGTCGTACATTTACAGGCAACTTTTTAACATTTGAATATCCTTTAAATTATTCGCTTTGGAGGCCAGATAATGTCCTAACTAACTGCCAGTATTACTACTACATTCGAATGGTTTTGTTACAAATTTTACCAGCCGTCCTTCTCGATCTTCTAATACGGATTTTAGGGCATCGACCAATGTAAGCACATAACAAACATGTTTAAATATTTTATTATTTTATTATTATTTACAGACTCTTAAAAAGTCAACGTAAAATATATCATAACGCTAACTTGGTAACACCATATTTGCAGAATTTCGAATTCGACACTAAAAGATTTCGTGAGATTCCGAATTTCTTAAATGAAACTGATAATAAAACTTTTGATACCCGAATGGATCGAGTCGTCCCGTTAAATATATACAGTTCATTCACTAAAGGAATTCGAAAATTCGTAGCAAAGGAGAAAGATGAAGATTTACCAAAAGCTAGACGAAATGCTAAAATGTAAGTTTTAAGATATTTAAAATTTTATTACTTTTACGGAAAGTGAAAAATTGGTTGGGTACGCTTGTTTGGAAAAAAAAAACACAAAACATAACTTATTATTTCAGAGGACTACTAATTCTATTTCGTTACAGTTTGTATTGGATAGACAGAATTATGCAATGTGTTGTATTTGTATATTTTATAAAATTTATGTACAACTATTTTGTTGAAAAAATGATTTATGCTCCACTGGCGGACAACATCAAATTTTAAAGGATCAAATAATACAACATTACAAAATTTGCATATAATGTTTTCCTTGTGAAATAAAAACTAAAATTATTTCAACTTAATATGAGGCGTTTAATTCATAAACCTAATATGGGTTGGGCTCGTTTGCCCGACTTTCAAAATGCCGACTTTTAAAATTTCGAATTTCAAAAGACCAATTTTAGAAATCCCAACTTTCAAAATTCCAAATTTCATAATCCCGACTTTCAAAATCTCGATTTTCAAAAGCCCGATATTCAAAAGCCCGATGTTTTAATTTTTTTTTATGAATTCGGGCCCAATTTTTTTTTTTAAATCGGGTTTTTAAAAATCTTTTTGTCAGAGTGCAATGTACTATAGTAACGGGGTTGGGGACGACTCGTTAAATTCAAAATTCCTAAAACGAAATTCCAAAACCAAAATTTCTAAAAATAAAATTCCAGAAACTACAATTGCTACAAAAACATTTTCAAAAAAAAAAAAAAAAAAAAAATTCCTATACGAAATTCCAAAAAATTTCAACGGGTATAAATTGGATTTTTTTTTGGAAATTTTACTATAAATGATAATTAGGATTATGGTTTATTCTGTACCATACACAAGTTTGTTAGTGGGAATTATTGGTATGTTTGTAGGGGAACGGTTCGGTATTCCAAAAAAATCCAACCCTGTGTTCTAGAATCACAACAAGGGTTAATCAATCTGGTAAACAATCTGCCGTTCCACACTTTGATTCCTTCGTCGTTATTCTTTCTACGTTTCCTTCCCCTTCACCTACAAACTAACTGTTGTTAGTTTGTAGGTGAAGCGAAAGAAAACGAGGAAAGAATCACAATGAAAGAATCAAAGTGTGGAATGGCGGAATGGGGATCATGTTTGCAATCATGTCAGCAATTTTTGCGAAATACGGCGAATATTATTAAACGATGAAGTAATAGATTTTTTTTTTTTTTTTTAATAAATAAATTTTGTCAATTGGAATTAAGAATTCTGATTTTTATGTTATAGTATTTTATAAAATCAAATTTAAATTTTTGTTAATTGGGGTTTTAGAAATTTAGGCTAGTTGGCATTTTTTCTTTTTGATAACCGAACCGTTCCCGTGGTAACGACTTAATATCAAAACAAAAATATTTTTAACAATAATTAAGTAATATTTTCTAAAGGGGGTAAAAGGATTTAAAAGCACTAGATATTTTGGTATAACCGTAACAGATGACGCAATAGTGAGAGTAGCCTTACAGGTAACAGGCAATTTTAAAAACTTTTAAAATATTTTTTACGACGAACTATTAAAAAAAAATATTAAATATTTTGGAAAATTATGAAAAGCAATTGTCATTAGTATTTTGTATCGATACAGTCTATGGGGTTCCAATTGTGATAAAAAATAAATTATTAAATCAGTACCACAATCCCAGAAGCTCTGTTCGACCCACTAATGTCCCCAGCATCATGGCCTGAATCAACGTTCCTGCAAGAATTTGTCGATCTCCGTGCTAATAATAATTATACTCGCACCAAAACAAACCCAAAAAACTGAATTATTGGTCCCTATATTACCAGAATGTAAGGGGACTTCGAACAAAATCCCGCGAAGTATTTCTGCAAACTCAAGCCCTTTCTTACGACATTTTTGCGCTCACTGAAACAAATTTAAATAACAACTTTAACAGTAATGAATACTTTACGTCAGATTACAACGTTTTCCGCAAAGATGGTTCGGTTTTCGATGGTGTACTGCATGGTAGAGGCGTTCTTATTGCGGTGCATGTTAAGTTTGATAGCTCAGTTGTGATAATCCCAAATACTGACAATATCGAGCTGGTTTGCGTTAAAATCAACACGGGTTATACGAATAAACACATTTATATTCTGTGTTGCTATATACGCCCTAATAGTCATGCGGACACCTACCAGCTTCTCGTAGATGCTGTTGATTTCCTTTTTGATAATACTACTATTTTAGATGACCTTTTTGTCGTCGGTGATTTTAACCTCCCGGACCTTATTTGGACACAATCCGAGGACAATACCCATTACGTTACTGAGAATGCACGATCTGCAATTGAGATTCTGATTACTGATAATTTTTCTAATTCCGGTTTGATGCAGATCAGTACCATCACGAATAATCTCAACAGGCAACTTGACTTAGTATTCTCTTCCGGTACAAATAATTGCAGAGTCTTGGAAACAAATCTGGTTCTCTGTACAATTGACTTGTATCATCCGCCTCTTTTAATTTCATTTTCCAGTGAACTATGTAGAATTAACGATAACTGCGAAACTTCGCCCAGTTTTAATTTCCGTAAAGCCGATTTTAAGAAGCTCAATGAATTATTAGCTAGCGTCGATTTTAACATCATTCACGATAATAATCACAACCTGGAAACTCAAACTCTCAATTTTTATGCCGCGATAGTTGAATGCTTCCAACAGTCCATTCCTTATACTGTACGAAGACACAAACGGATAGTTCCCCCCTGGTATAACAGCGAATTGCGATCACTGCGTAATCAAAGAAACAAAAACTGGAAAAAAATTTTAAAGACGAGATTGGACTCGGATTACTTAAATTACGTGAACGTTTACAATGCATTTTCGATCATGTCTCATGAACTTTATAATGGTTACATCAGTAGTATGCAGTCAGAAATAATTGTTGACCCAAAGCGCTTTAGGCAATTCGTGAACTATAAGAAGAAATCAGATGGATATCCTTCCATGATGAAGTTCGGCGATCATAGCTCTGATGACCCCAAAACCATTGCTGGCTTTTTCGCAAATCTTTTTAATAGCGCCCACTCCAATAACGATATCGAGCCTGATGCGGCCTACTTCAGTTACATAAATAACTGCGCTCTAGCGTCTCAGGTCTCTATTCAAATCGATCTTCAAACTGTGGTAAGGGGCATCAACAAGCTAAGAGATGATTTCTCCGCGGGCCCTGATGGATTGCCTTCTATAGTTTTGAAAAACTGTGTTAGTAGCTTAGCACGCTTACAATGCTGTTCCAAAAGTCGATCTCCTACGGAATATTCCCATCAATATGGAAAGACTCCTTTATAGTTCCAACCCACAAAAAGGGATGTAAATCAGACGTCTCTAACTATAGGCCAATTGCGAAACTGTCCTGCATCCCCAAGTTATTCGAGAGTATTGTGTACGATTCTCTTTACTTCCAATGTAAAACATTGTTTTCAATGAATCAGCATGGCTTCCTTAGAGGACGATCTACCACAACCAATCTAACCGTTTTTGCTTCCGACACTTTGAACGCCATGGAAGTTGGAAAGGAAGTTGATGTTATTACCACGGATTTCAGCAAGGCGTTTGATAGGGTTTCCCATAAGATAATTTTGTTTAAACTCAGGGCTCTCGGTTTCGGACCTCAATTCTTACTATGGGTGGACTCTTATCTGAGGAATCGTAGTTCCCAGGTGATCTTTAGGTCATCCATATCTGCTCCTTTTAAAGCTACTTCCGGGGTACCGCAAGGCAGTCATCTTGGGCCTATTTGTTTCATTTTATCAATTAACGATGTCGATTTCATTATCAAAAACTCGTCAATTTCCATTTATGCGGACGATATGAAAATTTACAGACAAATTTCAAGTTCCATCGATGTTAACTTATTGCAGAACGATCTCAATAGCTTCTCAACTTGGTGTACTAAGAATAATCTAGATCTGAATGTGAGTAAATGCCAATTCATAACATATTCAAGAAAACGCGCAAATTCCATTAGTCGAGAGTATACCATCAACAGCGCTGTTGTTGTAAACGTTTTAACCATACGGGACTTAGGGGTAGTTTGTGACCACGAACTTAACTTTAGAGATCACATCGATTATATTGTCAACAGAGCAAACTCATCGCTTGGATTTGTGAAACGTTGGTCTAAAGAATTTTTGAACCCTTATGTTATGAGGGCTCTATATATGACATTTGTTCGACCCCTTCTCGAGTATGCCAGTCAGGTTTGGTCCCCTTACCATGGAGTAGACATACGAAGAATTGAAGCGGTTCAACTTAGATTTTTGCGCTTTGCTCTGCGTGGACTGCCTTGGGTGGACGTTTATAATTTGCCTCCTTATCTCGACCGCTTGGAGCTTATTAACCTAAAGCCACTGAGTAAGCGACGATCTGTTGCCGACATCGTTTTCATACATCAACTCCTATCTGGCGGTGTAGATTCTTCAGCTCTGCTCGATAAGGTAAATCTTAATGTAAATGCTCGCGGTTTGAGAACGACACCAGCTTTTAGAATTGCGCCTCACAGAACGACCTACGGCCAGAACGACCCTATGACAAGAATGCTGCGTGAGACTAATAAATATTTCGAACTTTTCGACTACCACATTAGCAAAGTCGCTATTAAGAGATTACTGTTTTCCACCGATCGATAAGGCAATTTTTATTTTATTTTTAGATTAATTTTATTTCTTTTATCTATTTGACTTAAATACTCTACTGAGTATTTATAATTTCTAACATTTGTTTTTTTTTGCGTCTCTTTTAATTTCATTTTCGCTTTACTTCGTTTTTATATTTTTTTTTTATTTTCTCTATTTTCCGCTTTTTTTCCCCAGTTTTAAATTTGCTTGCTCTAAGCAAACCAGCGTCTCTCCTTTTTTGCAGCGGGTATCATTCTCCTAAATTCAGTATAAATAGATTCATCCATTTCAATTTCTTAACCATAGCTCTTTAAATACATTTTTTATTTCGATCAATTGTTAATAATTTATTTTTCCCGTTTTCTTTCTTTTTTTTTTTTAATTTTTAATTTAGTAGAATGATATCCTTGTTTATAATTTCCCCGGAATTATATTCAAAAAATAATAATAATATTGATGGTGACTCCCCGCGTGCGGTCAGGGAGGGGAGATTGGTCGTTGGGAATTATTATTATTATTAACAAGTGTTGTTTAATAAAAAATTGTGTGTGAAATATTTTCATTTTTAAAATTATAAAATTAAAAAAAAATATTAAATAAGAGGCCTATTAAAAACAAAAATAAAAACAAATAAAAAAAAACAATTTTGGGTTATTCTGGATTGATGATAGCCAGATAGTATGTTTACATTAAGGTGAGGTTATCAAGACGATGGAAGTTTGGTTTCGAACTAATGAAACATTGAATTCTTTGAATTCTAATCACAATGCCTAAGCGAATTTTAATGATATTTTTGTAGTTTGGTCACTGCAGTCTGATGAGATGACCAAATTTTTTAATACAATGAATTCAATGTTTCATTAGTTCGAAACCAAACTTCCATCGTCTTCATAACCTCACCTTAATGTAAAAAAAATAATAATAAAAGGAGCAAAATGAATATCTAATTGGTCAAAATGAATAAAAATAAAGACAAACTAATTATTGATGGTTACGTTTACTATCTCGAGAAGTATAATGTTTACAGTTTAACACTTATCATATAGAATAAGTAACTTATTGCTATGAAGTTAAAATATTGCAATGGATAAATTGAAGAAAAGGTAAACCGTTCACTACCGGAGCGCTAATAAAATTCAAACCAGCAAAAACATCATTATTTCGAAAATATGAAAAAATAAAATGACCTAACTTACTTATGCTAAAAAACACTTTCAAAATTAGGTTTGCCATTATTTTTATCCTATGCTAAAAAATAGAAATATTTGGGTATAATCTCTAAACAGTTCACATATTCATGGCAAGATGGGGTCGAATGCAATACACTATGTTACAGGCATTCGATATACCAAGACATACCAGCCCGCGTTAATTTGGATATTACATGAACTCGATACCATATACTGACCCAAAGCTCTATTCACAACATGCAAATCGACAACCAACTGTGCAACCTTGTTTGGAATATAATGCTTCTCGTTACTAGTCACCGATATATCTATACTGGAGCTTAGGGAGTGCAAATTTCCCGATTTTTAATTTACCGGTAAACGGTAAATTTTGTATAAGGTCGGTAATTTATCGAAAATTTACCGGTAAATTGAATTTAAATAATAATGTGAAACAATACTATGACTTCGGTATTAAACCAGAAAAAATTAATAAACGAGTGCTTGAAACAAATTAATGTACTTTATAAAATAAAATAATAAATAAATTCATTATATCACAAAATATATGTTTATATACAGGGTGTTCGGCGCGTGGACCGACAAAATTTTTTGACAGATTATAGGGATCATTTGGAAGCTTTCATTTCATGAAATTGATATTCTAAGTGGCACGATAACTGGGATATGATAATTTTTTTTAAATTACGCAAAATCCCGCCTTTAAATTTTCGTAACTTTTTTGTTTGTAGTCGTAAAGGCACGACATACATTTTATTCTATTCTGCAATCTGATTTTATTCTAAATACATCATTATTTAATACAATTGCTTTAAGAAAAATGACTATGGGCTTCAAATCCTAAAAAATTTATAGAAGTAAAGCCCGCTCGAAGTCGTACCCGACAAAAACCAATCACACCTTTGTAAAGAAGAGATTTCAAACTATGTCTCATGTAAATTACAAGTTCTTACGCCATCTAAGTAAGGTCTTTAGAAGGCCATAAGTCATTTTTCTAAAATAAATTGTATTAAATAATGATTTATTTAGAATAAAATCACATTGGAGAATACAATAAAAGTTATTAGAACACAATTTCGACATTGAACGAAATTAGTATAATAAATTCTGGGCTGGAATATCATTGCAATTTTAGTGTTACCCGATGAACTTTTTTTATTTTCCTGGGACGAAATTCTGGGCTAACTTCACATTCGACATAGACATATACTAATATACATAGGCCGGTAACAATGCACTCGAACAAACTGTTGAAGCCGAAGGATATTGTTAGTTCTCCCTATATAATAATTATCGTTTAGGAAAACACTGTTATTTTTAGCAAAATTTATTAGAGTATCTCTATTAAAATATCTCTATTATAATGTCAATTTATTTAATTGTTGAATTTATTAAATTTTATAATTATTATTACAACAAATAACTAGAACTTCTGTTTTTTAATTTTATCATTTATTTATCAAAATTATATAGTGGGTTATTTAAGTTGGTGTTGGCTATCACCATTTTACACTAATTTTCTTGTTTACATCAAGATCGAGAGAGAGCTTTTCAATTACCTTTTTCGCTTTTATAGGTTTTTTTATTATAAACATCGTGAAATATTACAAAACTGTAAATTATATTATGGACAATTATGGTCATTAACCCTTAACCACTGTTATGATTTTTGTTACACAGACATTTAACTTGCGCCGCTGGAGCGCTAGTATAAATTCTATGTATTTATAGAAAATTCAACAATCTGTTTTTGTTTAATTCATTTATTGCAAATAAAAATTGATATAAAATCAGAAAACATTCATTTACATATTTAAAAATTATAAAATATTTATATAAAATAAACTGAAAAAATAACTTTAATTCATATAAAAATTATTTTTAAAACTACTATATTTGGTTACATGTATTGCAAATAATTTGTACATGTTCCCTGCAAGCATTTCTTTCGCAATTATCACAAACTTGAAAAATTTGTCTTTTTGTATTACAAAGATGACACTGTGCACGTTTCGCTTTCTTGCGAGCTGGTTCTATTGACGAGGATGACGTTGAATTTCCTCTATGTATTTGAAGTTGCAGAATACTTTTGCGCAGCTGCTTGTTTCGTGCCGATGTACCTCTTCTGTTCAACTGGGCTTTTACTAAACTTTCGCTAATTTTTTGAAGAATATAATTTCTTTTATTTTTCTTTTTAATTTCCTAATTACGATATACTCGTAGTTTGGTAATTGCGATAAATGATGCTAGTCCACAAACGTCTAGCATGTTCATGAAAAATACATTTGGCCATCTGTCACTGCAGCGTTTACATGAACAATTTCCCACCATTTGAACCATCCAATCTGTTCCACCTTTTGTCGAGTTGTAGAATAATATTATGTCCGGCTTGTTATTATTTTCCGGAACAACTACTTTATTATGATGCATGCTCGAATTCAAAATGACTGATTTTCCTACCCGTAGTGTATATGATACTAAGGTTAAAAGTTGTGTGAACCCAAACACTGACGAATATTGCGGGCGCATTCTATTTGATAGAAAATTCTTTGGGGTGTATGACTTATTTTTACGCAATGTACCAACAATTGTAAGACCACTATTTTTTAATTTTAGTGCTAGTTGCATCCAACGTATAAAAATTGTCGCATGTTACATTTCGATTGGTCCCAAAATAAGGAGCACATAGGGAGCACATATTTGTGTTTTTGACAATATACGCTACAATATGTTCGTTCATATACAATCTAAAATCATCACACGCATCTTCAACTGTTATGCCCGGAGTTAATATTACCTTATCTACTGCTCCTTTTATTATGTTATGTGCGGATACACGTCCACTTAACTGTGGCTCACAAAACCATTCGGTTCATCTTTGGATGGCATATGTTTTTCAGTTAAATTTGGCAACTGTGCTGGCTCATTTAGTTATCGTCATTATAGTCGATTACATCATCAACATCCGAATTATGGCTTGCTTGGTCTTCTTCGTTTATCATGCTGTCGACATTTGTGCAATTTAAATCGTCATCATTATCTACTTGGTCGTCGATATCCACATTCGCAGTTTCATCATCACTGGACTCATTGAGAGCCAGAATAGTTTCCTCATATGTCAGATATCGTCGTAATTTCAATAATACTTACGACGACACTAATCTCCTTGTTCTATAAAAATATCGGTTGTTTTCAATATACTTGCACTTATAAAAACTTTTTTGAAGAAAAACTAACCCCTCGATTCTAACGTACAGTCACAGACGTATTTTCAGTCTTAACAAATACTTTTGTCTTAGCGAAGACTATAAACTTTCAATTCTTATTCTGCACTTAGTCTTATCTGTCAGTAGTCTTAAAAAATTGTATTCGTTAATATCAGCAAAATAGGTGGTCTTATCTTAGGAGTCATAGTTTTGACATTAAAAAGAAACAATAATTATCAAGTTTATTTCGAATCGAACTGTCGCTTTTCGTTCATAAATTTGAAACAATATAGTGTAAATTTGGTTTGACAGCTCTACAAAAGTGTTTGGAGAGTTTATAATGTATTATTTAAGACTACTGCCTTCAGAATATCAATGAAGACTTTAGTCTTAAAAAAAAGGTCTTTACAATAAAGTTTTAGCTAAGATGGTCTTAGTAGTCTTATCGTCAGAATCGGGGGGTAAATTAAATTATTTATATTGATGTAACACCTTAAATAAATTGAAAACCTCGTTTTTTGATGAAAAATCAAAAAAAAATATTGTACGAAGTAGAGAAATTATTATGAGAGCCGATGCGGCGCTAAAAAAGTGTTCGCGTTGGAAATTTTTAATTTTCGTTATATAACCAAAAAAATATAGTGATCCATGTCTGGTTTTATTTGAATTATAATTAAGAATGTTCAATACAGGACTACTAAAAATCTTCATGTAATATAATTAAGAAAAAAAGATATACAGATGTAATTATATTGGAAATAGCCGCAGCGCCGCACAAAAGTGGTTGAGGGTTAAGTGAGATTGTATACAATTATATTAAAGAAGATTGTATATCCATAACCATAATTCCAAACATGAAAATTAGTGCGTTGTATCACAACAATATTGGTTTTTTATTTTTCTAGTAATGCATGTACATTTTTATTTTAGATTTTGATATTTTTTTATCATTTTTACCCAACATAAGTCGATTTGTAAAAAAAAGTACGAATATTATGTAAAATACAGAGGCCCTATTCCTGAATACGATACGAATCTTCTTACGATACGAAAATTCAATACGATACGAAAAAAAATTGGTATTCCTGCCCCCCTATTCCTGCCCCCTATTCCTGGGGCCCTATTCCTGAATACGATACGAAAATGTATTCGATATGAAAATTCAATACGATACGAAAATACTTTGGTATTCCTGAATACGAACGTACGTAATTGTTTGGTGTGTGTCCTAGTTATAAGGGAAATTTATTTTAAATGGATTTACCTGCAATAAAATTGTACAACTTGGACACTATTTTGAGTTTTGACGTTTTGGTTACTTGAAATGGATACAATAATATTATTGTTGCATCCATTAAATAGAAGATTTTGTATTTTTGTGTGGCTGACAAAATTGTTTGGATCGATAATAAAATTCAATCACTGAATAATTTCTTATGGTGTGATAGTGCCCCATTAATTAAATTAAATTAATTAAATTAATTAACTTAATTAAACCAATTAAAATAATCAAATTAATTAAATTAATTAAATTAATTAAATTAATTAAATTAATTAAATTAATTAAATTAATTAAATTAATTAAATTAATTAAATTAATTAAATTAATTAAATTAATTAAATTAATTAAATTAATTAAATTAATTAAATTAATTAAATTAATTAAATTAATTAAATTAATTAAATTAATTAAATTAATTAAATTAATTAAATTAATTAAATTCGTTAAATTAATTAAATTAAGTCGAATCCCTGAATCGACCCCAATGTCTTATATTTTCGATTTTTCTATGGAGTCGTTAACTAAATATTCATCGTACAAAAATTCGTTCATGAACGTACAAAAACTGTTCGAATTCGTATTGCGGAATAGGGGAAATTTTTGAACGTATCGTACATTTTCGTATACGTATTAGAATTATACGTATTCGTATTCAGGAATACCGATTATACGAATTCATACATTTTCGATTCGTATTCGTATTCAGGAATAGGGGGGCTGAATACGAATACGAATCGAAAATGTACGAATTCGTATAATCGGTATTCCTGAATACGAATACGTATAATTCTAATACGTATACGAAAATGTACGATACGTTCAAAATTTTCCCCTATTCCGCAATACGAATTCGAACAGTTTTTGTTCGTGCATGAACGAATTTATGTTCGATGTCATTTTAGTAAACGACAATGAAAATAAAAAAACAAAAATAAAGATGTAAAATATATTTTTTAAATTTTTAATTTTTTTTAGAAATTTATTTTATATAATTATAAAATAATTAAATATTATTCATATATTTTTATTTAATAAAATATTTAGAGTAAACATAAAAAAAAAAATCTGAATTTTTTCGCATTTACAACTTTAAATAAAGATAGTTTTATCATAAATCACTTTCTTCTTAACATAATTTACATTTTATTTTATAAAAACACTTGGTAAACTTTTCGATCGTAAGAAATCGTTTCTGTAATTTTTATGCGTGTTTTGGCAGCTTTTCAAAAGACACTTCGTTTTATTTAAAAAAATTCTTTTTATTACCAAATGATACACTGCTCACCATCTACTAACCGTTTTATAATGTTTTATTTTAATTAATAATTTCAATATTTGTTTAAAGCACAAAATTTTACTGTCAATTTGAACAAAACCAAAAACTAGTTTGGTAGATTTTTTCTTTGCGATATGAGACCGCAACATGCATTTTTTATGTAACCATCATGTGTAGCAGATAGAAAATTTTATACGGTCAAAATATTATTTACGATATCCCTTTTTACGGCCCGCGATCACAATTGTGTACGTTATAATTGTGTCCGAAAAAGAATCATGAAAAAAACAAAAGCCATTATAAACTATGGTTACTTACATACACATTTGTGTATAGTGGACTTAAATTGAAAAAAAAGTCTGTCCAGAAAAGGGATATCAAAATTTAAAAAGTTTGACATAATAAATATTGTGCTCAAAGTATGTATAACAACCAAACATTGTATTTACTTATTTTTATTAGTTGGGAACAATTACATTTTGAAGTTAAAAAAACGTGAAAATACAACTAAATATATTAAATTAAGATCGAATAATATTGAATATTATTACAAATCTTAACTATTCCTTCAAAACTCTTCTAACACAAATTCTTAGAGGCCGATTAGTACAATACTGCAATAATTGTATTAAAAAACTTTTTTCACAACGTGCTAATCGTAAACGACATGCTTTAGTCAAAACAGCGACTTGTAAACCATATGTCATGATGGGAGTTACTAGTTGTTTATACATCTGTATTACAATCGGTAAAGGTAATTTGTGTTCACGAATAAATCTTGTCAACATTTTCACAACACCATGTGCTTGCCGGCAACGTTTTCGGATTGTCTCTCTGGACGGCTTAGTCCGGCAGTTATATAAGTGCCTAAATATCGCAAAGTTGAACTAACATGAAAGTTCAGACCACCTATTGCTACGGTCGTAATATTTTCATTATTTGGTCTTATGAGAATTTCAGATTTGCGTTCATTTACATCTAATCCTATTGAGTGTAGTAGAGGGACCAATTCTTCTAGAATATTAGACAAGACGTTTAAATCATCACTAACGAGTAACAAATCATCGGCATAGGCTAATATTAATGGCAATTTAATTTCTTGATCTTGCGAAAGTTGTAAACCAGGAATGACTTCTGCGAGAGTTTGTAGAACGGAATCCAATATTAAATTGAATAAGGTCGGTGAAAAGGGACATCCTTGTTTGAAACCCATGCCACGTTGAAATGCCCTAGTTCTTTGTTTATACCATATGATTGATGTTAATTCATGCATACAAGTTCGTATTATTCTATTAACAAGATGATGGGGAATTCCAATATGAGAGAGAATAATAGTTGCTTGGTTAAGATCAACTTTATCGAAGGCCTGTTTTAGATCAAGTGATAGGATATAAATTGTTTTTCCTGTTTTCCATTCCTCATCGATAACACGTCGTATAACAAACATATGGTCATCGGTCGACCGATTGCGGATAAATGCAGCCTGGTATGATCCTATCTGGGTGTGTATCTCTTCAAACCTAGATAATAGGAATTTTGCATATACCCGATACCCAGTGTCTGAAAGAGTTATTCGTCTATAATCTGTGATGGTACTAGGTCGTTGTTTTTTGGTAAAGGAAACTGGACCGTCTCTAACCATTCACTTGGTGGGGTGTTTAATAGCCAAACCTGTTGTAAAACATATAGAAAGACCTTCATTCCCTCATCAGGTAAAGCTTGTAGAGATGTGCGGGTAGTAACTATTCGGTATTTAATACTCGTTACTTCCAACTACCCGAAGTAACGATTACTTCAAAATGAAAGTATTCGTTACATTTACAATTGTGCATAGTACACACGACGATAATTTTGCTCATACTCGTTTAAATATACTCACTCGAGTCTTTATACGCTTCTTTCGTAGGACGAGTCGAGTAGTTGTTTCACTTTGGTTTTAAATTAAAGTACATATACAAGTACATATGTATTTTAATTAATAAAAATTTTATTAGATGAATTATTATATTTTTTATATGAAATAAAATTGCTTTAATGATTACTACAACAAAAATTGTACGTACGTATGACCATATCTATTCAGATAAAAATACGTAATCTGATTTGTAAAAAAATCATTTCGATTACTTTGTAACGAATACAAAGTAACGACTATTGGCTTTAAAAGTAACGAGTACTCGTGATTACTCAAAGTAACGAAACTGCACATCTCTAAAAGCTTGTAATAGTTCAATTGAAATCTGATCTAAACCAGGAGCAGTTCCTCTTCTAATGGAAAATAGGATGGTTTCTATTTCTTCCTGGGTTGGAGGCAATCCTAATGGCCAATGATCCTTTTCAGTTATTAGAGGAACGGCGGAACCTGAAGTAGTTGATAATAATTGCTCCCATCCTGATAAAGGAATGTAGGTACTTGCCATCTTATTAAAATTTTGTCTATATGAACGAATAAATTGATAGGTTTGGCGGAGTCGACTAAAAGGATTTACATCGTTTAAATTTCGGAAAAATTCTCTACATTCTTCTGATTTGGATTTTCTAAATTCTTGTTGAATATTATATCGGCAATTTCTGATTAGATGAGGATTACGTGGTGTCCTTCTTAAAGCAGTTTTCAAAGAATTTATTGCTACTTTCTGTCCCTTAGTCATAGTGGCTTGTTTGGTTAAAACTATAAGTCTGATGAAGCCTTTATAGAATGCACTAAAGCCCTCCAAACTATTTCAACTGTTGTTATCATTGGGAAATTGAAAGTATTATCTAATATTAAACCTTCTCTAACCAGAAGTTTTGTTATGTTGGATTGATACTGTTTTAAGATAGTTGGATCTTTTAATAAATCAACTCTCCATCTTCTAAAATTATGACTTTCGTAGTCTTCATGTGGATGCAATGAAATTCTAATCGGCTTCCGTGAGTCAGATTGCACTTTGATTACATGTCCAAATACTAATTTATGATCCGAAATAAATTTCTTTATTAGTCTACCTTTTTCCTTCGTTTGCATTTTTTCTGAAAATGTGCCTTTTACATGTTTTATCTCTAATAATGATTTTCCGGGATTGAACAATATATGATCTAATTGGGATGATGATTTAGGTCCTTTCCAAGTAGTAAGGCAGGATCTACGACCAAAAGTGGTACAAATTGATAAATTATTCTGTAGTGCAAACTCAATTAATATATCGCCACGTTCATCAGTTTCTTGATGATATAAATTTTGCCCTAATATTTTTTTACGTGATAAATTTAGTTGGTCCAATCCTATATGAGCATTAAAATCGCCCAAAATGCAAACAGCTCGTGTTTTACTACACTTTCGTATAATTGTAGATATTCTACGAGTTAAGAGATGTGAAATTGTTGAATTGAATTCTGATCGGAAATGGGTACAAATTAGCAATATTTCACCTAATCCTTTGACGTCCACGATTGCAAAACATAATCTTTCTGATATACCACTAAAATATCGCACTTTTAGCCCACAATTTTGTTTCACTAATATTGCAACTCCGTTTTTAACTCCACGGTTCCGTACAGTGGGCATCACTCTTTTTCTATGACTCAAATACCAATTATAATGTGGAGTGTTGATTTGAAGGGCATCTGAATTTGTTTCCTGTATAGCTACAATATCTATTCCAACTTTATGTAAAGCTTTATCGACTATTAATTGCTTTGTAACCTTAGCACAACCTCGAACATTCCATGTTCCTACATTAAAACCAGTACGCTTAGTTATTATGGGAGGTAGTTGATTGTTGGATTCGACTGGTTGTAACCGGAATGAACTAGAATCGGTCTGCACTTGTATGAGGTGACTAATTGAAGGTGGATGAATGAGAGGGTATTTTATAAAATCGTTTCTACATAATCCATCATAATGATTGTTATTGATATAAAGTACTCGAAATATTTTTTGAATTGAATTACCAAAGATTATTGGAGCTGCATTGACTTGATATACTTCGATTTTGGCCTGATATATCTCTGATGTAGCCTGTAATATTTCTTCACCACCCCAAGTATTATCACGAGCAAGTTCAACAAGAAATAAATTGATTAAATGATCGCTAGCTTCTATTTCAGGCCATTTATCCTTGGCTGATTCGATTAAACTGGTTTTATAAAGAGTAGCATTACGGCGAATATGATTAACAGACGTCTCTCTAAGATTTTTTGCATGGTTCCTATATTCACTACGCCATTTATGGCAGGATATTATTTGGGTTACTAATGAAGACAATTACCATCGGGAGGCACTTGTATGATTGAATAATTTTGAAAAGTATTCATGGTATCGTAAAGAACAAAATACTTTTATAGAAATAAATAAATATTAGTCCTTATTATGAAGTTATAAATATCTTCTAATAAAACTTACCCATATAGTTGATAATTGAGAACAATTGGTTAATACCAATGATATTGATTATTTGATTTGAATTTAATATTATATACTAAATATTTTAATTAATTTGTTTTAACTTTATACACTTTAATAATGATAGCTTTATAATAATACGTACGTTTAGGTTAACGTCAGAATTAGAATAGAAGGACGCTATGGAATCCAAATTTACAAATGGAGGATTTGATCATTTTATAGTTAATGAATTTAATAGTAGATGTCACTTCGATTTGTGAATGTTTGCTTCACAAATGGCCGATTTTATAATTAATTGGTTTGGTGGTAGATGTCTCTTCGATGTGTGAATATTTGCTCCATTCTTCCGTTAGGTGGGTTATTATACATAAAGAGACAAGTTTCTAAGTTAATTAAATGACTTCTAAACGTTCTAGAGCCGAGACATTTCTGGATTGTTTTATGTTCCTTCGTTCCTTAATTTAAACAACTCTAATAAATTGAAATTTTGTCGAAAGTCCTGACTTAAAACAATTAAGTTGTCGACAAATATAATTCAATTTATTTTATTATTATTATTATTATTATTATTATTATTATTTGATGTTTTTGAACATAACCGAAGGTCAGGGAAGATTGTGGTTGCAACATTCTTGATCAGGGGGTCTATTAAATTACTTACGCTTTGAGGATAAACTCAATACAATCTAATATGTTAACGATCCAAAGACTTTGCTATGGAATGTTGTTTCTCAACGATCTTTCTGGTTGAATTCAGGTTATGTTTTGGTGAAGTGTGTGAATGTTAGATGTAAATCAACCCTGCTTTTAGTTGGATGAATTTAAATATAGATAGTTGAATGACAGTACCGAATTTAATTTAAATTTTTTGTACAAGAGCAACGGAATATTTAGGTCATCATATGTATGATAATGCTGTCGAGTCATTACGAACGTGAAATCCCTCGGTTAGATGGTGTTGGGTGGGAAGATAGGGCAACATAAGGTTACAAACAGCATATGATGAGATGACCCGTAGATGTGAATTAAATAACCTAACCAGTCTATTATGACTGATGCCGAATACATATGATGAAAATTAGTATCCTTTACCTCAACCACAACTAACCTAAATTAATAAACTAACAAAGTCTAATCTAGAGTGTGAATTTAATTGACACTAACATTTTAATATATTTAAGTAGTTAGATAACGACTTTGCTGCGGTTCGCCCTAGTTATTTCTGTGACTAACATCCTTTCCTAAATAACCTTATCTGTTAAGGATGCAGGCAGGGCCTGGGCCCGCATGATGTTGAAATATTATTCACATTCAGATATAATTTGTTATTTGATTGTTGATATTTCAGCATTATGGTAACGTACCTAGGATCGCCGTTATGGCTGGCCTGTACGCCTCTATCATATCATATCATATCATATCATATTATTACAAATCTTAACTAATTTACAACCGGCAGAATAGAATTATTCTATACAGAAAAAAGTTGGTTTAAAACAATTCCAATTTGGAATTACATATATGGGATTGTTGTTGTAAATTTCTCAAAGTAGGACCGCAATTGTCTTATTTTGAAGGAAATTTTACAACAAAAAATTTTCCCTCTGCCTACACTGTAAAAATTTAAATTTGTGGTACGTTCGTATTCAGGAATACCAATTTATTTTCGTATCGTATTGAATTTTCGTATCGTAACGTAAGAAGATTCGTAAAAATAAAAAAATAAAATTTTTGGTTGTTATTGTTGGGATATTTCTCTTTGTAAATATGTTTATTACCAGTGCCGCATTTTTTTATTACTATGGTTCGAAAAGATGATGTTGATTGTTTCATGTTCTAGGTGCTTTTCTTTTCATAATTATTTTTGTTTTTGTATTCCAAAATAAATTGGTATAGTTTTTACAGAAATTATATAAAAAACATATTTGTAAAAAAACTGTAAAAAATTAATAAAAATTCGATTAGTTGCAGACAAAAAAGAATCGGTAAATATTTGTAAGAACCGAATCATTACATTTAAAGATCGACGTCCCATTCCACACGTATCACAGAAACCATTACTTTCTTCGTTTCTTTCCCCGTTTACCTGTGATACGGGTTTTAATTGCGACGTAAACCAATTTTCGGTGCAACCACACTAACACACATAAATGAAATAAAAAATATTTCAAGGCCATTTTTGACTTATGCATTGTTTAAATTTTATTTTCGAGAGAGCAATAACTAAACAATACAAAAAAAATTTGTCTTTAGAAATAAAATAAGGTTTTAAAGTGTAATAAAAAAAAATTAAAATTTAGTTTCGTAATATTAAGATTAGTTCGAAAGATCACATTATATATGTCGCTCCTCTTTTATTTTGTTTTTACTGTATGTATTAGTATACAAAATGATTTAAAGGAAAACAAATCATCGATTTTTACGTCCAATACGATACCGCAGCACTACATATCCCTTTAGAGCTTTACTAACACAATTGTGCGGGTAGGGCAAAAGTATCATGTCAAAAATTTAGTTTTGTATGTTTTTTGAACCAACTTACACATTTGTGAATTCCTTTTTAACTTATTTTCGTCCGAAAAAAACACTACATCGTTACACACAATTGTGTTGGTTTTACTACAAATAAAGCGAAATTTTTTATCAACAACGCCATTACATATTATGGTTTTTTACTCACACATTTGTGTGGGTTGGACTAAAACTGAGCCAATTGTTTTGTTTTCTTGGTTGAAAAAGGGATATAACGTAAAATCACATTATACAGTGACATACATACCTAATAAATATTATAATTTTTAGTTTACTTTGCATCTCCAATAGAATTCCTTTAACTTTTCCTTACAGAAAAGTATGAAAAAATAACTTGAGAAAAAAAAAATTCTCAAGTTTTTTTTTCATACTTTTCTGTAAGGAAAAGGTAAAAGGAATTCTATTGGGGATGCGCGTTAATTGCTCACGTTTATCTTAAAAACAAAATGTTTTTCATATAATTTATGTAAAAACTAATGATGGCCCGTTCCATACTTATATGACCTCATGACATATCGACAACAATTCGCGGTTACACTAGTAATCGTCAATTGTTCGTACCTTTCTATGGATATGTATGTAGCAAAAAAATTTAAATCAAAAAATATTCATTTTAACGTACATTTTAATATCGTTTTATATTTGTTTTATTTCTATTATCTTTGAGATAGTATGTAACAACACGGGAATTTTTTAAAAAAAATTTAAAACAACACAAAAATTTAATTTGTAGGTAAAGAGAAAAAAAACAAGAAAATAGCAGATGCAATAACAGAAGTGCGGAAGGGGCCAATATGGCATTCAAAAATAAAAGTATATGAAAAAAAGCACGTAGAACATGAAACAATCAACACCATAGTAATGAGAAAAATGCGACACTGGTAATAAACATTTTTACAAAAAGAAAAAGCCCAACAACAACCAAAAATTTTTTCTTACGTTTTTCTGTTTCTAACTTATGTGGAATTTTATGTGGAATTTTATTTACCAAAATCCGGCAAAAAAAATTGATATACATCAAAAATTTTGTTTTATTTGCCAGAAAAAATCAATTTTTTTTTGATGTACATCAATTTTAAAAATTGTACATTTTTTCGTAAATTTTTTTTTGATGGAGAAATACCAATACAAAATGAAACATCAATTTTTGTAGAAACGTCAATTGGTGTGTTAAATTACTAATAAATTAAAGCATGTGTTTTAAATTTAATTGAAATATATTTTAATCGTTCATTAATAAATATATGACGATTATTCGTTCGAAAATATATACATATAATTTCGTATAGTGGAGTGCACAATTGATGATTGAATAAGGATAATTTTACCACAAATCACTTTCTTCTTAACATAATTTATATTTCATTTCATAAACACACTTGGTAAACTTTCCAATGGTAAGAAACCCTTTCTGTAATTTTTGGTAGCGTTTCACAAAACAATTCATTTTAATTTAAAAAAAATTCTATTTTTATTACCAAATGATACAACACAATCAACTAAAATTTTTATAATGTTTTAATTATTTTAATTAACAATTTCAATATTTTTTTAAAGCACAAAATTTCACTGTCCAATTGAACAAAAACTAGTTTGGTAGATTTTTTCTTTGTAATATGAGACCGCCCTATGCATTTTTTCTATAGTATATAACTTCTACGTAAAATAAACACACATACACAAAGATCATTAGCAAATTATTAACATTGTAAATTTAATTAATATTATTTTGATTATTATGAATTCTACTTTATTACAAAATAAAAAAACCTTAATATTATTGGCATCAAAAACAAATTTGTTTATGCACATATAAAAACTGTTCGAATTCGTATTGCGGAATAAGGGAAATTTTTGAACGTATCGTACATTTTCGTGTTCGTATTAGAATTATACGTATTCGTATTCAGGAATACCAATCATACGAATTCGTATATTTTCGATTCGTATTCGTATTCAGGAAAAGGGGAGCAGAAAAATGCGTCATCGCAGTATGCAATTTTTCCACTGTGTGGAAAAAATATGGTGATTCCATGCTAAATTCCGTACTACAAACTATCAAAAACACAATAAATTATATTCGGGAGCGAAATAATTGTGTTTCTCTTTCTGTTTCGCGGTAGTAGTGTTTTAAGTTTTGTTTGAATATTGATTCTTTTATATTATTATCTTCTCAGTTTCATGTGACATGTCGAGGGACGATGAATATGCACACGATTGTGCATGCGTGTGTTTTTGTTTATTTTAATTTCTCGTGTTGTTTTATTTTAATTATTTTTAATTATTACAGTAACATTAATTTTATTTAATTTAATTATAAAATAATAGTTTAATTGTAAAATTGTTGCGATTGGATTGTGCTAAAAAAGTAATAAACATGAGTTTTGCAATGGCGTTACAATTTACATATCTACTCAGTCCATTCAACAGTGATATTGAAATCGTGAGATGCTTACAAGATGAATACTAAGATTTAGCGGTGAAGAGGTTGATCAATATAGCAGCAGATCGCTACAACACTTCCAATTACTCGGTCTCTTAGCAAGAACCTAGCGATGTATTTAATTCTTATGTTACTCATGTATATATCTTATGATTTTAGCTACCATAAAAACATATATCCAACAATTACAAATTAAATAAAATAACAAGACGCGCAACCTGACGACCGGCGAGTTCTGTGAAATGACTGAAACTTAATTGTTTCAAAATTCTCAAGAGAGAGGCAGAAACCTTTCGAAAAAAATATTTTAGACTTTTTGTAAACAACTTTGTTTATATATTATGAAACAGTTTTTACGTCCAAGGATATCTGAATATAAACGTATCCCGAGTAATTAAGCCTAGCCTCTCTATATTACGAAAATTGCGAAAAGTGATTAGCTCAGCTCCACTTCCACCAATTATCAATTTATTTGCGGTGTCATGTTTACTATCGATATCACCTTGAGAACAATGAGAAAGCTCATCTCCACCTCCTAAGATGCTCTTACTTGACACTTTCACTCTCAAAGTCAGTCCAGCACAGACACTGTAATACACACAGCTAGGGATATATGAGATCTCATAAAGAATGAAAATTTCAAATAAAATCACAATTTATTTATTGTATCTTTTTGAAAACTCGAATACCGTAGATCGTGCGTAGAGCACTTACTATGTTATTCGATGCTATTCGGCAAAAAATTACGATATATAAAAAAATGTGGAACATAGTAAAAAGTATGAAACTCAGTAAATTTTGAAGCGATTGCGGAATATATTGGATATAACCAGAATGTATGGTGGAGAGTTTTTTTATTTTAATCACTTCAATTTGTATATATATACAGGGTGTACATTCGAAAGGTTATATTTCGTTATCTCCATTTATGCGAAAAATTTATATTCACACTTCATACTTGACAGTCGTGAAGTACACCCGTGACAAATAAATCATCAAGCTACCAAAAAATCATTTGAAGTGCCGTACGGCCGCAAATAAGATGCTGTTGCCTATGACAATGACAATTTCGTTGAAAAATTAATTATTAGTGACGAAGCTCATTGCCACTTAAGTGGACATATAAACAAACAAAACTACCGATTAAGGGCGGTAGAAATTCCACAAATAATAATGGTGTGCAATTTGGGCTAGAGGGGTCATTGTACGAAAATCCGAATGGATCAGCTGTTAGTCATTAACGAACGTTATCGTGATTCATATAATAAGGAATTTTTTTAGACCAAAATTGCATGCCAATGATTTGGTGAACATATGGTTCTAGCAGGACGGTGCCACATGCCATACTGCCAAAGAAACCATGGTAATGTCACGAGAAATGTTTCCACAACAGTTAATTTCGATTTTCACGGTCACCTGTTATAACCTCGGTTTAACTGGTTCCGCCTTCTTTAAATGGGGTTATGTTGAAGTAAGATTTATGCAAATAAATGTGTGAAAAGTGATGAAAAATGTAATCAAGATAGTCCGTATGTGTGAGGCCAATAGAGACGGATATTTGACAGGCATTGTTTTTCATACATACAAGTCTATTTTCATTTATTTACAAAAATTGTGTAGGCAACAAAAAATTGTAAACCTTTCGGACGGACACCCTGTATTTGTTCCACCATAGTCTATACAGTTAATTTTTATCAAATTAATTGTCGAAAATTTTAAATACGTATAAGCATAAGAACGTTTTATAGGTCACCACTAATTTTATGGGAAAAGTTCTGAATTTTTTACACATAGATGGAAAATTTTGCATAGGCATTAAAACATTACAAAAGAAAACAAAATGGAAATGTTCTAGTAAAAAAAATTAAGGGGTGTGCCCTGTAGTGAAACGGGGGTCATTCTCACCTCGAAAGATTTTATAAAAAATTAAATTAGTTTTAAATATCAGAAAGCGATTCGAATCGATCGAGATTTCAAGAAGCTGTTAGGGGTCCTTCGGTTTAGCCGCGATATTGCATCATGCATTTTCTAGACTATAGCATGAAAATCTAATATTTGTACATTCTTGTGTTAAAAAGGAAAAATTGTCAATCTGATGTCGGTGGCAATAAAGTCGCTATCATTTCCAACCTTCAAAGCGCGTTCTAAATTGGTCAATTCTTGAATATCCCTCGCAGTATTGGCTTTTGATAAAAGACCGTAATAGATTGGATCAAGTTATCATGACAAATTTTTAAAGCTACCAGCAGAAAAAAAATATTTTCGGTTTTGATAATCTTGTTAACCACGGCAGTTGCTCATATAAAAGAGGCAATCCGGGAATCCGATCAGGATCAGTAAGATTTTGAAATCATTAGAAGAATGATCGTTGAACTATATATGCATAATGCATTATGTATTATGCATTATGCATTCAGTGATGCGAAATTCTACATTTGGCCCGACTTTGGTGGGGTCAGTTTGGTTTAAATAAAATTTGGAATCTAATTTGATATGGACAACATTGAATAAATTACGGAATAAATTTACGGGGTGTCAATTGAGCGTTTATTTAATTTTGTTTAGGGCGATTCTAAATTATATGTTTATATATCATACAGATGTTGTCAAAATAAAATAATCCCAACTCACAAAAATTCCAAGTACATATTTTTGTTGGTACTACGTTACGGGAGATTATTTCGAACCCCCCATTCATTCTCACCTTTATTTCATTATACATATTTCCAAATATTGTAATTTGGAACTATCGACTACTATCTTTCCCGTCACCAACAGCAGTTAATTGTTAGATTCGCGCATTCGACCTATATAAATCGTGAATTGGTTTACATAAATTAAACGTTTTTTTTTGTTTGCACAAATTTATATAACTTGTCTCACCTAGGCTGCAGTTTACAGTTAGTTGTTATCTATTTGGCTTGCAACAATGTCAGAAATTAAAAATTGGTATGCAGGCAAGAACGTATTAATTACCGGCTCCACCGGTTTTGTTGGAAAAGTTCTAGTGGAAAGAATATTAATGGAGTGTGTCCTAGTGAAATGTATTTATTTGATTGTGCGTGGCAAACAAAATTTCGAGAAACGATGTGAAGAATTTTTAAATCAAGTTGTATGTATAGTAAATTTTTAAATAAGTTTCACGTTAACGATTTTAATAATTCACAGGTATATGAAAATATTCGTAAAACCAAACCAGAACAGCTTAAGAAAATTAAATTTCTTCAAGGTGATATATCACTAATAAATTTTGGCTTGGGAATTGATTATTTAACAGAAATTGAAAACAATGTTGATATTGCGATACATTCAGCTGCTGACGTGAGATTTGATTTAACGCTACGTGAATCGTTTGTCGCGAATACTATGGGCACGTACCACTTCTTGGAATTAGCCAAACGGATTAAACATTTACAAGTTTTTGTATTTGTGTCCACCGCATATTCACAATCACATCAAAAAGTGACTATGGAACAGCATTATGAGTCTGAACTTGACGGAAAGGTATTGATGAAAGCGTTCGACCGATTTAGTGATACAATAATGAATGCACTTCAGCTAAAGTATATTGAGTGAATTTTATATTAACAATTCAGATATTATTGATGTACGATTTGTTGTTTTAGAATTTTAAAAGAATTTCCTAATGCGTATTCGTATTCAAAGCATTTGACCGAAGATATTGTTTATCAATATCGCAACGATTTACCAATTTGTATAGTGCGCCCCTCTATCGGTATAACAACAAATTTTTACAATTTCATCATAAATTATTTTTAAGAATATATTTTTTGCAGTATGTCCCTCCTTACATTATCCTGTTCCTGGGTATACTGAAGGTTTAAATGGTTTAAATGGATGGTGTTTTGCTTCATTAAGGGGCTTAATACGAACCGTTTATTGCGACGTGAACAGTGATGCTCAACACATACCTGTTGATGTTGTTGCTAGCACAATTATAGCAACATCATATATTCATGGTTCAAAAAAGTAAGTAAACTTAATAAATATTCTCGTGTCTAATGTCGGAATACATATTAGATTTTCTAACAGGCTAAAAAGCATTGAATATTACAACACAAATGTGTATCTCAAGACCAGTTATTTGGAGTTTTGCATGTTGAGTATGTGTTCACGATTTTGAACTTTGTATGGTTATTAAAGTAAATTTGTCTTACATTTACAGGCCACTTTTTATCATTTGAATATCCTTTAAATTATTCGCTTTGGTGGCCAAATAATGTCCTAACTAACTGTCAGTATTACTACTACATTCGAACAGTTTTGTTACAAATTTTACCAGCCGTCCTTCTCGACCTTCTAATACGGATTTTAGGGCATCGACCAATGTAAGCATATAACAAAATTTTTTACATATTTTGTTATTATAATTGTTATTTACAGATTGTTAAAAAGTCAACGTAAAATATATCATGGCGCTAATATGGTAACACCATATGTGCAGAATTTCGAATTCGACACTAAAAGATTTCGTGCGATTCCGAATTTCTTAAATGAAACTGACAATAACATTTTTGATACCCGAATGGATCGAGTCGTCCCGTTAAATATGTACAGTATATCTGCTAAAGGAATTCGTAAATACGTAGCAAAGGAGAAAGATGAAGATTTACCAAAAGCTAGACGAAATGCTAAAATGTAAGTTTTAAGATATTTAAAATTTTACTACTTTTACGGAAAGTAAAAATGGGTTGGGTACGCTTATTTGAAAAAAAAAACACACTAATTCTATTTCGTTACAGTTTGTATTGGATAGACAGAATTATGCAATGTGTTGTATTTGTATATTTTATAAAATTTATGTACAACTATTTTGTTGAAAAAATGATTTATGCTCCACTGGCGGACAACATCAAATTTCAAAGGATCAAATAATACAACATTACAAAATTTGCATATAATGTTTTCCTTGTTAAATAAAAACTAAAATTATTTCAACTTAATATTAGGCGTTTAATTCGTAAACCTAATATGGGTTGGCGTCGTTTGCCCGACTTTCAAAATTCCGAAATCAAAATGCCGACTTTTAAAATTCCGACTTTCAAAAGACCAATTTTCAAAATCCTAACTTTCAAAATTCCAAATTTTATAATCCCGACTTTCAAAATCCCGATTTTCAAAAGCCCGATGTTCAAAAGCCCGATGTTTTAAATTTTTTTTATGAATTCGGGCCCGATTTTTCTTTTTTTAGATCGGGCTTTTAAAAATCTATTTGTCAGAGTGCAATGTAGTAGCGGGGTTGGGGACGACTCGTCAAATTAAAAAATTCCGAAAACGAAATTCTAAAACAAAAATTCAAAAAAACAAAATTCCTATACATAATACCAAATTTTAAAATTGCAATATACAAAATTCCAAAAAATTTCAATGGGTATAAAATGGATTTTTTTTTTTTGGTAATTCTCTTATAATTGATAGTTAGAAAATCTTTAATTAAGGCTTATTCTGTACCATACATAAGTTTGTTAGTGGGAATTATTGGTATGTTTGTAGGGGAACTTTCATTCCTTCGTCGTGATTCTTTCCTCGTTTCCTTCCCCTTCAACTACAAACAGCGTCGAATGGCGGAATAGGGATCATGTTTGCAATCATGTCAGCAATTTTTGCGAAATACTGCAAATATTATTAAAATAATGAAATAATGGAATTTTGTATATAGATTTTTATTTTAAATAAATAAATTTTGTCAATTGGAATTAAGAATTTTGATTTTTATGTTATAGTATTTTGTAAAATCGAATTTTATATTTTTGTTAATTGGGGTTTTAGAAATTTAGGCTAGTTGGCATTTTTTCTTTTGGATAACCGAACCGTTTCCGTGGTAACGACTTAAAATATGAAAACAAATATATTTTTAACATAATTTTATGTAAGTTATATTTTTTAAAATGTTAAAAAGTATTTAAATGCACCAGATGTTGTGGTATAACCGTAACAGATGACGCAATAGTGGGAGTAGCCTTACAAGCAATTATTTTAAAAACTTTTAAAATATTTTTTACGATTAACTAAATATTAAAAATTATTAAATTTAGTTTCTGTCATTAGTATTTTGTATTGATACAGTCTATGGAGTTCCAATTGTGCTAAAATAAATAAGAGGCCTATTAAACATAAAAACAAATAAAAAATATAATAATAAAAAGAGCAAAATGAATATCTAATTGGTCAAAACAAATAAAAATAGAGACTGATTATTGATGGTTACGCTTACTATCTCGAAAATATGGTTGAAAATCAAACTTATTGATGGTGTTGCGATCAACGGAAAAACCTTTTGTGTAAAGCAAAACAAGAGCAACCACAGCACTAGAAGAAAGAAAATATGAATTAAAAACGGAACCACTGAATCATAATGACGCTCCAGTGGGTTCCAAAAAACATGTTTTTAAGGCAAATGAAACTGTAAAAAGTTTGGCAGAAGTACCAGGGTTGCGACCTTCTCCAATATTAAGAGAAAGTATTGTTGAATGTGACCACGATTGTAGATTATATTTGCCTTCAAACGGAGCACAAAAACAAAACATTGCTCGAGTGCGGGCCACAACACTGAAACAGCCAGAAAAATTAAATGAAACTGCCATTCCGGAAACGTTAAAGTTTATTGACGAAGAGCTCTTTGTATTGTCGGAGAAAGAGTTGAGAGTTTAAGAGTTTTAGTGAAATGAATGTAGCCAAATGTTTTGATCTGTAGAGGGCGTAGCAACCAATCCATAAAAAAGTTTGACCTACCGTTTGACCTACAATGTAAATATCTAGAAAGGTGGAACCTTCCTCTTTTTAATTCTTTATGGATTTGTAGCTGCGCCCTTTACAGGTCAAAACATTTGGCTGCATTCATTTCACTAAAACTCTTAAAACAACGGTACTTACATGAAATTGTTTATTAAATAATTTAACACTATCTAAGGTATTTCTAAAGTGATACCACTTTCAACGATACCTTAGGTAGAACCAGAAATATACAAGTTTAATATAACCCCTAAAATACCTCACGCTGCTGAGATTTTCTCTAAATATCGAACCCACTCGAACCGAGATTCCAACAAACCACGCGCCAATGCAGCAGTTTTGAATGAGGAATCTTCATACTCGATGAAACATAGTGCACAGTTAAAAGAAGCGCTCCTCATCTCATGAACTCACTGGGTAGATGTGCGAGCCTACTTTGTTGGCACCTCGCTGACGGCGTTGAAAATTGTTGCGAACATAGACACAATTTTGTGGGATTTCAGTATAGAGCATTCTTCGAGCATTTGCTTCCGACGCATTGAGCATGATCTCCAATTTTTATCTTTTATCTTCGAAGAATGGATGTTTTCCCAGATGGACGGGCAAAAGCATCACTGTGAGCGCGAGTTAATGTGTTTTCACATGCATCTCATTGAAGCGATGTTGCTGATTTACATCTAACAGGTATCGCACAACATAATGATTGTTCATTTGGGCGCCTCTGACAGTAGCAATTTTGCGCTGACAACAACAGCTCTGTGAATAACCATTAACCTTAGCTACTGTGTCGTCCAGAAACTAATTTGGGAACTGTTTTTGCGCTTTTCATACCATGATGCCATGCGTCATGCACGATCTGGTTTTTTCTTGCAACACTCGAGGTCTCGAGTTGCTCGCGGCCGTCATGCACTCATAATTTTTGTTTATTTCATGGGAAATGAGGAAACCGTAGGTGATAGCTATTCAGAATACATCTAGAGAGAAAAAGGCCGTGCACCAAATACAGCGAGTTCCGCACGGTAACAACATTTTGGTGCATATAAATTCAGGCCGACCCCAAAACTACAAAGTCGTTATAAGTCGTTATATTATAAAACACGCTGGGGAAATCAACACAATAATGACAAAGAGAAAAACTATAAACGTAAATCTATAAATACACCATTCTACAACGAAAAAAGTTATTTATAGAAGAGCGGGATTGAGATTAGCTCTTCCGCATGGAATGTCGTACACGTGTACGTCATAACTTAATTTTTTTTTTAAATATCTGTGCATAATGTGCCGTAACTTTATACAAATAGCATCTAAAATAGTTTACGGTGTCTTGTTAAAGTCGTATTTTGTAATGACGTACACGTATACGGCACTCCACGCGGAAGGGTTAAATAACTTTTTGATTGTGCATTTAATGATGTCAAGAATTCGAATATATTTGGTGGTAGCATTAATATGGGGCATTGCGCCGACTTTTTTTTATTTATTTTGTCTTTGATTATAACTGATGCGTTTCGGGGTTTTAAGCGAAAAAATGTATCAAAAGCGATAAGAGAAACAGACACAATAAAAAATGTTACCGGACTGTACTGAAGTTTTGTTTTATATTCCTCTCTATGTATCCCACATATATATATATATATATATATATACATATTATGTTGCTAGAAATGATGAAATTATTTTTGAAATATAAAATTCGATTGCATCACTCGCGAAACAATCTCTCATTCTCGCATTAAAAACCATTGTTGGTGTTGTTTTATACAAACTATACAAATATTTTTGGTTTACAATTAGTTTAAGTTTAGTGAGATCGCGCATCGGTCGAACATTGATAAAATTAAAAACATGTACGGAATAAACCGCGAATATGAAAATATTGGCGCATCATACCTCAACGATGGTGTTAATATTTATAAACCACTCAAAGTTAATAATCATTTGGAATTACCACTATGTTCCGCCTTTTTAAACGGAAATGTAGAGTGCGCAAATAAAATTTTAGAAATTTACGAATCAGATTTACAATTTATCGCGAGCTGTCTTAAATGTGAAAATAAATTTTGGTTAATCAACACAATTTTTATCGGATATGGCGACGACGAATGTAAAACCATTGTGAATTTATACGAGGAATATCAACGGCTTGAACCAGACCAGTGTATTGACAAAGAAAAATGTGTTGTGATTTTGTTAAAATGTGATAATTTAACACCAGTGAATGTTATCTGCTTGTCGCCGAAAAGCAAAGAGGGCAAACTGATAGCAATAATGATGGTGAAATGTATTTATTTGAATGACGTTCTCGATATAAACGCAAAAAATGGCGAAGGAATTTCATTATTATCTGCTACAGCAACTTCAGGTATGTTTAATTCAACAATTAGACTATTGCAGCTCGGGACTGAGATCAATGTTCTGGAATTAGCCAGTTTAAGTATGCTGCACGGCCAACTCGAATATCTAGATAACGTTTATAAGAGATTCGGATTTAAAATGTACGATATATTTTTATCGAACAAATATTTCTCCAGAATTTTTGGTAATGACAATTGGTCCATATTCGAATATGTCGTCCATGCAATCATGATGGAGCAACTGTTAAGTTGGCGGCAAATTGTGAATTATGTAAGAATTATTTATGATTCTGATAACGATCATAATACAGTTTTTCATCATGCATTTAAAAATCGGACTTACAAAATTGCCACGAAAAT
Source organism: Nephrotoma appendiculata (assembly GCA_947310385.1). Classification (NCBI taxonomy): domain Eukaryota; kingdom Metazoa; phylum Arthropoda; class Insecta; order Diptera; family Tipulidae; genus Nephrotoma; species Nephrotoma appendiculata. The sequence goes on from OX371224.1 coordinate 165,976,041, forward strand.
TTTGCAGTACAGCGATTGTCAAACTCAAACAAGTCGATGTACTCACCTACCTATCACCTCGGTTTATATTGAAGCTAAAACAAACCATATATTAGATAAGCTGCTAGAAATTGATCCAACACAATTTGAAATTATAGAGGATAATGACTACGAAGAAAAATATGCAGTTGGTGTATTTCATCGGTTATTAACGTTTTCAAGTTTCGAACAAGTAAAGCAAATTTATGAGAAATATCCATCCGTTAAGAACTTGGTTTTTAAAAGCGAACAAGTGGGTTTAAAATATATAACCAAAATGTTGTCTATGGGACAATATGATAAAGTGAAATATGTAATTCAAAATTGTTCAGAAATTGTACGAGAAATACTGCATGAGCTATTACTGCGGATAACCGCAAGTCACACGAATGGAGATATAGTAGAATTATTCCAGTTTGTTATGTCCAATAAAGGTATTAATTTTATGCGTTTGCCGCCAAAAGTGAGCAACGAACTTTTTCGAAATACGTTATCAGATGCAAAGTACCGCATTTTTCGAATTTTGCTAATGGAATGTGATTTAAATCAAATAGAAGCTTGGCATTCTGGTGACTTATTAACGACCGTTTTGCAAGGAACTGCAACCTCAAATAATATATTTAACATGCTACTGCAAAAACAGATTAATTTTAAAGGGATACATATTTTACACCGCTCGGTTGAGGCTAATAATTTTTTCACAACAAAAAAACTGTTAGAACTTGGGATGGACATCAATGAGTATGACAAATACGGTAAATTACCTATCCACTACGCGAAATCAGTAGACATTTTTGAACTTTTAATCACTTGGTCGTCGAAGTCGTTTGTTAATTTTAAAACAAAATATAATAAGTTCTCGCCATTGCATTGCTGCATGGCAATGCCTGCTGGAGAAGCAACCAACAATTTAATTCGTTATATTTTCGAGAATGGGGGAGATATGAATGCTAAAGATATTGAAATGAGGACCCCTCTCTTTATGATGGGCGACACAGTACGAGCTAAATTACTACTCGAAAGAAATCCAAATTTTACTGTGATCGACAAAAAAGGAAATTCAATCATAAATCATTTACTGAAAGGTCATTCTCTTTATAATTTCTCAATTAACTTACTTCTTGAAGATGAAAATCTACTGCAACTCTTAACATCACAACATCAGCAAATCGGCAAATATCTATTACTTGCCATAAATAAGTGTTATCAATTATCTTGCAAATTGTTGGAACAACCCGACGTAGATGTAACTATTTGTGATGACAATAGAGATTCTCTGCTTCATTTAGCAATTCAAGCTGGAAATCTAGATATAATTGAACAATTAATCGAAAAGGGTGTACCGCTCGAAAATCGCAATAAGAATCAGGAAACGCCATTGCATTTGATGTGTCGCAATTTTAATTGGGTACAACTCAATCATTTAGCGCGTTTGTTAAAATTCAATCCTGATGTCAATGTAAGGGATAAATCTAATTGGTCACCGATATTGCTTGCAGCACGACAATATACAGAAAATTTTGATATTATTTTGGAACTGCTGCTTAGAGGGGCCAATATATTGGATTGCCCACGACCGAATGAACAACGAGCTTATGATTATTTAACAGAAAGATCGCAAAAAATATTAAAATTTTTAGTTTGAGCATCTTTCTACGATAATCTATGCCAATTTTTTTTAAATAAAAATAAACTGTATACAAATATGCAAGTGTTGTTTCATTTACCGAATTTGCAGACATTTTTGATGATGAAGTAGTATTAAAATCTTGAATTTGAACAAACAATTTGGAAATTATTATTAATGCAATGTAAAAACAGCATCCATTCATAATGCGAGTCGTGTTCAAAGAGTAACGAGAAATAATTTGGTAGATATTTTTTAAAAGTGTTAAATAGTGCTTTCGGTGAGTCTGCTATTAGTAAAACATGGGATTCGCCAGACATGACCCCGTGTAACTTTTTTTCTGTTTCCAAAAATAATATGGAGAATTCTAAAGGGCCGTGTTTTTTTTTTTTTTTTCTCAAGGTTAGATGTGATTAAAAACCATTTCAAATCGAGAAACGATAGGCATCAGTATTAAAAAGTGGAACTTTATAGACGCAATATAATACGATACAAATAAATTTGTGAGAACATTTTCGCAAACTATCCTAAAAATTGAAATTGGATTATTTAGGAAAAACTTCACATGTTTGCCCAATCATGGGAGTTTTTATTCAATTATCTTAAAAAATGGGAATAAGATATACCTGCATTTTCTGGCGATACGATAACATCCAATAATTTATATGGATTTTCGCTTTATAATAAATAGCTGAGCGGAGAATTTAAACAAATTTTGTTTGAATTTGGGCTGTAAACTATAAAAAGTGCCTTACCTTGGCTATTTTACAATAACAATCCCATATACATATTTCATTCCAACCTGAATAGTTTTATCCAAGTTTTTAGTAACCGCTAGATCAAGTTTTCTAAAATTATAATTTTATGGGTTGGCATCTTGCCTAGAATTATGAATTTATCATCAATGCAAATTATCAGATTCACGTCGAAACCGTATGATCTGTTTACTTTTATTAAATTGTTTCAACAGCTCAAAGTAAACTAAAATCGTTTGGCTCTTCAGCCAACTTTATGTTAACTTGCGTCAAATGTTACCGAAAAAATTGTTCGCATTTCCAAATGAAGTAAGCTATCGTTATGTGTTTTATTTCTCTAGATATCGTGTAAAAAGGTCTTTAGGATTTAATCGAAATGTTGCGGTCGACATTTTTAAAAGTAACAGTCACACAAAATAAAATTCGGCTTGACGCAAATTTCATTCATATTCGGATAGGAAAAATAACTCTCAATGTACGACCATACGGCCATCAAAATGATTCGTTCGTATTGAAGTACAACATTGAGGTATTCCTAATGTATATGAAGTTGGCCCAAATTCTAACCCAAAAAAAATCGATGGCAATACTAAAATATACATACTATGACTATAGGCAAGTGGCAGCCCAAAAATGTTTAAAATACTCTATTTTCTATATACCAACCCAAAAATTATTCTGTCAACACAAAAAAAAACCGCCATGTTTTAACACCAGCCCAAAATCAATCTTTCGTGATACTATCATCAAAGAAAAATATTACTGTCAACCCAAAAAAGTAAAATAAAACGAAATATGCAATTTAGTTTTAATTCTGTATCGGATTAATTTGAGTATGGCCCCTGCATCCGAGCATTATTAACTGTGGTTCGTCAATACTACTATACAAATAACTAATGATGCTGTTGAAGAGCTTTAAAGTTGTCTCGACTGAGCAGACTATATCTAGCACGAACCTGATAGCAACCATGAACTACGTTGATCGAAGGATTAATTACGATCACTTCAACAACGAAACCCCATCTGAATTACTTTTCCCTCCCAATTTTTTAATGTTGGATTTTTCTTTTGATTGTAAGAGGAGACCTTGGATTAAATTGATCAGCCCAAAAATACTATAAAAATATATACAGAATTTTGTTTGCCATGCAGAACCAGATGCCTTTTCCGATATGTATGTGATGTTGGCACGAAAAACCAGCCCGAAAACACCTTTTCAATTTTGGTGTGTTTCTTTGCTAAATTAAATGCTATCCCGAAAAATTTATTGAAAATGCAAGAAAAAGGAAAATTTCATCCCGAAATATTTTTGAAGTTGTATTAAATAAATAATTATTAATATCGGTGAAAAGGAATAAATATCACGATTTTAATTGCTCTATTAAGACTACATATTAAAGTAAAGTATGTGACAACAAACCACCTTACCTGTGCTGTTATCAAACAAAATAAGTTTTTCTTATTATTTAACTACAGAAGACACAAAACATGTAATCATCATATGCATACACGGTGTCGTGATAGCCTACAAAGATTCAAAAATTTAAAAATACTTAAGAATAAGCAAATCAAGCAAATTGTCCTTACGGTTTCGATGTTCTTCATGTTTGATATGAAAATTCGGATAAATTAATTATTTGTGGAAATCCTAGAGATTACCCCACCGGGAAATTACGTTTAAAAATAAGGTCCATCTATCACCTAAACCGTAACAAAAGCTAAACTTGGAATCATGACTATAAGATCCTGATCTTAAGCAATATGTCCTTACGGTTTCGATGTTCTTCATGTTTGATATGAAAATTCGGATAAATTAATTATTTGTGGAAATCCTAGAGATTACCCCACCGGGAAATTACGTTTAAAAATAAGGTCCATCTATCACCTAAACCGTAACAAAAGCTCAACTTGGAATCATGACTATAAGATCCTGATCTTAAGTAATTTGTCCTTGTGGCTTCACCGTAAAATGATATTTAACGATTTTCTTATTATATTCTTAATTTTACATGACACATTAATTTTATTTAAATTGATTTTTTAAGCTTATTGGTGATGGACCTATACAAATTTACTTCAGCTGCTCTTTACCTTAATGAGAGATGAAAAGTATTAATTGTTATGTTGTGTTATTGAACTAATATCACGTTTAATATTCAAGGTATATCAGTATAAACCCCATTGCAAATCCTTTATTCTGCCTGATTCATTTTTCGTTACCCGGGGTGCACCACGTGGAGGTATGAATGATAAGGATCTTATAGTCATGATTCCAAGTTGGGCTTTTGTTACGGTTTAGGTGATAGATGGACCTTATTTTTAAACGTAATTTCCCGATGGGGTAATCTCTAGGATTTCCACAAATAATTAATTTAACCGATTTTTCATATCAAACATGAAGAAAATCGAAACCATAAGGACAATTTGCTTGATTTGCTTATTCTTAAGTATTTTTAAATTTTTGAATCTTTGTAGGCTATCACGACACCGTGTATGCATATGATGATTACATGTTTTGTGTCTTCTGTAGTTAAATAATAAGAAAAACTTATTTTGTTTGATAACAGCACAGGTAAGGTGGTTTGTTGTCACATACTTTACTTTAATGTGTAGTCTTAACAGAGCAAATAAAACCGTGATATTTATTCCTTTTCATCGATATTAATAATTATTTATTTAATACAACTTCAAAAATATTTCGGGATGAAATTTTCGTTTTTCTTGCATTTTCAATACATTTTGCGGGATAGCATTTAATTTAGCAAAGAAACACACCAAAATTGTAAAGGTGTTTTCGGGCTGGTTTTTCGTGCCAACTTCACATACATTTTTCCGATTTCCTGTTCATCATGAAATGTCAAAATACGAACAACGCAAAACTTTTACGCGACTAAAATACTTATCCAAGTAATAATTTCATTATTGGGGAGGGAAAGTATTGTGTAACGAAATAATCATAAAACATAAAAAGTTTAAGTGAAAACTATCTCCAAAGGATGGAAAATGTATTTTTTTCTATTTCAAATGAGATTTTATATTATATAGACATACACACACATATTCAAAAAAAAATATATATGTAATAGTACAGAATTGTGTGAAAAACTGTTAGATTCGTTAAAGTGATGATTTTTGTTTTGTCCTTATTTTGTTAGTAGAAAATGTTTATACTTTTCAAATTTTTTCTTTTTTTTAGTTTCCATTTAGATTATTCCATTTTTAATTTTATTATTTTTGGTTTTCAAACCAAATATAAATGAAGTTAGAGGTGTATAAGCTTAATTAAGTTTTTTAATATTTAACTAAATAAAGCCTAGAGTTGAAAATTTGTTATTCTCCTTCTGTTTTACGTCTTTATGCTGTGAATAATAAAATCGTTTTTATTTAGCTTTGATTTCTAGAGCTTTTACATATACATAGTTAGAATAATACAATGACTTCATATTTTAATACTATTTTAGTAAATCGTGGTCCAGTATATATGACTTTCAGAAAAAACACTATGGGAGGCGGAATAAAACGAAATTAGTCAGCCGATCTTAACCACTAAGATACCAGTGGGCACCAGCAAAGACAAATTCGAATCTATCTATTAAAATTTTTGCCGAAAGCAAAATTGAGATGGAACCATAAAAATCAGCCAAACCAGAATTCTCATAAGCTCGAACTATTGTCACTTCCACAATTACATACATAATTAATTTTGAATAGTTCTGGATAATCTTAGTTTTCCACCGGAACAATAACAATGTTGGTAGGTAGGTATACAAGGATAATGACAGCTAGAATCAAATGTATACAGGCCGGTATCTCCGAACAATTATAAAAATTCAGTGTAAATCATCAGGACCATAGCACAATATGTCGTTACTTTCTACGTCATCAAACACAGATAGTTTTAATTTTCGGCCGAAACCAACAGAACATCACCAGAAAAGACCGTTGGAATGAAAATATTGCATTCTACATTTTGTTTTGCGGTTTTTGAGTTTGGCTATGCCAACTTTCTCTAAGTCGTAGTTTAATAATTTGCACAACATTCAAAATTGCATATTTTCGTTACTGATCTGGCATCCGACGAGTCATAACTTTATAGAGTACGCACTAAATGTTTCGATTTGGTTAACATTTAATTTTATCTCAACGACGTCAGACATGGATGTGACCTCAGGTACAACTGTGATTTAAAGGCTAAACTAAAAACTTAAGGTATGTGAGAATCGAAAGAGCTTAAATTTCTAGTTTTATGGGCATATTTTTAAAATTTTGGTTCAGGTTAGTTGAACAAGGCTTAAAGAATAAATGTTGCGCTTCATACACTGAAGTACTGTAGTCTCATAACCTTCAGTGTACATAGCGAGACAACTGACAAACAAATTTATTTGAATTTTTGAATCTCAAGGATTGCTATTTTGCTGAAAAACCTTGAAACAAACTGCAAGGATTAGAGATTTAATAGCGTGCGCCTTGATAGAAATTATCATTAGCCCCTTAAGGACCTAACCCGAGATATCTCGGGACATACGATATGGTCCAAAAAGACCAAGCCCGAGATAACTCGGGCGGTCAGATGTTATACTTTCCATTATGTATTTGCACGAAATAACTTGTCAAAATAATTTTATAAAAATATTATTATATTAAATCAACTAAGAATAATATATTTTATTCTCTACAACCTACGTCCATGCTTCCACGTTTAGTTGAAAAAAATCGGTCCTTAAGGGGTTAGGCTTACTGTACTCGTGTTATTCTACTGTTTATATAAAATCTACCAAACTCTAGTAAGGCATTGTCCACATATTGGCGGCTAGTTGCCGAAGAATTACGAAAAAGTTCTGTAAAAACGATCTCTAACCTTTTGCACTCGTATGTCACGCTGGAAGTGACTATAAATTTATTCTACAACTCGTATGTTACTTTGGAAGTGACAATACTAATTTACTCTAAACTCGCATATCAGTTTATAGACGGTAACACTTAAAACTGTAACAAATTGGACGCAGTTTGTTTTTTTTAACCATTGCCCGGCTCTTATACACAATTGAGTATGTAAATTTCGATTAAATAATAAATAAAATATTGTTTGTGTATAATTTTTGTGGGATGATGCAATAACAAAAATTTTTGTGAAATGCGTCAGATTAAAAACAAAAAAAAAATATTTATACATATGTGCATTTAGTAGCGGAATTTTACCAAAAAGGTGCATACAATAGTAACACAGTAAGTAGCTAGTACCACCTATGAAAATAAACAAAACGATAGTATGGAAGAAAGTCAACTGTTTACTTTTGCAAAACATGCGAAAAACATCCTTTTCTGTACGTTGGATTTTGTTTTAAAAAGTACTACACCGTAAAAAATTACAAAAATTAAAACATTTTATACAAGTAATAAATGAAATAAATATAATACGTACAATTCTACCATTGTAAATTATTTTAATTCATTAAAAAAATACAAGTTGACACCCAACAACGTTGAAAATAAATCGAGTGCAAAGGGCTAAAAGTTCATAGTTATAATGTTGGACCATAGATGTCACTACTAAACAAATCATTAACAAAATTGACTAATAACCATAAACTTTGTTTTCTTTCTTAATAACTTTTATTTTGTTTGTTAAAATATAAATGTCAAATTTATAATCACTTAAAAATTCATTAAGTTTTTGTTTTCTTCCGTTACTTACTTTGATAAACCTCATATCGAAAATAAACAAATCGGAAGACTTTCAATATCAAGTGGTTTCACATTAATAATAAATCATTTTACAGTAAAATACCTGGCTCCTTAACATTCTGACCTTTGATTATAGGTGACATTTTGATTAGACCTAAATTTTAAGAGAAGCAATATTTTAGGTCACTTTATAGACCGGGGAAAATACCTTCGATAAACGAGATCGAAACGAAATTTCGACTTTATAATTCTTACATATTTATTACTAACCAAGTACTCAGCAGACTTTAGCTAGCTTTTTCCGTATTCTGATCTAAATAGGTAAAGAAAAACTGCTAAGCAACTAAAAACAATATCCACAAAACTTGTCGAAGGACAAACCTTCAAGTGAACTGAGATATCGTCATTGCACCTCAAATGGTTAACAAGAAAAACTGTAAGATCCGCTAATCGATCCTCAAATGGCCAGATATTCCCTGCCAAATAGGATATTGGTTAATTGCTTCTAACAATTTACTACCCAAGAAAGTTAACTTTTGAAAGTAAACTAATTTAGTAGCATCTGTATGAGCGAACACAGACGTAAATGCCGATTGGGGTTTATCATATTGCTGATTTGCCGATTACGCACGATACACTGTGATAATGTTTGTTCCCGTTTGGACCATATAAATTACATGGTTATGAGATATTTTCTATCAAATTACAGCATGATTTCCTTATTGTAAGTGACCGTGTGCTCTACCTCTTCCAAACCTGCTTCTCTTTTGTTTCTGTCCCAAGTCTTTGTAAGTAATATTATTCGGATCTCAAGAACGAACGCCCTATAAGTCTTTCCGCAAGTTTCTTAAACCGTTAGAATGGATTGTCGATAGAATTATTAGGGGCAACTTCTTACCATTAAATTTCTTGATTTTTCTTATGAGATGACTTTTAGTCTCGATCTGAATAACCAAAGGTTGACCGTAAGGCAGTGTATTCTATTTCTCGTTGCATTTGGTCATTGATTTTGAAAAACTTCAGCATTCTGAATCGTCATTCAGGCGTACATTGGTGATCTGATTTTAACTGTTCCATGTAAACATGTTAGTGCTGTATAGTAACTAACTTAACTAAACTAGTCTGATGGAGCAAGCTCTTTGAGTCATGGTGCCTTAAAAGATGCCTAATGATTCTCACATCGGAAGCACGATTCGATCTACGTGCAATCTACGTGCAGAGTAAATACTCCTGATGACGACCTAACAAGTCGAAATCGATGAGTTTTTAAACTTTTTGAACAAAATTTTTTAACTAAAATATTCAAAAATCTAATTTTTGCGAAATAATAGAAAAACAAGTGTTTAATAAAATGTGTATATCAAGCTTTTCACTTTGATGATCAATTAAGTGAAGTTAATTAAAACTTAGTATAATATCACGCATGTCCGACATAAGTTGAGCTCACCTACTCGCATAAGAAAAACCCTTTCTTCCATTTCATTTAAATAACAAGCATAGGAATATTGTGCGTTGTCGATCTCTTCGTACTTTGTGAGAGTAAACACCGGGACCGTCCAATTTAAGCATATTGGCATTATTTTGGATTGTGTAATCTTTCGAAGATACATCAAAAGCTTTGGCCATATTTTACTAAGTCAAAAGACCTTTACATTAACTCACAACAAAAAACTGAATTACATTGGCACGAACCACATCATTAGAAGACATTCCAAAAATATTTCGCAGAAAGTCCCTACACTAAAGAATCCCTACATTAAAGGAGTAGATGATGAAAAATTCCAAGCAATTTTAGAGATGAGATACCAGAGAAAATCAGAACAGGTCTACTGGTGGCAGCAATATAGACCCGCTAGTTGGCCGTTCTGCGCCCGTGCCGTAAACTAAATCTCAACAATACGACGGTCAGGAAAGCAGCTGAACACGATAACCACCTCGCCGTGAAGTGTATGAGACGTCCATAGTCAAAATTTAATAGACCGTTAAAATAACTGCAGTTTTGCACTCCTAACTAATTTCTAATGTTTTATCATCGTCGTGACTGCTATAGGTTGATTTAGTAGGATGGCATACATTTAATTTTGACATGTTTAATCATTTTACACAGTAGATAGATGCCTACATTGTCAAGGGTTGCGTTAATGCGCCAAATACCACAAACAAATTTTGAAAGTATGTTTTATCTGACAGCATTCTCAGACTAGTTAAATTATTTTGAAATGACCTGGCTATCAAAGTTACCTCAATCGAAATACAAAACTGTAATTATTCTAATAGAATATTAACTACCTTTCCATAAACCACCAACTTATGTAAAATCAAAGAATGCAACTCTTCAGTTGCCTGGGTGACTTCTAATTACGTATAGTGCCACTGCACATACTAATCTTCATTCGCATTCTTTAGAAGAATCTTAGCCAGCCTCGCGAAATGTTATACAGTATAGCAAATCGATTTTCTTATACATCAAACCATGCTACTACAGATCAGGTACAAAATTCGGAGTCTACCATTTCTCTAAAAAACTACGGCCCCAAGCAGTTTGAGTATGCGCTCAACAGGGTATCAGGCCAAAAATTTGGCCCTGTTAATTTAATTGTGGACAAAGTATGAAAATGTATACAAATCAAAGACCGTAAATATTTTATTAGTATTCCTTGCTCTAATATTATTGATAGGATTATGTGGGTTTGCTGCCAAAACTGCGTTGAATAATTAAAAACGAGATTTAATTGTCGCGGTGATTTTACGGACTAAAAATAATAATGTTAAAAATAACCGAGAATCTCAAAAATGTCGATAATGTAGATACAACTGTCGCATACGAAATTGTGTAGTCAAAACTGCAGATTCAATAAAATCAACATTAAATGGCAGATCTAACTGAAGTTAGCAGAAAATTTACCCGGAATTTACATTATCGACCGCCCAATTGTAAGGAAAATCAATAAGCGCGGTATATTTTTGTAATCGGTCTTAAAAACAGAATATCCATGCAAGGTTTCAGGACAATTTATGTGAGGTTATTGTTAGATTTCGCATAGCTTGTGTATTCATTTATCATGTAAGAAGCTATATTTTTAGGCTAGCTACGCGAACTCTTTCCCGATCCTAAAAATATAGCTTTACTTACATGACAAATTGATACCGCGAGCTAGGCGAATTTTAGACTATCAATTCTCGAGAAAAGGTGATTCTAGAGTTGGTTAAGGATTTTCGAAAGATCTTCTTATGTTCTGAAATAAGGATATTTTTTTCGACCCGGTCCTAAAAATATTGTCCGCTTACACGATTATTGAATATCACGATTTTTCCGCGGAGGCACATTATAAATTATAACCACACATAACTAAGATTTTGCCGATAGTGCAGTTTTTATAATGAAATTTCGATTAAATAGTTGATAATGCAGTTTTATATTATTACGCGCGCCCTAACATAATGCCGATAAAGTATTTTTTCTACTTAAATTTTCTGCTAGTTTCAGTAGCACAAATAATAGCCGATGACATCCAGTAAACATGATCCAAAAAAATAGTCAGCTAAACAATGCCGATAAAGCAGATAGGTAGACAACTGTAATGAAAACATTAAAACTTAAATTTTAAACCAATTTTAACTGGTTTATTAAGTTTTCGGATGAAGATCTAAAGTCATGTTTGAAAGTAGCTTAAATGTGCCTTATCAATTTTTATGATTGGAAAAAACGTCAGATTAATTTCCATGTGAGAAGCCCGGGAAATTTCGGTTAATAACTATAAAATACATATTAACTTTAAACTTCTGTATATAAAATATGTAATTAATGTAATATTGTGCAGCACTGCTTCTGTTGATTAAACACATTGGTAGGTTTGCTATCACCCACTTTGGAGTTTTGTTCGCTATTGCCCACTTTGGAATTGAGTATGTAACTTCGTAAGCTGCAAGTTGTTAGATGGCGTGAATTGTAGTTTTTGGGAACATTGATAACTAATTTTAATTAACCTACAACAATAAAGGCACAGTCCTAAATCTGCTCGGCATCAACGCCTAGATTTGTTTATTAAGAATTTGCGAAAATTATCGATTTTAGACTGTTTTTGGTTCGTACATTCGTAAGTAATTAAAATTTTATAAAAGTTTTCTAGAATCTCGAAACGATAACGGAGAACGTATAAATTAAATATAATTTAATTCTAAGTCACAGATGAAGAAAATGGAAAAACCTTAATTCATATTTACTTACACAAAGCAACACATACACACACACAAATAATTTAAATTGTATGGAAATTTTGTTTTGTAAATATTTAAAATTGTGTGTTGCGTTAACTACCTTGAAAATTCTTAAAACGCACAAAAAAATATTTGATGCTGAAATTAAATTATGAATATTGAATTTAACTTTTATATAATAAAGCCGAGAGGAAGGCTTTGAACGATCTTGATGATGATGATGGCGATATGATTGGGAAATCATATAAACTGTTTGTACAACTTTTTGATGAATAAAAGATAAGACTAACTTTATTTTTTACGTCTAGATTTCCAAAATGAAAATACCATTGGAAAAAAGGGTCGAGAAAATTGATAAAATTACGTTCAACTTTCGATTTTCACAATTTTTTTGCCTCTTCACCGAAACGAACAATATCCATATCCATATCCATATAAATTTAAATTTTATTTAGTGGTAAATTTTTATCGATAGTTTGGTTTAATCGAAAAGAAAAGTTTTTCGTTATTTTTTGTACTTTTTAAACAAGTTTTTTATTTTGTATTCAGAATGTTATTTAAATTATGTCACATCTCGTTGTATCATCATAACAGTACCAATATTATTGATTTTGAAAAAGAATTTTACCATAGCACACAAAGATAGAAATGTAAGACGTTCAATGTAAAACAACAAAATTGCCGAACGTGATTTTAAGAAACTTTCAATCTTTTGAATAATATTAAAGCTGGAAAAATTGTCTGCCCTCGATACCAATCTACTCGGATGTAAGAGTAAATTTCTAAAGAATTTGAAAGCGTGATTGTCCTGAAATACGACTAATTGCACAAGATTTTACACATTAAAGTGTAGACGCTAGTTAGTCGCGGCGTGCGAATGCGTACAATCTGGGTATTATATGGAAATATCAATAATTTCTGTAAGTTATTTTGCCATAATCGTTACAAACGTTTCAGCAAAATTATATATTTGGACGTAGTCGTGTTACGACCACATAACAGCATGGGGGGAGGGAACACAACAATATTAATTACTTTATGAAAATAAAACTTACTTTATTTTCATAAAGCTTATTTTATGAAAATAAAAATTAACGTACAAAACTATATCCAATAAGATTAATTTTTTTGCCGTCAGATTCACTTGTAGTTGTCAATTGAGACTATAGTCCAGTAAATGAAGGGGTCAACCTGTAAAATATTAGTTGCGATTTTCATTTTCTGGTGATAAGTGGCATTTGGTATCTCATTAAAAATGAGACCGAGTTTTCAAGAAAACATTCTGTTATGGGGGGGAGAAAATGGCCACAAAAGACCTGTAAAATCGATTTTCCGCAAATATCTCCCAAAATATGGCAGTTAGAGATATTTTGTTCAGATAAACATTGAAGATCAGTTAATTTTCTACAAAAATGATCCCAATGACTTTTTCCAAAAAATTTACCGTTTCCGGTAAAGTTGAGAGTTTTTGTGTTGTACAGTCCCTGCATTTACACATGAGCGGGTGGACAAATTATTCAATAACTTTGTTAAAAATGCATATTTTCTCATGATTCAAAGTTCATGTGAAAGAGGAAATCTACCGCTATGATACCCTGTGACTTGAGTTACGTTTTGACTCTTTGGCCATATCGGAAAAACGGATCAAACTTTCTGCTCCCGCGCAATTTTGACCTCGCCAGGAATTTGTTCCTATTTTTTTTGTATTGCACTTATTTGATCCGAATTTTCTTGATTATTGGTCCCCAGAAGGTCCTTTGTCATCTGTAAAATTTGTATAATCTAATTTCCTTCCTTTTATTCAAAAAAATTTTGTTTTTTGAATCCCAATTTTTTGCTGTTTTTGGAGCGCGGGGAAATTTTGTAAACAACCACCAATTAAAAATTCATACATGATCGCATTGGTCTCTATGACATATCATTTGAAAGCTGAGAAAGTCTTCTTTTCGACTGTGCAATTATTTTTTTCACAAAATCGCCCATTTTCCAATAAATTTGGAAAACGCGTGCTCAAGGAAAAAACGCACTTTTTCTTTTCGTGGCTTTTTCTCCCGACTCTTTATTTCTGGCGTTTTGACACCTTGACTAGTGTAAAGGTGGAATTCTTACCCTTCCATCAATGTATATAGAGTCATCTCATTGATACGTGGGGAAAAACCCGAGTCCTAAACGTAATGCCATAATTTCATTACTTCCATTTCTTCCGTCGTTCCAGAAAATATACTTCCGCTTCAAAAAATATTGTTTGTTCAATTCCCGCTTCCATTAACATTGACTTGACTTCCTCCCGTTTATTTGTGAAAAAGGCACAGTTTTCCAAACCCAAAAGGATGTCACGAGAGTCGGTCAAGAAGAGCTGCTGACTAGAAGTATTGTATCTAAAAGCTACGAATTTTTTCTTCCCAGGTGATCCTCCTATGATTCGTGTAGCCCTGATTGCATGCTTGAAAGAAGAATTCAGCGAGGACCAGATAGGTTTTTGTTCTGAGAATGGTTGTGGAACAATGATGTACTTCAAGGATAAAGAATATGAAGTTATGAGGGAAAACTAGAACCATGATGGACTTAACAGCGAGGATGAAGAGGCGAAAATTCTGGTTATAAGTGGCAGCAATTATTCGACGCCACATGCTGGCATTTCCACGTAATAGGGCCATGTATCCTCCAAGTGACTGTCTCCTGGCGTGGATGATAGTGTCCCCAGACAAGTTACAGTATTCAGTTAAAAAGATTGTTTTGACCGATAAAAACAAATATCTCGCTTCTCTAAAACGAAAATGCACTAGTATCAGTCATGCAATAATGGTGACAGCTCGACCGCGGTTTTGTTGTCGCACTTGCAGCTCGGTTTGGGTGTAATGCTTTTCCGAAAATTTAGTTCTCGAAATCTTATCGATATTCTTTCTCAGTTAGGAAATTGCTTGTCTTATTCGGAGGTTATGAAGTATAAAAATAGTATAATGTACGTTAAGCCCCCAAAAATCAAGAAAGGTTCCAGGCTCAATTCATTTTTGACAATTGCGACTTTAACACAAACACGATTGACAAGTACCTTTCATGGAATGGAAGGAATTCTAGCTGTCACGCCCGAAAATTGTTATACGAGGCCAAGCAGCCCTTAATACGCGATATTGACAATGTCCAATAGCAAGTCACTGATGAGTATAAAATAAGCTTGAGAACTTGTGATGGGGCAACGAGATCGGGTACAAAAATATAATTGCCGCAGTCCTTCATATTCCAGATTTTACTATTGTCAATATTGATAAAGCGGATTTCTTGTGGATGTATGGTAGAGCTAAGGTTTGGAAGACTTCAGGGTGGAACGGGTTCATGGGGAAACTAACCGAAAATATGCCGTATCAACGAAGTAACGTTATATGCTTGCCGTTTGTTAATCATCCGCCAAGTAACGAGGTTTTCATACCTGGGGTCCATCCTTCTGAAATTAATCTTATGGTCTGCTTTCCTAATAAGTATAACTTGAGTTCTCATCTCCGAGAAAAACAAGACGCTCGGGAACATAAAAATTCTTGAAAATTACATGGTTTACGGCGTTTCCCATTTATAGCCCCGAGGATTTTGCCAGTAGATGGATTGTAGTGGCGCCATCTACAATTGGTTTCCACAGTCAAAAACATTGAAAATAATGTATTTTCAACACACCCCATCTCAAATTTTGTAAAAAACTTGCATATTTCATGAGTCTCAAAATTTTGGATTTTTCAACCCGACTTTTTGCAAAAAATATTAATGTTCCGATATTTTGGGAGATGTTCGTCAAAAACCGATTTTCCGGGTCTTTTGGGGCCATTTTCTCCCCCTACAACAAAATGATTTCTTGAAAATTCGGTCTTTTTTTTAATGAAATATCAAATGCCACTTATCACCAGAAAATGAAAATTGCAACTAATAACTTACAGGTTGGTCTTTTTTTCCTACTTCATTTACTGAATTACTAGGGAAAGTATAGAAAACGCCACCAGTGGAAAAAAAATTAAGCTCGTTTCAGTTTCCCCAAGATAATTTTTTCATTTTTCGCAATTTTATAGGTCGCAATTTTATAGGTTTTATAGGTAAACGGGAAAAGAGACGAAAAAAAAATAGTTTTTAGTTTTTGGTCTGTGATTGAGACAGAGATATTTTTGCACCCTTAAAAATAGTTCGCTCATGGATTGATTCAGTTCAATTTTCAACTGTGTTAGAATATGGTTAAAGTTAGAGTTGTGGTAAAGTCCAGAAATCGCCATCTTTTTCTAAAATTTTATGTGTATCCAATCGACAATTTAATCAAAAACAAATAAAATAAAATTTAAATTTTAAAAAAAAATCATAGAGAAAAAAAACTTTTTCTATAATTTTTATGCAAACAGGTAAAATGCTATGTGTTTTGAATAAATTGTTTTTCAATTAAAATGACTGTTCATAGTGTAACTTACAATTTTTTTCACCCCATAACCATGAAAACAGAGCTACGTGTGCAAACATGACAGGACGAAAAAGAACCGCACTTACTGACAAACAAAAACTACAAATTATAGCAGCTTCCGACGGCCCACCTGAACAAACATATCCAGCAGTTGCTACGAAGTTCATCAACGATCCATCAATTATTACCAAAATTTATAAAAAACAAAATAAGTTGTTTGACGTAAAATTAAATGTAAATAGAAAACGACATAGTAAAGCTGAAGATGACGCTGATGAAACGTCGTACCCACAAATGGATGGATAGATCGATGGAAGAAAAGATACGGGATCGTTTATAAAAAAACCCATCGTGAGAAAGTTGATGCAGATATTCCAGCACTGCTGCTGGAACCAATGAATAGCAAGCTACTTCCTTAGTTAATGTTCTTCGTACCTATGAACCAAAGGATATATTCAACGAGGACGAAACTGGCCTTTTGTGGCGTGCAATGCCTAGCGGATCTCAAGACAACTGAACATTCTGGCATTAAAATTTCAAAAGAAAATATAACAATTCTTCTTTATGCAAGTATGGATGGAGAAAAGCAATCAGTTTTGGTAATTGACAAGTCTAAAACACCACGTTGTTTTCGTGGTATAAAACAGTTTACGAGAATGTGATAAAGCATTGATTTCCAAAAGTCGTAAGATTGAGGTGACATCACTAATTCAACCGTGTGATCCGTAATTTTAGGTTCCATTACAGAAGATTACTTGTGCTAAAATTGCTTGCGGAAATTGAGTCTTCCACAAACCAAATATTAGTTACCAAAATTGTAAAAAAACGTAATTTATTGAACGCCTTACTTTTAGTTAAAGAATCTTGGAACAAGGTTACCAATTTAACTAATCGAATAAGTTTCGAAATAAAAAAAAAAATAAAAACAGAAAAACAGAATAAAATCGAAATAAATTTTCGATTAATGTCATGAATCGTGATATAAAGCAAGAACTTCATGGAAGAATATCATGGAACGTGATAATAAGCGGAATTTCTTTTATTATCACCACCCGCTTTTTATCATGATTTTTTCTGACACGGGAAGCATGATATTAAGCGAGTTGACCTGTAATAAATTTTTTCGCGAGGGCACAGCGGTACAAGTCTCAATTACGATTTCAATTATAAATCGTCATACTTTTTTAAAAAACAATGGAACCAAAAATATCCTCAGAAGTTTGGAAACATTTTTAAAGGTTTGAAAATAGTGACGTTGCAAGACAATTGGATGGAAAGGGTCATCCACAAATCAGCATTTATGTCTTGTACATCAAATTTCGAATAAACAAAAAGTTTTGGACCACAAAATCAATTGCAGCACAACAAACTAACAACAGTTTTTAGGTGAAGGAGAAACGAGGAAAGAATTACGACGAAACAATCAAAGTGTGGCACGGCGGAATCAGTTTACAAAAAGAATTTTGTTATGTGAAATTGTCGCTCGACATGCCGCATTGATGGTTTTTGAATTCACGTTCAAGGCAACATCAACTACCAAACGACAAAACCAGAGGTAGGCCTTTAAGGCGTCGTTAACTTGATAACGTTGACTACTCATAAACGCAATTCACTCATTGACTGAATAATTTACATATTTTGAACTTCTGTTTCCGATGGTTTTTTTAACCTAACTTTCGGCCTAGAGAAGCTAATTTTGGAAAACTTTAAGTGCGCCACTGAGATTTCGTCTATTAGAAATTTTTAAATTAATTATTTCTTATATCGATTTCGATGCCTAGGCATGAACGTCAGTAATATAGAGTTAAAAAAAACTTTACTTTGATGACTAAACTCTTGTCGTTAGTTTGTGATTTGTCACTGTATTCATAGAACTGCCTAATATGTAATCATAAATTGCCAACTAAAATCGATAATAAATCTTCGACAATTGATAAACGTTAAAATAAATTTGCGATTTGAATAAAGTTTTAGTATATTGTGGTTTTCGCCATCTATTAATGGTCGGTACAAACTAACATTAAATTAGTTTGCAAGAAGTTCTATCCGTGCAAGAGGAAATTGTTTTCCAGGCTGACCATATATCATTTCGTGACGTGGTGCGGATTACAATATACTTCGAAAATTCGCCACCATAATCCGAACAATTATTTCAACTTAAAGCAGCTTTCGACCACAGTCGCTTTCATTGGAATGGGTTATGTAAGCTTCTGGGCGAAGTTTTCGTAGACTTGGAAATTCGGATTGGCCGCTTACTAATAGCAATGAGAAGGAACAAATCACGTATCTCAAAATCATGATCAGTTTAGCTGCTAAGAGTTGCGGCTATGATGTTGAGGAGCGTACATGTGCAAAATCAAATCTGATGGTTATAACCTGATGGTTACTTGCACAAGCGAGCAACAAACGAAATTCTGAAGTCGTTGCCTGTCACTTAAACAATAGGAATCTCTGATAGTGGATGAATGGCCAAAGAAATATTTTACTAATATATTTCAGAATATTTAAATTCGATTCTAGTTAAAAATTTAATAACTTTAAAAATTATTTATTTTGACGATAGCCAAAGTACTCACACGACCTTTAAGGTAAGTGAGATATGTGTGTACTTAGGAATAATAAATATAGTGTTATACCGTTAAAGCTGTTAATTTTGCGACAATGCCGCATTCAAACCAATTAAAAATTGTTGGGCCTAAAACATTCTTTAATGGCGGAAAGAACGTTCTAACTCCACTTCATTTAATAAGATATGTCGAACACTTCAAAATAATATTAAAATTTTCGACGACAGTTAGTGCGAGTATATACATTTTCCCAGTGTCAAAATTACCTGCTTCGATTGAATATTCAGGTGTCCCGAGCTGCACATTTCTCGGCGGAAGAAATGTTTAAACTTCCAATGAAAGATCATACACTGAATTATTTGCTACGAAAAATACGTTGATGGTGGCACATTCATATAACCGAATGAATCTCCAGTAGACCAGTTCTTCATTTCGAATTTATAGCATAATTGAAGGATATCTACATACTGATAAAAAGAGAGTGTATTATCACCATTTTTCGGAAATAGTTTTGGGTAACTGTAGAAGAGAGTGAATGAGTGTGAGTATGATAATTTGATAATATAGTTTCTTCATGGTAAGTCGAAGAAAGATACTCAACGAAAACTTTCCAACTAACCTTCTAATTTTACATAATAATATAATTATTTACTAACACGAGAATTTTGAAATGGTGATGGTGCACTTGTGAGAAGAAACATCGATCAGGTTCAGGATTCCTAGTTACTTCGGGGACCGAATTGTGCCTTATGTAGCAGATTTCTTCGAATAATTAGATGACAATCGAATGCAGTAGCGGTAGTATGTACATGTTATCTTACCTCATTTTTTATGAATCTCTGGTAGACCAGTTCAGATCAGCGTAGGAGTCGGTCTATATACTAACGAATAATTTATGTTATTTAAAACTTTATTATCAAAATGTAAACTTATTTGTCGCCTAGGATAATTAAACGAGCTAGCTATATAGCTGGACCTCAGAAAATAAAAGAAAATAAAAAGAAAATTATGAGAAAATTGAGTTTTTAATATTATTTCCTAGGTTGGTGACGTTACGGATCTGATTATGATTCCATTCTAAAAAAATGCGTACAAGAACATTACGGGCGAGAGCTGACATTAAAATTGGATTCTAAGGTTAGGTGGAACAGTAACGTGGGAATGCTTGAGACTTTTGTGGGATTAAAATAATATAATACCAATGCACTGATGTATTTCAAGATAGCCCAAATTCCATCTCCGAAAAATGCGATGGCAACACTAATTATTGCTATCATGACATTTTCTACTCTCACCTCAAAAAATCTCCACATATCATGACATTTTTGACTATCAGCCTCGAAAAATGCGACCTTTTTACTCTCAGCCCCAGAAAATATTTACTGTCGTGACAGCTAAAACTATCACGACACAAACATTTTTCGGGGCTGAGAGTAAAAATGTTACATTTACATTATAATATGAAAACAGAAAAAATTTCGGGGCCAAGACAAATTAATGATATTAACTGTTTACCCATCCGAATATATTTTTAAGAAATTTTACGTAATCTATTTTATGATCGAACAATCAGATTTAGTCTTGTGATTCAAAATAATTTTCGATATTTTTTGAGAATTTTTTAATGGAGTGGAGTTGAGATATTGTCGTTTGGCCGGACTAGCGGGTTACATCGGGTGATAGAGTAACATTTAACGTATTTGAAATAATTTTTTGAGAATTTTTGTATATTTAGTATTCGAGATATAGTCCATCAAACTCAGCAAATATTCGTGGGTCAGACTAGTGGCTTATGTCGAGTGATGAAGGAAGATTTAAAGTAATCTCAGTGATTTTTTCAGTTCGGCTATAAAACTAGCCAAAGATATATTGTGCAGACTTTTCCCCAAGGAAATTACAACGGAAACCTCACCTAATTCTATGTCGATGACGACCAAAAAAAAATAGAAAATACAATTAATGAAACGCTGAAAACTAGTGCAATTCGTAGTGACTTCAAAAATCAAAATATCGCTACGAAATGAATTCAATATTATTACGAAGCAAAGTTGATTTAAAATTTGAAAAAATTGTTTTAAGTCATCAAAATTATTAAGGTTACATCTACTGATAGCGAGCGAATTTTTTTAATTTCAGGATTATTTTGCAACAAAATAAAAGCATCCTTCATCGGAGTGGTAAATCATTAAATTGTCTATGTTTTTAAAATCATATTTTTGACAGAACGAAGAAATGTTGCAACTTTTTCCATTTTTCATTTCCTTACTGCGAATTAATTTTCTAATTTTACACAAATTTCTGCCATGGAAAATGGACTATATTTTAATTTTTATAGATATAAAAATTAATATGATTCTTTTAAATAAAAATGTTAAGTGCAGGGAAAATAAATTACGTCGGAAAATCAGCCTCTATAATTACAACGGTACATCAAAAAATACTCGCAGTACGTGAGTGGACTGCCTAATTTCCACCTCCGGGAACCTTAAACATAACTGGTTAAACAATATTGTTTGAATTTCAGGCCTTACCTACCACTGCTAGCCGGTTCAGACCAACGTTCACTAAGGAGCAGCTCATAAAGCTCATAACATCACGATTTGTATACATGCTTATGCTTAAATTTTAGTCGGCTTTAACAAACGAAATCCCGCTGCTTGTGTGTCGTTCCAAAAACTGGAATTGATTTTTGAAAAATCAAAGTTCAATTTGATTTCATTAGCGGTGCTAGTTCCGGATCATACATAGCATTTGTGCTTCATCTATCGAATCGTAATTCAATAGTGCTTCCAATGTCGTCATTTTCGATACGTGAAAGTGTATCTTAAGTATACCTGTCTATCCAAGTTATGGCGTAACGAAAATGTTAATGGTTTCTGACCTAAGAAAAAAAAAATTCTCGATCCCCACTAAATTTTTAAAGTGCTAATAATTCCCGATCGTAAGTACTGTAACGGGCTCCGGCGTCGTGTAATTTTCACGAATGGAAGAACAGTGGTACCATCCAGTTTCCGTCAGTTGTTTTAATAGTGCTCATATAGCTGTTTTCGATGCGTTGATATAGATTGGGAATTTAGTGTTCCGGGATCGGATAAGCTAGTTGTCTGCAATTCACTAATTTTGCTTTGCTTATTTCGAATGCTTTGGGGATGTTGCATCATTTCATGGCATTACCGATTTACTTCCCTTTTTGCGACCTTTTACGAACTCGTATAATAATTTATCATGCCCAAAAATCGAAGAAGTCCGACGATGGTTGCTAGCCTTGGGAAATTTTGAAAAATTTCAGTTCTCTGTTTGTGCCATTGTTAGAGGGTGAGAGCAGAGGGTGGTGTACCATTTGTAGAGATTTTGTATACAACGTGACTTGGAGCATAATAGTTTAAAGAAAACCCTTTCATTTAATGTTGAACTGCAAATATATACAAAAGGGCGTATGTGGGTCCGCTAATCCGCTGCAACGAGACTAACTCGGAGCATTTGTCATTAAGTAAGCGGGGCGTTTGCCAATAAGATGTTGTGGAAACTACTAGACCCAGTTCAAGTTCAATTGCCATAATGACAGGATCAAACATTTTCTCAAATCCAGTACTGTCGAGTGGATCTTACATTTTGATGATTTGTAAAAATGTAGTTCACAACCCAAGTGTTTTGATCCAGTCACTGATTGAATAAAATCGTTGATCGACTTGATAAACTTTAATTTGCTAGTTTATTTTGGCAATGCGCGCTGAATCCATAGGTACGTGCAATAAAGCAAATGAAATCAAGATCACTTTTTTTGCCACTAGAATTTTGTATTGATTATCCGCTCGTCGTTTTGGTGGATCCGTGCTTACGCAATAATACGGCATGTGTCCTTAGCACGAAGCATCGGATAACAGACGATTTATTAAGTTGTATTCATAAAGTAGAAAATATATTCGAAAGAGACGTCAATTTTTTAACAATAATCCAGCTCAGTACTGTGCTCTGGAGTATAGAAAAATTGTCAACCAGTTTAACTGACCCATAGGAAGTAATTTCTGCGAACAATAAAAAATCACTGTTTTGAAAGTAGGCATAATTTGGTAGTTTATAATTTTAACGTCATTGGTGATCTTCCGAAACATATTATGGTATTGGATCAAGATTCACGCATTATACGGAACTCTTGCAATATGAAAACTTCAGTACTGATGCAAGTGAATCCGTTATGAAATTCAACGGAGAACCGGAAGCTCTTGAAGTCATTAAATAAACAAATGATAGTACAGTGGATTTAGCATAATTTTAGTGCATGATTTTCCTCGGGTGAACACACTAATCCTCCGATGGCTTGCTACCATGATGACGCCTTAACAGCTGTTATGGCTAGGATTCAGGAATGAGAAGATGCTGGGTAGCCTAAATTTTGTTTTGATTAAAATTGTGTTACCCAAACTCACTCTCCTCCCCCTCCCCAATAATACGTTGAAAAACCACCAATTAAAAACTATTTCTCATTCTTAAAAAAAATCACCCAAGAATAGGAAAGGAAAAATCATCTCAGCAATGAAACCTATTTTTGGTTAAATGGCTTCGTAAAGAGTGAAAAACCAACATGTGATTCATGAAACACATTTATCACTCAATGACCTTAAAACAACACTATTCGTGTAATTGGTGAAATAAGTGCAGTTTTATGTGAATAAGTGCCTAAAACTTCTAAAAAACCTACAGGCGGTCATAATTGAAATGTTTTAATAAAAATGAACCAAAAAATTGTTGAGTAGAATGTATTATTTAACACAGCTACCGACAACAAGTTGGTAGCAGGTTTATAATTTTGGCTCAAGTTTACATATTTAAGTATTTAGTCTTTGTTATGAAGACTCTATTGACTGCATATATTTACAAGTAAATCGGTAAAAAAAGACCACCGTTTGAATCACGTAGATAAAATCATTCCAAAAATTACCGCATATAAATCTTGAATTATTCGTCAAAATATAATTGGTCTTGTTATTTTTTATCAACATCTTGAATGATGTACATCTTGCATTAGATAAATAATAGAAAATACAAGAAGGTCAAGTGAGTGCTCCTAAGAAATTAAATTACTTTCAAAAATCCTTCTTTATACCAATTCTACAAATTATTTCTATATAAACTTTCATTTAACACGTCAATACAACGCCTATCTCGAAAACAAATTATCAACACTGTCATCAATGTGGCCAACATAAAAAAAACATTTCCTTCACCAAATTTTCAAAAAATCTAATTAATTTTTCACGTTTATAATAATTCTACTAAATATTCTTTAATGATTATTAATTATTTAAATTGCAATCATAAACTTAATTTAAACTTTCTTATTAATTTTGTTTTATTTTGTAATTTCCTTATTATTAAAGCAAAATAAAAAACCTTTCATTTCCTATTAGTTTTTTGTTTGAGTTTTTTTTTTGTTATTTTGTTTTAAAATTAAACTCCTAAAGGAATTATTCTGGATATACTCACTATGTACTGCTATACAAATCGATTTATTTATTTTTTTATAAATTTTAATTTTACATAAATATAATGTAATTTATTTTTTGTAAGAAAACGATGGTTTGAAAGTCGTTAACAATTAAAGAGATTTTTTTTTAAATACCTCTGGGATTGTTATCGGTATCGCAACATAAAGCTCCTATTTTGAATATATTTACACAATGTGCGAGAATTTATCAGGTTATATCGACCTCTTTTATAAAACTTTTATAATTATCACGTAAATATTTACAATGCTGAAATGCTGTGGTTGCATCAGCCAGGAAGACATTATGTGGTTACCGAAAGATTTGCTTGCTTAGTAAGAGTGGTCAAAAAATAATACGTAAACTAAACATTAGGCTTTTTTATTTTAAACCAAAAGCAAAACTAAAAACTCCATTGAAAATGCAATTTAGGAAACTAAACCAGATCTTTTGACAAATTAACGCTGCATTATGGCCTAATACGTCATTTAAAAAATATGTTAGGCTCAACTAGTTCATGACAAAGCATTGGGTGGCTTAATTTAAAGCTAGTAGAATCCAAATCAAAAAATGGAACAAAACAAAATTTACGATCGACAATATCAGGAGTAGGCTATGTGTGTGGTGGGGGCTGTGGTCCTTCTACCGGAGATTCGCGTTCGGCTAACAACCCAACCAGAGAAAACACAATTGTTACGAAACTTCAACAAAAGCAGAATTTACAACAACGACCTTGGACTCGGAATAAGAATAATGGTTTAAAATTTGGAACATGAAATGTATTCATTTTAAACCACCCGAAGAGCCTCCACCAACTCTTCGATCAGGCATCTCAGTAAAAGCTCGATCTAATTGCACTCAAGAAAATAGACTAATTTGACAACAGCACGGTCGATCACAGTCACCGGATTTACTTTCCGTTAAAGCAACAACTTTGCTATAGACACGAGTTTGGAATTGGTTTTCTCATCAAGTTACCCGGGCGAACTTAGATACTAGCATAATATCATAAAACCACTATCTCATTCTGTGGAAGAACAGTAGATCATAAAAAAACTGTCCATAACATCTGCTTCAACTAAAAATCTATGTTGAGTGCTGGAACGAACGAAAGATGATAATTACCGT
This sequence comes from Nephrotoma appendiculata, assembly GCA_947310385.1. Lineage (NCBI taxonomy): Eukaryota > Metazoa > Arthropoda > Insecta > Diptera > Tipulidae > Nephrotoma > Nephrotoma appendiculata. The sequence continues at coordinate 166,001,951 of OX371224.1, forward strand.
CCAGTCTCATGAATTTTTGTACTTGAGTATATTGTAACAAGGAATAGTTATCTTGAAAACGGGTAATAACTCGTAACAAATGGGATGAAAAACTAAAGAGCGATAGTGGTGATATCATTCTCCAGCAACTAACCAGAACAAATCCGTAGTATAGGTGTTTCTTTTGCCGTTCATGCTATGATTAGGCGCAAGTTATGAGCAACAATAGCTGTATTTCTGATGCTTGATCTGATCCGGTTCAGTTCATGTTTCATGAAACAACACAAAGGCGCTTGCTAGATTTCAAATCAAAATTTGTGATCTAAAACAAAATTTGGATAAGATTTTCCATATAAATTTTGAACTGATCCGGATTAATGGGTGTCATGAAATATGGCAAATATAAAAATGAATGTTTGTGTATGCCACTCTTAAATACAACCCAATTCTTCCATCGAAATATACTCAAGTTGCAGCATTAGAAGAAATCTGTAATATTTCCGGCCCAGATTAGTCTACAATAATTTAGGGAGATTTCAACTTAAACATTTCTTGATCTCATCTTCTCAAATGACTCTAACGCCATTCACATCAAATGATATAAATCATAGAACTATGAGAATCAGCTTCAATATCCCTGAGATTGACACTAAGAACTAAATTTAACTTCAATAAAGCCGAACACCGGAAACTAAGCAATTTCTCAATGAATATCAACTGCAACTAACGATGTATGGGGCAAGCTGGAAAATATCAATGCAACGCTTGAATCTATGCGTCCTACTAATTAAAATTACACAAAACACCCACCAGCCTTGGTATGATGACATCTTAATCAACCTGAAAAATCGTCCCGACAAAGTTTATTGATGCATGGAATCCATAAAGATGTAATTTATCTTTATTGAGTACATAGCATTGCAACATGGTTGGTCGATATTGAGGTACCTGGTTGATTGAAAAACGATGCAAATAAATTGGGTAAATTAAAGCATTAGCCAATGGGTTTTGTGTTATCTTGGAATTCCTGTTTAATAAATCATTATGTTTGAATTTTTGACATATAGGTGAAAAAATTGTAAGAATCACAACAATCAGTTTAGAACCGAAGCCGCTCACTATGGCACATTTCAAAACAGGATGTAATAAAACAGGACATCACAAAACAGTACATGGTACGGAACAGGACCGATTAAAACAGTACAACACAAAACAGTACATGGTACACTAAAATACGTGGTACGAAACAGGACCGATTAAAACAGTACAACACAAAGCAGTACATGGTACACAAAAGTACATGGTACGAAACAGGACCGATAAAAACAGTACAACACAAAACAGTACATGGTACTGTTAGAGGACTTTTTTCAGCTTGATTTGTTAAATATTTTTTTTATTGAATACGTTTAGTAATTAGGATATTATCAAGTGGATATTTGCCTTCACCTAGAGTAATTAGACAGTATACTATATAGAATTATAATTGTTTTAAATTATAATAAAATATCCCTTCACCTAACAATATATAACATTATTTTAATTTAAATCGCTAATACTCAATCGTTGCAAAATAGATCAAAAATTTTAATAAATATATAAATAATATATTTATTTTATTTATATATTTAATTACATTTTTGATCTATTTTGCAACAATAAGTAAAACTTAAACAATTTTTTGGAATTAAAACCTGCAAAATTGACTATTAACTATTTTGTGGTGTTCTCTTTTAATACGTACTGTTTTGCGATGTACTCTTCCGTACCATGTACTTTAGTGTACCATGTACTGTTTTGTGATGTACTGTTTTAATCGGTCCTGTTCCGTACCATGTACTTTAGTGTACCATGTACTGTTTTGTGTTGTACTGTTTTAATCGGTCCTGTTTCGTACCATGTACTGTAGCGTACCATGTACTGTTTTGTGATATCCTGTTTTGTGACATCCTGTTTTAGCACATCCTGTTGTGAAATGTGTCGTTTCGTATGAGACCCGTTTAGAACGGATGAGATTATTGATTTGAAAAAACCATATTAACATTGGAATATTGTCTATATACAGTGGCTCACGGCTTATTTGATCCAGCCGCATTTTATGAACACAATTGTAAATATCTCGCGATGTCTTATTTTGTTTGAAAAAAAACTAAAATAATATGAAATCTGTTTTGTAATAAAAGTAAATATAGCTTTCATATTACATTTAGTTTTTTCCAAACAAATTAAGACATCGCGAGATATTTACAATTTTGTTCATAAAATGCGACTGGATCAAATAAGCTGTGAGTCACTGTATGTATATAGAACATTACCATGTAGTTGTAGTACTAGCGAATTCATGTTTAGCACATGAAATTCGATTCTATCAAATTTTTCATCTATATTTCATTCTCACAAACAACTTTTTGTGTTTACGAATTTTTATATTTTATTGTAAAGGTTTTATTCTGATTGTTCCCAAATATACATTGGTCCATTTTCAGTACTCTCGAATTAAATAGGCGTGACCACGATTATATGATAATGGACACTTACTGTACGGAAATGTACGGAACAATCACAATAAAACCATTACAATAAAAATAAGTAAAATCATTATGCATTGTAGTCTTCCCTGAAAAATGCAAAGTATTTAATTTATTTTAACACCTAATATTTTTAAAAAAGGTAGAAGGGACGATATCTCCTGATGCTATCGATCAATCACAACAACATACCGAAGTATACCAGCAGATTGACACTATTTACACCGACTTGGGAGAGTTGTTTGATTCGATTGGTTGAAACTATATGGCTTTGAGTTCTCCTCACCGTTTGTTACATGGTTTCACCTTTATCTCATTGGAAGACAGCAGTTTGTTAAAATGGATGGAAAAAATCGAGGCGGAGAAACTTCAAGAAGATTTAAACCGAATCGGAGAGTGATGTAATAATATTTAAAATGTAATGTAATGTCTTTCCATAGAAAAAAACGCCAGTTATCTTTAACTATATAACATCAGTGAGAGACATCACAGTAACGGATCGCGGAAATTGAATACCTTGCCATCACTTTTGTTAGTAAAATGTTTTTCTCTATAGGTTAATGACTTGTTGTTTACTACGTTACTTGACTATGTTTGGTTCTCTCCGCCGTTGGACTCCTCCGTCGTTGGTGTCGAGGTCAATGTGGAAGTTATTCTCAAAATTGGAAGAGTTTTTGATCTTGGATTAGCCAAACCACTGCCTTAGAGTCATAGTATTGAAACTAACATATTTTCGTAAGATTATCTTTTCCTTACAATTTGGAAACGAAAAGAGATAGAATCTTGTTTTAGTTGCATTGGATAGAGCGTGATTGTATTAGTGAGAATCAATTAATAACTCAAATTAATTGATTTCCAAGACTCTATCTCTTTTCGTTTCCGAAATCTAAGGAAAAGATAATCTTATCTAACCCTTGAAATCCCCAAAATGTACAGCCATTTAGTAGTTAGATACAAAAAAATTCCACACGGTTCGAATTTGATTTTTTGTTAATTTTTAATATATTTGGATATGTCAAATATATAATTTCGTTCCACAAACATAATTCCATTTAAAATTATATTTTGGACGTTACTTAAATAACCGTTTCGTAGCATCGTATTTTCATCGTGTTCTCGAAATTATTGTCAGTGACAGCAGTATTTTTGATAAAAGTATTTTAAATAAAATTGTTTTAACTTCATTTTGGTGGTCAAAAACTGTATTAATAGAAATTTAAATAAAATGGTAAGTGTTTTAATTCTATTACAACTATATTTGGCATTTCAATTTATTGTAGATAATACATTTCATTTAAGAAGTTTGATAGTCGTGCAAATGGCAATTTTAGTAATAACGTAACCGACTATAACATTTTAATCGATGGCGTTAATAGCTCTCTCTTAAGGTAAAAGTCAATTTTAGGTAAATTTTTGTAGTAATCGATTTACCTTAAGTTTGGCACACAGCCCTGGTTGAAATTTCTTACAATGGCTGCGGGCCAATAGTTGGGTAAATCGTTTATTATGATAAAAATCGCATTTAGAACAGATTTTTCGTACAGTTTGCCATAGAGTTTTTGAAAAATAAATGAATTTACCGAAAAATTGACTATTACCCGACTATTGGCCCGCAGCCATTGAATCTGAAAAAATTAACGTTCATGACATTAGTGAATTTCAAATTGATACTGTGGAACAAGATTTGCATCATAATGTCAAAGAAATTGAAGAAACCGGTGATAGTGAACTACAAGCAAGTGAAACCGCCACCGTAGAGCGATATACTCGAAAAAAGCTTCGAAATTTTGCAACGTGGAAAAAATGGTCGTAAAGTAAAATATCAAGCTTGCGAGGAGCATGTGAATACTGCTGGGAAGTTGGTAGCCAAAAGTAATTGGGGAATAAAAATGGTTGTGAAGGTTACAAACTTAACCGCAGTATAAAAATCACAGATCAAGAAAGCAAACAAATTTTTAAATGTTAATACAAATTAGACAGAGACAGGAAATATGATCTTTTAATTAAATACACAAAAAAATTAGAAATAGTTCGTAAAACCAAACAATTTCAAAGTCGATCCAAGTTTGTAAGGATTATTAGCCATTGGACAAACACCCATATCTACGCACACACGAACTAACTGAAGTTGTCGACTCATCAAAACAAGGAGCGCATAACAGGGACAGAATTCGGATACGGATAAAACTTTCAAAATGGTCCACATTCCATCATTCCCAAAAGTGGTGCCTCATTACTGCCGTCCGAGAACGAACAAGCATTACTTGGATCCTAATTTGGATCCTAATCCGCTAAAGTGTACTATTTGAATACGATTAAATGTCGCAAGGACAATATATTCACCCCCAAAAATCAAATTACTACAGAAATATTTTTTGTACAAAACTTAACCTTGACTTTCATAAGCCTCGTTCTGACCGGTGTGCAGTTTGTGAAATTTACAACGGGCAACTAGAGACAAAAAGATGGCACCCAAGAAATACAATCTACCATAGAGAATCATAACATTATAAAAGAACACATACGTGCAATAAAAATATCGGATAAAGATGCTAACATACCAATATTGTGCTTCGATTTAAAGAATGTGCTAACTATTTCCAAAACTGCCAGCATAATGGCTCATCTTTCATCTACGAAACAGGCTTCCTGTGCTATTTGGATAGAATGTACTGGAGGATGGTCTGGGAACGATTTCGCTTCAGCGCTAATTCAAATCCTTGAAAGAGTTTTTGAAACATGGCATTTTAAAACTTTGATTAAATAAAAACTCACACATGGCCTAACCAATCCTATATTTTTTAAATGCTCATCCTGAAATCGCGGAAATCACTATGAAATATTGAGTTCCAGGACATAGCGCAATCCAAAAAGTTGACAGTATATTGTCAACAAGACAAATCGAGAAAGTTTTAAGAAAATCAGAGTAATATTCATCGATGCCTTTGATTCGGCTACTAAAACTGGTGAATAGATAAAAACCGTTCGCTGCGATTCAAATGAAACCGTATGGTTTTAAGGATTTTTTTTTAAGGACTGAATATTCCAAAAGCTGTTACAATTTGAAAGACATATCTACCATTCAGCAAATTTAAAATTATTCATTTTCCGCAAGAAAAATATACAATACGACGATTCACAATTCATAAGCATTCCTGTACAAAAAACGTCTTAGGAAAACGTCAGCTGCATCAATTTAGGGGATTATTGGAGATAAAAGTAGAGGCCCGTCTTAACAATAAAAAAATTCAAGATTTACAACAAATGTTTACATTCATGAGTGACGAGAATAAAGCCTATTACTCATCCACATGGCGGAGAATTACTTAGAATTATTTGAGCAGTGAACAATTTCACAATAACGGAATCCGTTCACCTGAGACTATGCAACCTCAAATAGTCATCTCACCGCGAAATGCAGGCAGGCGAGTAAAGAAATCTATTCAATTCGAAATGGAAGAACAATTTCAAAAATTGTTCCGTAAACCAAATAATTCCAGAAATTTGTTATACTAGAATGCACCGTTATCTTGATTTCCTTTCTTGCAAATTCTTGATTTCCTAAATTTAATTGCTTTATAGTTTTGTGATATCATAAATGTGAAATGTGTATTTTGTATAATTATTTATTATTTTATAAAGTTTTTACTAAACGGATGGAATAAATGTAATTTAAAAATAAATAAATTTCCGACCAATAATTTTTCATATCGCTTATTTGCTGCAATAACGACACAACTCAAAATTCACTCATTTCTAAGATATTCGAACCAAACGATTCCCAATAAATCATATTTTATATTATTTGGTATCAAAACATACTCGTGATATTTTCAAATCGCTCTACTGAAAAATTAAAAATTTTGGATTGTGTCACTCTTGCAGCAAGTAAAGAAATTTGTAACTTTAATAACTACTCGATTTTATTCGTTGAAAATTGAGCACATTAAAACAGAAGAGAAAAATTAAATGCACGTCTAAAACAAATTGCGATGAAAACGAACATACCCCTACTCGAAATTAAGAGAGAATGACAACCGGCGAAATAGCGTTACGTCTAGGGAGTGCAAATTTACCGATTTTTCAATTTACCGGTAAACGATAAATTTTGTATAAGGTCGGTAATTTATCGAAAATTTACCGGTAAATTGAATTTAAATAATAATTTGAAACAACACTATGACTTGGTATTAAACCAGAAAAAAATAATAAACGAGTACTTGAAACAAATTAATGTACTTGATAAAATAAAATAATAAATAAACTCATTATATACAGGGTGTTTGGCGCGTGGACCGACAAATTTTTTTGGCAGATTAGAGGGATCATTTGGAAGCTTTCATTTCATGGAATTGATGTTCTAAGTGGCACGTTAACTGGGATATGATAATTTTTTTTTAAATTACGCAAAATCCCGCCTTTAAATTTTCGTAACTTTTTTGTTTGTAGTCGTAAAGGCACGACATACATTTTATATTTATTCTGCAATCTGATTTGATTCTAAATACATCATTATTTAATACAATTGCTTTAAGAAAAATAACTTATGGTCTTCAAATCCTAAAAAATTTATAGAAGTACGAAAAATGTCACCATCTAAATTCATTTAAAAAAAAGCTCATGGTTATTTTGAAATTAGCTTTGTTTTAAAATTTTTTCTAGTTTATGCCCTTTCCAATGGTATACTCACATGTCCTAGAAATCACTAATTTCGTGGTCAAAACACGAGATAGATTTTGAGGTATGTACGGATAGAGGATACATCCACCTATGTATCCTATGTATCCTCTATCCACCTATGTCATATCCGAAATAAAAGCCGCTATATCTCAATTTTCCTCATTATCGACTACACCAAAAGCGTGAGCCAAAATGCAAAAATCTTAACCGGTAGTAACCAATCTATGTCTCATGTAAATTACAGGTTCTTACGCCATCTACGTAAGGCAGAAGGATTTTTTGAAAATGACCAATTTGTAATCGTTGACCCGTTGTAAATAATGTTCGTACCTCGTTAACCTTTTGGGCAGCTTCTGCTCAACAACCCATAAGTCCGCTCAAAGTCATACCCGACAAAAACCATTCACACCGTTGTAAAGAAGAGATTTCAATCTATGTCTCTTGTAAATTACAAGTTCATACGCCATCTAAATAAGGCACAAGTATTTTTTGAAAATTACCAATTTTCCCCATTAACCTTTTGGACAGTTTCTGCTTCAACAACCCATAAGTCCGCTCAAAGTCGTACCCGGGCAGTTTCTGCTTCACACCGTTGTAAAGATGAGATTTCAATCTAATGTACGGATAGAGGAGACATCAGCATATGTCATATCCGAAATACAAGTCGCTAGGCCTACCTGGTGACTCATAACGATTTTTTGAAAATGACCAACGCTTTCCCATAGTAATCCCATAGTAATTTACCTAAGCAATGTTTTAAAATTTTTTCTAGTTTATGCCCTTTCCAATGGTATACTCACATGTCATAGAAATCACTAATTTCGTGGTCAAAATACGAGATATTATTTTGTCAGGGTTACTTGTGCCAGGGTTAAGAAAATACCTTTTGAGTTATTAATAAATTTGTAATCAATTTCATTTCAAATCCCTAAGCAGGTACCCAGACATAGAAATCCAGGGGTGTGAGGTCTCGGGAAAGCGGGGCCAATAAATAGGGAAACCCATTTCAATCTTTAAGAATGAATCATCTAAGTATTCTCCTACCGTTCATTGGTTATGTGCCGGACAGCCGTCATTTTCAAAAACAAACAGCACATCTTCCAAAACTAGTGAAATCAAATCAGGTAGCTCCTTCTGAACAATTTCGAGATAACTATTTCCGGATGGGCGTTCTGACACATAATATGGGCCGATAAGGTTTCGACCAATAACACCAGCCCAAACATTAACGCTGAACTTACTGTGTCAAGAATTCTGCTTTTTCATATGTAGATTTTGGTCTTTTCTGCCCCCAATGAAGCAGATTGTGTAAATTCACAATTCCCTCACTACTGAAGTTAGACTCCTTTGTTCACAAAATCCTTTTCAAAAAGCTATGATCCTCAATATCTGTCTACAAAACTCCAGCCGTCAGTAATAGATTTTAAAAATAAGTAAACTCTGTTTGAATTGTGCTGTTCAGTCAATATGTCAATCTGCTACTGAAAGTGCCCCTGTGTTTCACTTTGTTCTTGTTAAATTGTTAATTGTTCCAGGTCTCGAAAAAGGTAATAATGCTACCCCTTTCGAGACCTGGAATAACTAACAATTTAACAAGAACAAAGAGAAACACAAGAGCACTTTCGGTAGCAGATGCTGACATTTTGACTAAACAGCACAAGACAAGTATCAATAACTTAAAATACATTGTCTGAACCCTAGCACAAATAACTCTAACAAAATAGTATCTCCTATTTAGACCATAAAATGAGTGATTTCTATGACATGGCAGTATACAGGCAGTAGACAGTTTTTTAAAGCAAGGCTAAGTTCAAGATAGTGACATTTTTCATAAAACGACACATTTTTTAGGATTTAGAAGCCCATAAGTCATTTTTCTAAAATAAATTGTATTAAATAATGATTTATTTAGAATAAAATCACATTGCAGAATACAATAAAAGTTATTTCGTTACAAACAAAAAGTTATGAAAATTTAAAGGCGACATTTTGGATAATTTAAAAAAAATTAAAATTATGATATCTCAGTTGCCACTTAGAACATCAGTTTAATGGAATAAAAGCTTCCAAATGACCCCGCCCCCCACCAATCTGCCAAAAAATGTCCGGTCCACGCTCCAAACACCCTGTATAAGTTCATTTCATTTCATTAAATAAATCATCATTACATAAATTTTCAGTATACCTTCAAAATAAGCACTGATGGAATTCTATACCTTAAATAAATCCCTCGTTCGATTAAAACATGCTCTCCATTTTTTACAATAAAATGCGCCTTATTAATTATAAATATAATTTTACCGAAAAAATCGGTAAATTTATAAAAATTTACCGATAAATTGGAAATATATTTTATACGGTAAATACGGTAAATCGGTAAATCGGTAAACGGTAATGCACTCCCTAGTTACGTCTAAAGTAGGCTTTGATTTTCGTATAGAGAAGTTTAAGTTTACCTTCAATTTATTTTTTTGGAGAGGTGCGAACTTTAAGGCCAGATTTTCTTCGGGACCCCCAAAGTTCGTGAGTTATTTGTGTTATTCATCAATGAAGAGTTGGAAAACAGATTCAGTTCAAAAATATAGAAACATTGAACAAATCCAATGCTCTTCATATTCCCGAAGTGACTGCGAAAAATGTAAACTGTACGGAAATATACTGAGAGGCTGAGCCTAAAACTTTTTGAGAAAACTATCAACTGTACCCCAGATTATAGCTATATATATATTTGGCAGAGGACTTCTTGTTTCGGTGCAGAACAATTCGGCCAAACTATTAGGCCCGCACTAGTTCACCGAGAATATTATGACCAGATACATGTCAAAACAGACCACAATAGAAGCAATACCTTTATTTAACGATTAGTTATATGTTCGCCTCAACAGTCGAGTTGAGTAATAACAGTTCCTTGTGGGTGCTTTATATATAAGGTGTCCAATTAAAACCGCATATCTAAAATTTAGCGGCCTTTTTTTGCGTCGGTAATACAGCGAATGTGACAGCGAATTAACTTCAGAGATCAAATCGATTATATCAATACAAGACCAAACTCTACAATTGGCTTCGCTAAGCGCTGGATCAGGCAATGCAGCATTGATTTCTTCGTTTTACACTACCCGAATTGCCTCGTTACTTCAACCATGTAAAGTTAATTATTTGCAACCGCTAAATAAATGTCGAATCGCCTCTTCCAGAAATTCCATAAAAAAATCGAAATACCGTGTAGTATTTTATGGCATAATAAGCAATAAATCTTTTCATTGTGTGTCATTTATTTAATTTGAATAAATTTCAATTTTAAATCAAACGTGTTCCGAAAAACACATATGAATCAATCAAACTCATCTATTCAGAAATCACAAGTTATAAAATTTTATTGCCATAAATCTTGTTTACAAAGAAATTTAATTGCTGTCAGATTTTCATTTCAAAGCAATGATTTCTACTTCATTCTGCGTGTGTAGGCAGAAACACCAATTAGATCAATCATAAAAAAAAATTAATTTAGTGTAAATTATTTATAAAACACTGATGATTATTGATTAAGTTGCAAAACGTAATTGAGTGAAGAAAATAAGAGTAGGTAATCTGATCTATGTCCTGGTATTTTATTTAAGTCAACTACCTAAGCGTTTTTATATACACGGGGTACACAAAATGAAATTAAGTACTCTTCGGTTCCAACAGTGTATTTTGAGATACCTGTTATTGAGGAAAAATTAAAACGAAAATCAAATGATACGAAACCGACCCTTTTCCGTATTTCATTATTTTTTTGATATACGAGAAAGGAAAAAAAATCCTTTGTACATTTTTATTTTTTAGCAGAATTCCAAATAAAGTAATGGACTCCAGAGAATAAAAATTAATGTGTAAAGTGATAATTGGAGGGAGCATCGCACAAACGAATAAAAAAGGGTAAATTGTTGAACTGAATTTTCCATCTTTAATGACAATAATTTTATTTATTAATGAATTTAATCGATTATCTACAAAAAAATGGATTATCGTTGAGATGGATAATGGGGTTTTTTCACATTGTTTCGCGCCTTTTCCGGCGCATCAAAAATACATTAAATTTAAGCTTACCTTTTTTAAATCTTTAATTGGTTCACCATCGTCCGCTTTCCGTTTCTCTGTCGATGTGATTTTTGATTTTTCCTTTTCTGTTATCACCACCTGGAATGGACAAAGAAAATAAAATTCGAGTTAATCTCAAGAATATTAAAATATCCAGCCACAATAAAAACGTTTATCATTAGCTAATAACAACAGTAATAAAAAATAAAGCTTTTTACTTTTCGACATTTCGATATGCCCTAACCTAACAAAAATTGTTGAAGTCCCCCTCCATAAATAAGCACAAACTAAATACGAGTACTACAACTTATGTGGAGGAAAAATAAATTTAATTTTATTTAGCAATAAATCACATAAGGTTGAGACAACAAATAATTCGGAATGTTATGTACTTAAAATTTATTATTGTTGTAATGTATACGTTTTGACAGAAACTGCTATAACCACCTTAAAAATAATAAACGTAACAAAAATAAAATTTAATACTGTGTGCACAACTACAAAATTGAACAACAACAAAAAAAAAAGTAAAATGGAAAATTTGACACAAAAACAAAAATTCGTTTTTCGAAAACTACTATCCAAATAAATAAGCTCTCGTAAAAACGACATTTCGGTATGTTTGCTGTTTTATTATTTTGGAAAATTTTATTTAAATATTTACAGATAACTAACAGCTAATGAAAAATATGTTTCCATAGCACATATGCAAACGAAATATGTTTAACGAATTGGGACGCCAGTATTTAATAATAACATAATGTTCAGAATAATAGTTTTCATGATGGTACGAGCTAAAATGTTAAGAGCACGAATTCTATAAAAAAAAACTTAATATTCCAGATATTCAGAAATTTAAACTTTAACAACTTTCAACTTATTGGCGATTTTTATCAACTGTAGAGGCGTTGTTGTCGATTTTTACAAGGGTGATGAGAAACGTCAAAATTCTTGTATTCATATAAAGTTCGTATGAAAAATTTTCCGTGTTTACATAACTAATTAATAAAATTATAATTTAATCGGTGTGCCTGATTTTTTAACAAAAATTTAAAGAATATTTATTCATTTTTGCGATAATAATCATGGAATTGCAAAAATATATGGCTAAATATAAGTTCCGAAGCAACAAAATGTGTATTGTTTTAGTTGTGTTTCGAGAGCTGATAAAAACACAAGTTTGCATCAGTTTCCTAAGGAAAAATTATTAAAAAAGCGGTGGATTGCAGTGTGTAGGATTGGAACAAAAGTTACCAAGAATTGACGAGTGTGTAGCAATCATTTTACATCAAATGATTTTACAATCAGTTAGTTACGGAAAAGATTTTGTTTTATATTTTTTGACATTTTTTTCGGTTTTAGGGAATGGAAATAATCGTTACCTAAAAAAGGGTTCAATACCTACCCAAAACTTGCCTCAAAGTAGTTGTATGACAAGGGGTCCAAGAAAGGACCAAATGATTCTTAGAGCTGCCAGATAGGAGAGACGAGAAAAGCAAAAAAATATGGCAAAGTTAGTATCAGAAGTTGTAGCTGTAGAGCAAAGTAATGTAAGTGTGTCTGGGCAATCTGAGCTGAGAAGTAGTTCCAGTAATATTGAATTGCCCTCAACCGACCTTACAGTACTTCACCAGGTGCGCTCTGATAATTTTCAAATGTGTGACAAATGCGTTCAAGCAAACACACTGTGCAATGAAGGGTCTCGCCAAATTATAATCCTAGATTTAATCAAGAATGAAACATTGTTGAATTCTTGGACAGGAATTAATAAGTTCGCATTATTAGAAGCCGTGGAAGACTGTGTTGCAACTATTTATAGCCCTCAATACCAAAACAGTTTAAGTTTAAAGGAGCAAATTGTCTTGGTATTTATTAAGTTGAAGACCAATTTATCTTTTGTTTGTATGGCATCCATGTTTGGGATGTCATCGTCCACGATTTCGCGCAATTTTTTTACCATTTTGCCCGTACTTCGAGCCGCGTTAAAATCAGTGGTGTACTTTCCATCTAAAGAAGAAACTGCTGCTAACTTACCTAAGTGTTTTAGGCCTAATTTTTTGGATGTGAGGGCTATACTTGATTGCACAGAAGTACCTGTTCAAGTGCATAACTGTCCAAACTGTAAAATATCTACTTATTCGCATTATAAAGGACGCAATACAATCAAATTTTTGGTATGCATTACACCTGGGGTAATGATATCCTACATAAGTCGTGCATATACTGGCAAAGCATCGGATACATTTATTTACAATGAAGAAAAGCTCATAGAAAAATTTGATGAAAATGATTGTATTATGGTCGATAAAGGATTCTCAATAGAAAAAGAATTATCAGAAAAAGGAATTAAACTAATTCGCCCTACATTTAGTGCGGGGCCAAATCAACAATTTCCAGAGGATGAAGTAGAGGGGAATACCAAAATATCAATAGCACGAGTTCACGTAGAAAGGGTTATACAAAGAATGAAGATTTTCAACATTCTACGATGCCAAATAGAATTAAACAGTCTTCCTTATATCGACGATATAATCAACATTATTGCCTGTATAACAAATTTGTAAACACCAGTTTTAGCTGAAGATAAATTTTAAATTGTAACAACATCTCGTATTTCAATAAGAAAAATTAAATTTTCTATAAGAAAAATAAATATATTTCAATTTTAAACATAAATTAAGGATTTCATTTCATAAAAATTGCATTAACGTAAAAATATAACAGGCTAGGAACTATTCGGGTTAGTTACATTTAATTCAGTAAGAACATTTCCATTCTTTAGTTTTTCGATTTTGTAAATATTAACTAATAAATATTCAAAATATATAGTCTTTAATTTAGGTACTAAATCATTTAGAAATTCAAAATTTACTGGAACGTTTATAACGTGACAGTAATCAGATTTTTTAAAATAAACAGTAAAATCACAGCTTTTACAACCCATTATAGCCATTCCAATTTGAATTTGGGCATAATGGGAATGTTGCATTTTCAAAAGGTTATTGCTATCCAGGTAATTTACTTTTTGTATTGCCCTCTCCATTCTAAATTTTCTGCACTACGTACACACTTAATTTCGATTAATTTATTTTCACTTCTAATATATCCGTCTGGACTATACCCTAACCATGGCGCATTTGGATGAATAACAAACCCCAGTCTTGTAATTTTTACACTAAACATTTTTTCGTACGCGGCAATAGCTAAATTTTCATTTATATGGCCAAATATCATATTAGCATTCCTAAAATTTTTAGTCATTAAATATTTTTTTGATTTATTCTCCCAATTTGGATTTTTATTTTTAGTGTATGTATATAATTTATCGGCAGTACTGGCTGTTATTCGTAGAGATCTTTCATATATCCATTTAGGGCTGTTTTGGTCACGGGTTGCATTGCATATCTCCTCAGCGCTAATTAAATCCACACATATATGTTTTTTTATAAAAATCGAGGATTATTGGTGGAATATTTGGGGTTTCATTAGGCATTATGAAGCTATTTTCAAAATTTTCGGCCAAACTAATGTAATCAAGCGGACATTCAAATGGCATAGAATTATTATTGTGGTTTAGATTTTTCTCCCTTGTAACTTCATTTACAAGAGTATTTTCTTCTATAATTTTTCTTTTTCTACTGTGCAAATATACCACCGAGCATTGTGCTGCTGCTAAAAGTCTTTCCCGATTTGATTTATCCTGTTCTTCAGTGGTTTCATATATTTTCGGTTTTTTAGACATACGACATAATTGCTCCACTGATTTTGGTCCGTATAAATGTTCATATTTAGTGCTTATCTGTTTTCCCCACTTTTGCGCTACATCCGTACATGTTAGCAAATTCAATACGTTCAATCTAGAAAGTGATATTTATAAAAAACTGTTGAAAATATTTAGACTAATTTAGGTACCTGTTGGAATATATTAGCACTGCGGCAATATGTTTACACTTATGGCCTAGACCAGCCTTACAGGAACAAGTTCCAGTCCAATATGACACGTCATTTTGAATAAAAAAAATTATTTCGTGTGGTTTTTCTTTTGGGTGGGACGTTTGTAGCACTAAACCAAAAACATGGATTGCCGTTGTATTTGGCTTGGGCTTTAAAAATCCGATTTTAATTATATGATTAGCTCTTACTAATTTTTCTCCTTGAAGGAATGGTCTTCTCATTCCACCAAAATATTTTAAAATATCTGTTAGGCTATCAGTATATTTATTTTAGTTTGATCATCGGACTAAAAGTATACATAAACAATAGGTTAGGCTTTACTGATGTATTTTTTCTACGTTTTTTATGTAGATTTAAGTAAATTTTACATCAATGAAACAGAATAATATTTAATTAATGAATTTCTACCCTTTTATGTAATTTTATTAATTTATTTATTAAATTTATTAATATTCTTACCATTGTAAAAATTTTATATTCATTTTCCTATAGAAGTTTTTGTTTTGAGTTTTGACATTTCTCATCACCCTTGCTTTGTGTTCAGATATCGCGCACCAGATGTCCGCTACTTTGTTGCAAATCGCGTATAGTTCAACTATAGTTATATAACCCGTTGTACGGGAGAAATTAGAAACTAAATAATGCTAACTTCAAATCAGCTTTAAATTTTTCTATTAATCGATCATCTTAAGCGATTGTTTTTCAGCCGTCTTGCACTCTGTTCGCTTGTTTTGCCAGCTCTAGAGAAGAGTTCTTTTTGGATAGATCGATTCAATTGATTAATACGCAATTCGTATGGTAAAATATTTTAGAGCCGACTGTATTCTTTTAGGGGGGGGGGGGGGGGGGGAAAAATACTTCCGTTACAAAAATGGCGCCGAAACAGGGACCTGAAGTATCTTTAGGTCAATAATTTATTTTGTTACAGTATTGAACATAAAGTTGCGCTATAATTTAAAGTGATGGACGTTAGATAGAATTTATTAAAATTGACCAACGGATGAATCCGATTTCTTTTTTTTTGTTCTACCTAATTCTCACGAAACAGTTATAAAACGCAATACATATAAGTGACTTATTTTAAGGTTGAATACCGCAGATTTCGTTATCCCTTAATGTCGTTAAATAAACTATTGTTAATTCGTTAGTTTAAATTTTGAGATAGATATTGTGAAGATTTCATTGATCTCTCAGTATTTTTGATAATGAAAAAGTAACATATTTACAATACTGTAAAGTAAGTTGGAAGCACAGTACAATTTTCAAAGGTGACGTGCAACTTACACCGTTTCACATCATAATTATTATGTCTTTATTATATAATATTATATACTACGATAGCTTTCATTTATAACTATATATTACAATTTTTCGGGTGAATTATTTACACTCGACATATAAAGTTATACATAGTTATCTGAAAATCTTACTATTAAAATTTACGATATTAGTTCAATACCTACTCTTATAATTGGGAAAAAAAATTAAAAAATTATATATACATAATTATATATACAATGGCTTCCTTTAAGGAAACTATGTTTCAGGGTCTTAACGATAATGAAATAGAGGTTGAATGTAAATTAAGAAACATAATTGTTACCAAAGACGAACAGTGGGTTAATAAACTAGCTGCAACTGTTTTAAGAAGAGTGCATTGATCCTTCATTAAAACCAACTGAAACGCATGCAGTTGACTATAATGAGGAACTTAAGGTCTGTCGTGAAGAATGTAAAATATTAGGCAAAACATGTGAAGATACAGAACTACTACACAACTTAGATGGTCTTAGGCAGTTACAAATAAAAATTGGACATTGGAATAATCGCACATTAAGACTTAAAGGCAAGTCCTATCAGGACAATGACGTTGATAAACTTTTTCATAATTGGCGGCGGACACGATTATTAGTTGAAAAAACAATTGAATCGATTTTAGAAGTTAATAAAACTGAACCCCCGATCCAAAAAGTAAAACTACCACTGCTTGAAATGACATCTGAAATGGTAATAGCGTCTGAATCTGGATTTCCTAAAGCTCCCATCGGCACGACACAAGAACGCGTTGTCGAAACATCTAATTACAGTGGTAAACTTTTAAAAAATTCAGTTTTCACTACAGCTCCCTCCCAATCTATAATTATTAAGCAACCATACCATCAACAAGTAATACCAAGTCATTCAATTGCGGTAAGTTCAGCACCATACATGAGTTATCCACAGGGGCTTAATTTGACGCCTGACTATAATTTTTTTTAATATAGACGGTAGGAAGCCTGAAGCCCAGATGCAACAATTACATTTACAAACGTACCAACCTACCGCCCTTTACAACATGGTATGGCCCATCAGCCAATAAATAGTCAAGAAAGGTCAGTAAGTGCGGCTTATGTGAATGTACATGATTTTACGTCTCAGCCCAATATTTCGAATGTGCCAACCAATAGCAATATACCTCCACATCAAGGCATACCAAAATCCATGTATTATATACCACAGCAACCATATCCTCCTAAGTGCGTACCTCATTATTATTCACCTAAGAGTCACGACGTGAAATGGAAATTGACCTTCACGGGGAAACCAAAAGAGCTTGATATCAACGATTTCCTATTTCGTCTGGAATCATTTGCCCATCGTGATAATATACCGCTGCAAGCATTAGATGCGATACTACCTCGTCTGTTGTCGGATGATGCGGAAAATTGGTTCTGGGAATATTCCAGGAAATACCCAACTGCCGGGTATTTTCAAATAAATGCTGCATTAATTATGCGATTCAGCAGCAGCGAGTCGGAACGAGAAACTCGAACAATTATCGAATCGCGAAAACAAAAACCGAATGTCTCCTTCAATGACTATTTGCTAGAAATTGAGGCATTAAATGGTCGATTAAACCACAGTTTTTCAGAATCTGAACTTTTAGAGATCATTCGAGAAAACATGGACCCGGCTTTATAAAGCGCCACAATGACTATTCCATATGTCCAAGGTTTGAACGTTTGTGGTCTCAATCTGGCTATATGATCCAAGAGTTCTACATGATAATCGACACCGAAGAAATATAACAGTAAATGAGATTAGCTACAATGAACCCATCGAGCTAATTTCGCAACCGAATGAATATGAATCTATCACGAAAGATCATCAACTAAATATAGTACAGGTAGATGCCATTCAAAAACCTCTTCAAAAGAGAGTTACGTTTAGTGACGAAACATATTTGCTGTGTTGGAATTGTCGTGATATTGGCCATAGGTATCAAGACTGCCATCTGGCCCCGCAAGGAATTTTCTGCTATGGTTGTGGCAAAGCAAATATTATAAAACCACAGTGTAATTTTTGTCAATCGAAGCGGCAGAGAAACTCGACGCCGGTCGTGATCAAACCGGGTACGGCGCGTCCGGTAAAAATATTGCAGTACCCGACTTCAACTACAAATTCGACCACAAGTATCTGACAAAAACACCCCCGTCAGATAATTCTAACATTAAAATGACACATATTGAAACTCATAATTACATACCATTTTCGACAAAAGTGATCGAGATGTCCCGAGGTGAGCCACTCAATAGCAAAACAAAACGGATCAACAGAATAATTAATTATTTATTGGCGAAATAGAAAAAACCATCAGAAATTATGCGAATCTACAGTTTTACCAGAAGTCGGTGATCCTAGACCATATCTGAAGCTAGATTTATTTAATGTTAGCCTTACCGATCTTTTAGATAGTGGGGCCTCCGTTAGCATTCTAGGAAAAGAGTGTGAGAAACTATTGTACGAAGCTGATTTTCCTATCATAAATTGTGGAGGGGCTCCGAGACCTCGGGGTCCCGCTCCGATCGTACCAACTCAGAAACAGCCGCGGTCATGTCAGAAGATGTGTTTTGTTCATAGCGTGGATAGTTGTTAACGATAACCATCTGTTATACCAGAATGTATAGAGAACAAAAATGTCGATATTCCCCACTAAAAAAACGCAACTGAAGCACGTCATTTGCTTGAGGAAGCCTACGGGGAATGCATGCACCATCGAACACTTCTTATGTAGGTTGGTTTAAACGCTCCAGAAGTGGCGATTTAGACAAGAAGGACAAGAAGCGCTCCGAAAGACCAAAACCATTTGAAAAGACCGAGCTGCAAGCGTTATTAGATGAAGATGATACGCAAATTCAAGATCAACTTGCGGAGCCAAGGTAATGATATATAAGATTCAAGCTTCCCAACCGCTTTACTAGTAAAATACCGCACAGACTAGTAAGTAGGTGATGACGAGGTTGCTCTTCAATTACCAGAAGCGACTTCACAAGTGCAACAGTTACAATATTTCAAGATTCTATTTGCCTGATTCCCTACGAGGAATCATGGATAATAAGACTTTTATATGGAAACAACCACTACGCGAGTCAATTTTAATAGAAAATCGTCATTCAAAGTTTCTCGATTATTACAGCCCCAGTTCAGATCTCTTAGTGAAGTGGTCTTGAAGATTTAAATAATTCGTTAACATCCGCTTCATAACCCAGATACTTCAAAGGAATTCTTTATCCAACGTGATGGTTGTAAGTCAGGCAGTGGAAAAGTCTTATTTCAATTACACGATAACCAGAAAAATTGGAGGAATTATGCGGGAGCAGCATACCTTGAATAGCCGCGGTTGAAAGTGTAAAAAAGTTTTATTTTGTGAATTTACTATCATAACGGATCACAATAGCTTGATGTGGTTGATGAGTCCACGAGACTTAGGCAGCTGGCTAATTGGGCTCTGCAACCATATAAATTCAGAATTGTGTATCGGAAAGGTAACCAGAACATTGTGTCCGATAGTCTCTCGCGGATTTACAATGGGGTATAAATAAAAAAAATTAGATTTTCAGCAAAATTATTTCGAATTACCAAGTCCTCTATGGTAAATTATTTGTTAATATCCCTGATATCAATCTTGATTTGTACGTTTGTAAAAAGCGACCAATTTTGAAACCTAACAATAGACAAGTTAAATACTTTATTTCGATAACCATGTATTAATACACTTCTATTGATTGACATTTATTGATACAAATTGTATTCAATTTGTATAATATACATATTTATAACATACATATATTTTATAACATACATATAATATAATATTTGTATATATACCAATTGTATAATTGGTAATTCCAATTACCACGGTTTCTTATAGTAATTCAATAAAAGCTTCCCCTCTACTGAAAGCTCTCTTTTTAATATTACGGCTCTTCAAAATCATAGATGGCTCTGGTTTTAGACGAAGATTGGTGGACGGGAAGACAAGTATCGGTTCTATCAATCTATTTAAAGAAAGCTTTCAATTTATAGAAAGATACTATAAATTAAGAAATACCCGATTATTTGGTGAACGGCATAATTAAGGTTTGCTTTTGTAAACGTACCGCTATAAAATGGTATAACGTGTGTACAGATCAATAAAACCAATGGGGTTAAAAAAGGGTGCCTAATTTATTTAATAATCCTAAACGGTTATTTAATTTTTTGAAAAAGTATTATTGACGGTGACTGATCAGTTTCCAGAGTTACTATTAGAGCCAAGAGAAGAAACACAACTACCACTTATCCATGCGCCAGCCGATACTCCCCACTTAAAATATTATTCTTTTGGAGCCTAAGGAGTTAGTGAATGTTTTAGAATACGCAGGCTTAGAAATAAATTCACAAAAAAGCACCGTTTTGATTAAGGATGTCTTGTCCTGGGACTCGGAATACCTCGGAACTAATTTAACTTCGAACTACAATGTAAATATAATGTAATTCCATGTACATAAATAAATTCAGTTGATAGTTCAGTTAATATTGTAGTCAACGAGTGCGTCTGCCGTATTTCGGAATTATCTACTTGGTGTCAAAAATAGTGTAAACAATTGATTTTTGCGTAGACAATGTCGATAATTGGTAAATTATGTAGACAATTTATATAGAAAATGTAGAATTTAGTTTTCATAGTTTTTTCAGTACAAGCTGTTTAGTTTCTTAGTTCAAATTGATGTATTCCAAAATTGTGAAAGTTAACACTGAATTTTTACAAAACAAATGGAGGTTTGTACGTGTAAAATATTTCAAATATATTCAAATAGATAAAAAAAAAATATTCTCAACGACATCTATTTTAGTCCTTAATAAACTGACTATTACATATTATTGAAGGACCAATTACCGGAGAAATTACAGTTTCTGTCACAGATGTCGCCATTTTGGCAATTCAAAGTCCCGCTTTAAAAAGCATGCACTTCAAAATCCCAAAATAAAACTTAGTCAAGTCTCAACCAATAACGTTCAAATTTGAAAGAGTTTGTAGGGCTGAAGTAAAATTTGAAAATGAGTTTCAGATCAAAATTTTAGTCGGCTATTTTAATAATTAAATTTGATAGTTACATCATTAATAAGTTACGTGGCCAAAATTCAGAATTTATTTTGATACAAATAAAATTTAACTATAATTACTGAAGAAATCCATTTATTCAGCATTGCTAAATTTTAGAACTTCAAATCCGCTTCAGGATACCAAATTTGGAAATAATTGGTTGGGAAAATTCTCAACAGAATGGTCGAAATCCTGGACTTCATTCAAAATTCACGTTTAAATCCCAATCTAGTTTACCAAATTTTACCATAATTTGTTAAGAAATGGCCTAGTTAAATACAGCATAACCAAATTCTAGAATGGGTTAGGTATACGATTTGCCAAACCCAGAATTCCAAAATCGAAATTCTAAAATGAAACAAAAATTTCAATATTTCTTCTAAAATAAATAAATTTTGGAACTTCAAATCCGCTTCTGAATACCAAATTTGGAAATAATTGGTTGGCAAAATCCCAAATGGCATTGTCAAATTTCAGTGTCTTTTGTTTTTCCATTTTATCGAAATTGTTCTAAACAGCTAAAGGTTTATCAAATGTGGAGTAAGAATGAAGCCCTCCACCTTGAAATACATTCATTAAGAAATAAATCATACAAGTCTACTCATGTAGAATATTTATTAACTACGCAGCTTAGATAATACGGCACAACACCGATTGCAGTGTTTGATCCTTGCCCACTTCTAAAAATTGAAAGCCCAAAATAATATTTAAATTATACAAAAATATTCTTGGGAGAGCCAAAGTGTTAAATTTCCTAAATTAAATCATAAACGATCGTAAAATAATTGTATCTTGTTTATTGGTATCTAAGAAGAAAATCCACCACAACATTTTATGAAGCTATAAAACCTTGAAACAAATTTCTCCCACAACGAGTATTTCCCTACGAAAAATTATTATATTATCACCATAATTGTCACGGTAAAAGGAAAACAAATTGAAAACCACTGTCACCTCAAAATACATAGCACAACCGAAAAGAACAGGGATAACACACATAAAATTGGTAATAAATTGTACAACACAAAAAAGGACAAAAAAGTAAATATCCATTTTGGAACACATACACGTTCATGTATACCATGTAAGAAAATATGTTGGCACATAAAAATGTAGCCCCTTTTTATCTCTCCTTTCCCATGGTCACAAGGATTACATTATTTATACGGATATTATAATTTATGGATATTTTAGGTAAAAGTCGTTAAAATATTGATGTTTCAGTATTTTAAATATTAAATCTCCACAAAAAAAACAATTTTTAGTGACGGAAAACTGCCGAGCACATGCAACAAAAACAAGTGTTATATCGTTTGAGAAGTATATAAATATGCAGTACACTGCATCTCCCTCTTGCCTTGGAGCTCTCTTTCCAGGATATATTGGATTACAAATTAAAATATTAAAATTTCATAGATTTTTTTTTGTTCCATCGTATAAACTTGCTTGCTAATTGAAGTTTTATAGTTTCTTGTTGCAGCACAATTATTAAACTTTTATTCATTTTTTTTGCTGTTCGCCTTGTGCTTTAATTTTTACTTGGGGGGCTTATAAAAAATAATATGGAAAGGGGAATCATGCCATTTTCTGTATTAAAAAAAAAAGTTTGGAAGCGAAAATTGTTTATCATTAACTTTAAAAAGATAATAATTGTTTCGAATTGGATTATTTTAAATTGAATGCGAGATTATGATGAAATTTGGATTTAAATTACAAACGGATTTCTTTGTGGCACATAAAATGTCATAACGCATGTGTCTTGTCGCATGTGTTTGTCCAATAAATTGTTCAATTAACACGTTGGCTATAGTTTGAAGATACTTGGCAGTCTTTCAAAATTTTAAATTTGTGTAACTAGACAAAAATTAATTTTTTCGAGTCTGTTGATATGATTGTAATGACAGAATTATTTAATGCAAATTAGCGTTTGATGTCAGCTAAATTTAGATATGTGCAGTTCATTGTCCAGTTCATTGAAAGTGAATGTAAATGGGTTTTTTTGTTTATGTGAAGCGAGTGATATGTGGGATTAACGAGTAATCTCAAACTGTATCAATTTGTGGTATTTTTAGGATTTTACGTGCACCCTGGGCACAAATCAGACAATTGACTTCTTTATTTGTAATTGCCTTACAACAAGAGAATATAATAATTTTGGGCTTTTAATCTCAAAATGTTGTGCTATATTTTGTAGCAAATAAGGTCGGAAAAAATGGATTATGAAAAAAAAATTAGACCGAGTGAAAAAGAGAGCCCCAATGCTAGCATCTATTAACAATATTTTGTGGATTAAGTGATTTCTAACTAAAATACATATTGCAGGCGGCCAACGAATTGCCAAAGTCTGTGTTATTGCTAAAAACCGTTGTTTCAATGAAGCTCCTAAAACACAAGACAAACACCTTTATTGGGGTGGTCGTATCGATAAAGATTTCTCATCGATAACTGAATTTAGTATTGTGAATGGCGATATCGATCATCCGTTACCCCTAAAAATCAAGGTCAAATTCACATTTTCGAAGTTTGCACGTATTTTAAAATTTTTTTTATTGGTATTAACTCATATTTACTAAAATATTTTATTTTTGCTTGAAATTTCGGCACCCTTTTCGGGGTCATTTTCAAAAGCTATATAAAGCTGTGTTGCTTATTTAAATCTGTAGATCGCGAAGATTTTGAAATGTGAAATCATATTGATCTAATCTGTTACGTAAAATACGTAACAGATTTCAGATTAGTCAGATCAAATAAAGTCCACAGTCACCGTATTTCCACACGGTGATTATACTTAGCAATTTTATTTATTGTAATAAAATGACCGACCTCAGGAAACAGCGTGTTCTCGCGTTATTGCAAGGACCAGCAATGATAATGTTTGACGGTTTAGACGAGAGTGAAGTAACCGTAAATATTGAAAATTATGCAGAGGAAAGTGTACAATGAATGATGAATGGCCAGTTCAAACTCCATTTCCGTATGCATCGCTACCATTCAACCATATTTTCGAAAATTGCAACATAGAAACAATTAATTGTAATAGTGTGGTATTTGGCAAATGCAGAAACATTTAGGTATGATAATCATATTTTATTAAATTTACTGGAATTGCCGAAAGACGCTCGTACCCTAAAAAAAAAACACCGCAAACAAGGAACGTTATTGCTATGGGAAGAGGATCGTACATTCATATCGGTCTTACACATTATATTAAACAAATTTTGAAGCAAAACGACAATGAAAACTTTAAAGAGCTTAAAATTGATATTGGTGTAGACGGCCTTCCATTGTCTAAAAGTTCATCTAGCCAGTTGTGGCCTATACTAGGAAATGTAGTTAACAAGAAGGAAGTTTTTGTTATCGGATTGTACCCTGGCTATCATAAACCTTTCTGCGCTGATATTTTCCTAGAACAATTTGTTGATGAAGTGCTTTTTCTGAAATCCGAAGGTGTTATCTATAATAACAAAACAGTATCGGTGGTAATACGTGCAATTATTTGCGATGCACCTGCGAAGTCTATGGTTCTTGGTGTAAAAGGACATAATGGATACTACGGATATACTAAATGTGAGGTCAAAGGGGAATATTTAGATAGACGAGTTACCTTTGTGGATACTAATGCACCATTGAGAACTGATGAAACATTTTCAAAAAGAAAGCAGCCCGAGTACCACAAACAATTAGAGAAAATTGCATTAGAACGCATTAACATTGGATGCGTCTCAGAGATGCCTGTAGATTATATGCATTGTGTTCTGCTCGGAGTAATGCGGCAATGTATTAAGTCTTGGTTAAGAAATAAAAGGACCAATTATTCTCTAAATAAAGTTCAATTATCACTTATCGAAAAAAGAATTGAAATGATTAAGTGTAATATAATCAAACCATTTAAAGATAGGACACCAGCTAGGAGAAATTTAAAAATCAAGTAGAAGAAATTCAAAAACCGACGGAGCAACCACACTCTTTTGCAGCAGTAGTAAAGAGTAATCCCAACAAGTTGGTTATGTTACAACCAAAACAACCTCAAGCTAATAAAAAAACTAGAGAAGATTTAACAATGTCACTCGATCCAAAAACTATACCAGTAATGGGCTGTCGCAACATTGCGAATGGTGGAATTATTTTGCAGTGCAACACTAACGATGCCAAGGAGAAACTAAAACTACCAGCGGAGCTTAAACCAAGGGTAAAAATACTTGGAATGTCGGAGAAGCTAGAAAGTGATGAAATAGTATCTGCGCTAAAACAGCAAAACCATTTTCTCGCTAATAGTGATATCAAAGTAATAACCACTTATTGCAGAAGAAACTCGCAAAAAATTGATACAATCATAGAAGTAGGCTCCGTAGATTTTACAAAAATCTTACAAGCTGAGAAGTTAAATATACATTTTGATAGATGCCATGTCGTAGAGTCAGTAGGGATCTCAAGATGCTTTAACTGTAATGGTTATGGCCATCATAGCAATAGATGTACCGGCAAACTTTGTTGCCCAAGATGTAGCGAGAATCATAAGTTAAGTGAATGTAAAAGTCAAGAAGTAAAGTGTAGCAATTGCGTTGCTGTAAATACAAAGCTCAATTTAAATGTTACTATTAACCACACGACTTGGGACACCTCTTGTGCAGTATACCAACGAAAAATGAAAACATTGAAAAACCAAATAAGTTATCAATAGCAGTTCAAAACAAAAGACCTTCTATACACTAATATTCGCAGCTTACCCTCTAATTTCTTAGAGTTATCACAAATAATTATTCAATATAAACCGTCAATTGTATTACTCAGTGAATCTAGAACAACAGAAGACATGTACGACTCGGAATTTTTTATTGAAAATTATAAATGTGTACGGTGCGATTCGGATAGTCGTCATGCTGGAGGGGTTGTCATGTATATTCACCAAAACATAAGCTTTAAAATAATTTCGAATATTGAGAAGGACCGCGCTTGGTTTTTGGCGATTCAGATCATAAAAGGATACAACTGGAATATTTGGCGTAGTTTATAGATCATACCAAACAACAAAAGCAGCATTTTTAAATAATTTAGATGGATGGTTCGAAGAAGTTATTAATTATAATAAATCGAACTATATATTTGGGGATTTCAATATTGACGTGAAAAGCAACGATATTTACAGTTTACAATTAAAGCAGTTAATCATGGATTATAGATTGGCGCAAATAGTTCCAGATTATACCAGAGTCACACAAACCAGCAAAAGTTTAATAGATCTTTTGATAACTAATTCAGTAAATACAAAATGTGAAATTATAAAAGAACAACAAATAAGTGATCATTGTATGTTATGTGTGGATATAAGCAGAAACAATTCACAGTTACTTGATCAATTTAAAGAAATTAGATCTCGGAAAAATTATTCTGGTGAAAAATTAAATAGTATCCTAAACACTAGACTGCAGCACTACAGAACACAGAATGAATTGAATGAGGAAGCTGAAAGCTTAATACTGGAGTTAAAGAATGCGATTAAGCAACTGACGCAAACAAAAATTGTTCAAAGTAGAAATAAAATCCCTTGGTTCTCAGAAAATTTGTCATTATTAAGACAAGAAAAGGAGCGTAATTTTAGTATTCTGAAATTAATAAATTCAAGCGAGAATTGGGAAAACTATAGAAAAGCTAGAAATATTTACAAACAATCGTTAAGAAAGCAACAATCTGAATACTTCAAGAATAAGTTCATTGAAAACCAATATAACCCAAAGGAGCTATGGAAAACTCTCAAATCTATGTATAAGACTAAAAATACGATGCAATGGAGTATTCAATTTAATAACAAAGCACTCACCGATAAACAACAGATAGCAGATGCACTAAATCACTCGTTTGTGTCCAGCGTGGTAGATATTCACCGTAACATCCCTGAAATATCGGATTTTGAACTTCCTAATGCTGTTTTGAACATACAAAAATTTCAATTCCAACAAACATCACAAAACGAAATATTAAAAATAATAAGCAGAATAAAATCGCAATATGGAATAGATGGTATAAACAAAATTGTCATGCTGGATGCAATGCGGAATCAAATGTTCTCTGAACATTTTACTGATATAGTTAATTGTAGTTTAAGGCAAGCAGTGGTACCAGATTCATGGAAAATATCAACAGTTGTTCCCATTCCAAAAATTTCGAAGCCAACCACGCCAGAAGAGCTCCGGCCAATAAATATGCTCCCACTGTATGAGACTGTTCTGGAACGAATAATTAAAAACCAACTGGTAAATCATATCGCTGATAACAATATATTGGTTGATCAACAATCTGGATTTAGAGAATCCCATTCTTGTGAAACGGCCTTAACCTTAATGTTGGATAGCTGGAAAAGTCAAATAGATGACAACAAAGTAATCATTGTAGTCTTTTTAGATTTTAAAAGGGCTTTTGAAACCATTGATAGAAGTATTCTACTTAAAAAGTTAACCAAGTACGGAGTTGTTGGGAAAGAACTAGAGTGGTTTAACAGTTATCTTCAAGGGAGGCAACAATATACGAAAATTGATAATTACACTCGTCACTAATACAAAATAATCTCGGAGTACCTCAAGGATCAGCCCTGAGTCCATTACTCTTTATTCTGTACATCAATGACATAGTCGACGTTATTCAAAATTGCAAAATAAATATGTTCGCAGATGATACTTTACTTACTATTTCGGCAACAACTCTTCCAGAAGCAGTGCAGAAAGTAAACGAAGATCTCGAGAGTCTACGGAAATGGCTGATGTTTCACAAACTATCACTGAATATCTCGAAAACGAGGTACTTGCTCCTATCAATCAAAGCAAAGTTCGAGAGTAATGCAGATATAATAGTTGGCAACCAAATTATCGAACGAGTAAAACAGTATAAATATCTTGGTGTTATTATCGACGAGCACTTAAGTTTTAACGATCATTTGGATTATATCGCTAAAAAGATGAATAAAAAACTTGGATTTTTCACCAGAATTAAAGACAAATTACCAATGCAGACAAAAGTTGTTTTTTATCAATCAATTGTGACTCCACATATTGATTATTGTTCTTCTGTGCTGTTTATCATGAATCAAACTCAAATTACACGTCTTCAAAAAATTCAGAATCGATTCATGCGACGTATCTTGAATGCGGAAAGTAGAACACACATAAAAGACATGTTGGAAATTTTAAACTGGAAATCAATCAAATAGAGAATACAATTTAATGTGTTAAAATTCTTGTTTAGGCTGGAAAAGGGAGATCTGCCAAAATATTTAGATACTTTGCTTTCTTCTAATAGAAATGTTCATACTTACAATACTCGGAGTACACACTTCAGACTACCAATGTATAGTAAATCATTTTCACAACGGTCGCTGGGATATAATGGAGTAAAGTTGTATAATTCATTGGGAGACTATTGCATGCTAGGTGAACTTCGAGAATTAGAGTACGGTCAATTTAATAAATTATTGCATACATTCGTTAAAGATAAAGTAGACATTTAGTATATAAAATATAATTTAATTAATTTAAAAAACAATGTATTATAAAATGTCATTATTGATAAATAAATAAATAAATAAATAAATAATCAAAGAGTTTTCGCGAAAACCAAGATCATTCGCAGAAATAGATAGATGGAAAGCAACGGAGCTGCGATTATTTCTGCTTTACACCGGACCAATATTATTAAAAGACGTTTTACCACTAAACTATTACAATCATTTCATGTTATTGGTTTGTTCGATTAGAATACTTTGTGATCCTGGAGAATGCATTAATAACAACTCATGTGCTTCTGACATGCTACAACAATATGTAATCGATTTCCCTAAACTATACGAACCGTGTTCTGTTGGTTATAACGTACATAATTTAATTCACCTAGCGCGGGATGTTATAAATATAGCGCTTTTAAATTCGAAAACTATATGCAATGCTTAAAAAAATGTATTAAAAAACATAACCAACAATCAGTGATGAAGAAAAACCATACGCTATTGTTGATTATAAATTATATGGATTTTGGTATCGGGACTTACAATTCAACAACTGTAAATTTTGAGGGTTGTCGCCAAATAATTATTGCTTTATAGAAACAAAAGTGTTTTTAATAAAAGAAATAACAGAAAAAAGTTTAGACATTAATATAAGAGGAAAATTTGTAGCAAATGCAGAACCATATTTCCACATACCTTTTTCATCCAACAATCTAAACATTTTTTGCTCGCATAATGAAATGGTTGAACAAAACTCAAAAACCTTTTCTCTTGAAGCAATTAAATTTAAAGTAATGGCTTTAAGAACTGATTATTTAACATTGTATATGCCTCTGTTATAGATTCATTGATATTTAGAAACATGGAGAGCCAGAGGCAAAGCCTATTTAACATTCAAGACGAAAGGTAAGTTTAATAAAAAAAATTATCAATATAACTTTCAAAATTCTTTCTTTCTTTTTTTTAAGTTTCGAAAGATTATGTGTCCAAATCAAAAGGAAAAGAAAATGAAGACGTAGATAATGATGAGAGTTTTTGTTGGTCAGACTCCGAGATCGGTTACCAGAACTTTTTAAAAATAAAGAAAAAAATTCCTACTACGCCAACAGAAGCACCCAAACCACTGGACGTTGACGAGCCAGAAATTCCTTGTAACTATTTTTTTAATTATCATTTGGTTTTAAATAAACAAATCAAATCTTTTACTTTTAGCATTAGTGGTCGATAACGATAGACTGGCAAGAATCGAAAGACCAGTGCTCACTTTCAACAAAATGATGAAGTTGATGAATAATTCAGTCATTTGATTCCGACTAATTTAGTCTAAGAATTTAAAAATTTGGAAAAGAAGTGCAAAAAGAAAATTTGGAATGGGAGAAATATATCGTACGTATTTAGAGATAAAAATCTATAATATTTTTGTAATTGTCAGAAAAAGGTGTTTAATAAGGTTAAACAAAATGACTTATCGAAGTACATCGCCACATCGCTACAACAAATAATTTGTGACGAATCAGCAACACAATTTTCGTGGTTTGGATTGCAAAATAATATCCAAATAAAAAATATGCTGTTGATGAACCTATTGAAAGGTAATCTTAGAAATATATTCTTTATACTTTTTTGTTTTGTGTAAAATGTTATGTTTACAAATCCAATAAAATTTCTTTATTAGTGAATTTAATTAAATTAATATTGTAGACCAAATCCAATCTGAGAAAAAACTTAGCTTAATGTTATTTTCGTTTTCTTTATACTTCACAGAATCTGCATCAACAAAATTTAAAAACGCCTCGGACAGTGACATAACTAATTTAATTAAGAAATGGTTCCAGCGTGCCAAAGACCGTTTAAGAAAGCAGGAAATGAGAAAAGCTAAATGCAATTAAGGCCTAAAACTAAGAAATGAAGTCATATTAATAATATTTTTTGTTCATAATCATTTTTGATTTATTATATCACTTCTGTGTATATTTTTAAGGATGTTTTAATGTTTTGGTTAAGACAAGAAGCCATTTAATTTAAGTTATTGTGATGTAATTATAATATGTTTTAATTTATTAAGACACGAAGTCCTTTTTAAAAAGACAAATTAAAATATTGTTATATTGATAACAAAGCTTTGGCTGTTAATGAAAATTATTTTGTGATATATGTATTATGAAAAATAAATGATATATCAATGATCCCAAGTAACAATTCGATAGGTAAATTGTCCTAGACAGCAAAACCAGGGCTCTTACAACGTCGCGAAATTCGAAAAATTACACAAATTAGTTATAAATGGTAAATAGTTATTTAATAACTTTTGAAAACGTTGTTGCAGTGAAAAAAATAGCTAATTAGCTTAAGAAGGTTTGACAAGACATTGCAGCAGCGATTTTGTTACACACCATAAAGCAAAAAAAAACGGGACAAAAGCAATTTTGCTGCGATAAGATAAGTAGGTAAAAAGGCATTGTAGAAGGGTTATTGCTATATGCCGCAAAGAAAAATGTCAGGAGGAAAGCATTGTTGCTGTGCTAGTCAAACTGGTTTGGTTGACTGACGACATCTATAATAACCTAGTTTTGACATTTATGGTATACAATCAAATAAGGTGTTGTGTCTTTGTTATACTTGGCGAATATAATGGCGAACAAAGATTTGCGTACTTATTTTAGAACATCAAAAAAATACAAAACCAACACCACATTTTATAGAAAAGCAAAAGTCACAAACAACCACATGAAAAAAGTAACAGGTATGCCGATCTTCTTAATTTTACGTGCAATGCAAAACCACTGAAATATATTATTTTTTCCGCTAATAGTAATATTAAAGTTGCTGCGTTTACGTCCAATGAGTTGGTTCCTCTTTAAGTGGCTTCAAGGCAAACAACAGCAACAATACCACCACATACGCGTAACTTATTATTGGAGATAAACTTTGTAATTAATTTAAATTCATACTGGACTCTTACATATACATATGCAATAAACAAATTTTTAGATCAAGTTGTAGATTACAATTTAACTGCTGCTGCAGAGCGTCTTATTTCATTTCAGCCATCTCAGCATACATTACCTCAATCACAAACTATGTCAGATTCTGAATGTTATAATAATGATGAAATTGAATCCGAATATTATTTAAATGACAGCGAAGACGAAGAAGAAGATTTTGTGTAAAAAATAAAAAGATGGGCAATACATTTTAATATAGCACAAACTGAATTGAAAGATCTTTTATCTATTTATAACTAGCTGACCCGGCGAACTTCGTACCGCCTCAAAATCAATAAATGTTGTTTATAGTTATTATAGCTTAATTAAATTGAGTTTTTTATTAAGATAAAATAAATTTCTCTCTCTCTCTCTCTCTCTCTCTCTGGCACTATATCCCATCAAGGGATTTGGCCGCCTCAAATGAGGTTTCATAGTCATATTTTCATTTCGGATAATGAGTGATTAATTCATTGATGCTAAATTTGTGCAATTTTTTCCTTGTCACTACTGAGAATCGAACCCGAGACCTCCGGGACGGATAAAATGAATACTCCAATTTAATTAAAGTCAATCAAAATGAAATATATTTTAATTATATTGAAATGAATGTAACTCACATGCAGCAAGGCTTTCGTTTTATTGAATTGATTCGAAATGATTTGCGTAGCATTGTTGGACTACTTTCTTTTAAACTATTTCCTGAGTGTGTTGCACTATTGCAAATTAATGAGACCCTATTAATTAGACCCTATGGTCGATTCCCTTCAGTAAAGCGTCTTGTGATATACGAATTTTTTTGTTTTATTGTCAGGTGTGAGAACGAACAAAGCGGATGATTTGCTGACACGTGAAGATGCTACATACAATTGGCCGTGAGAGAAACATTCATTTTCTAGATTCAGGCCACAAACACTCAAGAATTGGCCTTGTTATTTGATGATCTTCATGGCGAATGCAAGACGAATCAATTCGTTTAAATTTCAAATGGCATATCGGTTGAGATGATCAGAATTCTCGGAATGAGAATTTCCTCACCTTTGAACTTTCCTTGAGTTTTCTCAAAAGCAAACGCGTTCCGTTACATAGTTTTGGTTGATTCAGGTTTCGTAGCATGATGATTACCGCACCAACTTTCAGTTGTAAATTGAGCGGTGGCAAGCCAGCCAGATCCAATGAGTTTAAAAATTCAGTTGAACAGTTGGTTGATTCGTCTTTGTTTGTCACACAGTTGATAGATTTGAAGGGATGAAGTGCACCGACGATTAGATTTAATTGTGAAATTTAAATGATCCACATCTTTGTTCTTTGCCGCAAGAATTACTCGTTCACTCACCCAATTGTGATTTTTGTGGTTAGTAATGATGTTCGGGAACACTTTGTTGATGAGCTCGTCGTTCGTTGAGACAAAATTGCAAAAGTTCTGAGGAAACGAAATCAATCCGTTCGATTTGTCGACCGGAACACGGCCATTACCGATAGTCAACAACTGCTTGGAGAAATCTTCGGCAGATGGATCGTTTAACCACAGACAATCAAATTAAATTTTTCGTTCGAGCGAAAAAATGAAAACAAAATATATTTCTGATAATTCCAATGTCATCGTTGTATCTGTGATTTTTCGTAAAACTGCATATACGTATACGCAAAAAGACAAAATATTTTTGGTTGTTTGCGGCTATTTACAGAAAATGAACTCGCAGTTTAAATTTTTACGTTTTCGTAGAATGAAATATCTCTTTTAGGTTGTCTCTGGTTTAACAATGCAACTCGCATGTTTGTCGTCAGCTGAAGTTTCATCACTTAGCGCCACGCAGAGTCGATGATTTGAGGCAAGCGTTTATTTCATCGACAGCTGTCGATCTTGGAATCACTGGTATTTTTTGACGGAAATCACCGGACAGTAGAATCATTGCGCCTCCCAAACATCTTGAGTTATTGAATAGATCTTTCATAGTTCGATTGAGTGCTTCTAATGCGCATGTGTGCGCCATTGAACTTTCATAATAGATGATGATTTTACTTGCTACCAAAACTTTCGACATTGCTGAGTGTTTCGCAATGTTGCAAGTCGGATTTTCAGGCGATTGGAGATTTAACGACAATTTCAACGCTGAGCAACTGCCACAACAATATCGAATCTCGCACAAACAGTGGCCAAAATCAAAGATATGAGGAATGCTTTCTCAGTTCCACCGGGCGCATCGAAGAAAAATAAAAATATCCATCATGAATTTTATAGCTAAGTAGATAAAAAAAAAAAATTGGATAAAAAATAAAACACAAATTTGCATGCAGCCTCCAGTCAGATTCGAATCCAGTACTTCACGGCCCATAAGCGTCGAAGCTTTACCCACTGCACCATTTGTCACATACAAACTACACTTAGTAAATTCATATAAAAAATGGTTTTTTATTAGATTGTTGGAGTTTTTCTTTTGAGTTTTTCCGATTTTTTTTCCTAAACCACCACTGTATTGAGGTGAACAAAATCAAAAGAAAAATCATCGAAATATGTGACTCCATTCTCTAGATATCATCATAAAAGCCATTCCATTCAAAATGTATGAGAAAATGAATTTTCTTGATAAATTTTTTTCTGGTGAATTTTTCTAATGTTTTAATAGTTATTATGCTATTCGGAACGGAGTCAAATCCAACAAAACAAAGATCATAAAAATCGGTCCAGCCGTTCTTCAGTTATAAATGGTGTAACTTACCCGACTTTGTTTTATATATATAGACTACTCTTTAAAAAACAAACAATTGCAAAACCTGCCAAGTGAAAGTTTGCTTACAATTATATTTTAAATCCTTAGACCACCCAATGTAAATCAGGGTTAAAAATAAATATTGATGGAATCTCAATTTACAGAAGCTCAAAAATACAATTGGCCAATTTTTGTGGCAATACATGAAATTGATAATTTTGTTCCAATGGTGGTAGGTCTTTACTGTGGAGATAGTGAGCCTCGTTCAGTTCAAAATTATTTGAAACCTCTTGTAGAGGAACGACAACCACTTTCTGAAAACGGAATTATTTCGGAATTATTTCCCTTTTCCGAAGTAGTTCCTTCTTCCAACCGGTACATACTTTCAGAAGTACAGTTGTATTGTACAGTGGTATGTCAAACTTATTAAAGAAACACTGCTTATCTCAAATCAAAATTACTTAAAAAATAGCGAAACCGCTTAACACGCAGTGAAATTTGTATTAGTAAACTAAATATGGATAAAAAAACGAAATCGCTTAACTCAAAGCAAAATTACTTACCAAACAGCGAAATTGCTTAACACACAGCGAAATATGCTAAATGTGGTAAGGGAGAAACTGCTTAACTCAAAGCAAAATGGTTTAAAACATAACTAAACTGTTTAACACACAGCAAATTCTATAACTACAACCTTGTTGTTAACCCTCCACCAGGTAGAGTGGTTTCAAAATGTTATGAAAATTTGGCAGGTCACGCGCATAAATAAAATGTAAATGAATATGGCGGAAAATAGAGACGAAATTTGAATTTTTGAAAATATTTCTCAATATTTTAATAGAACTGGATTGCAGTTTTTTTAATTTAAGCGACAAACAAATATTTAATCCTTTTTTGGAGTTTCAGATCTGTTTCATTTTTAATATTGTCTCAAATAATCCTCTGAATATAAAGTTTTCCATTATGTAATTTTGTTTAGATTGTAAATACAAATAAAATTTAAACTTAGCTGCAAAATGCATTGTGCCAGTTTTTTAATTAAAATCGTGAATTGTAAATTTGTAAATATGGTAACTTGTAAACATGGCTAATATAGGGTTAACGTAAATAATTATTCCATGCAAAGTCCTACAGCTATAAAACGCTTAGCACAAAGCAATTGCTTTATGATTACTGATTTCTTTATCTAAAAGCTGATTAGTTATTAAAAACGTTTACTATATTTGGGCAGCTTTTTCGTAAATCCTTATTACACTTTAGCTGTGATAATATTAAATTTACCATAAATAATTAAACTCGTTATCTGAAAAGTTATTTAGCTGTTACATATAGCAAAGCCAGCAAAACTGCAAATATAACGTTTTTGCTATTTGGGAACCGAAGTCACTAAATTAATCAAAATGATGTCTTGAAAGTAATTTACCATTTATAACGAGTTTACTGTCTGACGTTGCTATAATATATTGCCAGGCAAATGACGATTACCATTTTTGCTGGCATTACGTTGACAAACCAACAAATTCATGTTGTTTGTTATTATTTTAAGAGTTATTATAACTAAAGTGCTGTAAATTTTAGATGGTACAACGTTTTGACAACTCCAAATTGTTACTTGGGATACTTTATTTACCCAAAATACTATGCTGTAAATGCATGGAACTGTATCCCAGAAAAGGTAAGAGTATGGAATGTGTACGGTAAATTACGTTAAATTAGCACGGGAAGCGTAATCGTAAACGTGTGTGTAATTCGTACGAAAGCGTAGCGAGTTTTAGTTCTAAAATGTGCGGAATGAGCATGGAAAGCGTTTTGATTTAAAATTCGAAAATGTACGGAATGAGTACGAAAGGTTTGAAATGTATAATGCTATAAGGTACGGAAAGAGTATGGAAAATTTGGACGCACTAATACAGTCATATATAAAACTAAAAAAGAGTCGTGCGACAAAAGTGACAATTATCTTCAGCCAAGTGCACCGCTTTCCGTGAGCTAAACGACTACTTTTCCGAGTACCCCGTGTGAATTCGTGTTCATAAGGGTACCGCTTTCCTTGCGCTTTGTTTGTTGGGATGGCATTCAGTTCCCCGTTCTTTTGGCGTTCGCTATGACTATTAACAAATTACAAAGTCAATTTGTAAAAAACAACTAAATTTTCGATAGTTGCCTAAGTTTGAATCGACCTTTTATTCACTTTTCAATACATTATGCCGCCTTTATGGTTGCGTTCGTTCGCTCATTCTGACAATTTTTCCACCAATCATATTGCTCAAAATTGACGATTCTGGATTTTTGTACAAAAGATGATTGGTCGAACAAATGACCGAACGAACGAACGCAACCATAAACCTACCTTTAGTGTTGAATTCGATAAAAAAGTGAATGGAATGGCCACTCAATCGTCTAACTCAAACGTCTATTAAGAATTGAGTTATTTGATTTTTCCCTCATTAAATTCAGTTTTTGTGAACGTCAAAAGTGTTTGCTCGGACGAAGTAATTTGGAGCGAGACAAAGTTCGCCGGGTCAGCTTGTTATTTAAATAAACGAAATCGTGTAAAATAACTCAGCTTCTGTTCTTACCCAATATGCAATGCCGACGGAATTCCATTTACATTCGCGTTCTAAAACCACACTGCTTCTATGGAAAGAACCATGTGTATCACGCGGAAATTCGTACTCCCCGCCAAAGAAGTGTCACAAAAATTCCGGTATCGGTGTGAATACCAACTAAAAAGAGTAAAAAACCACAGAAACAAAAAGCACGTGTTGTATATATTTTCCAATTGGAATAAATAATAATTCTTATTTGAAATAAAACAAAATTTTCCATTTATAATAAAATAAATATTAATTTTTTATTCACATTATTTTTTATTTGTGTACAAAAAAACAGAAAATTTATTTACATATTTAAATTTAATAAATTGAGTTTTGTATTGCATCCGCCAGCATATTGAGATCTTGAAAAAAAAAATCATTGAAAATTTACTACGTAAATGTATTTCGCGAGGACGCCATTGTGAGACAGATCTCTATTACCTTTTTAGTCCAAATTTGCACATCGCGATCACTAAATAAGTTAATAATTATTATTATATATTTAAATTTAAAATTATTTACTTTAACAAATCGAAAAACATTATAATGAAACACAACACTTTAAAGTAAAAAAAACTAATTATGTAGTGCAACCATGCACGTCGACTTGTCAGAAGAAACTGAAAATAAAAGATACAATCGAAACTTATAAAACGAAAATAATATTACCGCGAAATAGAAAGAGAAAAAACAATTATTTTTCTCCAAAATCAATATTTTTGTGTCTTTGATATTTTGTAGTACGGAATTTTGTACGACATTTGAGCAGTTTTTTCCACACAGTGGAATAATTGCATACTGGGTAGATACACTTTATATTCTTATAAGAAATCATGAGTATTCAACAATTGGGTTTAATTGGACCTTTGTTTACTTTTTCATGTTTTCACTTTTAGTTCCTTTTTAATAAAATTCGCAGACAATTTTCGAGTTTTGGTTATGCCAACAGTGCAACCTATAAACTAATGCAGAGAACGAGTAAAAGAGCGAGAAGAAAGATAGATAAAAGGACTTGAAGGCAAACACGATTCCTGCCGTAGCCTGTTAATCCATATTATCTTAAACTTAAAAACAAATATAACAAATTTTCCCTCGGGCATAGGATACGAGTATAAGGATACTCGTAGTACATTAGTAACGTAAATAAATAATCAACAGATACCCCGTTTAAGTCGTTGTCTTTTAAGTCGTTATGAAATATTTCCTATCTATGAATTCCTATCTATGTTATGAATTCCTATCTATTTTTCAATATTTATTATGTTTTTGTTGACAGTTTGTGAAAAAGGGGGAAATACGAGCATCTTCCATCGAGATAAATGTACATACATATATACATACGATATGGATGCCGTATAAAGTTCAATATTTAATTTTTCAATGAAAATTTCATAATAATTTTCACGTATAGTATAAGACGAAGGTTATACATCCTAACCTCAAAATATTGGGGCGAGTTTAAAACTAAATATGATAAATTTAATACCACGAACTAGAAGATGGATTACGCTAGTGTAAGATTGCTGTTGCCGTATCTACACGAGTACAGAAAATTATTGATTATAATTTTATTCAAATATACGACATAAAAAATCTTTGCAAAAATCATCAAATTGTATTCCCCATTTATTTCGATATAGAAATGAGAGCTAGAGAAAGAACCACGTTAAGCGTAAAATATATATTTCCGTATGAGTTCATTTTTCAAATTTATATTTATGTCATAAAAGGTGCAAACATGATTATTTCCACCTTTTCAATTTTCACTTTTTTTTTTTTGTTCTCTGTTATAACTAAATGCATAACATGTATACGTATGTGAATATACTACAATCGTATATCGTACGGCATAAATGTATATAATAAATCCATAAGTTAATCTAAGACTAACCGAAGAAATATTTTTATTTGAAATTTAAAATTCTTTCTCCTATTTTGTATGCATATTTTATACACAATAAACCATAAAATAAAATAATTTAAATTTTTCGGTTTTGCAGAAACAGAATTTTGTGGTAAAATTAAAATGAAATTTTTTTTTGTGTTTATTTCTTTAAGTAATATTATTTTGTTCGCCTCATGAATTTAATAAATTTCATTGGGCTGGGAGGAAAAAAGCAAGATTAGGCACACAAAACCACAATAATTTTTACGAAATGAAATAATTTTGTATTTAATTCTCCAGGAAACTAAATTTGTTGTTATATATTTGTATAAATTTTTGCAGTGTTGAATCTAATCTACTGCATAAAGCAATCACAAGGTATGAACGCCCCAATGTCTCTCGAATGTATGTAAAAATAGTAAATATTTCAAATTATTCCGGTGTCAAAATTAAACAAACAAGAAACGATATCTTGACATTTCACAATGAAAAATAAAATATTTTATTCTTAATGTTTACATTTCAATAATATGTGAAAATAAAACTTTTAAATTACGTTTCATTCAAAAAATTGCTAAACTTGTTCAAAAACTATCACAGCACGTATATTCCGAGTATTTCCATTTCGAATGCATTTTAAAAAAAAAAATTTTTAAATATCAAATACATAACACTTTATGGTTGTAGTTATGAATTTTAAATTTTCATTGAATTTCGATTTTCAAAAATACACGTCATATTTATTCCAAAGCTTATCAGTAATATTAAAAAATTCTTCAAATTAAACGTAAAATTCTCGTTTAGAAATTGTTTAGTGTCATAAGAGCAACACAATTATTTAATTTCATCCAACGATTTATTTGGTAACCGTCCAAATGGCACAGTGGTTAAAACTGTGGCGTTTGGATCGGGAGGTACCGGTTTCGCATCCTGATAGGGGCAAGATGCAAAGTATAAGGTTTTCCAATAACGTTTCATTTTGAATAGCTTCCTATTTGCACAATAAAATTTTGCAGTGAAAGTTCTCAAAACTAAAGCACTTTTGGGTCGTCGTGAAGCACCTTCTCGGCCGGTAATAGTGAAACTAATAGAAAAATTTGAGCTGTTGAGATAAGTTAGTGATGTGAAGAATCGAAACCGTGTGCGTCGCTCAAGAACAACTGAGAATAGTGTGTAGCGCCCACGTAAAGAGATCGCTACAAGTTGAGGGTTAAATAATGTATTATAACAATCCACATATCTTGATTATGCAATGGTAGTGGATATACTTTTAATTTTGTATTGTTGAGAATAAACAAAAAAAATCGAATAACCTGAAAAAAAAAAGAAAATCCTCGGGCGGTTCTTAATTAATCAGTTTAATTTTGGTGTTCTGATTGTATAGAACTACTTAAATGATAATTAGTACCAAAAAAACAATAAATTAATAGCAAAAGTTTGTTAAATTTTAAAATTGCTTCCTGTTGGGAAAAAGCAAATGTGCATCGCGATTTAAATACGTCTAAGGATATATGAAGTTTAGTGATATATATATGTATATATATATATATATATATATATATATATATATATATATATATATATATATATATATATATATATATATATATATATATATATATAGATATATATAAACCGTAACCTTAGTCCGTAAGTGAATATAAACTGTATTATTTAGTGATTTAAGATACATACAAATCGGTGAACAAATAAAGAAGATTTTATCTAATAAACCGGAGGAAACATGTATGTTTAACAGTGATTGTCTGAAGATAGAAACAAAGCCAGATAATAAAACAAAAAGACATATCATTGAAGTGCAAAATCGTATTTCGAAAAAAAAAATAAGTAAAACGTGTAAGTGACCGTACAACGTAAAAGAGTATAAGAACATTAATGTTGTACCTCTATACCAAAAATATACAGGTGCTCACCAAATTGGGTGTGACATTTTATTAATCGAAATGTGCGTACCAAAAGTTAATAATAATACTATTCATAATAATTAAATTATAATAATATATTGACGATAATTGAAAAATAATAATACAAGTTAATAAATCAACAATAATAAATAAAAAAAAACGCTTCGATTCGAGATATTCATACATGTGCTCACAAAAAAAAACTGTTAAGGACAAATCATCGCATAAACAGTGAGTTAGTTGAGTAACTGTACGATAAACGTTATCATGGGATTTGGGATATTAGTGAGTGTTCTATTATGTACAATAAAAAGAAAGAAATTGACGTCATATAATTAAGTAAGAATTTTTTTATTGTAATTTAGTTTTAAGATTCGTTTTTCATTTTTTCTAATTTTATAATTAAGTTTTTTTGTAATTGGATAATTCTTAAATATATATTAGTGTACAAATATTTTTCTATGGGTTAATGTAATTAAAATTTAACTCAAAATTAATTCATATATAAATATACGTATAAAAATGTTATTTTTGCAAATTTTAATTAATCGATATTGTTTTTTTGGTTTTTATTCTTCTCGATCGGGTTTTCGCTAGTGTCGTATTATTTTTATTTCAGGTATATATGAAGGAAAATATATAATGGAATGAAATAGAGAAACAATACAGAAGATGAGGTGAGTGATCGAATTGATTGATGTGGTTGGTGAACTGTTGTGCTTGCAGTGATTATTTATTTTTTATTTTTATTTCTATCTCGGTCTATCAAGGCTTAGTTACGTTCCAATAAACCCCACGCCAACCATGAGTCATAGCCGGCTTTAGAAGACCGAATTTGAACCTCTGACTAGGTAATTTCTGCAACGGGAAGACCAACAATATGGTGGTCATTTCGTTACAAGTGCTGCTGTAGCCCGTAGTGTTGAAGAAAACCCAGGTTTGTCAATTCCTCGTTGATCTTTGGAATTAGACATTCCACAAATGACTTAAGGCTTTTAAAGTTCAGTTAACACAAGAACTCAAGCTTACGTGAAACACAAGCAACGAAACAATCGCAATTTTGCAAGAAAAGTTTCCTGACAGTGTTATTTCTCGAACAGGTGATCACAATTGGCCACCGCGATCTTATGATTTAACACCTTTAAACTTTTGGTTGTAACAATTTGGGTCAAATGGAGTGCTATATTATCAGACGCGACTGAGATAACAATTTTTTTTCTTAATTATTATTTTGGACGTAGTTAGTGTAGGTAAATTGTGGTTCATCCAATGTTATTTATTAATATTTAGTATGGAGCGTAAAGCTCCCTCTCTCTGGGTTTTTTTTGTGATTAAAAATATTTCATGCATGTTCAATCACCGGTTTGAACATGGCATAATTTATTATATATTTAATGACAACTTGCACTTTTTATTATATATATGCAACGACCGTGGCATTAATTGCATTAACTATATAAGCATTTTTTATATGTAATACTTATTCTTAACCGCTTACTATGCAATTGATTTGTATAAAAGAAAAACATATTTGTATAATAAAGCAGAAGTTAATTAACCACGTAAAACAGTCTTCTCATTACTATCTACTAGACCACACCAGTGGTAATCTAGTAGGAAGCCAAAACATTAAATTATCCAAAGCCAAGTTTACGCCTTGGCCAAACCTAGGAGATTTAACATTGGTCCTTCGACGCCAAAACAACAACCGGCGGACTATATAAATTTCGACCCAATAACCAACAGGCATCGAACCTAACAACCACAAAAACAGGCGGTATACAAAATACTTCGAGCTACTGGTCATAATCATTCCGAGCCACATTACAATAAAAATATGGATGCTTTATATAAAAAGCAATGTACGCGTGTCGAACAACTGCAGCGGTTAAAATCCAATTACAGCAAGGATTCCGAAAGTAGACGGACAACTGTTTACTTAGAAGATAAACTGGGAAAACTAGATGACTGGTGGACCAGTTACACGGATGCAGACAACGAAATGAAAGACCAAGACTTCGACAACGATCCAACGCATAGTTACTGGGCTGAGCGGGACACAGTAAAACAACTGTACACAACGTTCAAACGTGAGATAGAAAGAAAACTCGAAATAGCAACACGAGAGGCAATTCCAACGGGATCACCAAC
Organism: Nephrotoma appendiculata; assembly: GCA_947310385.1. Taxonomy (NCBI): domain Eukaryota; kingdom Metazoa; phylum Arthropoda; class Insecta; order Diptera; family Tipulidae; genus Nephrotoma; species Nephrotoma appendiculata. The sequence goes on from OX371224.1 coordinate 166,045,323, forward strand.
AAAAAAACCATTAACAACCGACTATAGTAGTGCTACAAACGATAGTAGTACCAACAGCAACCGCAGTACCACGAACAACTACGCGCTTGAACCAGAACAAGCACATCGGTACAAAACACAAGAGGTCAAAATGCGTCTTTGCTATAAGTTAATAGCCGATACAAATGAGCTATTAGGAAAGCAGGGCAATCATGTCCAACTACAACATAAGCTGCAACAGCTGAATGCAAGGATAGCACAAATAGAACAACTACACGAAGACATATTGGTGCACGCAAATGCAGGTGAAGAAGAGCGTACAACTTACTTTACCGACGATTATTACTCTGCATTGGTCAACGAAAGTGAAACATTACGTTGTAAATTGGTTAAAAATGAACGCGGACAACAAACAACCGATAGTGAAAAAGGCAAGATAAAATTAAAACGGATTGAGATACCGAAGTTTTACGGAGAAACTCTGAAATGGGCAGCTTTCTACGATTTATTTAGAAAGTTGGTTCACGAAAATGACGATTTAAGCGACACCGTCAAGATGCACCAACTAAAAACAACAGTCCAAGGTAGCGCAGCTAGAATCATTAGTCATCTGGAAGCAACAGGGGTGAATTACCAAGATGCTTGGAATCTATTGGTAAATCGGTACCAAAATAAGCGGCAAATGGCAACAGCACATATCAACCACATTTTGAATTTCCCCAGCATGCATGCAGAATCAGCAACAACTATGAAATCGTTATACGATACATTAACGGAAAGCATGCATGCCATCAAAAACTTGGGCGTAATAACCATATCTTGGAATTACATAGTAATTCCAATTGTAATCAGAAAACTAGATAATGAAAGTTTGAGGCTGTTTGAGAAGATCATTCCCGATCCTCGTGAGATGCCAACAATAGAGGAATTTCTGGCATTTTTGGAAAGCAGATTCCAAGCCTTAGAAGCCGCCAGACCAAAATCACTCACCTTTCGCAATTCCGGACCAACTCAATAGCCAGGCACCACTCCACAATTATCAAGACTTAAAAATCTACACGTAAAAGCATAATGGACATGTATTAATTGCAAGCAGACACATGAACTTCAAGACTGCTTGAAGTTTCAACAAATGTCTACATTGGAATGTAGCAGATTGATCAATCAACACAATCTGTGTAAAATATGTTTGGAAAAATTTCATCAACCGTGTTTAAAATCAACACGATGTTTAGTATGCAAAGGAGCCCACCACACTCTCCTACACTATAATAATCACCCACAACGTACAATGCTTACCAAAAGGGAGGATGACAATCCAAAAAAGGAAGTAAACGAAACATGCATTGTGACTAATCATTTTGTAAACCAATTTGAACAACCATCTGGTACACTATTGGCCACAGCAATGGTTGAGGTACAAAATGGAAAGCAACAACCAACCCTGTTACGAATGTTAGTAGATCCCGGTTCACAAATCTCATTTATCACCAACGAGGCATCGAAGAAAATCAAACAACCGGCGATAAAAACGCATGTGGAGATTAGTGGCTTAAATGATAGCGATATCACGACTGCCACAAAATTAGTCATTTTTCGAATAGGAGCACGATTTTCTTCAACCTTCTCCATGGAAATAGAAGCATTAGTATTGCCGAATATAACTCGACCACTACCTGAACAACATTTCGATAATCAAAGATGGGAACATTTAAATAATCTACTGTGGGCGGATCCAACTTACAACCAACCAAATAAAATTGACATTTTATTAGGTGCGGATTATTAACCAAATATCCTGATAAACCAAGTTGTAAAAGGAAATCAAGGCGAACCAATCGCCCAACAAACGGAGCTAGGATGGATCATATTTGGAAATATTGTAAACGAAAAATCCCCGAGCGTCCAATCCATGGTTACCTTGGTAGATATTGAAAACCAGTTAAAGCGGTTCTGGGAAGTGGAAGAGATATCACCCAAAAACTTTATGACAGAAGAAGAAAGGATGTGTGAAGAACATTATCAACAGAATTACTGTCGAACCACCGACGGCCGCTACATGGTACGTATTCCGTTTCAACAAAACATAACATCAATCGGTTCATCCAAACAACGAGCACTGGCTAGGTTCATTCAACTAGAACGACGTTTGTCAGTAGTTAATGAATTTTCTACTAGATATAGAGAGTGTATAGAAGGGTATTTCAACCAGGGACACCTCATTGAAAGTAATGAACATACGCAGAACGAATATTACATTCCTCACCACGCAGTAGTCAAAACCACCAGCACTACAACAAAATTAAGGGTAGTATTTGACGCATCAGCTAAGACCGATAAAAACGTTAGCCTAAATGAAACTCAACTCGTGGGTCCAAAATTACAAGAAGATCTGATGTCAATTTTAATTCGATGGAGAAAATACAAGGTGGCGTACACAGCAGATATAGAACAAATGTATAGACAGGTAAAAGTACATCCCGATGATCAACAATATCAGAAAATATTATGGAGGAAGACGCCAGATGAAGTTATAAAATCATACCAGCTAACAACCGTAACTTTCGGTATGTCATCTGCGCCATATCTGGCTATCAAGACATTGCAGCAATTAGCAACAGATGAAAAAGTGAAATTCCCGATTGCGGCCAACATAATAATGAGCGACTTCTACGTGGATGACGTATTATCAGGAGGTAACACCCTCGAAGAAGCTCAAAATGCACAAAACCAACTTATCAGTGCACTTAAAACCGGAGGATTTAATCTAAGAAAATGGGCGTCTAATTATCCTCAACTATTAGAAGCTGTCGGTTCAGAGTCGAGAGCTCTCAAGCCTATCATAATTAACGAAGATGCTGTAAAAACATTAGGATTGCTGTGGAACCCTACAACCGATACCTTCGAATTCAAGGTGAACCTTAACGAAAAAAATGGTATCATGACAAAAAGAAAGATGTTATCCGAATCATCAAAGGTTTTCGATCCATTAGGATGGTTGTCTCCAACCTTAATACAAGCCAAAATTTTAATGCAAACTCTATGGATCTCAGGCGTTACGTGGGATGAGAAGCTGCCTGAAGACGTCGAAAATAAATGCCGCCAATACTATGTCTCGCTCCCGAAGCTAGAGGCGATCAAAATCCCAAGGTGGATCAACTTCAACTCTACGTTACCAGGAGAGTTGCATGGATTTTGTGATGCTTCAGAAGCGGCTTATGCAGCAATAATATATTTTTACGATAGATCGTTAAATAAGGCAACTTTGTTAACATCAAAAACCCGGGTGGCACCAATAGCAACCAAATTAACGCTACCAAGGCTAGAGTTATGTGGAGCCAGTCTGCTTGCTAATCTAATGAGCAAAGTACAACAGGACATGAAATTCGATAAAACACCAACATATTTTTGGACGGATTCTATGATTGTTTTGGGATGGGTGAAAAACAAGCCTCACAAATTTAAAACATTCGTAGCAAATCGAATCTCGGGAATCCAGAAGTTAACTGCCTCATCTCAATGGTTTTATGTAAAATCATCCGACAATCCCGCAGATTATATGCATCCCGGGGTATTGAGGCCAATCAATTAATCATACACAATTTATGGTGGAACACGTTTTCAAAACGGCAATCCAACTAACACCAATGAAACTAGAAGGAACGCCAGATCAAGTGGAGCTGAAACATCCGATTGTTGGGGCCACGACAGTGACATCAAATAACCCGATTGAGAATTTATATCGAAGGCATTCCAATTTCAATACAATAAAAAGGATTCTAGTATATGTATTGAAATTTATTGACAAAAGCCGAAGGAATACTGTAAACAACCAAGAAGTTCCCACGACAGAAGAACTAAAAAATGCTACCCAAGTATTGATTAAACTGGCACAAAGGCAACGCTTGAGGAACGAAATTTACGATCTTACAAACCAGAAAGGAGTGGCAAATAAAAGTAAGATTAAATCTTTGTCTCCTTTCATGCAGGATGATATCTTACGCGTTGGTGGCCGAGTCCAAAACACAACCTCTTGGAGCTACGACGAGAAACAGCCGATTATTGTTCCAAGAGATTATTCCATTACTAAACTGTTGATTGAACAAGCACATAAACAAACAATGCATGGAGGAACACAAATACACAATTAACCCTGGCTCATCTTCGCACCAGGTACTGGATCATTCACGGTCGGAATCTAACAAGATTTCATATCGAAATAGCCGCCCGGATTACTCCCGGAAGACCATTTTTGAGAACTGAAGTCGACTATGCGGGACCTCTTCTGATTCGAACAACAAAAGGAAGAGGTCACAAGGCACACAAGGGTTATTTAGCGATTTTTGTTTGTAAGACAACAAAGGCCATACACATTGAGCCAGTCAGTGATCTAACTAGTGAAGCATTCATCGCGGCATACAAAAGATTCACTGCACGTAGAGGATTATGCAGTGATTTGTATAGCGACAATGGTACCAACTTTGTCGGTGCTAAAAATCAACTTGAGCGCGAATTAGCTGCACTAATTCGTAATTCAAATAAGGAAATTGCGCAATTATTAGCAAATGATGAAACAACATGGCATTTTATACCACCGGTATCCCACACATTTTGGAGGACAATGGGAAGCGGCCGTTAAGTCAGTAAAAAGATGCTTAATAAAGGTCATTGGAGAAGCAACATTGACTTTTGAAGAATTATCAACGGTTACGTCACTAATAGAAGCTTGCTTAAATTCAAGACCACTGGCACCACTATCAATCGACCCTACAGATGTTACCTTCTTAACGCCTGGACACTTTTTAATCGGTGCACCTCTAAAAGCAATTCCACAAGATACAATAGCAGAAAAAACCATTCACGGCATAACACGTTAGAAACTTGTAGAAAAAATTAAACAAGATTTCTGGAGAAGATGGCATAGCGAGTACTTAAATCAATTTCAACATAGAAGAAAATGGTCAGATGAACAACCAAACATGAAGATAGGGGACCTGGTTCTCATCAAAGAGGACAAAATTTCTCCATTAAAGTGGCTAACTGGTTGGGTGATGGAAATACACCCAGGCATAGACCAAAAGGTTCGAGTAGTCTCACTTCGTGGCCCGGGAGGAACTCTTATAAAAAGACCGATTCACAAACTTTCACGACTACCAATAGAACATGAGAACGAAACCAACCAAACGAATACACATTCACCGGTCGAGCAACCTCAACAACCAACGATACCTTTACGTGTTCAACCTCCCCGAGAAGTTAAAAAGAAAAGACAAGTATATCACAATAAGGTAATATTCAAAAAAGGAGCAACGATGAGACTAATAATCTTGATGCTCGGCATGATGCAAGGGCTCTTCTCCCTTGGAACATCTGAAATCACTGTAGAACCGCTACCAATGGACACCGGCATATATTTTCACAACAACGGAACTTTTAACCTGATGGCATTGCGGTGGAAAAACATTGTAAACTACAACCTATCAGGATATTGGGACGACATCAGCTCTATAGAATACTACATCAGTCATCTAAATAACACTTGTCAAACGGGGTGAACGGGGGGGAAGAGACCAAAACTCTACGATGTAGTGGTACACCAGCTAACTGAACAAATGCAGGAAATTACATCGCAAAATGCCCTACTCATGTCAACGAACAAGGACCACGCTCTGAGGAAACGTGACATAGGTGATACAATAGGATACATTCTCGGTGATGCGTTCGGCATCATGAATCAAAGAGATGCTTCACATATAGAGAATCAACTGGAAAAGGCAGAAGATAATGAGAAATATTTATTGGCATTAATCCAAAATCAAACGTCAATCATAGACTCAACAATAAATGTATTTAAACACGACAGAGAGACGACTGTGAAATGATTTAAAATTATCTCACAGCAGTTCTTATATCTCGATGGAAAAATCCAACAATTATCCATAGTTGGTGATCATTATGACAGGGTACAATCTATTACAACATATACTATTCAAATAATGATAATCATGAGGCGAATAGCAGATAAACAACGAGTTATTATCGATGTTATTATAAATGCCCATCAAGGACATATTCATCCAGCCCTGTTGGCCCCTCAACAATTGAAAGAGGAAATCAACCGAATTAAAGATTATATTTCACCAACCATGATGATCCCTGAAGGCGATGACGATTATAGAATTGGGCACATTTACAACCTGCTAACCGTGCAGACAAGAGTCACGAATAATCATATCCTCTTTCTCATCCAGATGCCTTTAGCATATTCGGAGACGTATCAATTATTTCACATAGTACCAATCCCAAAAATGGTCAATTACACATAATAATGCGAACAACAGAATACCTCATAGTAAATATGCATCGAGAACGTTTCGCTCCTCTAACTAACGATGAACTACAACAATGCGTTCAAATTAAAAATAATGCATATTTATGTACCATTTCGCAAATTTACAACATACAATCAAATCAGTCACAATGTGAAATGAACCTATTAAGACGTGTAGCGCAGAATTTGAACGGTTGTACAACAACTATATTGCACCAACTGAACTAATGGATGCCAGTAGACACAAACAAATGGCTATTTTCGGTAACAGCACCAAAAATCGTTGATCTAATATGTGTTCGTCAGATAACCACAATGAAGCTGCAAAATTCTGGGATACTCAGTCTGGATCGGAAATGTACTTTAAAAAACGGGCATTTCTATCTCACAACCATCGACGAAAAATCCTATATGATTAATTCTTCTTTTGCTGCAATAAAGATTCAGAGTGAACTGAAAAATTCATCATATTTATCGGAGCTACCGACGATTCCATAAGAGGGAGGCACCAACAATTCAGCGAACCTCAGTTTAAATAAGGACATAATTAATCTTGAAACGGCCATTGCTCAACAAAAATTAAAGTAAACGGCCTTACCTAAATCAATGGACTCTTCTAATGTCGGGCATCACATTCATCATTACGTGATGACTTACACCATGGTGATCATATGAGTGCTCATAATTTTGTTATATCTCTGCAGACGCAAGACAAACCACCGGGTTTCCTCCGAAGACATGTCACCACCACAACGGCCAACGCCACGGCCAAGGTCTCTCAATTGTACAGCCTCGCAGTATGTTCAATCACGGGTTTGAACATGGCATAATTTATTATATATTTAATGACAACTTGCACTTTTTATTATATACAGTGCTGTGCAAAAAAAATTGGGCAAACATATTTTATTGCAAATTGGATTATTTTTTTGCTAAAATTACAAAACTTTTGAACGCAATTTGCTTATTTTTTCATTTTAAATTCATGTATGACGTAATTTTTAGAAAAAAAAAAATGTACCTGCAATTTAGGGGAAAAACCCTGAAAAATGCCATAATATTCAAAATACGGTGATTGGAGTTAAAGTAATGGAATAAATTAAACACTTATTTTTTAATTTTTTTTTTGTTTTTTATTGATTTATAGAAGTTCTATCTTTAATATTAAAGTTTTAGTGGACCGCCATTTGCTTTCAGTACAGCGATAAACCTCCGATTCATTGAATTTGATAAATTTTTCAAAGTCGTAGGAGGTATGGATTCCCAAATCGCCATCAACAAACTTTTCAAAGCTTTAATCGATCTGGACGCTTTGTTGCTACTTTTAGCTACATTATAGACTAAATATTTCCAATGGGATTTAAGTCTGGACTATACGGGGGCCAGCTCAACAAATCGATACTTCTTTCTTCGAAGTACTTTTTTACCTTTAAATAAAGAGATAAGAAAAAAAACAAATTTTTAACAAATTATTTATGTTTATCTGAAAGCCAATCTTTTTATCTACAATTCAAATTTAATAACTCACAACGTTGGCGGTATGGCACGGAGCGCTGTCCTTTTGAAAAATAAATTTGCAAGTCTCGCCAAAAAGCTTTAAAACAAAAGGCTCAAATTCGTTGTGTAGGACCTGCAGATGAACAGCTGCTGTAATGCTGGAACTAAGGAAGCACAAACGCCCGGTTTAATTGCCAGAAAAGCATTCCTAGACCATAATTCTTCATTTTTCGGTGGAAGTCTTAAAAAACATTCGTTGCCAAGTCTCTCGCCCGGTTTTCTTCTAACCAGAATTCTTCAATCTCCAACATACAGCTTGAATTTTGATTTATCGAGGAAAATCACATCATTCCACATCTCTGGAGTCCAAGAAATATGCTCCTGAGCCCATATCAAAAATTGTTTTTTCACTAGTAATGTGAACGCAGGATTCTGGACTGGTTTAAGTGCTCTCAAACCAGCTTTAACAAGTTTTTTTCTCACTAAGCTGGCTGAAATTTCTTTTTCTGTTGCTCGCTCAACATCCCGTCTTATGTCCGATGAAGTTTTAAAACGGTTCCGACGACATTGTAATATTATGAAACGATCTTCCACTGGCGTTGTCTTTCTGGGCCTTCCAGAGCCTTTCTTTCTTTGTGTACTGCCTATCTCTCGCAATTTTTTAATATTCCACGCGGTAGTACTTGTTGGAATGTTTAATCTTTCAGCTATTTCACGCGTGGTTAAATTTTCTCGCGCCCAAATCAACATAATGCTTTTACACTGCTTACTAACTTTTCCCATTTTTTAACTAAACTTGCCTTTATTCTTTATTTGACTAGGATCACTTACAGAATAACTTAATCTTACAAAATATGCACTATTTATACTCAAACAAAAAAAAATACACGCCATAAAACATCTGAACCCTAATCTCGGCCAAGAACGGTAGGCGTAAAATAAAGTAATTGCTTGACCAATTTTTTTGCACATCAGTTGCGGGGTTATACCGATGTAAAAAAAACAAAAGGCAGTCCACCAAAATATTAATATTAAAGATAAAATTTCTATAAATCAATAAAAAACAAATAAAAAATTAAAAAATAAGTGTTTAATTTATTTCATTACTTTAACTCCAATCACCGTATTTTGAATATTATGGCATTTTTCAGGGGTTTTCCCCTAAATTGCAGGTACATTTTTTTTTCTAAAAATTACGTCATACATGAATTTAAAATGAAAAAATAAGCAAATTGCGTTCAAAAGTTTTGTAATTTTAGCATAAAAATAATCCAATTTGCAATAAAATATGTTTGCCCAATTTTTTTTGCACAGCACTGTATATGCAACGACCGTGGCATTAATTGCCTTAACTACAGGGTTATCCAATTCGAGGTTGATAAAGTAGAAATCTGTATACCGACATCTGTCAAAGATAAACGTCAAGTACGCTGTCATTTATTTAGTTGACATTCTGCCATTTAAGAATATGGAGCATTTAACAATCGACCAACGCGTTAAAATTATTAAATCTGCTGATGCTGATTTTTCGAACAAAATTTTCTTCAGTGATGAAGCTCATTTTTCGCTTGGTGGATACGTTAATAAGCAAAACTGTAGAATTTGGGGCTCAGAAAATCCACAATTGATTGTAGAGAAGCCATTACACCCGGAAAAAGTCACTGTTTGGTGCGCATTGTGGTCTGGTGGTGTGATTGGGCCGTATTTTTTTGAGAACAACCATGGACGAACCGTTACCGTCAATTCTGAGCGCTATGGCCGCATGTTAACCGATTATTTTTTTACGAAAATCGAAGATTATGATCTTGACGATATGTGGTTCCAGCAGGATGGAGCAACCAGTCACGTAACACGAGCAAATCGAGATCTTTTGCAAGAGAAATTTCCTGTACGTTTGATTTCGCGATTGGCTGATGTCAATTGGCCTCCAAGATCCTGTGATTTAACGCCTTTGGATTTCTTTTTGTGGGGCTACGCGAAAGATCGTGTTTACGCAAACAATCTTCAAACTCTTGACGAATTGAAAACTAATATTCGTAAGGTAATGGCCGAGATACCGCCCGAAATGTGCCGAAAAGTCATTGAAAATTACCTCAAAAGAATCAAGGCCTGTAAGAAGTCCCGTGGAGGACATTTGAATGATATCTTGTTTAACTAAAAATGGCAAGGATCAATCTGTAAAATGAAATAAAAATTACAATACATTCCGAATATTTTGTGTGTTTTTTTTAAGTTTACTTTATCAAGCTTGAATTGGATAACCCTTTATATAAGCATTTTTTATATGTAATACTTATTCTTAACCGCTTACTATGCAATTTATTTGTATAAAAGAAAAACATATTTGTATAATAAAGCAGAAGTTAATTAACCACTTAAAAACACTCTTCTCATTACTATCTACTAGACCTCACCAGAGGTAATCTAGTAGGTAGCCAAAACATTAATTATTCAAAGCCAAGTTTACGCCTTGGCCAAACCTTGGAGATTTAACATGCATTTTAGTACATTGTCAGACTGATAACAATAAATGATAAAGTTTTGATTAATATATTTTTTTTTGTTTGGCGATTAAACTGTAGATTGAAAATTATTTCGTTCGACAATTTTCTTTATTTTCTTTTAAGTTTAGTTAATTTAGTACGCACTTGTATGTGCTTTCGTAAAATTTGGAAAGCGGTAACTTGGTGGAAATGATGCTGCAATAAGAAGATATGAATGCTTATATTCTTTTTGATTATTTCATTATGTATTGGTAAAGAAGATAGATTTTGTAATTCATTCCCCTTCCTATAAGTTACCCATCGATATGGAGAAGAGCATGAAGAGAGAAAAACATTAACTTTTGGATTGATGTTGATTTTGGATAGAAAAAGTTTTGTTTTGGTCGGCGGAACTCAAGCGGTGAACACCTGACAAAACAAATGGATTTGGGAAGAATATAATGGCAAACGCATGGGTCTGAAGAAAAGGAAACGAGGAACCGAGCTGTGACGCTGGCTGGTGTTTTGCAGATGTGCTTTTTCATCAGGAGTACGGTATAAACATTTTTTTTATTAAAACTATTTGATTTGGACTTTGTGTATATATATATAGAGATAGATATAGTGTTTTGGTGTAAAGAAAATAGTGCGTAAAGAAAACTTTTAAGAATAACATCCGAATGAAACGATCCGAGAATAAATGGATCGATAAGTTGAAAAGTTACTATCGTAAGATAGAGTAATAAAAAAAAGACATAATTAAGACTTTTCTTGGATGTGAATCTTGCCGAATGTGTAATTAATTATATGATGCGTGTTTAGTACAAAAATGCTCAAAAGTGCCGTTTGTCGACCAGATGGATGCTGTTTTTGTTTGTTTGAGACCGCATGGACACATGTTCTCTGACCTCCATTTTCCTTCCTACACACTAAAAAATTTTCGGATATTCTATAAATTTATTTATATTTTTGTTCAGATAATTTATATTTATATGAAATTCTATATAAAAATTATAAATATTGAACCTATATAATTCATAGTATAAATACAATTTCTATACTTCCATTTGTATACTTTTTATAACCTACAGTATAAAACTTCAGTCTTATACCTTGATTGGTATGAAATTAATATATTTATCATATACAAATTTTGTTTTATACGATTAGTCTTATAAAATTAATAGAAACACGAATATGTTTTGTTAAAAACGGAATTTTTATACTGCAAGGATCGTTTGATATTTTTTTCAGTTCTGTGGATATCGTGTAGTGAGTAGAAGTGTTTTTAAGTTTTATTGTAGATTTGTGAAGTTGTTAATAGTGTCATTTAATATAATTTGTTAATTGTATAGTGAAATATCATAATAATAAATGTATACACAATCTGTGCTAAATCATGTATATAAAAAATGTGAATAAAAAAAATGTGTGGGTCATTTCACGAATATTTTAAAAATTTAAATAAAAATCAATGGATTTTAAAAATGTTTGCAGAAGCATAGCAATTCGCCAACAACAAAAGTTTTCAACCCTTAAAAAAAATTAAATCTAGAAGGAAAAGTGGAAAATGTGAAAAATACTTTACTTAGTAAAGAGTTTATACAAGAAAATAATTTATCTGATAAATCGTTAAATATATCGTTTATTAATTATAATATACACTATCACCCTGGATTTTTCTAAGCCTCACCAGAAAGTGATGACGATAACCATAACGAATTTTATGTAATAAAGTTTATACTTTTAGAGAATGAGATATTGTATTTTTGTCTCAAAAGTATTTGTTTGTCACGTTTGACAAGCTATGGCACAGTCAATACTACGCAGTCCTTATTCTGTATTATAGACACTATTAGTATTTTGGAAATTCCTAACTTCTGCCATTGTTTTATATTTTAAAATATTTCAAAGTAATAAAATGCATTTAGGATCACATCTGTTATTGTTTTAAGATTATTTTACGACATTCTTAACCCTTTGAGAACTGGTGTCAACAGATGTTGACATGTTTTTATAGTAATTTTCCGCTTTACTATTTCCGTGTATTTGGTGTGTTAGATATTATTTATGTTCTATTACTATTTGGAAGCAAACATTTATTCTATGTTTGAGTATAGTACTAAATTTGACAGAGCTATAATTATTTTTGTGCCAACCATTCCCGCCAAAATATTACTTCCACGTAAAGTAAGCAAAAAATTCATTTTTATATAGTATAATATTATTGTAAGGTTAAAATCATTTGTAATTCGTGTTCGTAAATCTCGTAAATATGCACTACACAAAAAATTATAATGTTTTTATTCGTTTTCAAGCTCTTACGATAGTTAAAATACACGTCAACGTATGTTGACAAATCGCCTTAAATGTAATAGAAACATTTTTCTTTAAGTTAACATATGTGGACAAATTTTCTGAAGAGTTGCATTTGTACAAAACAAAACGAAAAATGATGAACCATCGGTTACAACAGTAACACCTGTACGATTTACGGAAATTCGCCCACAAAATCATGTCCGATTTAATGGAGTGGACTATTTGCCGTCTGCCTTTGTTTCAAGAAAACCATTTGGCTAGCAGATGCAAAAACATTGATTGCTAAGTTTCATCACAGGTGATTTATTCGAAAGTTAGTTTAAAATTCTACGAATAAAACAAAATACGAAGAGACAGTTACATCATCAGCAATGACCACTGGACGATCGATGGAAGTTCGACCGGAAATAGATGTCCGCTACGATGGGGTTGATCATCTTCCATAGTTTCAACAAAACCACTCATCGAGTAGATGTAAAAAAATCCCGAATTGTAAAGGATCATCTAGAGTACATTGTACTAAGTGCAAAATTCATTTGTGCATTAATTCTAAGAACAATTGCTTTCATGATTTTCATTATAAATAAATTTGTATGTGAGATTTTATTGAGTTACATTTATGAACAATGTGAAATAATAATTATTTTTTAATTTTATAAATCTTAAAACGTTGACTGAATAATGTACTGTGATGAAATTACCAAAATAAGCATTAAATCTAATTAAATATTGAAATGTACTAAATAAACTATTATCTAGCTATTGTTAGATATATGTACTTATAAATTACTATAAAACACTTATACATAGGTGAATTGATAAATAAGATGTAAATACCCAAATTTGTTTGATTATTAGCACCGATGAATAGGATTGTCGACATATGTTGACAGAAGCTGGCGCCGGAACCTTTCTCCGGAGGTCAATTTGGTCAACGGATTTGAAATCAGTGCCCTTCAATCAGCTAAGTACCACCATAATTGATTTAATTCTTACAAAGGTTTGAGGCCGGGTTTCAAAGGGTTAAAAGGTCGCAATAAAACTATTGCATGAAAAAAGAAATAAAATTGAAATTTTGTGACTGAGCTATTAAGTAAGAAATAATCTACGTTAACTGATTTTTATCATTTAGTTAAAAACTTTTGTTTAAGTTAAAATGTGTGTGTTTGGAAGGTCTTAACTGAGACATTTATTTTCAAAAATGAGTCGAAAAAAGGACCTTAGCAGTGATAAAAATCATGCTTTTGCGAGATCGCAAAAATGGAAAAAGTTTATTGCTCATCAGTAAGTAATTTGGCAAATATTCTTCAATCTGGGGGTACATTTTATGAGATCAAAAGAAAAAACTGTAAGAGGATCAGGAAGATAACACCCTGAACAGACCGGAAAATTACTCAATCGGCCTTAAATAAGCGCAGAACAACAACAAGCGAGCTACAAAAGCACCTTAGTGAAGAAGGGATAAAGATATCAGTGATGACATTGCGACGAAGGCTATATGGAAATAATTTGAAATGCAAGCATCCAGCAAAGAAAAACAGACTCTCTGGAAAAATGCGGCCAACGTCTTTTTTAGGGTAAACTTCATAAACACTGGACAATAGACGACTACATGAAGGTAAATCGGTATTTTAACACTCATTATATATTTTTAAAAATTAAATAAAAAAAAATCCAAAATTAAAGAGTTTTTTTTTAATTTATAGGTTATATTTAATGATGAATGCAGGATAGAGACCGTTACAGAATCGGCCTAGTTCGTCTAAAGGAGACTAGGAGAAAGATTTAGAAAGAATTGCGTATAGTCAGGAGTACAAAACATCCGCCATCAGTAATGATATAGAGCTGCATTAGTGGAGATGAACCGGAGGAAACCATGAGGAAAGAATAATATCAAAAGGTGTTCTTTACAGAAGTCTTCTTTCCTCACATGAGGTCGTTGGGTCAAGGCCAATACTTTTACACTTTTATGAAAGATGGAGCTCCTTGCCATACCGCAAAAATCATAGAGAATGTCCTCCTTAACCAAAATAATGACATCCTCTCTTGGCCTGGCAATTCTCCGGAATGAAACCCTATCGAGCATTGTTGGGCCTTACTAAAAAGTCCAACGTATATGAAACCCCCAAACTTACAGTGTCCACCCTAAAAAAAATATTGAAAAATTTGGAGAAATAGTGATGAAATTCGCAATATGATCAATACTTGTATAATGTATTAATTTAATCGTAGCTCTTGTACACTTTTGTAAGTAAAATTAATTAAACATAACACTTAAAAAATAATATGATTTTGATAAAAATATCGAATTTAAAAAATAATCTAAAATTGTTTTATTTATTAAATTTCATCAGTATTGAAAATTGAGTTCAATTCTAACATATGGAATTTCCAAATTTCTATACTAAAGCATCTAAATTTTATACGATACCCAGATTGATATTTTCTATAAGTAATTTATATAAATTTAATACTAATCCCCTATAACCAAAAATTAACATTTAATGTATAAACTTTATATTTTGCGCTATATACAAATATTTATACGTTGTAGTATCAAATTTATACCAGTGACCTATCAAAATAATTATATGGAGTTAATATAAATTTTATACAATATTTTATAACATTTGGCTATAAGTAAAACTAATATAAAATCTATAAAAAAATCGTACGGAATTATATTTATATTATAAGTGTATTCATTTTATATGTAAATTTTTTGGTTGTGTACTCAAAAACAAATAAGCTGTAATTTTGGTTGGTTAGTAAATTAATTTTTTTTTGTAAGATTTAAATTTAATTGTTACCTTATTAATTATTACATAATTTTTGTTTGTTCTAGTTAATAAATGATTACTAAATTGTTGGTTTTTTGTTAATTAGAATAAATAATCTATTTCTTTTTTTTTTTATTAATATTTAGAGTTTTGTGTGTAAATCCTCATATTGCAAATCCACGCCCACCGCAGCTACCAGGCAAAGGAAAATAAACGCGTGATAACGGTTCCCTGTTCCAGGGTGCCGCCCAATAAAATAATAAAATTGTTGACCGGAAACCTGGGGATTTACCAACAAAAAATAAAATAAAATTAAAGTTGTTAAGATTTGGTCGATTATTGGATCTCTGTTATATAAATATATATTGTTCATTGTTTAAAATTATCAGTCTGATTCTGGATAATGTTTATTAAAGTAGTTATTAATTTAGTTATTTTTGTTTTCTAAAAATAAAATGTACATTGTCAGTGCTAATTTAGAAAAATGATTTTAATGGGTTATGTTTATGAGTTTTTCTTGGCTTGTTAGAGAACCGAAAAAAACGCGTTACAAGGTGCTCCACGTTTAACTGATATTTTGTTTTCAAAATTAAAAGATCCGATACCATTTGTTACGACTTACAATTGTCACAATTTTCGATTACACAATATTTAAACTTCATAAATGATAGGATAGGAGACTGTAACTGCAATGGCCCTGATCATTTATTTTCGGTATTATAATGGTAAGTGCCATCGACAATAAAACAAATTTTTTTTTTTCTTTTGGTTCGTAATAAAATAAAAATCGATAAAACGATGGGAAATAAAAAAACAGGGAGTCCAGCCAGTAACGAGCGATGAGACAGATCGCGAATGACAATAACAAAAGAATACAATTAAATACATATCGAGCGCTTTTTATAATAAAAATTGATGAAAAAAAAAAACTAAATCAAACCAAACAAAACAACTAAAATATCACAGTATAATATAACCTAAAAGAATCGTTAATAGTACCGTTCACACGTTCAAGGACACACTCAGTTACGACCACTTAAAAATTTACAACGCGAGTTATTGATGATACTCAACAGCAGGTTAATCCATATACTCAATCGACTTAAGCGACTTTCTTATTCGAAAGCGGTTGTTGGTGAAGTTGCTGATACTATTTCGAAGTGCGATCAGCTAATTGACTTTGTTATGAAAACACTGGAAAATAAACCTGAAATTAATCAATCGTTAGCAGAATTTAAAGCTGTCGAATTTTCATTAGAAGATTTAGTAGCAGACGAGTCAGATTCGTCCATCTCTACGCAACCAAGTCACAAGAGGATTTCTGAGCATAGACGTGAACAGGCTCCACCCTCTCAATTACCTCTATTACCAAATTCAAATTTAGATAACGCTTTTCTTTCAAATATACCATCAGATAATCTTCAGGCAATCCCAATTCCGTCTGGGCCTACTATAGCAGAGGCCTATATAACCAAAAACTAATCACTTTGCACTTTGCAAAATTTTGATAAGTGCTAAGTCTTTTACAGATTATAAGAACTTTGCAAATGAAACTTCGTTTTTATTGCTCTTATATTGCTGCTTAGTCAAGAAACAATCCCAAATTTTTGCTATTTGGTATTTCACAAGTAACTAATTTAAAAAAAATTCAACTGATGTTATTTACATAGATTGTTTTTGTATTTACAGATTTGAAAGTGGTTGGAGATCCTTTGAACGAGCTGTTATTTTAGGCGATAGTGCACATCCACTCAAAAATTGGTTGATCCCACCGATAAATCAAAATTCAGGAGATACCTCTGTCCAGAATTTTAATAATGCACACTAAAGAACTCCTCGTCTAGTTGAGGATAGTTTTGGAATTTTAAAAGAAAAGTTCTCTTGTTTGTATTATTTAAGACTACGCCCTAGAACCGCAGCAAAAATTGTACTCACTTGTTCAACAATACACAATATTGGTTGCACAATAGCTCGAGAATATAGAAGTGAGGATTTATTGATGGTTGATGGCACTGAAGTAATAACAAACAACAATAATTTATTGCTGGAAATGGAATCTGAACACGAAATGAATCTTAGTGCGATCGAAAAATTAAATAGTATTTTAACTTTCTTCAGACAAACTGTATAATTCAAATTTATAATAAAATAAAAACTTTAAACATATAAAAATTTAATTTTCTAATTCTAAAACCTCGATTAAAATTTCAGAATTTATATCTATTGTGATTTTGGGATATATTGTACGTCGATCTCGTACTGACACTAAATCACTTATTATTTCTGACGGTGTTAAGTTCTCTATCTAATTTTAGGCATTGTAAAAATTCATCAGCTCAAGTTTTAATTGGCGATCTTGATTTTGAAAATCACTATTTGGACGTTTCCTTTTGTTGTTTAGTTCTTCGTATTTCCTTTTTTTGCATTTTTTGAATCTTTAATTGATTCATTTAATTTGGTGGAGCTACCTGATTCACCATAGCTATTCGGTAAAGTTAAACCTACTGCAGAATCTCGGTGTTTTGAGCATTATCCTGCTTTGCCTATCTAATTAACACAAATTAAATGATAGTACAGATTATACAAATTATACAAATTAATTTTTACCAAAGTTCGGCTTTTTCACAAGCCAAAGAGATTATCTCTAGCATATCTACAGTCTTTGTCGACAGATGCTAATTGCATAGAATGGGCGACGACTAATACCTTTTTCCATGCTGCCTCCATTTCATGTTTAGTAGTATTATTGAAACTACCAAACAGAACCTCTTTTCCTCTTTTTTACTTCCTCCAATAATGCAAGTTTTTGCTTAATCAAAGCACTGCGTTTACTCATCGTGTCGTTGTTTACGTGTAATAAATTGAAAAATAATTCAAATAGTTCAAATAGTTGAACTTATCAAAACAAATTTTTGCTTAGCAAAATTTTGAAAAGTGATAAGTGCTAAAGTACGATGGTCAAATAGGCCCCAGAGATTAGACAAAATCAGGACGAGCTTAGAATACACACAAAACGACAGCCGGAGTATCAGCAGAATGTATTGCAAATGCCAAATTCATATGTGCGGGCGTTGGTTCCATATCTGAATAATCCAAACACATTTGTTCCAACATCAAACCAAAAGTATTTCGTGCCACCTCCAAATATAAATATCAACACAGCCGTACCACCACCGAAAATATGAAAGGTAGACTAACAGGTCCTCAAATGACATCATCTAATGGTTATCCTTTTATTCCAGTTCCGCCAAATAAAAATTATCAGTCTCGAAAATTAATGGCAAAATGGAAAATTTCATTTGATGGTTCTCCTACCGGGCTTCATATAAAAAATTCCTATTTATGGTCGAATATCAAGCGAGAACTGGTATCGAAGAAGCTGAATTAGTGAGAGATTTTAGTTATGTTCTTAAAGGCACCGCATTTAATTGGTACCCAACGAAATACAAACACAAACTGGGCCACTCAAAAACATGAATGAAAGGAATGATTCCAAGATAGACGTCTGATTTAGATGTGCGCAGGCAGCTGGATAGTCGCAAACAAAAACCTGGCGAAAAGTTTCTGGATTTTTATCAAGAAATGGTTGCCATTTCGCTACAAGCCTAATGTCCCATTTTAGACTCAAAACTTTTATATATCCTGCATCGAAACATGCGCGCGGGACTCCAGGAACGAGTTCTTGAATACCAAGTCGATAGTTTGGACAGTTTAGTTAGACGGTGCGTGGCATATGAAGATGTTTGGCATCGAACAAAAATACTTCCTGAACTTTTATGCCAACAACGACGGTTTGTTCACTAAATGGATTCAAGTCAATAATAGCTACGAAGAGGAAGTTATGTCTCTACAATCACACCGCAAACAATTTAACCAATCGGACCATCGTACCAACCTACTTAAAAAAGAACCAAATGCTCTTGAAAATAACGAAGGGTTTTGCTGGAACTGTGGTAGGAACGACCACTTTTATAAAAAAATGTACTCTGCAGCAAAACCGAATATTTTGCTTTGGTTGTGGGTCATTAGGAGTGTTGTAACTTAAACTCGGGAAACTTGCAGAAGAGGGTACGAAACCTGAGTTATAAAGTCGACAAAACAAAACATCTTTGGAGGAGTCGAGCTGCAACCCGGATCCCGAGCTTCACAGCCGGTTCCAAAAGAGCAAATCAAACCGTTAAAGATCGTACAAAAACCGTCGTTAAAATCTACGCCAAAACATTTTTAATAATACCGAAAGAAGTACTCGTTACTTTAAGGCGCGTAGAGTAATACTGAAAACAGCGCTGAGTCGATTATATCTGATAAGGGTGACGGTAGGCCCTACGCGGAAGTTAACATTTGTGGAAAGTCTTATCGTGGGTTGCTTGATAGTGAAGCAAATATATCAGTCCTGGGGAGAGGTTCCGAATAGTTTTTAAACCCACCTTACACTAAATTCATTAATTTCCCATCATCAGATAAAAACTGCCAACGGGAATAAAGCAAGAATCCTAGGATATGTTAAAGTTCCCATATCGTTCGCTGGAAAAAGTTGTAGGTACAGTAACATTACACATTTCCCTTAACTTAAGCCAAGAGTTATAGTTAGGAGTTGATTTTTGGTAATTGTTGGGCATTAAGATCGTTTGCTCCCCGAAAAGTTCTATTAATAACGCTTTAGAATACAACTCGGAAGAAATATTCGAATTGTGTCGTCTAGTGTAACTCAAGATAATTTACTGCCGAAACACGAGCTTACCAAAGAAGGGTCTTGGCAAAAAAGGGTTGGTAAAGCACTACATAGATGTCGGTAATGCCAAACCTATAAAGCAGAGGTATTATCCCATATCACCAGCTGTATACAAGCTGATATCAACAAAGAGATTGACAGGATGTTGTCCTTAGGCATCATTGAAGAGAGCAGTAGTTCTCCGATTACCATGGCTTGCAAACCGAATGGCAAGATAAGATTGTGTCTTGATGCTAGAAAATTGAACGATGTGACAGTGAAGGATGCTTATCCCCTACCTATGATCGATGTTTTGCTGGGGCGTCTAAATAAGACAAGGTTTATTATATCTAGTTTGGATCTTAAGGACGCCTTCTGGCAAATCCCATTAGATGAGGGGTCCAGGGATAAGACAGCCTTCACTGTTCCTGGCACGCCATTATATCAATTTCGAGTCATGCCATTTGGTTTGTGCAACGCACCGCAAACGATGTGCCACTTGACGCATCGCGTGATTCCCCACGAACTAAACGATCAGATCTTTGTCTACCTGGACGAACGTTCGAAGAGCATATAGCATTACTCTATAAAGTAGTCCAGTTATTAAAACATGCCAATTTGACAATCAATGTTGATAAAAATAAATTCCTTCTACGCGGAAAAAAAAGTGGACTCCGATAAAGTATCTGCCATATCAACATATCTGCAACTGAAAAATGTGCGTCAGATTCGCAGGTTCCTTGGTGTTACCGGGTGGTATCAGCGATTTATTTCACGTTATTCCGAAATTGCCGAACCTCTTACAAGATTATTGAAGAAGAACATAAAGTTTGTTTGGACTGAAGAAGCTGATAAAACGTTTAATCATCTTAGAACAGCTTTATGTACTGCGCCGGTACTGAGTAATCCCGACTACGATTACCCATTTTATATCTAATGTGACGATTCCAGCACCAGTGTTGGTGGAGTGTTATTCCAAAAGAGCTCGAGCGGCGAAGAGCGTCCCGTTGCCAACTTTTCTCAGAAACTCAATGCAATTTTGTCGAGGAAGTCGCATCGAATGATAATGTTAATTATAATCCATTACATCTGGACCTGAACTCATCCCATTTTGAAAATGATGAGACTTATCAACAATTAAAAGATTCCATTTCAATGCCGCCAAAGAATGTGGAAAATATATATACCAAGCGTTCTCACTTATAATTTTATGAGTGCAGCATACACACCACCTACCTTAACACACCTCGGAATACAGAAAACTATAGAAACCCTGCGGATATATTATTATTGGCCTAGTTTAGCAAACGGCGTAACCGAATTCGTTCGCAAGTGTGAGCTCTGCAAGGCCACTAAAGCCTGTGAACCACATTGTTTTAGACATTTTTTCTTGATTCGTGCTTATCGAGCCAATGCGGTATGCGACGACTCTGAACGTGAATAAATTCCTCGAACACAGAGTGTTTAATATATTTGGAGTGCCGGAAATTGTCTTAGGTGACAAACGGAAAACAATTTATTGTTAAACAAATATGGCGTTAAACATGTACGAACTCCAAAATACTACCCGCATTCGCACGTATCAGAGCGGTTAAACCGATCTATATTGGCTGCTATTCAGTCAGATTTAGAAGAAAACCACCCGGAATGGGATAGATACGTACATTCGATTGGATCCGCACTTCGAAATGTGGTACAAAGTAGTACAAATTATTCGCCTTATTTCACTGTATTTGGGCATCATTTTACTGGCCATGGGGATAACTATGAACTTCTTAGGAAGTTAAATGTTCTCGAAGACAAAAATGTAGCAATATTTAATTCTGATCGTCAAGATGTTGCTTATAAAAATATTTGACGGCATTTGGAGAAATCGCACGAACGAAGCGCCAATCGCTATAATTTGAGAAGCCGCAATCGCAATATTAACGTTGGTGACACCGTTTATGTTCGTAATTTCATCCAAAGTGATGCTTTGAATAAAATTTCCGCAAAACTCTGCCCAAAATTTCTCTGCCCAATATCAACAAAATTAACGAAATCGCTTACATTGGCAATTTGATCCCATAAATTTGTATAATTAAATGCTGGCAACAATTATTTTCAATTTACGTTTTTTAAAGTAAAATTTTATTTTGTAAAGTGTTTTTTCTGCCGATCGTCTCGATGTCACAATTTGTTGCCTAGCTAAAATAAAAATATATTATTGTGGCAGTGATCCCATTTAGTTTCCTGTTCATTGGTATTTCTATTGCAGATGATAAATTTCATTTTTAAATATGGTGAGCTAATTAAGCATGATAATAGTAACATAAATGTTCGAAAATGTTCCCGTAAGAACAAGGTTGATTACAATCACACACTTCATATTTTTTAATCTCAATTCACACATTTTTAACACAATATTCGCGATATTTAAAACTTCAAGTCGCCAGATTTCTTAAACATCGTAATTGGAAATTGAATGTCACAGTTGACAGATATATGCAAAAAGTTTAAAATTCTCCAAGTTCTCTCTCAGAAACGAAAATTTTTGCTTGCCCTTTTGCTAGCGTTGAAAATCAACTCTTATCAACAGCACACTTATGAAAATCTAATTTCATATTCATTGTCATAAACAAAAACTCATCGAGCTTGATATAACCTGTTTGCAACTACAATTTTCATAAATTTTGTATTCGATTTAAAAACATTTTGATAAAGCCCTTATATTTTTCATTATACATAAAGTAGAAAAAAGCTCAAATAAAACAAAAAAAAAAACTTTCGAATCGAGTAGTACAAAACTGATAACAAAAAGTACAACCACAATACAGATACGAGAGATATAAATAAATTTATGGTAAATAATTTGCTCTGTACTGTGATGCACAAGTGGACGAGTGTACACAGATTTTCTTATGGTCAAGGAATAAAAAAAAATCTACTTTTGTAGTTATATCACCGAGCATTATGCAAGAGTGGTAAATGCTCTGGCGTCTACAAAATAATTTTAATATTTTATATGTAATTGTAATGTAGGAAAGTTATCTCTCTTATCCAAATAGTAAGTTATGCAGCTCTCTATATTTTTTGTGCTTTTTAATTAAAACAACAAAAACATTGTGTGAGTTAATAAATGATCATTCCAATTGTGATAATAATGACTTCGGTATATAACAAATGAAAATTGCAATATATTGTGGTCCATTTGCTTTACAGTTTACACAACCAAGCAAATTTATTATTTGTTTTGTGCTTGTTTTAATTTTCTGCCATAAAAACTTTTCTAATTTCGAATACTTTGTATATTATGTGCCTCTTCGTTCGGTATTTTTACCATTTTTTTCCATAAGCACACCAAGTGCAAAAAACAAAAAAATAAAGAAATTAAAACTTGTAATTTATATTTTATGTCGATTTTTGAAAAATACTTTCTAGTATTGAAATTCCATTGTCATTTTGTTTGGTACAGATAACGAGAAAACTATTTTTTTTTTTAATCTTTGTCTTTATTAAATATAATTTTTTTTGCTGCCCAACCTTTTTTTGTATACATCGTATATGGACGACAAAATTAAACTACATGTTAAATAAACCTAAGACATCTAAGCAAGATAATCGGAAATTATACTTTTAGTTATTTTCACTCCCTTCCCTTCATAAAACCACATAACGTCTAAAAGAAGTGAAAATCATTTTTATGTGTTTCAAAAATATGTCTGAAAGTACTTCTATATATTAATTTTCTTATTAAAAAAGAAAATCAAATTAAATTTCATTAGGTTGGATTTGCACCGAAGAAGAAGATTAATATCCTGAAACACAAAAAAAAATAATTAATTTAGTTTTTAATTATTATTATATTTTGTTGTGTTTTAGGGTTTATCGTATAGTTGTATGTTGGCGCTTCTACTCAATTTTTTCTATGCTCTACGAGAACGTACAGAAAGCCAAACAAATTATAATTGTTTTTTGAATACTTAAGTAACAAAGGTGAGATATTTCATATCCGCAGGCCCGCCGGCATTTTGTTAAATATCGCTGACGGTAATGAAAAGTGGTTTTAGAGGTAGTTTGCTGTATATACCTGCCTTGGTGACACATTTGTTACTTATTCAATACCATAACAGCATCATCTTAGGAATTTTCTTTATTTTCTGTGTTACGGTGGGTGGTATGGTGGAAAACATTTTTATATTTGTTGCCACGCTTGCAATTTAAATTAATTGTATTCGTTAAGATAAATAGAAGAATGTTACGGTATTTTAGTATATTCCTTGGCGTAGTGTTTTATTCTTAGAAATTATTATTAAAATAATTTATGAGATGGATTTGCTTTGGCTTGGCTAGGGTGTATAATACATACAAAAGACGTGATATTGATAGAGTTGTAATTTTTATTTGTATTGTTTGTTGAAATTCCGGGATTTTGCGCGTGCAAATTAAAAAAATGCACGTGGAAATTGTTGCTTCGGAATAATTAATATAAATATTTCTACAGTCGAAGTTTTGGTAGACTAACTAATAAGAATCGATTCTAAGGTTTGGTTGAGATTCATTTTCGATTTACAAGTTGTTCTTTCTTGGTTTATAGGTTTATATTGTTACGGATTTCGTGCATTCGATTCGGATTCGTACTGAATTTGCAAATAAAACACTCAGCGTTTAAGGTATACATTTTATTTAAAACAATTTCAACAATTCACTACTTTTTTACTTTTTGTTTACTTTTTACTTATAAAATTGCATTGTTCACTGGTTAAATTACAATTTTGTCGGCATATCAATTTGTTATCGATGCCGTTTACAATTGCTTTCATTTCCATATTCCTTTCTTCGAGGAATGCCATTCTAAAATCCAGGTCAGGTTCACCAATTAGAAACCCTTTGCATCTCTACATACGTTTCAACCGCCAGAACCAACTTATTTACAGAGAATCAAACGAAAATGGAAAATCCTTAGGGTTTCTCGGCCAATCAACCAATTTACTCATTCATACAACCAAAGGTCGCCGCAAGGAACTCACTATCTAGACTGATGGACAATGGGTCGAAAAAAGATTCCCAAGCCAAGAAACGCTTCCCTTGTACTTTTGGAAGTAAGACATCTGTTTCACCTACAACTTACAGTTATAAATCGTTTTAGTTATTGCAAGATGAAAAGCTAAGAGCTCATTATCGATCCATTGCATCATCAATCCATGTACAAGACACTCTAGTGAATAGGAATATCAGTTTCTGGAAATCACTTAATGATTCTATAAAACTCATCCACAAGACACAAATTTACTAGCAAACTTAAAAACAGCTAGATAATATTTCGCTAAAACATATTCAGACGATCGTTTCCTTGAGAGTCTGGAATTTTTCCCCAAAATAAAAAAACATAAACCGTCCGGCAGAGTACACAAAATTGTATTTTACTGGCTACGCCAATAAACAGAATTGTCGCATTTGGGGAGCTGAGAATCCAAAAGGAATCTTTCAACGTCGTATGCATCCAACACGAGTCACTGTTTTGTGCGTACTTTGGGCCGGCGGAGTGATAAGACCATTCTTCTTCGAGAATGCGGTTGTCAACGCAGTCACTGTCAACGGCGTTCGTTACCGTGAGATTGACTTCAAATTCCAGAAATAGATATCGAAGACATATGATTTCAACAGAACGGTGCAACCTGCCATACATGGAATGAAACAATGAAAGTGTCGAAGAAAGACGAAATTTCTAAATAGGATACACTCAGCTTACACAAATACAACAAGCATTTCTGTTATGACTTGAAAAATTTAATTACATTTAAAATGCACTAAATTGCTTACTTCATAAATTATCACTATGTACTTATAACACAATAGTCGCTAATTTATTTTTGTGTTTAATATGTGTAACGCCCCGGGGTTGTTCCATTTTTTTTTTTGTTTGTTTCTTTTCATTTTCTCTACATTTCATGGTAGTGGTGAATAAAATCCTGGCCGTCAATACGTTAACGTTTCGTTAGCATTGTAGCTAACGTCGTACTACCATGGGTTCTACCTTGTTGTTGGATTCGAGATCGAATTAAGGTCAGCTGTTTGTTTTCCCCTCAACAGCGATCGTATAAATATCGCGGCATTCGCCACTGAGGGGGACAGTCAGTTATTATCTTCTTTTTCTCTTGTGAGGCTGATGTTACCTCGACAACACCCAGTAGTATTTCGGTGAAATTTGTTAATTATTTAAATAATGCAAATTATTACTTAATATTAGTGTTGTTAATTGGAGGTATATATAAATTAAGAATAATTTCAAAAAAAATAAAAAAAAAAAAAATAAAATAAAAGTAAAGAAAATTTGCGATAAGGAACGATATTGTAAAATTATTTTTTTTTACGTGAGAAGCGTATTGAAAGTTTCTAGTATTTTTTTTTTGGTGAAGGACCAACCATGATGGTTAATATTAATAGGGTCTAAAAATTTAGAACCACACATTTATTTATGTTTTTGATGTGTAAACATCTTTACGCGCGTATGCCAAAAATTTTTTTTATGGTAGTAAACTTTCAAATGAAACGAACGGAAATGACGTACTTCGTTTAAATATCTTCATTGAATAAAAGAAACAAAAACAACAAAATACACATATAAATTTTGTACTATACATAATCTAAGTGTATTGGTATATATAAATAGTATGGAAAGAAAACAAAGAAACATTTATAAAATGAAATAGAAACGACGAATCAACAAATCGATGTTTCCAGCGAACAGAAAAAATAAAAAATTTAAAATAGCGTGTGCCACCACAATTCATGCACTATAGAGTGGTACCTATAACGAGATAGTATACTCTTACGATAAAAAACACAGTCAACAACTTGTGTATGTTGCTTTATCACGGGTCTCGTAGGGCAGTTCATCACGCCGGCTAACAATGATCATGTCTTCTACCATGAACGTAAAAATGCAATCTCAATTTGTCCTCTTCAAAATGAGTTAACATGCCTCACCACAAAACCGCTACGTATAGCTCAGGATGTAATGTCGAATTTTGTACGAAATAATAATGACGTCTGGTTTTTAACATCGAACTGCCAGAAGCTCAGGTTGCTACACCTCGACCTAACTGATACAGTCACGCAGGGATGCTCAATTCCCCTGCTCTCCGAGAACTGGCTAAGCAATGACGAGCATGTTCAATTTTCCTAATTTTGAATGATGCGTTCAGTTCAAGAGAGATAATCAGCGGGCGGTCGGAGTAGCAATATATAAAAATTCAAGTAGAACTCACACAGTCACTTCGCATAAGGAAATCATCGATGAATTTCAAAAATTCTTCAAGGAGACTAACATCTTTTGCCGATGATTATTAGCAGGGATTTCAATTTATGAGCAGGGATTTCATTTTCTGCGTTTTCAGCGCTAAGCTGAATCACTTATAAACTTCCTGCGATACGAATTCGATTTGCACAGGAACTGTTATCAAAATATTATATCTATTACAAGATATGGGAGAGATATGAGATGTATCTACTACGAGATACTACGAGATATGGGACCGCGTCTTTAATGCTTGCAGCAACCATAGGCCAATTACGTTGATTATGCCGAAAGAATAATAGACCAATTTGACGATAATAAACGAATGAACAAATCTAGTTAATAAAATTTCATTTCTTCTTCCTTTAAAGTAAACCGTACACACGCACTATACACATGTCATGTTTACACATCTCCTTGAGAGTACTAATGGACTCACTATTTTTTTTTTTGGTAAAAACTAAATTCATTGACAAATAAAAATAAAAAAACCGATGTTATGTAAACCTAATAAATATAATACCATTTTTTTTGTTATTAATTATAAAATAAATCAAACGAAAAAAAAAAAATTAAAGAAATACAAGTGTTATTATTCTGTGACGGTATCCAGTAATCCGTTTTTCTCTTAATTGTTCATGTGTTCATGCCGAAAATTTTTCGTCCAGTTAAGACGATTGTGCGTGAAAAAAAATATAGAAAAATACAAATAAAAGTTATAAAAAAAAAATCCCGAAAAATTTATGCAGCATACAGAAAAAAAATAAATAAA
This sequence comes from Nephrotoma appendiculata, assembly GCA_947310385.1. NCBI lineage: Eukaryota > Metazoa > Arthropoda > Insecta > Diptera > Tipulidae > Nephrotoma > Nephrotoma appendiculata. The sequence continues at coordinate 166,073,474 of OX371224.1, forward strand.
TTACATAATTGTTCACGAACGTGTTAACCGGTGTCATAGGGTTAATTAGTGCTCAATATTTTAAAATAAACTGTGTTCCAAATTAAATTAATGGATTTCGGAAAAAAGGTTTTTATGTGTGAATCAAATTTAGATAAATAATAAAATTGAAAACCATAAAGTTAAAAAAAAAAAAAAAATGTTGTGAGCTGAGCAAACCAACATTGTCGTGCCGTACTGCCGCCTTACTTTATTAACCATCAGCTGATCTTCAGGTAATTGTTTTTGCATTTAATAATTGTTTTGCTTGTATATACCGTGTGATAGGTCACAAAACCAGATATAGTGTATCAATGGTGATTTCCTTTTGTACTATGCGGACCTTCCTATAAACCAATACATATTTATATTAGTATTGTCAGCCACAACACATTATTTCGGTGCTATAAGAGAGTTTTTTGAAGGCATACCAAAATATACCACGGCATTCTACAAATTATAGAATACAGGTGATCAACGATTTGCGTGTGTAGATTTGCGACGTTTTATTGTCATCGCTTCGTTTATTTTTCTTGTATGATAGAATTTGTTATTTTTTTACCGTACTTAATACCCTTATTGGCACTATTCCATTATAATCATTTTTAATTACAATTAAATTACGTTAGTATAAGTAATATTAAAGTTAGAATTTTTTTTGATGCTTGATTCAATAAATAGAAAAAAAATTTTGTAAAGTATATTTTCTTCTGTTTCTACATTTTTTTTTGTAATTTAAGTTTTACTCTCAATTGTTTTGTGTAAATTAAAATTAAATTTAAAACAATGGAATAAAAATTAAATTAATTTTAGACTATAATTAAATTATTAATTAATTAAATTAATGTAACTAAAATCATTGAGATCTTGGTTGTTCTTGCATCCATTGAAAGTAATTAATATTTTTTTTTCTCAATTAAAATATTATTAAATATTAAGATAAAATGGAGTTACATAAATCCATTGAATTATTTTCAAATATTTTGTTATAGGTAATTAAAGAATGAATTATTAAATCTAGGTTGTTGCATTAGGATGGGGTTAAATTAATTCGAGTTGCTTTGAGGTGGAAATATGGTCTGCGACTTTTTTCTCTGTCCTTCTTTTTATTTTGGATTGGTGGTCTCAACTAGCTTCTATCCAACTTCGGAAATACCACGCCAATCCCTGAGCCTTAGCCGGCAAAACAAGTACCACACCGAAGCTCTAGCTCTGGATGGTTGAAATAATTCGGTAACGAAAGACATTCTATTTTGGTTTTCGTAACCCACTCATGTCATACAATTTCGTTACATATGTTAAAATGAAATAATAATTAACATTTAATTTAATTAAACTATTTACGAAACCACAGCAAATATTTTTGTTTTGGCAACACTACATCCTTCTACCATACCACCAAGCCTAATTTTGTTGTAGTTTTCGTGTTTAATAAAATAAATTCACAAATTAACAATAATATTTTATAATTGATTATTTATGATTTGTGAGTAGTTAATTAGCAATATTGTAAATTTAATTATTTCTACATTATTTCGTTATTAATGTGAGTTCTCATTGTACTGTGTTTGCCGAACGTTTTAACTTTAATTACGTCGTCCAATACAAGCGAATTGAATTTAAACAATCGGTAATGTAGTTAATCAAGTAAATTCTATATAAGCACATTATAGAATTTTATATAAATAAATAAACTTGTATTTATTGATTATGAAAATGAAACAAGCGCAGCAGCGCGTTTTCGCGTGATGGACCGTAATAATCGAACTAACCCACATCGTAAACAGAAAATCGCGTGAAGCAAAAATTTGAAAAATAAAAATATTTTTATTCTGTGCTCTCTCTCTTGAATTTTTTTTTATCGTACCCGATCGATGCCGATGATCATGTTATTGTTTTACTATTAGTAACTTTTATTTGAATTATTTCACGATTGTCAGTTAACATTCTAGAATATCGTCAAACAATTAACTGTAAGATGATTGAATAAGTTTTTGGAATTGTAGGAAATGAGTTTTAAAAAAAATTCCAGTAAGTTTCAGTAATAACGGTTACAGCAAACTTTGATAAAATTCGCAGTTTATTTTATGTAAACGTAGTAGTTCTCGCTTTGCGGCTACATTTATTGAAACAAACGGCATTAATGTCAAAAAACTTGTAAAAACTTTTATTTTGTTTAATTTGTTCTTTTCGATTTTGTTTTGTATGAAAAGGTACGTGGTGCGACCTGGCGATTTAGGGAGCTACTCGTCTTGTGCCATTAATATAGAATTTTAAGGCATGCCAAGGAATCTGTTTTTAGAAAGTATGACATGCCGAAGGAGTTTTTAATTATCGCTATTATTTGACTTAACTACGACAAAATGAACATCATTTTCAACAAATAGCACTGTTGAGAACCATTGAGCGAGCATTTTGTTCAGGGAAGTGATATCCGTTTTTCGTAGTTAAGTCAACTTGTCGCGTGAATTTAAACATTACTCGAAATTTATCTTCAAAATAATAGCGATAATGGAAAATTTTGGCAAAATATTGCTTGTAGAATAGGAAGGCCGGTTCAATGATCATAGTTCATTATTGTTTTTAATTGTTTCCAATTCAAGTTTCAACTTTGTTTCTTCAACTTTAGGTAATCAATTTATTTATATATATGTATGTACATAAGTTGGGACCTGCTTATACTAGTTGTGCAAAACTTCGGTAGTTTGTTTCTAGCCAGATTAAACTGCCGTGATATCCATTTTAAGTGTGATATCCATTTCAAAAAATCCTTCTTTTTAGTGAAACAAATACAAATTACCGATCAATCCACTGCATTGCAATACTTTTCGTTGGCACTTGCAACAAACTGCTTAAGAATAAAATTAAAACAGAATTCATTTGCGCAATTTCAATCTTCCAAACATACGAGTTCGAAACAAGGCATTTATAATTTGGAATGGTTTGAAATTGAGCCTGTTATTACTTTGGCCACTATACAGTCATGTCAGAACAAACTCGTAGAAAAGCTTCGAATATGTACGTCAACCATGGTTTACGGGTTTTTCAGTATACCGTGGTTTTTATTGATAGCCTGTATAGGTACATAATTGTTAGAAATGATTTTTTTTGGTTTCTTAAATTCACATGTGAATTTTATTCGTTTTCGACGTGAAATTTGGATTCAGCGGCCCAAAAAAAGTCCCAACAATGATTTTCGGGTTGTTTTTGTCGATATTGTCAGGAAAATTCTCGGTAATGACGTCCGCGTTCAGGTTCTAGCGCACCAGGTGTCCGGAGGGTGTTCGTCGACGCCATATTTGGATTCAAACACCCAAAAAAAACCCGGGCGCCGGGTTTCTCTCCTTTCACGCGTGATTTTCGGGAGGGTCGCACGGAGACGACGTTCAAGCCCAGGTTCCGGTGTACCAGGTGTTCGGGGGGTCGTTTTCGACGGGAAATTCGGATTCAGCGCCCCCAAAACACGGCCCCACGTTGGTTTTCGGGTTGTTTATGCCGATATTGTCAGGAAAATTGTTGGGAATGACGTCCGCGTCAGGCGCACCAGGTGTCCGGGGGTTCTCGCCGATGTCATATTGGGATTGAACGACTCAAAAACCCCGGGCGCCGAGCTTCTCTCCTTCACCGCGTGATTTTCGGGAGAGTTCCACGGATATGACGTTCATCGGAGTTCCTGAGCTCCAGGTCGGCTGTGAGTCAATTTGAACATCATAATCGTAATCAGCGACCTCGAAAACCCCCTTGAACCCGAGTGGGGCTAGTTCTGACTCTTATTTACAAAGTTGAAACTCTTATTTTACCGGACAAGTGGTGCAGTGGTTAAAGCTTCGGCACTTGGCCCGGGAGGTACTGGGTTCGAATCCAACCAGAGGCTGGCTGCAAAAGCGAATTTTCCTCATCGAGTACGATCGTTGATGTTAATAAACACAACTAAGACCCTCTGTTGGAGTGCAGAATTCAGCGCCGACCCACCGTCCATGTCAGTTTACAGGTTGACATGGAGCTTGCAATGTGCAGGTGGTATACTGTAATTGTGTGAATGGGTGGTCTGTGCGTGAATGAAAGGAGGGTTCTCTAATCTTCCAAAAACCGTCTCAAAAAATGCATTTTTTGAATGCCTTTTTGGCTGCAGGAATGCAGTTTTCGGTTTGTTCAAAAAAAAAAAAAAAAAAAATAGGGGCGATTTTTACAAATAATTTTTGGAAGCGAATGCAGAAGACCGCATTCCGATCCGTCTTGCTCTCAAAAATTTCGAACTTTTTTGTTTCATTGCCTCGACTATTTAAATTGGAGAACCTATGGGGAGGTAGTTGAGCGTGGCTTTCCTATGAACACTTAGATCATTTTTTGTTGTTATACACTTGTACTTTCAGTTAACCACTAAAATACAGTGATACATATTCGTTTAAACGCACAACTGTTTTTAAGCAATTTGATGTGAGAAATGAAAAAACATAAATAAAAGTCCATTTAAGTTAATATATTTCAAGATTCAATGTACTCGTATGAGTAATTAATATATAATTCAAACAAATAAAAATATTTACATACATACTTCAAAAACTTATTTTTAAGAGCAATGATATTAGAAGCACTATTCGTTTAAATGCACTTAAATAAAGTAATACAAATGTTATATTTAATAGTTTATTGATTTTCCATTTTTTTGTATAAGTTCAAATGTTCTATTTGGCATCGAATTTACCAAGTTTTGAAGTATTTCCGGATCGATTTCGGCCTAAACTTCTTTGATTATCAATTTGAGCTCCATAACCGTACGAAAACTTTGATTTAGAGGCTTTTGATCGTAAATCCTGCAAACTATGACGACCCTAATGTTTTCCACGGGCCGCATATCGGGACTATATGCTGGCGATTCCAGTAGAGGGGTCTGGTGCTTCCTCTACCACTACAATGACACCCTTGAGACATGGATTGCCGCGTTATCCTGCTGGAAGACGTAGTCATCGCCCATTTTTTCTTCCATAAAAGTGTTAACGTTCATCTTTTACCATTTCGTTGTACATGGCCGAGTTTATTTTTGGAGGAACAAAACAAATCTGAGCCCTTCCAGTTGCAGAGAACGCCGCCCACATCATAACACTGCCACCTCCAAAGTTTCTTTTTGACATTTGAACACCATTACTTCGAAGATCATGTCAATAACAGCTCATGGAGTCAGGACCGTCTAAATTCAATTTCTTCTTATTAGAAAATACTATTTTATTCCATTGGGTTGTCCATTGCATATGTCTACGAGCAAATTCAAGCCGTGCTGTTGTGTGGTGTTGTTTAAGTGATGATTTGCAAAGAGACTTCTTTCATTTAATGTAAGGAGTCGATCGCAAAATATGGGATAAATGATTTTTTGATACTGGCATATCAAGCTTACTTTGTATTTGAGTAGCATTGAGTTTATTTTTGGTTGCCTCGTGTTTTCTCATCCCAATTTGTCTCTTTGACAATTTTCGATTCCCTTTTGTTGGTTTCTTAAAACTATAACATTCTCTTTTTTTTTTTTAATGTGAACAACAGACTCAGATCTGTTATTTAGACGTCCGATTTTGCGATTTGAGTATTTGTTTTTGTGATAAAAGTCAATTTCAATTTTTTCTTTCTTCGACAAGTATTTTCCTTTGGGCATTTTGCTTATCTTTTGGAAAAATATGAAGGATTAACTATAGCGTTTTTTATTCGCGTTTAAAAAGAGATAAATTACCAATCTTTACTTATTTTCTAAACGGATTTTTTTTTTTAAATTTTATTAACTTTGGAAAATACGAGCAATTTTGTGCTGCGTCTAAACGAATATGCACGGCACATATGAACTACAATAATGAAATGCACAATAATCATTATTACAACAACAAAGACAGTACGATTTTTTCCGTAAACAACAATGATTAACTTATACATTAATTTCATGTGGCGAAGGTTGCCGAATGCAAACGATTTTCTTTTTAATTTAAAAAACACCAAAAAAATCAAGTGCGCTTAAACGAATGTACCTCTGTAGGTAATAAAATAAAATTTATTATCTATTTTAGTGGTTAATTGAAAATACCCAATTGGCATTTGCGCTCTTCTGCGCTAAGAAGGAATCAATAGGAATATTAAATTGAATTATTTATAAAATGCTTATTTCAAACAAATATAGGCCAATAGACTAAGTTACACCACTGTACTTACAATTTGCAACCATTATTTGGACTAATTATTATAGTATATATTTTGGATTTTTTTTTCGTGAATTCGAAAAGTTAATTGTTAAAATAGAATATAGATGGAAATGTGAAAGAATCAAAATTTCGTACGCTACGCAGTAATTCGCTAGTAGTACAACTACATGGTATTGCTCTATATATATAGACAATATTTCAATGTAATAAACAACATCAGTCGTCGCGACCTGATGAGAAGACTGATTTTTTCAAAATCATTAATCTCGTCTGTTCGAAACTGATTGTTGTGATTCTTACACATTAGCCATCTATAAGTCAAAAATTCAAATTTATCCGCGATCCAGCGTTAAAGGAAAGAAAAAATGTATGGGGCGGTTGGGAAGTTGATTGTGTATAAGTAGGTGTCGATTATCATGGACGTTGTCATACAGATTGACGCAAATGGAAGAATTTCCTACGGTTGTGTAATTAATTCGAGAGTGCTGAAATAGACCAATATACGGAACAATCACAATACACCATTACAATTGATAAAAACCAAAGTAAAATATATATTTTGGGCTAACGCAAGGCAACAATAATAAAAGTGACAACAGCATGTCGATTCTGGCTACCATAGGAATTCGGATTTTTTTCTACATAGGAATAAAACAATATTGCAGTTTATTCCTATACAATATTTCCTACAGTTTATTCGCGATTTCCAACAAAGTAGCTGACATCTGGTGAACAAAACGTAAATCGCAGTTTGCTATGAAGCAAAGGGGATCAAAACTGTCATAACAATCGATTTGACAATTCTCGTCCCCCTTGTAGACGTAGAAACCAACGCTATCTACATTCGATGAAAATCGGCAATTCTGGCATACTCAGGACAAAAAATTTAGGAATTTTTATTTTTAGTGTTAGTACTCAACGACAAGGCGCTAATATCAGTTAAAAGTGGTTAAACGTTACGTATTATGTTTTTATTTACCAAAGTGATTTGCGTATTTGCGCTTCTTGGCCGAAGACCTGGCGATATCAAAGACAGTTTCATACCGCTCGATCGCTGCGCAAGAAGACTTGGTTTGGAGGTGAACAGCAGTAAAACCAAATATTTAGTAACACCTAGGAACATCTCTACGGCAAATCTTGGAATTGGCGACCACAACTTTGATAGCGTCGAAAACTTTAAATACCTCGGGTCACTTATAACATCGTCGAATGATATGCAGGCAGATATAAAAGCCCGAATCGCTGCCGGACAACGAGTTTTATACGCCAAATCAAGATTATTGCGATCGAAACATCTATCGCAGTCGTGCAAGCTCGCACTTTATAAAGCACTTATAAGACCTGTGCTGGCTTTTGGAAGCGAGAGCTGGACCATGACCTCTAACGATTGTAGATTATTATCCTTCGAAAGGAAGGTTGTCCGTTCAATCTTTGGTGCAATTAAAGTTGCGAACAACGAATATCGGATTCGTATGAATCACGAAATAAACCAACTCCCCGGAGGCAGCGATATTATCGGATTCATCAAATCCAATCGAGTGAGATGGCTCGGCCACGTTACAAGGTCTCCACAACAACGGATGATCACCAACAACCAGCCGGAGTACGTCGTAGAGGAAAACCCCGACTACGCTGGCGCGACGACATCGAACAAGATCTACGAACATTAGGATGTCGAAACTGGAGGACGAGAGCGGTGGATCGAGATGGATGGAGGGCCTTAGTGCAGGCGGCGAAATCCCTTCATGGGATGTGAAAGCCAGAGAGAGAGAGAGAGAGAGAGAGAGAGAGAGAGAGAGAGATTTGCGTATAATATAATACATATGAGGCTGTGATTTGCAAAACTTGGTATATTCAATACAATTGAAATTTGAGAAAATTCTAAAAACTTATAACTCTTTATATTTGTCTTACTTTTATTAAACAAGTGTTTACATCGACAATGTTTCAATTCTTGATATGCCACACAAGAAACGGAATATTGCTGAACATTATTTACACACCGATTCTGAAGCACAGTCACTGATTGAAAAATGGTCTTAGGTAAGACTTTTTGTCTTTGCCTTGAGTTTAGTCTTAATTATGAGTGTTTTCGTACTCTGCGTGTAGTCTGTCAGCAATAAGACTATACCAAATTAGTATGTCTTACGTAAGACTGTTGGCTTTGTTTTGAGTTTTGGCTTAAGTACGACACTTTTCGTATTCTGCGCATAATCTTAGTTGGCATTGGTCTTAAAAAAAGTCTTGCATAAGACATACCAATTTGGTGGTCTTATTGCTCACAGACTACACGCAGAATACGAAAAGTTTTATAATTAAGACTAAACTCAAGACAAAGACAAAAAGCCTTACTTAAGACCATTTTTCAGTCAGTGACTGTGCTTTAGAATCGGGATGTTAATATCCGAAAATAGTAATTTAATTTGGATAAAACGAGTTTTGCAGAATAACTTTGGATATACAAAGTTTTGTAAGTTACCCCTTTGGATATGGAGAGTTTTGCAGAATTAAAAATAAAAGAAACATTGTATTTCATTCGATGTTTAACTATTTTTATTGTAAAAGTTACCTTACATCAAATAATAAGTAATTAAAATATTCATAATTCAAATGAAATAAGAGCAATTTAGGATATAACGAGTTTTGAAAAAAAAAGATTGATGGATATAGAGTTTTGCAAATAATGTCAGTTTTCAACCTCAATTAAACCAAGGATATCGTGAGTTTTGCCACCACCGAAATCTAATAGATTTGTAAATTATCTTTTAGAAGTAACTGTCATCTTGTTTTATTAAAAATGGAAATGACAAGTTTTGCAAATCACGGCCTCATATATAGTAACAACAAACGGTAAATAATTTATTAGGTGATTGAGAGCAAGCAATATATTACGGTTTAAGCCATAACATTTACGGAACGAATCAGCTCTATTTTAAAAAATTATCTGATATTTTAATGGTGCAAAACTTTTCAAATGAAGGTGTATAATACGCAATTATATAACGTTTTAAGATAGAATTTTATACTGTTATAGATACCTTCACAATTCTTAAGGCGTTTTTGTATTTTTGAATATAAGGGTTCTGGATGTATCTTCGATCATTTAGATAAAATCTTAAGCGAAGGCTGCATTTTCATGGGAGTTTACGAAACACTTGGTTTTTTAATAATATTTCAGTAAACTTTATGTTTTTTATATAAATTATTAATTTTTAAATATCATGTAATAGTTATTTTAATTTATTAAATAATGTTAACATAAATCACATTTTAATATTATGTATTTAAATCTTAAAATTACTAATTCAAATATTATCTCGTTAACTTCTGCAATAAATGAATAGAAATTATTTTCCGTACCACAAATAGGTAAGGAATTTTAAATGTCAAAACTGCTATAAATAGGAAAAATAAATTTCCTATTCCGTATTGCCAGAATAAACATTTAGGAAAAAATTCAAAACTGCTAGAAAAATGTCAAATATTTTTTCCTTTTCCTATTCCTAAGGAAAACCAGAATCGACATGCTGGAAGGAGATGTCAATACCGCTAACCCTACCGAAATGCCAGTATGTTTTCCCCAGCAGCCTTGGCCCAAAAACAAAGTTAGTCGGTCAAAGTTAGTTGAATGGAAAATAGTTTGTGATGACATTTTATAATTGGTATTTTATTTTTTAAAGCCAATCGATCGAATAACGTCAGGCGTATAACCAAATCAGTTTTCTTGCTGGCATTTCGGAGCGCTCAGTTAAAAAATATTCTATGAAAATGCGGGCGATTTATACAGATCCTATGGTTTTGTTCCAATCACATTGAATATTTGCATTCAACCGAGTTCATGGCAATCGTTCGAGGTTTCATCAAATGAACTCATTATTCAAACTCAGTTGTGAAATTTATTTGGAATCCTATTTTTAACGTATAAACAAAGTTGTATCCCAATCGGTTAAGTAATGGCTTAGGTTCATTTAAATTTGAAAAATTCTAGTTACTTGTCAAAATGTGGGCCAAAAGAAACAAATACGTATTGGATTTGAAAGTTAAAAGCATAGAAAAATAGTATTAATAAAATGATCACTGGGGGTTATAAAGCTACCGCAATCTATTTTTAAAATTATCTTTATTTAAATCAAAATCAAACAAGTGATTAATTTTATTGAAACATTGAAATCATTTTCACTGGTTCATTATCGCCATAGGTGGTTCTGTGTCTATCTAAGTGAAAGAAATCATGAATCCTTAGCTGTCTACTAGGAACCTTTATTTTATTTGAACTTAGTACTTCTGGTGCGTCGATTTGGCCTAGTAGGAGATTACAAGTAACAGTACTCCATGGCAATTCCATGTTTTTCGTAAAACGGACACCATACTTGTACAGCATATTCCCAGCTCCAACGTAAGCACAATACAGGGCAATACAGCGGTAGAGGCGCGCAGTCCATAATGCGCTTATAGTAATGCTCATGTTTCCAATGAAAGTTGGACGACTACCATTTATCTTATACTCTTGTGTAATAAGCTTGGCTTTTCGATTGAATGATATAGACACACTTTTCAATGTTGATACTCAGAGAAATAAATTCGGACCACATCTAAAAAATTTTCGAAAAAATACCCTGATTTAAACGCTAGTTGAAGGAAATTTTGTCTTCTTTTCGATACTGGGATCCGTTTTATTTTATTTTTTATAACGTTTTTCAGTAAAATTGTTTAAAAGCAAAAAAAAAATATGCTGCTGTTTGAGACTGTAAACGAACTTACTGGATACTTCATTCCTGAGTATTAGCCGTTTTATAGAGAATTTGGAAACCTTGTAAACGATGCTGTGTGGAAATGTCTGTACGACGATTTCCTGCCGATTTATTGAAGTTTTAGCGAGAAAGGTAACCAAAAAAATGAGACACGTAATAAAACTAAAATCTACGAACATAATGGAATTTTCAATATCGATCGCGTATTACCTCCTCTAGCCCGCATGACTTCATAAATACGCCGTGGCATATTTAAAGCCAATCATTGTGGGAACATGATATGTTTTGACGACGAAATGATAATATTATACTAGTATATGAATAAAGCATTTATCCTTATGGTTCAGGTCACTCACTATTACCACCCTCGAATATTGGGGCAGAAATATTTTCAAATTAAATGAATTTCTGATAATCACCGTTGTGTATAAGAACCTATATGAGTATTCCAACATGGCTTACCGTACATTACTCATCATATTATGCATTTTCGATACATAGCTATACATAATGCATGACAAAACACCGTCCGTTTAACTTAAATATATATTCATACATCTGTTCTGTCTAGTCGTGCCATTTTAACTAGAATACACAAAGCTTAATTCTCCAACATTTCTAAAAATTTTGTTCGTTTAAACTAGCAAAACCAAATTGTTATGTTATAAAATATCACTTTGGGATTTGGCGTAAAGAGAAAATTTATAAAATTGTATATCATATTATGGTGTTTGTACAGTGTTATGAAAGCTTTGCGCAGAACGTACCACTGGTATACAGAAGTATACAAATAAAATAAAAATTAAATTACTTTGTAAAATCTCAAGTGACCGAATAATTTTTTTTAATACCATTGTACAGTTTACATATACACACACACAGTTTGCTTATACATACTTAATTGTACATTTGCTGTTCGTTTTTGAAATGTATAAAAATATTTGTTGAGCACGAGAAAATTTTAAAAGCATCTGTTTAAATATTGAAAGTGATTTTCGAATTTTTGTAATTGAGAAATTACCAGTTCCCACTTTTATACATTATTCATTAATTTTTCGTCGTATTTGCCACGGGTAGATAAGTTTTAAGTTTTATAATTAAAATTCAACCGTATGGAATTTACTAACCATATGTTCAGTCATTCCATATTCAAATACACAATACTACGACAAGATGTCATAAGATGTTTCTCTCGAAGTATTGACTGTACAAGCTAAACAATAGATAAATATTCATTGCTAGCTGTAGGAGTGAAAAAAACTGAAAGTAGCCAAGGTGTTTTACTGTGCAAATCTCCCAACTCAATTATGAAAATTATCTACGAATATCGCACGAGGTTACCATTGAAATTGAATAGGACCATAATTTGTACTCTCCACTTCCATATTTGTCACCATAAGAGAATATGCATATTTGAAACCATAGAGAAAGAGTTCTCAGACAAAAACTAGCTAATTTATGGTCTAATTCACAAACGGTATGTAAGCTCTGTAACTTTAAAATTGGCGACATGTACTAAAATGAACTCAGCTCTATAAACATAAAATTTGTTATGTAACTTTGCAACACCAAATTTGATGACGGAAAGTTACACATCAAGATTTCGACAGCGAATAACTCGAAAAAATGTCATTTTCTAAAACGATTTTCACATATATATGTTGCTACCAATAGCATCTCTATACCATCAAAAGTTGAAGGTAATGCCAATTGTAGTTTTTGAACTTTATTTTTTTAATATTTTTTACTTTTCTTAAATACGCCTAAATGTTTATGATGTAATACATAGACGCACAGTCGAAACAAATAGTTTGTCTGCGATATAATCAGAAAAAATATTGTTCTTCAGGTATACAAACGAGTGCCGCCAACTGTACTAATATGTTGTTTGACAACTGTACAATACATTCTTATTTTTATTTATTTATTAATTGATTTACATAAAATTCAATATTTTTATGATATAAAAAAATTGCAAGGTTGGTTCAAGAACGTGCAAGTAAGTTTTTTGTCGTGGGAGCTATGACGTATATCCCCGAGTCACCTTCATATTTTTCTCCGCCGAACCTTTATACACACAGCACTACTTGTCCGGTTATTTCTAATCGAAGATTCTGCTTGTTTGTTTTTATAAAAAGTAGTTGTATTAATATTGGTACCGATACCAATTTATTCATTTTATTATAAATTAAAATTGTAATAATAGTATTTTAAAAGGAGGTTGAGACATAATTATGAAATTTTCCTTTTTCAAAGGTTTTCCATTTGGAACTTGACAACTTTGAACTACTACTTGACGCACCCTTAAACAAATAACCAAAATGTCAGTGTCAAAACATTCAGTAAAGGCAACATATTCATGATGGTGAAAAATTTACTACAAAAATGCCGAGTCTGTGATTGCAACTTCAGGAGCATTAATTCCAATTTTTGGTCGTAATTATCGTCCTAGTTGACAAGCAAATCATAGTCTAGTGAAAAAATTGCAAAAAGATTTTAGCTTGCACCCGTATTAGATCAAGTTAAAACAAGAACTAAAGCCACTCGATCATATGAAGCGACGTACGTTCTCGGATGGTGCTCTACAAATGTTGGAAGAAGATGACCAATTTATATATTGTATATTCGGCTTTGTCAATAGACAGAATATGCATTATTGGTCAGGTTAAAACCCTCATGTCACTGGACCGATTTTTTCCTTGATGAAAATGACTGCCACGTTACAGTCAATGGAGATCAAGACATGTTGCAATATTAACTTTTTGGCCAATGGCACGAGCTAGACATTAATAATATGTGGTTTCAACAAGACGATGCGAGATGCAACACAGCGGGTCTAACAATCGACTTATTGAAATCGTAATTCGATGAACGTGTTATATCCAGAAATGGATTTAACAGCACGTCTAGACTCTTTTTTATGGCGCTACGTTAAATCATTGGTCTATGCCAACAAGCCAGCATCGCTAGAGGAGCTCAGAGCCAATATTGAACGAGAGATAGCGGCCGATTGAAATATTTTTAGATTATCTTTAACTCTTGTCTTAGAGAAGTCTGTGAGTCCCTGATGGCGTCGTTGTAAAGATCAAACGATATGACTTCAACACGAAAAAATTGAGATACAATTTAATTCTAAAAAAGCTTTTTAGATCACGTTTCTACTTTTATATGTCCGATTCTAGAGATGCCTAAAGGGACTCACCTATATGACCGATTATCGAAATCAAAACCCTGTGTGCGTAGTGAACGGGATTTACTTATGGTGAGTTGTAACTTGTCCAGTGTATTTTAAACATTTGTGGTTTTTGATTTCAATCTATTTTTCATTTTTTCTATTACTGACCTCACCGGTTCTATTACCTTGAATGTATTTGAGTGTAGCACAAAGTTCTACCATTAAAATGAACAAAGTTTAATTATGATGATATTTACTAGGCCAAACATGCTACTTAAAAGTGTCAATTTTTATTTTTATTTTGACGGCGCTTCATCCCATTGAAGGATTCGGCCGACTTCTGAGTTTACACTATCAAGCTATCTTCAGATTAATAAATGAATTTCATTTATTTTACTATTACTTTTACGCTGTTCTCATGTGCTGACCCAAATTTGTACTATTTGTACTATGGATACAATATTTCTATTTACGATTATATCGCGTATTCCACAGCAATGTTCATGGGTTTTCATCATCGCTTCTCATCTTGTGAAAACGAGAAAAATATGATGATTTTCACCAAGGTTTCCAAAATTTTAAAATTCTTAATTCGCTTAATTTTTTATTTTCGCAATTGAGATACGAGTAGAGCATAAAAATTGAAAACATTTCTAAATTTTGGAAACCATGGTGAAAACCATCATATGTGCCTCGTTTCCACAACATTGATCGAAAACTGTCTGCCCTATTCGATTATATGAAAGAGAACCCGTGAACACTTCTGGGATGTGCGATATAACCGTAAACGTGAGACGCCGTAAACATCTCTAAGATCGGTGAAAATAAATTTTAAAATTTATTCAATCTATTTTCAAAAATCGTCATAATAAATTCCGTTCACCGCGCATGTAGAGTTTTGATTTAGCTATTTGGTCATACAGGTGAGATCCAGAGGGCATCTCTAGGATTGGAGGTATAAAACTGAAAATGTTGTATAAAATAGCCTTCTTTAGAAATGAAAAACTTTATTACATAATATCACAATTTTTTCCTGCTCATCTCAAATCGTTACAAAATTATTTGATATTTACAACGTTACCATTAAGGAATCAGGGCGTAGAGAAAAGTAATATAAATAGAGATAAAGTTGCACACAAAGTCGTAATGACAGATCATTCGCCCGTATCTCTGTCTCTTTCTCTCTATATATGGTTAGAAAGGAAGACAAAGATTGGAGACCTGTGGATACTATCTTCGACTTAATACTTTACAGGATGCTCGATCTTGGCCTTTAGGAAATAACCCGTATGTCTTTCGGTCTCAGAAAGGCCGCACAAACATTTCAACGTTTTATCGACGAAGTCGCACGAGATCTAGACCTCCTCTATATACACGTATATTGACTACATCCTCGTGGCATCGAAAAAATGAGGAACAAGATAAACTCCACAAGAAACAACTGTTCCAACGATTCAACGAATTTGGAGTAAACACAGAGTTCCAAATTAATTTTTGACTGGATCTCTCCCGATTATCTCAATCACAAAATCACGCTTATTGGTGTTCTGCCTTCATCTGAACGGATTAATGCCATTATGGAATTATACCAACCCCAACCACAATAAAACGAATATAGCATATTTCAGCCACAGGCAATGCAAGAACTGCCAAAGCAAAACTAGAAAAAACTACTGTTTGGTGTGGTTTATAGGCAGGTGGAATCATCGGTCCGAATTTTTTCAAAGATGATGATGGTCGCAACGTTACCGACAATGGCGCTCGCTATCGTTCGATGAATTGGGACTTTCTTTTAGCCCAAAATGCATGAATTGAATCGGTTCGATATGTGGTTTGAAACAGGTCGAGCTGTTTCATTACTACGGTAGTACACTGAGAAAAAAAAACCAGGAAAAATAAAAAAATATACATATAAAATCAAAAAAATATACATATATTTTTTAGGCGAAAAGTCTCGTTTTTAAAATCAAAAGGATAATCTTTTTATTTTTAAAATAAATTTTTTCGCCAAATTTGTTTATAAAAATAAAAAAATTGTTTTTATTTTCAAAAATACTTTCCTTACTTTTGTCAAATAGTTTTCTTAAATTTTAAGAGATTGTTTTTTAAGAATAAAAAAAACTATTGGTTAGTTTTAAAAGATTTATTTTAATTTTTAAATAATTATTTTTTATCAAATGTCACAATATGTATTTTTAAATCAAAGTAATCAATGTTTGCGACTGTTCAAGTCAGCAAAACCAAAAAGTTATCTTCTCATAAAAACATAACATATCTACCACGAAAAGCAGAAAATTAACTCCCTCTTCCCAATTTTTAACCACCAGGGCAAGGCCATTGTGTAAAAATACACACAATCCTTAAAAAAATATAATGAGAACCTCCTCATCCTCAAATTCTTTTTTGGCAGTTTGTTTTCGGTTCGTACTGATAAAAAGTTGTTCTAGTCAGTCAGTCAAACCATTACAAACCTTTTTTGTCAAACCTTTTTACTAACAATAAATATAAACATTTTCATAAGTTGTCATTATTACCAAAAAAATTCTTTTAAATGCTAAAACACTTCTTTTGAAATAAATTATTATGTTTAAAAAAATAAACTTTTTAAATCTAAAAAGTATTTTATAAACCATTTTACAAAATATGTTTTTAAAATTAAAATGTTTTTTATTAGTTTGCAAAAATTTCATTTAATTTCAAAAAAATACTTTTGTAATTCAAAAAAATTTATAACTTTGAGAAATTAAAAACTTCGTTTTTTAATTTTACAAACCAAAATTTTTCTCAGGGTACTAAATATTTTATACTTGCTGTGTTTAGTACAAATGCGGAGAGGGTTACATAAAAATTACATATATTTTTTTTGGAAATCTACTTAGTGGTAGCACTTTAAAAAAAATGAAAAGGCTTGGAAAAAAATTGTTTTTTTTTGTTCGGGGAGTTTTTGCATAAGACTTAAAAGAAAACGTGCGAAATTTTTGCAAACAAAGTTGTTGGAATTGTAATAAAGGAGATCATTTCTTTAAAGAATGTCTTATTCCAATTACTCACAGATTTTGTTTTGGTTGTGGGTATCACGGCGTATTAAAACCACAATGTTTTAGATGCAAAACAAAAATTTCGGAAAACTCTCAGAGGGGGGTGAATTCGAGGAATGTCCCCCCCAGAATACCAACGATTTTGGAAGATTCGGCGTGCAACACGGATCCGGAGTTACACGAACGAAGGCGGACCAGGAGCCAATAAATCATTTAAAACAATCACATTCAGTTAATCAGTTAAGTAGGACGAATTTCAGAAATATTAAATATTGGAAATCACGCAGATTATTAAAAAAACAAATTATGGAATGTCTGATATCTGATGGTACGGATGGTAGGCCATACGCAGAAGTACAAATTTTTGAAACTTCTATTTCTGGACTATTAGACAGCGGAGCTAACATGTCTATTTTGGGCAAAGGTTGTGAAAAATTTCTTAACGATCCTCGAATTAAATTTCGGCATTTGCCTTCTGTTGTTAAGACTGCCAATGGCAATTGTGAACCAATTCTTGGCCATATACGTGTACCAATTACGTTTGCTGGGAAAACTTCAATTATTATTTTACATTTAGCTCCAAATTTAAGTCAACATTTATATCTGGGAGTTGATTTTTGGCCAATTTCAATTTCTAAATTATCTGACATCACAAACCAAAATATTGTTTCCAAATTGAATTCAAATAATTTTATATCTGATTTAGTTAAAGGTCCATTTCCAAATAATCCAAATCAACATAATTTATCCATTGAACAGCAAAATAATCTCGATTGTGTTATAAAAAAATTTCCATCGTCTAACATTTTAGGTTTGGGTAAGACGTCTATTTTGTCTCACAGTATTGATGTTTCAGAGGTAACTGAAATACATTGTGCAGATGTGTATTTTGAGAACCCACCCCATCAGTCATCTTCGATATTGCATAAACTCAAGCTTTGATGTTTGCAAACTTACTGCAAACTTAGTTTTGAAAAGAATTACACCAGGTATTTTTAGACTTCTGCCAAGATTATGATTGCTATGGTTTATGTGTCACAGTTAACAACAAACTATAGACATATTATGCAGTAAACTCCGGTCTTCGACAACAAAATGCTTTATCCTTGATACACTTTAAATATAATACTTGGAATATTCGCCACACCCCGATATTATATACAAACCTTCAACCAAATAAATAAATATTCATAAACGTATAATATTCCATCTCAATATTTTTTTTTGCAACGTACGAGCTAAGAAGAAGCTAAGCCAATTAAACAGAGACATTATATGGTGTCTCCTGCAGTTGAAAAAGTTATGCATCAAGAGTTAGATCGAATGTTCCCACTAGGGGTCATAGAGGAGAGTAGTAGTTCATGGTGTTCACCGATAGCAGTGGTGTCAAAGGCTAACGGTAAAGTCAGGTTGCGTCTTGATGCAAGGAAGCTGAACGAGGTTACAGTGAAGGATGCTTATCCCTTACCTATTATTGACGGTTTGTTAGGACGTTTGAAAAATACCAGATATATATCTAGTATTGATCTTAAAGATGCTTTTTGACAAATTCCGTTAGATGACGGGTCAAGGGATAAGACAGCTTTTACTGTAGCTGGCAGACCCTCGTATCAATTCACAGTCATGCCGTTTGGCCTTTGCAATTCACCCCAAACACTTTGCAGACTTATGCATCGCGTGATACCACATGAATTGCATACTCAAATCTTTGTGTATCTAGATGATCTTTTGATAACATCCGAGACTTTTGAAGAACATTTGATTTTGCTAGATCAGGTTGCCGATTATTTAAACAAAGCCAAATTAACCATTAATGTTGAGAAAAGCAAATTTCTTTTGAAGGAAATTGAATATTTGGGTTACATAGTAGGAGATGGAGTACTAAAAGTAGGAGATGGAGTACTGAAGCTGCTGATAAGTCATTTAATGAGCTCAAAAGTGCATTAGCTACGGCTCCTGTTTTGAGTCATCCAGATTACGCGAAACATTTTTACATTCAATGTGATGCTTCTACAACGGCAGTGGGTGGTGTACTATTTCAGAGGTCTTCCAGCAGCGATGAGCGTCCTATTGCCTACTTTTCTCAAAAGCTTAATGCAGCACAACGAAATTATAGCATTACTGAGTTAGAGTGTTTAGCCGCTGTATTAAGTGTTAAGAAATTTAGACAGTATGTAGAGGGACTTCCTTTTACCATTATCATGGATCACGCAAGTTTAAAGTGGCTAATGGGACAAAGGGATCTTTCGGGACGTCTCGCTCGCTGGAGCCTGAAATTACAATCATATAATTTTTCTATAGAATATCGGAAAGGAAAGGATAATTTGGTACCGGATGCGTTGTCTAGAATTCATGCTGATGAGATTAACTCAATTAACGAGTTAATTGAAAATCAACCATTTGTTTTAGATATGAATTCTGATGCGTTCAATGATTTAAAATACCAATCATTAATTCAAAATGTAAACAATAACCCACAAAGTACATCAAATTTGAAAGTGATTAATAATCGAATATTCATTAATACATCTAGGATCAATCAATTGAATTTAAATACTGATATTCCAATTTGGAAACTTTACATACCCGATCCATTAAAATTGCAAATTATCGAGCAAGCGCATTGTCCTCCCACGTCCTCTCATTTCGGAATTGACAAATGTGTTGAAATTATTCGTCGTTATTTTCGTTGGCCAGGCAAATAGTGTAATGAGACCTTCAATGGGCAAATATCATGAAATAGTTAGAACATGGCAAAAGCTATATATTGATTTTATTGGACCGTTCCCTAGATCAAGGAATGGAAATTGTTTTGTTTTGGTTGTTTTGGATCATTTTTCTAGATTTGTGTTTGTAGAGCCTATGCGTAGTGCTAATTCTGATAATGTTATAAAATTTTTGGAAAATCGTATTTTTCATGTATTTTCGGTTCCAGAATTTTTGGTTAGTGATAATGGTAAGCAGTTTACAAGTATAAATTTTAATAACTTTTTAAATAAATATGGTATTAATCATATTTTAACACCAAAATATCACCCACAGTCAAACATTTCTGAAAGAGTCAATAGATCTATCGTGTCTGCAATAAGATCGTACGTTGGTGAAAATCATAGTAATTGGGATAATCATTTACAGTCAATAGGTTCTGCGATTCGAAATGTTGTTCACAATAGCACTAACCAATCACCTCATTTTTTTGCTTTTGGTCAGCATCATATTAATCATGGATCCGAATACGAATTATTAAAATTGTTAACAAATTTGAATGATCTTGAAGTACATGTATCAAACGCTGATCGGCTTAGTGGTATTCAAAAACATATATTAGGGCATTTAAAAAAGGCTTACGAGCGAAATAAGGAAATTTATAATTTACGGACACGCGTTCGAAAATTTCATATTGGTCAAAAGGTTTATGTAAGAACATTTTTTAAGCAATGCTGCAAATAAAATTTCTGCTAAACTAATGCCAAAATTTCGAAAAGCTATTATAAATAAATTAATTGGAAATGTAGCTTATGAGCTTAAGGATCCAAATGGTAAAATTCTTGGAACGTACCATGCAAAAGATATTCGCACGTAATATTATTATTAACAATTAATATTTTGAATTGTAATTATGTAACTATTAATGAATAAAACATGTAGACCCGGCTTTTGAGACATCTTGTTCATGAGTGTACGTCGTCCCCACGATTGAAACAGGTCGAGCTGTTTCATTACTACGGTAGTACTAAATATTTTATACTTACTGTGTTAAGTACA